>JAQQAC010003584.1:7990039-8196669 GCA_029783875.1 Phataginus tricuspis | reverse complement strand
AGATGAAATTTTCCCAAGAAGACACACTCCTTACACTAGATGAAATTACCATTCATCATCCGTGACTAAAAAAGTATCAAGTCCGAAAGTTTGCCCCTGAGATATTTCACTCTCATGCATCTTATTCACTTGGCAGATATTGCTTGAGCACCTACTGTGTGCAAACACTGAGCTTGTGCTGGGGCCCATTAGGTAAAAGGAACTTACAGAATCATCTGGTCCATTTTCCCAGCATGACCCTTTTGATAACTCCGACAAGTGGCCACTAGACCTGTCTTTGAAAGTGCTTTCTGATGGCAAACTAACCATTTCACAAGGGAGCCTGTTCCCATTTCAGAACGGGAATTGTTAAAAAGGTCTTTATTATGAAAAACCCCTTCCTCCCCATAACTTTTTGCCGTGTGCCAAATTCCATCCCTAGGGCCACCTAGACCAAGTCTAAGTCCTTTCCACATTGAAAACCTTCAAATATTTGAAGAGTACTCATAGGACTCCCCTAAATCTTCTCTATTCTGATATAGGCATTCCCAAACCCTTCAGCCATTCTCCATGACTTATTTTATAGATATTTCTTCCTCTTCTGGATCCATCCCAACTTCTCTGCAGCTCTGAATGCATGGTGCCCAGAACCAGACACGAATCAAGATCTGGTTCAACCAGCCCATGTATGGTAGAGACTTTTAGATTCTGTTTTAGGAACCACTGAATTAACATGCCTTAAAATTTCATTAACATTTTGGTAATTGTATCTCGCTGTTTATTCGTATTAAGTTGTAATGAATCAAAATCTCTAGATCATATCTTCACAAATCACTATTAAATCAGGTCTCTCCTTAAACATTTACAATTGATTTTTTTGAATATTGATATACAAGATCTTTCACATATTTATTCCCAACTTTGTGTCATCAAAAAATTTCAAATACATGCCTTTTATATATTCTTCCAAAACTATAGACTAATACATTTAAAAGGATAAAACTAAAGACCAAAAGAAAAATTTTAATTAAAAACATACAACTATGGCAAGCTACTAGAGACCTCTCCAAAGATTAATGTTCACATCTTTTTCAGGTGTTTGTATAAAACACATTACATATGTTTTATTTAACCATTTATAAATGTATCTGACTATACTCTCATGAGCCCAAACTCTATCTTACCCACAAAAATAGCATGAGAAATTTGGGATGGTAAGTCTTGCTGAAATTTAAAATCAACATGTCTAGAGAAATGCCCTCCACTAATAATTTAAAACTGAGGTTACTGCGGGTGACTTATTTTAAGTGAACCTACATTGACTGCTAATTATCTTTGTACCTGTTTAAAGAAAATACGGTCGTCTGTTAAGTGGACATTTTTAACATTTACCAGGAATCAACATGCCAGGCTCTGCACCACAAGTTGAGGGAGAGTAACAGAGGTGTCAAGAGAAGAGTTCCCAGCATAGTTGGTCTGATACATAGTAATATGTTGAAAACCGCTCTGCAAGCTGAGGACGACTATTTTGAAGTGAGCTATCTACTCAAGATGTGGGCTGGGAGGGAAGGCTGTGAGACCTGTCAATCACAGTTTTCTAAGGATGGCACTTGGAAAAATAAACGGGAAGAGGAAAGCTAAGGAGGAAAAACAATCAACTAAAAGGATCACATATTCCTAATTCTGTTTTATATTTTCTCCTAAGTTGAAAGTAAAATAGAGATTAAGCCTGTATCTTGTTAAAAAGACAGGACATCTGCTGGGACACTCAAAACCATGGCAGAAATCCTAACGAAAGACTCCCGCAAAACTGAATTCCACACAGGTGAAGAGGCAACCGTGTTGGGATGAAGTGATAATGCCCAGTGGGGTGGGGACTGTGACGATTTTCTTTGTGCTTACTTGACGTATAGCAATGACTGTTTATTCTAGCTCTCTTGTGACCGAGTCACGGATGACGTAAACCTCATAGCCGTGCCTGGGACAAGGAGCGAGGGCTCCCCCTCCTGGTGGATCTCTGGACCCACTTATTTTTCTATTTTTTTCAAAGGAAAGGAAAACTCTGTCCATTTCCACTGCCCTGTCCAAGAATATGAGTATAGGTAAGACCTTAAATCAGGCACATCAATATTCAGTCATTTCACTGAGCCAGTTTATTGGTATTTTAGTACAATTTTAGTACAATTGATTCCATAATACAGCAGAGAAGATCTTCGCCACTATCCTCTCAGCACTGCTTTTTTACTTGGACCACTAGAAACATCCCAGTCCGGAAAAGAGGAGGCTGAGGAGGAGGAGAAAGAGGAGCAAAGAGAAGGAAGTACATCTGGAGAATCTACACAGCCTCTTTAGTGCTAATAGAAGCCAGGCTGGAAGTCATACTTTTAGTTTGCTAGCCAGGTGGGCCACCTGACTGACCCCGTGACAAGGTGGGCTTAACCACGGAATCACAGGCAGTCCTCAGCCAGAGCAGGCCTCCCATGTAACAGGAAAGAGCTTGCCCTTAAAAAGTCAGAGACCACCAGCTCCCCGGGGGGAAGCTCACTTCCAAGAAGAGGACAAAGCCGAGGTGGGGAAACCCACGTATTCCTCCAAGACTGACACATCAGGTAAATGACTCCACTTTCCATAGGGCAGAGTTAGTAAAGGGGTAGAGAGAGAAGAGTCGCCCCACTAGAGACCCCTCTGCCTGGAAGGCAATATCAAGAGAAGGAAAAGGCATTGCTCTTGTAAAATGTATCAGCACCAAGACCCTGGGGTGGGCAGGGGACGACACACTCGGGGCTCTAAAAGAGGGGCTGTGAGGCTGTACCGTGGAGTCAGCACAAACAGGCTAACAAGAGAAGTTCCTTGGGGTCTGCACTAAGAATTTGTCTTTATTATAAAGTCTAAAAGCATAAGTGAAGAGGGAATTACTGAAAGATTTTCAGCAAAGAAGTGACTTGATAAGATTCTAATTTTAAAAGATATCCCCAGCTACGGGGTGGAGAACAAACAGGAAATGACACTAGAATAGATGTGAGAAGACCAATGAGGAGGTTTTTTTAATTAGTCTGGGTGAGGAATGATGGGTGGTTTAGACGAGAGCAGTGGTGGAAGGAGTGGCGATGAATAATAATTAATAATAATAATAGCAGCTGATATTTATCAAGCTTTCACTATGTGTACTGTTCTATGGGCTTTACAGTTCATAGCTCATTGTAACCCTCACAACATTCTTATGAAATAGGTATGGTTATCCCCATTCTATAGAAGAGAAATCCCAAATTTAGAGAGACGAAGTAATTTATGCAAGATCATACAGCTTATAAGTGGTGGAACCAGGATTCGAATCCAGGCACTCTGCCTCCAGAGCCCACCCTGTTCAGCGCTGTGCTTTCCCAGTTCAGTGCAAACTGATGTCTCTTCTGCTTTCAGAGCAATCAGCCCTTCCTCTCTCTTCCCCTGTATTTCTAGCCTGTTGCCGTTTTCTTACAAAGGAAAACACGGTACATTTATCTTTTCCTCTTGCGTCCACCTCCTTGGTAGGAGCTCTGGTTATCTACTGCCTGAGGTATGATCACAGTTTCCCTATGCTCCCAATCAGTCCCTCTCCAGAGTGGTTCCCTTGGCCACAAAGTTCAGTGCAAGCTAACAGTAGAGATGAGCACGCCCTTAGTTTGGCTTTCCAGCAGAAGCAGCCGAGATCAAAGCCCTTTACGTTTCCACATTGACTACTGGCACAGGGAAAGAACAAAATAAAGAATGATAAATTCTTCAGAGGTGAGCCATAAAATAAAGTATTCATAAAATGAGAAGCATTCTTTTTGACAATGAGATTTTATTGTGCAATCATACTGCTTAAGAAAACAAAGCAAATAGAAAATAACAAACATTGATAAATTAGTAAACAGAGCCCTTGGGGAGTTTACCTCAACTCTTCAGCTGGCGAAATGTAGCTAATAATATTTCTCATCTATATATTTATAAGACTGCTGTGGAGATAAAATGAGATCATAGATATGAAAGCACTTTTTTCTAAATTGAAAATATTTACAAATACAGGATTTTTGTGAGCAACCCCTAACTAATCAAATGGATTTAGGAAATTTAATGGACTAGGGCAGGATAAGCTGGGTATGCCACAATAATAAACAACTCCAGAATATTTGTGGCATAACATAATAAGAGTTTATGTCTTGCTAATGCTACTTTGTCCAACATAAGCCAGCAGGAAAATGCCCATCACCGTTCAGTTTCTCACAATGGACCAACCAGCCACCATATCGAATGCTTCTAGTTGCAATACAAAGAGAAAGAGAAAGCTCTGAAGGGTCTGGCACCCCAACATAATGCTTCAACTCGAATGCTCACAACGCGTTGACCAGAGTCAATATGTGTTCAAAAGCAAAAAGCCAGAAATACTAATGGATACCACTAATGGCCCCAACAATCAGAAATGGCCCTAATGTTTGGAGAGTGTGAGACACACCAGCTCCAAAAAGTACATATCAAACACCCACCGCAGTGCTCCAAATCCAATCCTGTGTAGATGCTAGGAACATAGATATTAGACTGTTTTCCCCTTCCCCTCAGCTCCCAGTGCT
Organism: Phataginus tricuspis; assembly: GCA_029783875.1. NCBI lineage: Eukaryota > Metazoa > Chordata > Mammalia > Pholidota > Manidae > Phataginus > Phataginus tricuspis. The sequence continues at coordinate 8,192,104 of JAQQAC010003584.1, read as the reverse complement.
CCAAATTTCTTACTCCTGTCATCTGGGTGGGTTCATTCCCCTCTGTAACTACAGAGTAGCTTAAACCAACTACATAGACCATCTTCCTAATTACAGTTTTGAGTACAGGGATTATTAGCACATGACGCACATCGATTCTAGGAATTTGCTGGAGATGGAGGCTTTCTCTTTCCTACTGGATTCCAAGCTAGAAGCAAGTAGCCCTAGGGGTCTCTGACAGCATCTTGAGACCACGAGTGGGGATGCTGCCAAAAATAAACTCTGCACTTACAGAGTGTAGAGCCAAGAAATGCAGAGAAAGAAACTAGACCAAGCCTCTCCTGAGGCTAGCCCTATCTCTGCACTTTGCAGGTATATAATCTGCTCATTTATTTTATTGTCTCAGTCTATTTGAGTTGATTTTTCTTGTACTCCCAATCAGCCAAACACCAGGTAAGAGCACTAATAATATGCAAAAGATCGGTTTATGTTTTATATAATAGTGTACTTTCATCTCCATATTTGCTTTGAAGAAATGAGTCACGGAAGGCTAAGCCTAAATGCGTTCAGTGGTTGTCTGGGGACACTGCCTGAGTCTATGAATCCCACAGGCCAAACCCCAGGAGCTTTCACAACGAATACCACAGTTCCAGCACTATCAAAATGATCTTCCCACATTTGATGAAACATTTTTATGTCATGACAGCTATAAAAAGTAACTGTCAGGAGCTTGAGGGGGAAAGAGCCTAGTTTTCTTGGAGACTGTTATAATACAATGTGAATTCCAGAGAGAGAAATAGTCCTGACTCTTGAGAGACTCGCTCTAAAACATAAAATAAAAACCACAAAGAGTCTCTGTCCACAGACCACTTACAGAAAAAAGGAAGTGTCCCAAAGGCATTTGCACCACTCAGGAAATATGCGAAACACCCATGTTTATGCAAAGATCCCAAAAGAATGCATGTATGGGGCAAATGGGCCTGGACATTGGGCGTCTGGCGCCTCACTGATACCAGGAAGAACCACAACTCCTTAGTAAATCAAATGCTGCTCAGCACAGTGTCCACAGCATTCATGGTCAAGAGGAATGGAGAGTTGATAGCACTTAACTCTATACACTGCTGAGGGATGGTCAGGCTACAGAAGAGGCTTTACCGAGAGCTGTCAGCCATGTCATCATCACCACAACCACTATCACCACCATCATCACGTCATTCTCCCGAGCCTGGGTCCCCACGATGAACAAAACATTTATGGGGAGGGAAAACCAAAGGGCACATGTCCCCCAGTGTGCTGCCATTCATTCAGCTAAGGGCCTTCTGGGTCAGGCTCTCTATCGATGAGCCAAGACTACGGACATTAACTAACAACGTCCCTACCTCCTAGAGCAAGTTCACATTTTAGTTGTGGGGAGAGAGGTAGAAATAAGCAGACAGTAAAGTTGTCAACTGAAGAAACAGTTTTAAAAAGTGGTCGATGCTGTGAAGAAAACAGTAAGCAATAGAACTAGAGCATCTTGCCTGCCAAGACCCCCTGGGAAGCCTACTTGTTTGATTTTCCAGGTTAATCAAAATTACCCTATCTGATGACACCTGCCCCCAGGGGACACCCAGAACAATCCTTCAGGCTATCAGGAAAAAAAAAAAAAAAAGAACTTCCATGTGTATTTTAACAAAAAATTTTAAGTTAATGTTACTAACGTTTAATACACAGATTGAATTTGCTGTACATGTATATACATACATATATATATACACATACATACATATATTTATATAAGTACATACACACATAAATAATATGTAAATACACATATATAAAGTAAATCTATGTATATTGGGAAGGTTTTTATTTTACAAGTAGGGAACATGCTCAAAAAGTTTGAAGACCGCCAGATGAAACATTATTATGATCAAAGGAAACAAGTCTGACCATGTGTCACCAAGACATGGACATGGAATGGAGAATGTATGGCTTTGTATGTAATGGTGTCTCTGAGTTGTATGGTGACACCAGCTAACGTGTATTGTCTCCTCACATAGATTAAGCACTGTGCCAGGCGCTGTACATCCAACCATCTCAGGTAATCTTCAAAATATCCTATGAGCCATTGGTAGTCCAGAACCATTTTACAGATGAGGAAACTGAGGCTTAGAGCAGTTGCAAGGGTTACCAAAAAAAGTTAGGTATCACAGAGTCATGTGTCCTCCCAGTTGGTATGTGTTTCCTGGGAAATGAGTCAGAAACAAGAAAACCCTAGACTCCCTCTTGATTCATGAACTCACCATCATGGAACATTTTTCATCTGATGGGAAAAATAGAACAGAACCTCTCTGAACTAAAGGTCGGTGAAGGGCGTGCATTAATTCAATCAGCTAGAGCAGTCACTTTCAGTTCTCTCAATCTAGGGACAGCATCTCCGGGCTTGTCTGGGGAGCGTCATTTCCCATCTAGGCCTCAGAAACACACAGGGTGGCTGGGCAGCTCTCGGGCCTCAGGCTCCCCACAAAGCAAATCTGCCTGATGATTGCCATGAACCTTACTCTCTTTTTCTATCCTCAGACCTTGCTTTAATGTTCCAGCATCTGAAAGACTGTTCTAGAGCTAGGAAAGGGCCTACAAACAGTAATTTATCTACAAAGAACTAATTTGGGACAATTACCAGGAGAACAAATTAGATTTCCCTCTGAGATTAATTTAGGCACACTAATTTTTTTTTCCCCTAGAGTGTTTAGATACGTACAACATATAAAGACTTTTAAATAGTTCCAAATAAAATGTTAACTTTCCTTTTGTGACACCTGAAAAAGGACTGCAAATACTCTTAAAATTATGCAGAAATTACAGCTCATGCCTTCTCCAAAAGATAAGAGGCATAACAAAAGGAAGGTGTATACAAAAGAGAAAAGAAAAGAAATTGAAGGTTGTATTTCAGAGGGACTTCCATAGGGCAACCCTGATGATGTGTTTGCCTCCTGTTTCTGTTCTGCCAAAGCTCTCCCGTGCCTCCTCCTTGTAGATCTGTCACCTGCTGGGGAGCAGGCCCGCAGCTCTGGGCCACCGGCCCATCTCATTCTAGGGCTTAGATACCCCGGATGACCAGAGTGGGCATTTCTTGGAGTAGATGTGGGCTGGCTTGCTCAGACCCATTTCCTGAACCATGAGAGTGTCTTTGGACAACTTAGTGCACGTGAGCTGCCTTGTTTATTAATCCTAAAAATTAGACAAAGTTCACACTACTGTGCAGTGTGGGAACGTGGCCAAACTTCAGGCAGGACCTCAGCATTTATGACAATAACAAAGGCACAATGGAAAAGTCCAGTTAACAAGGAAAGGCACCCATAAAGAATTTCCCAAGGGGCTGAGGAGTTATGAAAACACACTACAAATAGTCTATTCCTTCCGAGGACTTTCACAACATCAGCTCTAGGGCAACTATGCAATTTTCTCCTGAGCCCCAGAGGATCAGATGAGAAATGTGTGCAGCTCTGAGTTCCTACCCTCTGCAGGGTGCTGGGGCAACTGGGACCCCTGGCCAACTTGTAAAGATGCTTTCCTACAACATTCTAGCCTATCCTGGTCTCCAGCCCATTCTCATCCATTGTTGGGTGATAAACCTAAATTTAGACAAACCCATACCACCTGGCTTTGCTGTTTTTGTTTGGGAGTAGAGGTGTTGGGAGGGAAGAATTGAGGAGTAGTTGGGAAATTGGGAAAGAAAATTTTCTATGTGGAGTGAGGGAAGAGAGAGGCTTCAAAAGCATCTTCTATCATTAAAACATAATAACAATAATAATTCCTAAAGAAATTGAGGTGTCAATCTTTTATTTTTTGTGATCACATCATGTACAAGGGGTTTAATGAATTTGCACCATATTTGGGAATTTTGTTTAGTTGCTCTGCTTTAAAACAAAGACTATCTCAAATTTGCCTGAGGGCAATGGGGCTCTCTAATAACACACGCAGGAATAGGCGGCTGTCACACAGAGATGCCACCAGAAGCTCATGTGAGTGCTGAATGGAAGAAAGCTGCCGCGATGTAGACAGAGAAACTGCACGGTGGTTTCCAGTGTGAATCTCCAATCAAAACTCACTGGGACACATGCTCTGAGTTGCTGAACTGATCTGCATCAGGGCCACTTCTGACAGGAGCAATTCTAAGTACCAGGGTCCAGGGCAGGTTACAGCGGGGTTACAGGTTACTCTTCTGTAGTAGTTAATAATCCACCCAAACGTGACTGGAGAGGCTAGCGAGGAGGAACAGTGAGTATACAAAGCTGTTTTGGAACAACGCAGACTGGACCCTTTCCCTTGTCTCCTGAGTGAACGAATGAATGAGGGGCTCCTGGCTGCATCCTCCCCACCCCCTCATCCCACTCTAGTCACATTCCTCTTCTACCTTCCTCCTCCTCTTTCATTCCATCTGGGGTTAAGGGTTCAAAACCAAGTTCACCAGGACCCCGGTGTGGGTGTTTGTTTGGGGAAGAAGAAGCCAGAGAAGCTGGTGGTAATGGCTACAGAATGAGGGGGCATTTCATGGGAATAGAAGACTAAGGTCTGGGTCCCTCTCGCAGAGGGTCACCAGTGGTGACAAGGGATTTGAAAGGGGTGGAGGACGGGAGACTGAGGGATCTGACTATGGCATGTGACCTGAGGCTTTTTAGAGAAACTAGCTTTCCCAAAATGGTTATTGTTTTTATTTATAACCACAAACCCATTTTAGATATTCTCTTCCCATAAAAGTCCTTCCTGGCAAAATGACTTACCTCTACCCTCAGTAAGGAAAGTGACACCCAGAAAGGCTAAAAACACTTGCAGAGGCCGAGCTAGTCATGGCCCACAGCAGCCCCCTTAGCTACTAGGAAATTTTCTGGTTTTAGACCTGAAGAAAAGCCCCCATTGGACTGTGAGCTCCTTAACGGCAGATACTACTGTATCTTGTCCACTTTAATGTGTCTTATCCCTGTGCCAGGCACACAGCATTGCCTCAATAATTGTTGTTCTTAATAATTTAATTTGCAATAATACTTTTTAATTTTCAATACTAATCATGGTTCTTAAATAAGTGCATGAATAAATGAACAAATAAGGAGTCAACTGTAGCAATGATTCAGAGAAGCCATCTACCAAAAAATGTACACACTTATATGTCTGGTAATGCGCTAGGGGGAGAGTAAGAAGTGGGGGGGTGGGAATACAGGTACATCACCTCCAGGCCGGCTCTTTGTGTCAAACACTGTTCTCTGACTGTTGTCCTCCATTTTCACTCAACTCTCCCAGGAAGGATAACACATTAATTTCTAACACTTCAATGTGAGGAAAATTTCCTTCCTGATTGAAAAGATCTTGGAAAGAGGATGGCACTAGGTAGCCAGGTAGAGATGTGAACAAGATGTGAGGAGGGATATTGGAAAAGCAGAATATGTGGCATGGTCCACCCATAAATAGCTTCACCTGAAAGCACTTCATTTACCATTAGCACATAACTGAGGAGAGAGCTTATCATAGTCTATATCGCTGATAGCCTCAGACACCCCCACACAGTGAATTCAAACTGGATTTTGCATTTGTGAATAAGCCCCAGAGTTTCCCTGAAAATGCCACTGAACTTGACAGGTTTTTGTTGCAAAATAACGACATAATATACTTTGAACATGTGCCTTCTTATTTATGATAGACACAAGTATTTGGACAGGAGCTATTGTAGAGAAGGAGGAGGAGCAGGCAGAGAACAAGAGGCAAGGAAGGGAGGCAGGGAGGGGAAAGGCGGAGGAGGCGCAGGGAGGCAGACACGCCTTAAGGAAGGGAGCCACCTATGGAAGAAGACAATCAGACCTCAAACTTAGTATGCCCAGACTAAGAAAAAAGACCCTCCTTGCAAGCCTTTTTTCAGGGAAGCTTCAAGAGCATCTTGGAGACATTTTCCAAAAAACTCTAAGTCCTACTCACCATAAAGAAACAACAATCCAGTTAATAAGTCTTGGGTAAATGCCAATTGTCCCAAGAGATAATTGGTATTTGGAAAAAGGAAGGGTGTGGAGGCCTGAATCTGAAAGGTGACTCCACATTTTACCAACTAACCTTGGGGAAAAAAATCTCAGTCTGTCCAATCCTCAGTTTTCCCATCTGTAAAATGTGGATAATAATATCTACCACCCAGGGTTGTGACGATCAAATGAATAATGCATATAAAACACTAACATTGTGCTTAATAATGAAAATTTTTTACCTCCTCACCTCTCTGCTTTTGCCGAAATCCTCAAGCACCCCTAACTAAAGTAAGAGAAGATTGGTCTAGTGCTTCTGAGACTTAAACATGTTTGTGAATCATGTGACACTTTAAGAAGCAAAGTATTAAATAGCCTCTAAGAGAGTTGATAGTCACAAATTCCTGTAATAAAAGAAAGGTTGCATGGATTTTTTTCAAAAGGCTATATCAACAATTTATTTAAGTTAGTACAATTTACATAGTTAAACAAATCCAAAGAAGGCCCACTTTTGCATATAGATTATGAACCTTGAGAAATACTGGATTTCACCAGTAGGCCATGGAGCTGAACCAACATCACAGGGAAAACACTGAAATGCCTTATGCCAGGACTTAGGCTATAAACACAGAGTGTCCCTTTGACTCAGCTCAAGATATTTTTCTGGACTTCTCCTTCAATCTTTTAAGAAAAATACATTGGATGAAAAGAAAAACCATTGAAAAGTCAGAGATTTTTCATGCATTTTCCATTTAAATGCTTACAAATAAAAAGATCAGTCCAGGTATTAAGTTGGAAAACAAAGGGCTACAAAAGAAATTATGGAAACAAGGGAGAGCCTGGAAGAGGGAAGAGAAGAAATGCTGGGGAGGTGTTGTGGGAGAAGAACGCTTTTTTAAATGCTAAAATGCAAAATACTGCTCATTTGCACAAGCGATAGCAACAGGCTCTGTTTGGCTTTAGGAATTTATTTATAATTATTTTTTCATGAAACATAAATTCAGAATTATTCCTAATGTCAAATTATCTGAAGAATTGATTTTTAGTAATCACACATATATATAATATACATTTGAATTAAAGAACAACAAAAAGCTACGTTTTCTACTCAAAAAATTCAATTCTGGTAGATCACTGAAGTACTTTTGAATGAGCTCATCATTTTTTTCAGTCAGTTTAGGCTTAGATGGGTTTAAGGTGACCAGCACTTGGCCTTTTGAATAGCCAAGTCGTTCCCCAAATCCAGACAAGAGATTCAAGTGCAGCATAAATTGGTAGGTTTCCCATCAAATCTGACAATTTTTATATGGATGCAACATGGTAATTAAGCATTCCCTCATAATTTTTGAAAGGTGTTTATTACCAGTATGAACAACTTTAAGAAAAAAATTCATCTCTTCTTAGAAAGTTGTCTTCCTTACCCAGATATAGTGAAAATGCTAATTATAAGCCTAACACCATTCATTTTCATACTTACCATTACAATGTCTTATAATGTTATTTCACTTAGGCATATAAAATAATCTCAAACTCTCAAGGGGATAACAAAGTCCTGAAGGGCTAAGACCTTACCTTATACTTTTTTAAGTCTCTAAAGCACTTAACAAAATGATAAACACTAATTACTCAATACAAGACTGATAAACCCAACTGGAAAAAATACAGAATAATACATGGGGGAAAAACAATTTCATTTATAAGAACAAAACGTGAGCTAATACAATTGTTAGTAATTCACAACACACATCAGTAATTTCCGGCACATAATCTAGATAACTACTTCTGCAAAAATAAGATAGGCAATAATAGCAGAATTGTAAATTTTCACATTTTTTTAGCCCAACATCTTCATGCAGCTTATTAACTTTCCCATATCAGAGAACAAGGGAGAAGAAAAAACTCAAACAGTCCATTTAGCTTATTTTGTCACCTTGAAAAGTCTGAACAGTGCTTTCTCTGCAAAACATTATGAAGAAGTCCAGCCCATTTGTCCTAACCTCAAAAATGTCTTACTTAGAACAATGGCATTTTTGCGGCATTTGGTCTACAGGAGTGTTTAAAATACCGCAACATGGGACTAAGTGGTTTACAGGAATCACAGAAACATAATTTGTAAAGGAATCTTCAAAGTTCAACTATTTATTCAATCCTGCTTCTATGGAGAGTCATTTAAACCAGTACCATAACAGCTTTAAAAAAAAAAAGGCTTTCTGCTTATTACAATAAAAAACAATAATACAACTTATTTAAACAAAAATTGGGTTGGCAGGACATACAGCTAATTATAGAAATTGAAAACAAGTTAAGTCAACAATATGTGATGATTAATGACCCAATGACAACCTGTAGGGAAGTATTTAGTTAAGGTACATGGCTCTGTCCTCAACTGTGTTTTACTCATATTTTATTAGGAACTTAGATCCATGATTCTTAATCCTAGTTGCTCATTAGAATCACTTGGGAAGCTTTTAAAAACAAAAATACCAGTGCCTAAACTCCACTCCCGGAACTTCTGATTCAACTGGACCACTGCATGAGGTATCAGTGAAGATGCAGAAGACATGCTCAGGAAGTCTGCATGTTATGCAATAATGAGTGAGATAGTTTAATGACAGTAAGTGTCTATTATTTGCCAAGATATAGAAATAAATGTGGCGCAGTCTTTGTCATTAATGATGAAAATAAAATTAATATGGATTAAGAGGAATCAACAATCACAAAAAGCTAGTGCGATCTTAGACTGTATTAACAGTTCTTCTACTTCAAGGTGGTCAAATAACTTTTAGAATATTGTGTCCGACTTTGGAACAACCCACTTTAAGAGGTTATAGTAAAGCTGAAGATTTACTTTTTCCCTTTGAAAAGAAAGGGAATTGGAGGTGATCGTCCCAGGGATTAGTCTACTCAGTGAACCAAAGTTTGATATTATAAATACATTATCTGAAAGGTTGTCATGTGAAACAAGAGATATGTTTGCTTTTGCTCTGCTTTGGCCTCAGAAGAAAAGCTAAACCAGTGGGTAATAAAGCAAATGAAGATCAATTTGGCTCCATTGATGGAAAAAATGATTAATAATCAAAACTCCTCAAAGACAGAATAGGCTGTTTCAGGAGGTGATGAGTTCCTCTCCTCTAGAGGGAAATAAACACAGACTGGATATGTAGTCGGTGAGAATTCTATAGAGAGAAGTACATGGGAAAGTTTTAAAGGACAAATCCACAGTAAGATTCTATAATAAACTTTAACTTCCTTCCAGTACCGGAGAAGTCAATCGGGTTCTTCCATTTGTCTAACAGCTCTCCTTCCCCGCACTTTGGACTATTGGCACAGAAGGATGTCACCACCCACCACATGCGTACGGACATAATGTGCCTGGTTTCACAGCAAGCTTGACAGCCATGGAGGATGTGTTGGGAGGAAAATTTTTCCTCTCCCCTTCAAGGGTTTTCTTGCTGGTCTGAGTCAAATTTACATGAGACAGATTAACAGGACAGAATCTAATTTAATTTTGTACATACAGGACACCCACAAACATAAGAGGTTCATAGACAGAAAGGAGAAATGAGGCACGTGTGCCATCCTGAGCTCAGAGGGGAAGAGGGCAATCAGAGGGCAGCACGCAGAGCAGAGGCTGGGTGATCGGTGTTTGCCCTGCCAACCAGATGGGTCACTCAGAAAAAACATATCTCTGGTACAAAGTCTCATTCTGGTAAAGACTCCTAACCTAGATTTTTCTAGGTACTTCAGGGAGGGGCACAAGGGTCTTGATTGCCTTCAGTTCAAACTAGTCCACATGGCACATCTGGGGGAGGCCTGCTCTGACCCCCTTCACACGCATGTAACCCAGAACAATTAGGGCTGCTAGAGATGTGTCGATCGGATAATGCAGCTAGAGATTTGTATCACTGTTCTAGATAAAAGAAACTGATTGTTACCCTTTGCTTAATTCCTCAAAGAACAGTCACTGTTCAAGCCAGATGTATACACGTCCTTACAGCTACAATCTTACCCACATGTACACATTCATGCAACCACATACATTTATGTACACGCATATATATAGCCCCTAACCAACTCCTTGGATCATTTTTAAAGTGTCCTGAAGTTTAACTTCAACACCTAAATAGCTTATCTTTGTAAGAAACTACATAGAAAGTCAGATATAAAATACAACAGTAATCTGAACACTGGTTTTGTAACAGTGGACAGGAATTTGAGACTACAATTTTAACACACATGATTTGATTACTCTTTCAACTTAAAAATGTTAATATGTGATAGTTACCATCTTTTAATAATATGATTCACAACACCAAACTATTTGGTCCGGTGAAGAAAATTACAAACCAAGATAAAAACCACTTTGAAGTCGTTAGGGTTGGTGGTTTTTCCGTTAACCTCTCAATTGTTACTAAACTTTGCCCAATTTTATCCACGTGGTTGATTTATGGATAACTTTCACAAACTATTTGCCAACAAAGGAAGCTGCATTTGTAATTCTCTCTCCACATAGGAAGTTACTTCTCTTCCTGCTCCATCTTTTCGTTTCTTAGTCTTAGTTTAAATCCACTCCGTTATAGCCAGGCTATATAGAACTCTTTAGATTCTAACATCAGACTCAGTTTATTTTAGCTCTTCTAATTCCAATTATATTCTTATTCCAAATATTGTTTGGAAACTTCAAATGTGTATCATTGCAATGAAGAAAGTAAAATAAAGAAAGAAAACAAATCTGTATAGTTTTATTTGAAATTTACTTCGCAAAGCAGATGTAACTAGTTGAGGAAGACACTGAAATTATCTCAAGCCTGGAACAGGTAAATAACGAACATTTCAGAGTTTCAGAGTTTAACTGGATTCCTTAATTACCTGAACGTGCCCTTTAACAACATTTAGGAATAGGAATTCAGAGGATAAAACAAATGATCAAAACAGATCAACCAAATTAAGGAAACAAGGAACTAGACAAATGCTTAGCCAAAGAATAACACTGTTTCAATAAATCAGATGTCAAAAAGATAAAATATTTATACTCTGGAACCCAGAAAGAAAATGAATTTGAGAGGGGTCCAAAAATTATCTTTTCTCCTACAAGTAAATTATTTATAAAGGGAAAATAAAAACTTCTGTCGTATAAAACAGAATAATTTACACAGATATTAAGAGCACACAAAACAGAAGGCATTTTCAGTGTTTGTTAAAAAGCCACTGTTCCTATGGTAACAACCCGATACAGAAACGCAACCACCAACAACAGAAACCCACAACAAATGCAAGTTACTGGCACTTTCCACAGCTAATTCCAACTTGTCACACTGCTTGTCATCGTCTGTACGCTCGGGCTAGGGCATAAATTGCTCTGGTTATCAAGCCTCCTGGGGAGGATCTCCAGCACGTTGGCACTGCAGCTATGCTGCTCATGAAGAAAAGAGAGAGAAACCCAAATTTTCCATCAGGCTGGGGCTTAAAGCAGAACTGGGATGTATCCCAACATGTTAATATCCCAAGAGTCTCCCAAAGAAAATATTTAGAGTTTTACCTTTCCATGGACTTTAGATGCTTGGATAGCCAAAATATGTGAGATTGATTCAGAAATGCTTCACTTAACCTCAGTGAGCCTGAAAGCTTTTATACTGTCTCCCTCCTTTTTACTGCAAAATCTTAATTGAGTGGGCTATACCCAACTCCCTTCATTCTTGCATGGTTTTTTTTCCAGCCCTTGGACTTTCAAATCCCCACTTTTAAAACATGTTAAACTGCTTTCTTTAGGTCCTCCTTCTGATATAAAGATGTTTTCCCTTAGTTCTTAACCTCACGAGCACCTAACATTGGATACCATTACCCGCCCTCTCTCCCGAGAGGCTCCTTTCCCAGGCTTTCATCTCACTGTCTCTTTGTTCCCCTCAGTCCTCGCTATTCTCTGCTTCTTCTTGGGATCCCTCCCTAACTGTGAGTTTGGTTCACCATCACGCCTTGACAAGTCCTATTTTTCTCCAAGCTTTAAGTGTCTCCTTCCAACTGGTATCCCTAATGAATAGCTGCAACCTGGCATTTATTAATCTGGCATTTCCATCTGGACATCTTGTCTATTTAATCTAGAGGGCAAATAAAATCCTTTTCCACTTTGTGACTCTGCAGCCCCTAAGAGCCTATTACCTCATTGTCCAACTCCTTTTTTTAAACAATCCGGTCTTGTTTACCTGAACCATAATTTCCCATAACGCACCCCTCATGCCCAATTAGGTCCCATTACAGGACTTTGCTCCGGTCTCTCCTTAACATTCATGGTACAAATAAACAAAACAACACTCAAATCATTTCCCATTTCCTCTGACAATACCTCCTCAAACACTTTTACTCATATTGAGACCTCCCTCCCCAACCCTTACAGGTCACAGTAAGAATATGGCATTAACTTTTCATCATCACTTATTATCAAGTTCATTCTTATGTGGTCATCTTTGCATCTCGAGTAGATCATATATGCTCCTCAAAGGTGCGAAGCAGGATTTATAACCCTTCTTAATAATAACCCCAGTAGCACTGCCAGTCTAAGCAGATAGGGCTTTTCAGCATATTCTTCAGAGCCTGCCTAAAAATTGCCTGCCATTCTAGTTTCTCTGTGGTTTTTTTTCCCTTTAAGCTTTCTATTATTTTTGTACATTGCTTCAAATCCTCTTTGTAGTCAACAAACACACACGTTGCTAGGCATACAGCAGGTACTTTGTGAATATATTGAATTTTGAAAATCATTTTTATTTCTGTAAAAAAAGAGCTGATGAATCACCAATTCACCCCCACACACAGGAACAAGTTCTACTGTTCTGCCAGCCTGGTCTCGGAACAACACAGACACATCACTGTAATGGGGACCTAAAGAATCCCAGTGACCCTCCAAGCTCACACACCCAGAAACCACTTCTTCTCCTCCACCCTTAACTACTTATTCTGAGATAAGAGAAAAGAGAAGCGATTGTGGAAACAGACAAAACCCCATTTAAATGGGTGAGAGGCAAATGGAAAGGGTTCGTGTTAAAGGGAGTCCTGGCGATGTCACTGCAGCCCCGGCTACTGAGAGAGAGCGGTTGTCACACTGAGGGAACACTCTGGAAAACCCGAACGATCAGTGCTCCATCAGGCACAAACACCCAGAGGGCCACAGCCTCCAGCCAACAACCAGGATGTCAACAAGACACTTTAAGATTCTAGGAATAAGTTAAGGTGTTAGAACTGCAATTTTTGGATGGAAGGCTTTCTTTATAAGCATGTAAAACTGCTACACTTTCACCAACTTCTATAAGCCACTGCACTTCCTGAATACAATCAATAATTCAAAAAAAATCCTTTAGAGATTCCCATCTCCCTTTGTGCATGAAATACATTCAAATATTAAGTGTACAGCTTTATTGAAGTTTCTGAGTTGAAGGCAGAAAACCTCTCTCACTACTCAAATGAGTTCATCTCCCTTCTCAAAGTCTGTTCAAGTTTAGGAAAATTAAAATTGGACAGAGGGTGCCTATGCCTATGTGACAAAGAGAAACCAAAAGCCAGTGTTTTCCAACATCGTTTCTTTCTTTTTAAATGAAGTCAGAAAAGAGCCATAATTAATCTAACTCTTTTTTCTCACATTTTTTGACACCAACACATTTTCATACAATTACCACTGTTTTCATTATTTCTACCATTTAGTTTGAACTCCTTTAATAAGGATAATGAGCCTGGCTGTTTGGCTCACTCTCAAAATTTTGCTAACAACTGTAACATTAACACATTTTAATACAACAACTGCTTTCATTACTTCCATTATTCATTCCTATTATTAACCGAGACAACTTTGAACTCCTTTCTAGTGAGACTAATAATTCTAATACTTGGCTGGCTCTCCCTCCACTCCCCAATCCTACTTTGTTTTATACATCTTGGCAGTCTGAAATCTCTCTTGCAGCTTTGTATTTCCCACCTTCCAGTTTTCACAATATCATGCCTAATTTACCAATTAATTTCACTTAGAGTCATTAACCTTGTCTTTTGTTTATGTTCTAAACCCTTTATCTGTTCAAAGCACTTTTGATATTTTCTTAAGCCTGTGCTATGTTTTATAATGTGCTCTGGCTTTCTTTATAAATTGAGGTCCTCTAGGTATTAAAATATCTTCTTTCAGCCTTTGAAGACAAAAGCTTGCTTGGCCAGGCTTAGGGCTTGTGAAAATCACACCATTTATCTGAGCTTCGTGTCAATTCTTCTCCCAAGTTCTCAGCTACAAACGCTAGGGTAAGATTTAAGGTCATTCTTAGCCTCACATTTGTAAAATTTTATATCTCTTTTATCTGCCTCTGTCTCCGGAGTATAAAAATCTTACCAATAGGTGTGTGAGGGAAGTAGAGGAAATTTGGGAGTTTTGTTTGTTCTGTTGTTGTTTATCCTTCAGGATTGGTCAAAAGAGCAATACAGTTTGGCACACATGGTGTGGTGGAGTCACAGGCAAGACAGCAAAGCACACAGAAGACAAGTAGTGACTCTGTGGCATCTTACTACACTGATGGACAGTGACTGTGGTGGGTGTTGGGGGGACTCGATAATATGGGTGAATGTAGTAACCACAATGTTGCTTATGTGAAATCTTCATAAGATTGTATATCCATGATACCTTAATAAAAAAAAAAGGAGCAACATAGTATCATAGAGAAAACAGGCTTTGGAATCTGGCCAATCTGAATTAGAACTCTGGCTGTGTCACCTGTGTGACCTTAGATAAGTTACTAAGTTTTTTTCATTTTTGGCATAATACTGCTATAAAAAGTTTACACCTTTAGCCAATTTCTTGGAATCTTCTTAACATTATTATCACAGATATCTTACTTTATCCAATGCCTTATAGGAATCTCTAATTTATTGTAAGTACTTGCCCACAGCCATGTTAGGTCTAAGAGAAGAATCCATGTAAAAGCTTCAGTACAGAGTGTAACATATAGTAAGCTTATGATATGCATTGGCTAGTCTTAGTATTACCAAATGTTTTTATATAAATTATCTCACTTAACCTTTAGTAAATACTCCTATGAGGAAATTCCCTATTTCAAAGATGAAATAACTGATGCTCAAAGAAATAAACAAATTGAGATCACAAATCAGCAAATGAGAGAGAGGGAGGGCCGATGCAAACTATGGCCTACCTTATCCCAAAACACTTTCCCCTACATTTGAGGGTCCTTCACCATTTCTCTTTTCATCTTGCTCATAATAAGTTTCGATTTATTTCCATTTCTTTTTCAGGCTTTAAGTGGGACTATTACTTCTCCAATTACAAGAGTTCATTCTAATATCTGTGGGGATCTCTTCATCCATTTCCATTTGGAGTAATATCCTTTCAAGCTGAGCAAGACTGAGCAAAAGGCCTCAGGCTTCTCCCTTTCTGAAAAGGATATTCCACACAGGAAGTAGTTTAAAAGCCTTAAAGTCAGATAGATACAGATTCAAATCCCATCTCTACACAGACTAGCTGATAGGTTAGTCTATGTCGACTATGTGATTGTTTGTTACTCCACTTCTATCCTTAAAATAACTCTATAAAATAAGTGCTTCGATTTACCCCAACCTGTAGCTGAATGGACTGGAGCTGAGAATGGCCCCCCAGCTCCCTGTACGGCCAGCCAGCCTGTTGGGAGTTCCCGGATCAAGATACTACCAGCCAGGTCCAGAAGGGGCCCATGCTCGTTGTACAAGAGTCTGGTTCGTTGCCTCTGAAACACAGTAAATAGGTAGAATACTCAGGTCCCTCTGTGTTCTGCATCTTCCCTTTCTCGACTCATCATTCTTGGTTTTACCAACCCAGCATTCTCGTTCTTTCCTTGGTATGTTTTAACTCAAGAGTCTGAGCTGCCCTGTTTGATCTGCTTCAGCCATGAAATACTGTTCTACTGTCCTGTTGTTGTTAGGAAACCCAACAGAAAACACAGCCGTAGCTGCACATCTGTGTGCTTTTGTTTGATATCACGCAAGCCCAAGAGAAAATCATCTCTGCATCATTGGCGTGTTACCGCTTTTAAAAGAAAGAAAGATCTGAAGCAATCATAGCAAATTGCTAATATCTAGTCAATCTGGGTGGCAGGCACACGATGTAATATTTCCAATATTTTTCTGTAAGTTTTAAGTATTTCATGAATTAAGTAAAAATAACTGTGAATAGACTGTCATCTTACAAAATGTGAATAAAATATGGCTTTTCTTATAGAGCTACTACTCACAGAATGAAAATACATGTTACACATTGGAAAACAAGTAAATGCAGCCAATATGTAAATGCATAGTTGGCTAATAGTAGATTACTTACTACCATTTTTCCCCCCAGGTCTTAAAATATACACATATCTACTCCTCTGATTTGGGGTTTGACAGTTAAAGAACCGTCTGCAGAACAGACAGGAAGGCATGGGGCCAAATCTGGTGACAACCAGACTAAACGACTAGATGTCAGGAGGCCACACAGAGTGGCATTAATCACCACAGGGAATTATAGTCCCGCCCTCTCTTGGGCTAAAAAACGTGTTCATCAGCCTCCTGAGAGGGATTCCTTCTCACAGAGCAGACTTACTTTAGCCAAGCTTACAAGATTGGTGTTTACAATCAGACTGCCAATATAGTATTTTACAATGGGCAGTCTGTTGTACAGACAGCATACAGACTCCCTGTAGAGAAACTTACATTTGAACCTCAAATTACAATCGTTAAGTTTACATGATCAGCACAGCGTGAGAAAAGAGGAGTTGTTAGCTACCGCTGTTGAATATTTGATAGTATCAAGATACAATAGCCCTATGCTTCCATCTTAATATGAGGGAAAGACCTGCTAACAAGAACAAAATGCTAAAAATAATCCCTTGCGCAAAACTCTCTCTCCTCTGGGTAGTGTCTGGATGGACACTGTCAAAGTTTGTCCCATGACTCTCACATTTCTATGCTTTAGTAGTCACCGAACCCCTCTTTCAGCTGAGACTCCCTGTCACTCAGTGTGCTGGTATACTCAGTCTTATAGCAGGTCTTATAAGCCTCATGTCATAGAATCAATTCTACCAGTTATATTTTTAGAGCTTATAAAAGACTCCATGTAGCGGCTTGAGTCATAGAAAGATGAGATCTTTATGAGGGCCCATAATATAATCTCATGAAGTTATTCATCAATGTATCCCAGGTTCCTAAAACAGCACAAGACATTTGGCAGACAGTAAATATTTCAAATGTAAATGAAAAAAACGCTCATTTTTTTAAAAGTAGTTCAGTACAAGCTTAATGCCCACAAGTTCTAACTAATCATTCTCACTACTCACTTGATAAATACAATCGTTCAGGACCTGGGAACTTTCTCTTACACATGCTTTTCCACAATCAGCCTGACTTACTTAGAGAAAATCCCCCAAATACCATTTACCACCCATCAGCTAGTATTATTGTAGAGGTCCATTTTCATATTCTTCCTATGCATTCTAGTGCCCAAATAGGCATCAAAATGAACTAAGCATCATTCTTGAGAAAGAGAATATTTTGTCACCTCCTCTCTGAGGTTGCCCTCACTCCCATCTGAGTGTGTACTGTCTTGTATCAAATAAACTCTCTTGTTGCATAAGCCCATTGCACTTGTCTCTGAACTCTTTTCCATGATAAAGACAAGAGCTCTCCAACCTCCACCTCTGGTGGTAAATGCCTTTGTTAGTTTCCTATTTCACCCAATTTTCTAGACTTAAGCACAAGTCTTCACTCTCTCTGTCCCACTTCAGACAAGCAGGGAAGGGCTACTGAGATCTCTGATCTGGGCTTGCAAGTCCCTGTCACTTGGGTGACTCAGATGAGACTGTAGCGTACAATCATGCTCTTTAGCAGCGTGCCTGGAAATCTCTTTTCTTTGCCTTTGGGAAGTTCTCAGGACATAATATCGCTCCCTCCAGTGCTCTGCAGCTCCTCCAAATCCTGGGGTGACCGGGGCTTAGTTCTCACACCGTGCGGATTCAAGTGGACACGGGCCACCAGGTGAGCGTGGCTTCAGGAGTGGCAAGGGACGTGCCCGATGCCAAGCAGGAGTCAGTGAGCTTCCCTCTCCTCCCTCTGCTCTTCCCTGCCCGCTGCTGCCATTCCCTGCTACTCTCACTGTAATGAGTTCCTTCTTTACCTACAGGTGTCCAACCTGCTGGAGAATTCTTTCTCAGTCAGAGTCAAGAACCCTCCCCTGTCCAGGTTGAGGTTTTACCTAGTATGTAGGAAGAGACCTCCCTAGATGCAGCTGCCTGACAAAATTTTGGCGACCACAAAAGGACTCCTAACACGGTGCTCACTAACAACCTAGGTAAGGGGGAATTCTATGCTACTCTTAATAAGGCACTCCTTGTCTTTTTCTCCTGGATCCTCAGTTGTTTTTGCTGCTTCTTTGGTAGGCATGAGCCAATCATTTTAAAAGCCACTAAGGTGGTTGCTACCTACAGTAAGTCTCCTGTGTGAGGATAAATTGGTCATGGAACAGATTAGACTGTCTCTAGGCCACCCACCAACCTCAAGACAATGTCTGTGCATAAGGGTACACTGTGAAGCAAAACAATTCACCCCACCCCATGGCACAGTCTTCCTACACGATGTAGTCTCAACTTCCAAGGATCCATTTCTTCCATTCATAGTACCTCCTCCCTGACTCAGTCTAGCACTCCTTTCTCTTGCCTGCACACCTATCACTTTTGCCTTTGGGATAGGCAGTCTGTTGGGTCTGTCTATGCCAGCCAGGGTTGCCTAGGATTAAAGCCACTTGGGGTGCCTATGAGACAGCCAAGAATGAGACCTTGGCCTTTGGGTTAATCTTATCACCCATCTAATTCGCTGTTGCCACGCTGAGATGTTTCATCTCTCGTTTGGGCCATTGAAAGTAAAGTTATCAGTATGCTCAATTAACAGGAGTCCACCCCTGACTTCAGAGCCTGACACCCTTTTCCCCGTCTCCCACACTCCCATTCTTAGGGTCACAGCCAAGGATGGAGTTGAGCTATAGGGACACCTATGCATGCTCAGGTGGGCCACAGGATTTTTCATTAATGCCTAATGTAGGGCTGCAAGACCTCCTGTGCACACCCGGTACAGGCCCAGGTATGGAAGGGTGCCTCACATGAACTGCGTCTTCAGGTACTTTGGGGTTTCTGGGGACACCAGGACAACCCCATGCCTCTTGGGGATTAGGGACCCCTAGTTGCCTTGGTGGTAGTGGACTCCTTTCTCCTTTCTGATTCCAACTTAGTCATGGATGACACCTCCTCCATTCTAACTGACTCCCCATTAGGGTGCATCTCAAAAATCAGGAGGTCTTTAAACTGGACTCCCTGAAATGGAAGAATTTAATCATCTGCAACACACCCTGGCTCCCAAATGGCACTCTAAACTACTTCTCCTTAGTATCTACTCTTAAAAACTGAGAGACTATTAAGTTAGATGGGCTAAAAAAGAAGCTGATTTCCTTCTGTAACACCAGTTGGCTTCAACAAACTGCCAAAACAGAAAAAATGGCCCCTAAATGAGACCCTTAATTACAACACTATTTTGCAATTGAATATGAGTAACTAGAAAATCTTTGTATCGGTTTCTCTGTGAATATGTCCTTATATGTTACCTCTGGATGGTATTGCTAAAAATTAATTGGTTTAAAGATAAGTGCTCATAAAAATTGGGCATTCCAAAACTTTCAGAAATTCTGATAGAAAATATTCAGGATTCATGCTAATTTAAGTTTAATTAAAACAGACATGTCTTTAAGGTTATCAGCATTAAAATGAAAACTTTTATTCTGCCTACGTTTACTTAAAGTCATTCAAGTTGATGTTATAAATCTTTCAAAAAATAAAAAGGCTTGGGAAAATGGCTGATTTTGATGTTTAATGAAGGCTTTGCAGGCAATCTAGCATGGTTCTTAAGAACAAGTGAACTAAATAGGTGTACACATGTATACTCAAAAAGAGCTCGAAAATCTTTTTGGCAACCTGAAACCTTAAAGTTTTGCTAAGTTAAGTAATGAGTCAAGTTAATGAGTTAGATCACTTCCAAATAAGATAAAATAATGAAACATTAATTATTTAATATAGGTTTATCCACTTTGGCTTCCTTATTATGGAGACACTAAAACAAATTTGGGTCTATTAGTTAACATGTTTTGTGTTTATTGAAAGATTGTACTATGAAGACCACATGTTTCTAGAACTTATGAAGTATATTCATAAATTTGCCAATCTAAAGAATGCAGGTGTAATTGTTTCTTAGTTTTCACTGAAAATTGAGGTTTCTAGGGGTTTTAAATTCTAATTATCAAGTACACAGCAAGATTAGAATTTTGTTTTCTGTTTGGTAAAAGGACAATTTTTCTTGAACTATTAATCTGCTCTTAATATTGAGAGATTGTGAAGGGTTTTTCTAATTGTTTTATCAGAATAATTTCTTGTGCTTATTGCATCAATCAGGTGTTTGAGTACTTAAGAAAAGAAAACCCTAATGTTAAAAGAGCTAAGAGCTAAGTTTTGCTAACAACAATGTAACTGTCTGTACTTGCTTTTAAAATCTTTTATTGTCACTTTGGATAAATGGACCAGTGTTGTTTCATGGCTACCTGGTACCTTAAAAACTTGATATTTTTTACAACTTCCCAAAATCAAATTCAAAAAGATCCTTTTTTTACCTCTAGTTAACTCTGAGATTTTTTCCAGAGGGTACCCGGGACACGTCAAAGGAATTTCTCCTCATAAAGGAGAAATATTTACCTAATTCAGCTTATTTATTTGATATATAAAACTACCTTGGAGGCATTGTCAAATGAATGATGCTAAATTTTAGATTACAGAACTGTTACATATTACAGAAATAACCAAATTTCCTTGTCAATTGCCCATTTTTAAGTCTTTTGTAATTTATAGTTACTGTTTTACTTCAGAACTAATAAAAAACTGGATTCAAGCAGAGTAAGAATTAATTACATAAGATTGAGTAAACTGAGGAGGAGGATTTTAATTTTTATGACTTTTTATATCAAATGTTTCTGATTTTAAAAATATATGTGTGTGTTTATTTTTAAATGTTTTCTCTTAAGCTGACATACAACAGTTTAGTAAATTAAACCTTTATAAACAAAATTGGAACACTTCTCTTTCTCTCTCTACCTGATTCATCCAGAATATGGAACCTCTCAGTGAGTATTTTTACATTTTATGCCAGTATATTTATTCACATAAGTTCAAAAAGAATATATTATCCTTGTGATATCACCTCACACCAGTTAGGATGGCCACTACCAAAAGACAAGACACAACAAATGCTGACAAGGATGCAGAGAAAGGGGAACCCTCCTACACTGCTGGTGGGAATGTAAATTAGTTCAAACACTGTGGAAAGCAATACAGAGATTCCTCAAAAAATTAAAAATAGAAACACCATTTGACACAGTAATTCCACTCCTGGGAATTTACCTGAAGAAAACAAGATCCCTGATTCAAAACCATACACCCCTATGTTTATGGCTGCACTGTTTACACTAGCCAAGATATGGAAGAACCTAAATTTCCATCAATACAATGACTGATAAAGAAGATGTGTTATATATACACAATGGAATACTATTCAGCCATAAAAAGAAAAGAAATCCCAGAAAAATAAGGGAGAAAAAAAAAAGAACCTTTAGATTGTGTTTGAAAGAGTACAATAAGAGAGTTAAGTGAGACTGTTATATAGTAAAGAAGCTGCCCTTGAACCTTTGGTAACCACAAATCTAAAGGCTGCAATGGCAAAGTATGTATCTATTGATGATAACCATAAAAGTAAATGGATGAAATGCACCAATCAAAAGACACAGAGTTACAGAATGGATTAAAAAAAAACCTATCTATATGCTGCCTATGATAGATACACTTCAAACCTAAAGACGCAGACTAAAAGCGAAGGGATAGAAAAAGATATTTCATGCAAATAATAGGGAAAAAAAAGAAGGAGTTGCAGCACTTGTCTCAGACAAAATAGACTTCAAAACAAAGTACCAAGAGACAAAGAAGAATATTATATAATGATAAAGGGGTCACTCCAACAAGAGAATACAACCATTATAAATATCTATACACCCGACATAGGAGCACCTACATATGTGAAAAAATACTAACAGAATTAAAGGCAGAAAGAGAATGCAATGCATTCATTTTAGGACACTTCAACACACCACTAACTCAAAAGGATGGATCAAGCAGACAGAAAATAAGTAAAGAGACAGTATCACTGAACAACACATTAGAACAGATGAACCTAACAGACATCTATAGAGCACTTCACCCAAAAGTAGCAGGATATACATTCTTCTCAAGTGCACATGGAACATTTTCAAGAATAGGACTCAAAAAGAGCCTCAGTAAATTCAAAAGGATTGAAATTGTACCAACCAGCTTCTCAGACCACAAAGGTAAGAAACTAGAAATAAATTATGCAAAGAAAATGAAAAAGCCCATAAACACATGGAGGTGTAACAACATGCTTCTAAATAATCAATGGATCAATGACCAAATAAAAACAGAGATCAAGCAATATATAGATACAAATGAAAACAACAACCCAACACCTCAAACTCTGTAGGAAGCAGCAAAGGCCATTCTAAGAGGAAAGTATATTGCACTACAGACTTACCTCAAGAAAAAAGAACAATCCCAAATGAACAGTCTAAACTCACAATTAATGAAACTAGAAAAAGAAGAACAAATGAGTCCCAAAGTCACCAGAAGGAGGGACATAAATAATATGAGAGCAGAAATAAATAAAATTGAGAAGAATAAAACAAGAGAAAGAATCAATGAGTGCAGGAGCTGGTTCTTCAAGAAAATAAACAAAACAGATAAACCCCTAACTAGACTTATCAAGAAAAAAAGAGAGTCTACACACATAAACAAAATCAGAAATAAGAAAGGAAAAATCACTAAGGATACCACAGAAATACAAAGAATTATGAGAAAATACTAGAAAAATTATATGCTAACAAACTGGATAATCTAGAAGAGATGGACAACTTTCTAGAAAAATACAACCTTCCAAGGCTGACCAAAGAAGAAACAGAAAATCCAAACAGACCAATTACCAGCAATGAAATTGAATTGGTAATCAAAAAACTACCTAAGAACAAAACTCCTGGACCAGATGGCTTAACTGCAGAATTTTATCAAACATTTAGAGAAGACCTAACACCCATTCTCCTTAAAGTTTTCCAAAAAGTAGAAGAGTAGGGAATACTTCCAAACTCATTCTATGAGGCCAGCATCTTTCTAATACCAAAATCAGGCAAAGACACCACCAAAAAGAAAGTTACAGACCAATATCCCTGATGAACATAGATGCAAAAATACTCAACAAAATATTAGCAAACGAATTCAAAAATACATCAAAAGGATCATACACCACGATCAAGGGGGATTCATCCCAGGGATGCAAGGATGGTACCACATTCGAAAATCCATCAACATCATCCACAACATCAACAAAAAGAAAGACAAAAATCACATGATCATCTCCATAGATGCCGAAAAAGCATTTGACAAAATTCAACATCCATTCATGATAAAAACTCTCAACAAAATGGGTATAGTGGGCAAGTACCTCAATATAATAAAGGCCATATACAACAAACCCATAGCCAACATCATACTCAACAGCAAAAAGATGAAAGCTTTTCCTCTAAGATCAGGAAAAAGGCAAGGATGCTCACTCTCCCTTTTATTCAACGTAGTACAGGAAGTCCTATCCACAGCAATCAGACAACACAAAGAAATAAAAGGCATTCATATTAGTAAGGAAGAAGTTAAGCTGTCACTGTTTGCAGATGACATGATATTGTACATAAAAAATCCTAAAGAACCTATCCCAAAACTACTAAAACTAATAACTGAATTCAGCAAAGTTTCAGGATACAAAATTAATACACAGAAGTCTGTTGCATTCCTATACACTAACAATGAACTAGCAGAAACAGAAATCAGGAAAACAATTCCATTTACAATTGCATCAAAAAGAATAAAATACCTAGGAATATACCTAACTAGGAGGTGAAAGACCTGAAAACTATAAGACACTCATGAGAGAAATTAAAGAAGGCACAAGTAAAAGGAAATATATACCTTGTTCATGGATAGGAAGAATTAATATTTTCAAAATGGCCATCCTGCCTAAAGCAATCTACAGATTCAAAGCAATCCCTACCAAAGTGTCAACAACATTCTTCAATGAACTAGAATAAATAGTTCTAAAATTCATATGGAACCACAAAAGACCCCGATTAGCCAAAGCTATCCTGAGAAGGAAGAATAAGTGGGGGATTACGCTCCCTGACTTCAAGCTCTACTACAAAGCCACAGTAATCAAGACAATTTGATACTGGCACTAGAACAGACCCATAAACCATTGGAAAATAGTAGAGAGCCCTGATATAAACCCAAGCATATATGGTCAACTAATATACAATAAAGGAGCCACAGACATACAATGGGGAAAGGACAGCCTCTTCAACAACTGGTGCTGGCAAAACTGGACAGCTACACACAGGAGAATGAAACTGGATTATTGTCTAACCCCATACAAAAAAGTAAACTCAAAATGGATCAAAGACCTGAATGTAAGTCATGAAACCATAAAACTCTTAGAAGACAACATAGGCAAAAATCTCTTGAATATGCATGACCAACTTTTTTCTGAACACATTCCTTGGGCAAGGGAAACAAAAGCAAAAATGAACAAATGGGGCTACATCAAACTAAAAAGCTTCTATACGGCAAAGGACACCATCAGTAGAACAAAAGACATCCTACAGTATGGGAGAATATATTCATAAACAACATATCCGACAAGGGGTTAACATCCAAAATATATAAAGAATTAACACGCCTCAACATCCAAGAAGCAAATAACCTGATTAAAAAATGGGTGGAGGATCTGAACAGACACTTCTCCAAAGAAGAAATTCAGATGGCCCACAGGCACATGAAAAGATGCTCCACATTGCTAACTTAATTAAAACTACAGTCTAGTTAATATGGCGAACATCCAAAAGACAAGGAACAAAAAATGCTGGCAAGGATGAGGAAAAGGGGGAACCCACTGTTGGTGGGAATGTAAATTAGTTCAATCATTGTGGAAAGCAATATGGAGGTTCCTCAAAAAACTAAAATTAGGAATACCACTGGACCTGGGAATTCCACTCCTAAGAGTTTATCCAAAGAAAACAAGATCCCAGATTCAAAAAGATATATGCAGCCCTATGTTTATCACAACACTACTTACAATAGCCAAGATATGGAAGCAACCTAAGTGTCATCAGTACATGAATGGATAATGAAGAGGTGGTACATACACACAATGGAATATTATTCAGCCATAAGAAGAAAACAAATCCTACCATTTGCAACAACATGGATGGAGCTAGAGGGTATTATGCTCAGTTAAATAAACCAGGCAGAGAAAGACAAGTGCCAAATAATTTCAGTCATTTGTGGAGTATAACAACAAAGCAAAACTGAAGGAATAAACAGCAGCAGATTCACAGACTCCAAGAAGAGACTAGCAGTCACCAAAGAGAAGGGGGTGGTGAGGGTGGGTTGGGAGAGAGGGAGAAGGGGATTAAGGGGCATTATGATTATCACACATAATGTAGTGGAGGGCATGGGGAAGGCAGTATAGCACAAAGAAGACAAGTAGTGATTCTATAGCATCTTATTATGCTGATTGGACAGTGACTGTAATAGGGTGGGGGAGGGACCTGATAATATTGATGAATGTAGTAACCACAATGTTTTTCATGTGAAACCTTCATAAAATTGTATATCAGTGATACTTTTAAAAAAACAAAAGAAAAGAAAAGAAATCCTGCCATTTGCAACAACGTGGATGGATCTAGAGGGTATTATGCTCGGAGAAATAAGTCTGGCAGAGAAAGACAAATACCAAACTATTTCACTCGTTTGTGGAGTATAAAAACAAAGCAAGACAGAAGGAACAAAAGAGCAATAGACTCATAGACACCAAGAAGGGACTTGCGGTCACCAAGGGGAGGGGTTGGGAAAGGCAGGTAAGCAGGGAGAAGGGGATTAAGGAGCATTAAGTTCACAATCACAAATAGGTAGGTCACTGGGATGGTAGTGCAGAACGGATAATACAGTTAATGATTCTATAACGTCTTACTGCATTGATAGACAGTGACCTAAATGGAAGGGGTGAAGTCTTGATAATATGGGTGAATGTTGAACCACTGTTTTACGTATGTGAAATCATCATAATATTGTGTATCAATGACACTTTAATTAAAAAAATAGAATCTATTCTCCTTGTGACAGGACACAATTGAAAATACTGGTTATATTGTCAAGGCTTTCACTGGAATGCCATATGTGAGAGAGACATGCATAGAATCAGATGTGACCAGACAGCTTTAAGGAACTAGGGTTGACTTTATGGAGCCAATAAAGCCCCTTGGAAGAACTGGCCTGGTACCTTGGTGACAGGGTTTCCAGCAGCTTTACTAGGTGAGTAAGGAAGGTCAGTCCCTAGCCAGTGAGAATATCTTGGGGACCTTGAGAAGAGAAGAACTGCAGGTACTGCAAGTGAAACCTGATGGCAAGTCTCTAGCTTGGCTTTCCTGGCCTCAAGAGACCTTTAAAATTTCAACCTGAAATTCCTTATGAAAAGTTTCCAGCAAAGCACATTTAAAAGAGCCTGTGTGATGAATTGCTGCTCTTGATGTACTTATGTAAATAATCAGGCCAAGTGTTTTGAAGCTAAACTTATTTTACAAACAAGTTTGTCTTAATATGGTTACCTCTAATAAAAATGAGGTTGACTATAGAGAGAAAATAACTATGTTCAATAGTGCAGGCTTATTGATATTAAATTCTAATACTACTCATTGTGAAATGGACTGGATCATGAATTCTGGTTTCCTCAAAATATCTAGCTATGACTCTCCAAATGATTCCAATTTTCTCCCATCATTTCGATTAGGGTCTTACTATTCCTAGCCCTCATATTCAGCCAAGCATTCTTAATCTCCTTGTCAAGTCTATTCCCTCCAGTTTGCAGAAAATCCAACTCCACATGTTGCTCAGATGAGATTTTCAACCCATCCCTCACACTGATAAAGATGCACCTGCAACCTAGTTGCATCCTCCTTTTATGTGCCTTTGTCCATCTCAGCCACCGCTGACACAATTCCATGTCCTCTCTCCCCCCGACAGACAGCAAGGACCTTCTGGACCCATAGGTAGGGACGATGCCCCTCCTCGGCAGAAAGCAGTCACAGAAGGAAGACCAACACCAGCTTTCCCTTGAAATATTTCAAGGGTCCGCACTCCTTGAGGGGGCGATGAGGCAGGACAGGGACATGGGACAAGCATCACAATTCGTTTTTCCTGCCTATGATGAAAAATGCCAAGATATAAATAGTAAAGTAAGAACAGGAGGGGCTCCATCTTCAGGCTAAGATTCCATTTTAAGAACCAGGGAATTAGGAGGTAAGATTCCTAACATATTTTATGGTCATCAGTCAATAACTTACCCTATCTTAATGCAGGGTAAGCAATTCTAAATGCTCTGTCACCACGGCTCGAGGGTGACCACTGTCTTGGACTAGGACAGGATCAAGAAATTCCTTGTGTCAAGTTGATCTTACAGAATATCTAAAGGACAGGTGACAGATGATGACACAACGTCCCTCACTGGAGACAGACATCTTGAGACCACATGTCAAGCCTACACCCACCCTTTGCCCCATTCTTGAAAGCCTTCTAAGACAGAATCCTAAGCCCTTAAGCACACCTCCTCTCTGAGGATGCCTGCACTCCTGTCTGAGTAGGTACTGTCTTACAGCAAATAAACTTTCTTGTCACATTAAAAAAAAAAAAAAGAGGATATTCCATCTCCTTCCCATACCAAACAGTATAACAACCCCTCCTAGTACAGGAGAAAAAATAAGCACATAAACATTACTAATACCTGTGTTTATGGAAACATACAGCACCCTGCTACTAAAATGGGCCAACAAAGGAACTTTTTGGTGAAGGCATGAATCCAACTGTCTTTAAGGTAGGACCGACCCCAGCATGTATGTGCTGTGTGTGTTTCACTCACTGCGTACTGGAACTTTTCATTATGTTCACGGTCATTGGCTTTTACTATGCGTTCCAATTCTAAAGAGAAAGAGAAATCAGGTATGAAATTTAATTTTCTACCCAAGGAAACATACAACTCATTAAACTAACATCACTTAGGTTACTCTGATTGTCGTCGAGGTTGCAAGAATTCTTTCCTTTGAAATTTGAAGGGCATTGGTTTTTTCCAGCCTAAATGTTGAAACGTGTTGGAAAGTCCCAAAATGGAAAGCTGAAATGTTTCTCATTGTCTTTCTGATGCCAGCCATAAAATAAAACATTATGTGTCTCCAACTGCTACATCCCTATAGCTCTACAAAGACCCTTTCTCTTAACTTCAAGTCCTTCCTAAATGAGACAGAGCTGCTGAAAGTCAAATGCTGCCCTGAAAAGGGATATTTTTTTTTTCTAAAAAGTCAAAAAATGTAAGAGCCAAACAAAACCATACTGAAGTAGCCAGTGAGGTCATTGACTTCTTACACTCAGAGAGTCAAAGGTGGTATTTCTAAACAACCCAGGAATATTGAGAGGAAACTCCACATTATCAGTATACTGAGACATGTCCTGAGCTGGAAGTAGTCATAATATAGAATATCTTCTGGAAGCAAATGCAAACACCAGTGCAGATAACAAACTAAAAAGACAACGAACTCAAAGGTCATGATAGTGCAGAAATTAAAATTTGCAAAGGAAAAGAAAAAACAGTACCTAGAAACACCAGCAGAGCCTGTTTTTGTAGTAAGGGTAGCAAGTTCTTGCTCTGTGTTTACTGAATCCAGAGTCGACAAAAGTGCAGTGGTGGAATACCGAAAGCTCTGGGAAGAAGATCAGCAAAATAACCACCAGCCATCAATGCCAGGCTCTCATGGCAAATGACTCAACCATCTCACTGGGGTCCCCTCAATCTCAATTCTCCAACTGGGTAAGTGACAGATGGTAAACTGTATAGAGATAGTGGTAAGAGTCTGAGCTTAGAGAAGGTACATGCAACCACAGAGATATAGGAAACTGGAGGGTGGAAAGTAATTTGGAAGCACATGTTAGGGACAGGAAAGGAAGAGGAAGAGGAAAGAGAAGGGATGTGAGAAAGACAAGGGAGATGAAGAGGGAGGAAAGAAGAAAGGAACATATTTTATCACCTGCACCCCCACCCCATATGCCAGGCACCACAAATTATAAGAACTGACCACTTTTTCCCAAAAGACTAAGAAAAATCTACATGTCTTTAAAGCCCCTTTGGCTCAGTTCTTAGGTACAAAGCTCACCTCTGAGGACTGCTCCTGATAAACACTACAATGTCTTCAGTTGTGGTTGGGTTGCTACCATTTGCCATGTTTGTCTGTTTGACATTCACCTACCTACCATGGCTTCCTTCTCACCCATCTAACACAGCCAGGTCCTGTTCTCCAGGCTAGCTCACTTAATTGCCAATAAGGACAATATTTGACTGCTGTCCACGGATGACAACACCTGAGTGGGTTTGCTCGTACTGTGTGTAACTGAGATCCGGAACCTACCAGGATGCAACCTCGCCACAAATCATCCCCAGAAAGAAACATTTCAAACCCTGGCTATAAAAGCGC
This sequence comes from Phataginus tricuspis, assembly GCA_029783875.1. Taxonomy (NCBI): domain Eukaryota; kingdom Metazoa; phylum Chordata; class Mammalia; order Pholidota; family Manidae; genus Phataginus; species Phataginus tricuspis. Next base: position 8,162,386 of record JAQQAC010003584.1, on the reverse strand, counting down.
CACCCTCTCTTTTTTGCTGATTACCTAACAAAGAGAAAAAATATGAAGGCCCAAAATGGTATTCGGAGGGTAAGGGGACTTAAAAGTTTAAAAAGCTGGATGATTTGTTTATACACCCCTGCCTTAACCCAGGCATAGTAAAACTGCCAACAGGAAAACAATGGATGCTATTGGGAAGGGGGGAAGGGGTTCTCATCTTCTAGCAAAGATTGACATGTCCCACTGGCAGCTGTAAATCAAAAATCAGATATGCTAATTGTGTACTCATTGGCTTTAGTTTAGGTCGTATACATTCAGGGGATGATCATTTCTAAATTTCGCGTTTATATAAAGCACATGAGGTGCAGAATTCTATAGTTCTGTATCTAATTTTACTCTAAACACCAGGATCTTGACTCCTGTCCAATGTCTCCATGTAACCACCCTCCCCAGGGACTGAGAAGAGCCCTTTCCTAAAGTGGCCAAAGGAGTAATTTCTGTGCTAGGAAAGTTTGGAACCTCTTCTGGATGTCCACATTACTCTTGTCCCATGAGACCTTGTTAGAGTCAGGAAGTTCTCTTTGCTTCTAAATCCTTATTATTAAACCTTCATCTTTGCTTCTATACTTCCAGTAAGATTGTTTTTCTATATTGAGTCTTCATGGATAAATTCTGACAAATTTTTCCATCCCTTCACTAAACTCTGCAGAACTCTGGCTTTGGTTCTAAACCCTACACTTTTTTGCCTTTAACCTGGCTATGCTAGGCCCGAATTGTCTTTATAGCAATTGACATTCTTCCATGTGCTATAACAGTGTGGGAAGGAACAGAAATCTCTCTCGGCAATAAGGGGAAGCTGAAAACAAATCCCCCATGAACAACCCCCACTGAGAATTGCTCAGAGGCTCAATAACGTAATGCCTAATATTTTGTAGGCATCCTGGTATCCTTCCAGATATGAAAGGAAGTCCTCACTGATGGATGTGTGATTTCCTGGTGTAAGCTCACTCCTGCAGAATTATCACTGAATTTCTCTGGTTTCAAAAAGGAGTGAAGTTATACTCAAGGATGTATAAAATGCAGTAAGCCGGGATGTGTTTAGAGTAGAATAAAAAAGCTTCCAGTCCACGAGAGCACACTGAATATGTCCTTCTACCTCCCTTCACTGTAAGTTCCCACTGAAATCACAGAAACATGTTTTTTCTTAAAAGAAGGAAAACGTAACAGTGCTGGAAAACAAGAGTGGGGACTAGCAGAGGTTCATAAATTTTAAAGAAGCCTAGAAAATAACAGAAATCAGATGGGATCGATTTAACCAAAAAAAAAAGGATAAGAACAATTCTAGCCAAAAGAATTAGAAGAGCGGTCCATGCAAAGAAGTTTCAAACTCAACTGATAAATACAAAGGTTGAGAGTCTGTTAGAGATAGGGTAACTATCCAGTTCATGCCTATTGTCTTGGCAAAATATTAATAAGGTCGCCTCTCACTCTCAAAAGTATCCTTCTTGGTTTGGACAATAAATTTTCTGATCACTTGAGTTTTGGAGTATCTCCAGAATACTTAAATAACAGTTGGGCTAGGTGAACCCTCCCATAGGCCCCCTCCCTTCCCACTAAAGACAGTAGGCAAATGCCCAGGGAGGAAACCCAGGGTGGGTGTTCAGGCCTAGAAGAGAAGCAGCTCTGAACCTCCACATCGGCCATGGCAGACTTGGACCCTAGTGAACCCTGCCTTCTGGAGGCAGCTGGGGGATATGCCAGATTGCCTGACTGACCCGCATGCTGTAGACTAAATGTTTGTATTCCTCCAGAATTCATATGATGAAACTTAATTCCCAGTGTGATAGTATGTGGGGGTCTTTGGAAGATGACTAGGTCATCAGCCTTCATGAATGGGATTAGTGCCCTCATAGAAGAGGCCTCAGAGAGGTCCCTTTCGCTTTGCATCATGGGAGGATACAGCAAGCAGACTGGAACTAGGAACTAGGGCGCTGGCTCTTCCCAGACACCAAATAGCTGCCTCCTTGATCTTGAACTTCTCAGCCTCCAGAACTGTGAGAAATACATGTCTGTTGTTCATAAGCCGTCCAGTCTGTAGTATTCTATTATAGCATCCTGAATGGACTGCAGCCCACAGAAAAACCTCTCTGTGAGCTACCTACATCATCAGCCCTCCATTGAAAGGAAAGGGCTGGTAGGTTAAAAGGCCTTTGAAATTGCACTAATCTATCTAGTCCTTTATTGTAAATACAAACCAGCAATCATAAGTGACCAGACATCTGAGAAAAACCAATTGCACCAAAGAGAAGGATACAAGAAAAAGAAATAATGCTGAGAACAGTGAAGAGAGGTTTTTTTTTTTTTTTGGCTTTTTAAATCGAATAAGTACCTTGAAGATATTCTAGAAGACATGGCATCCATGAAATGAGAACAAGCTGATCCAGAAAACAAGAAAGAGTTCCTGAAAATGAAAACTATATAATGGAAAACTCTACAGTAGGATGGACAGAATGGAAAATAAGATTGAATAAATATCTTTAAAAATATATCAAAATGACAGAAAGACAGAAAATGTGAAAAAACACTTAGGAGAATGTAACATAAACAATGGATGGGAGGAAATGATCAAATTAATAAAGAAAACTTGCCTGCACCAGAGTTAAGCCATAACTCTTCAAAGCGAAAGGGCACCAAATGCTATTCAAGATGAATGAAAATGACACACACAGATCAAAATCTTAACATTTTGAGCTCCAAGACAAAGAAGAATTATTAAAAACTTCCAGAAGAAAAACATGGCTGGCCCTGAGACCCAAGAATCAGAGCAACATGAAATTTTTCATCAGCAACAAAGATAATAGAAGACATTGGCGTGATGCCTTCCAGCTGTAAGGAAAAATGTTTATGAACTTAGAACTCTATACCCAGCCAGGCAATCAAGTGTGAAGGCACAATAAAAACATTTTCAGACATGCAACAGTGTTTATGCACAAACCCATCTCTAATATAACTACCCAAGAATGTACAACAGGAAAAATAATAGCTTAAATTTTTCAAGTAAAGTGGAGTAGAAGATACAGAAGCCAGAATGAGATCAACTGTAGTGAAAAATGAAAATTAAAATGCCTCACATGATGACCCACACATCTGTTCCAGATGGGCCACAAATTCTACAGAAAGAGGGAAAGTCTGTCTATTGCCCTTTGTTTCGCAGTCTATAAGGTAAAATAAACCAGTTTCTCAGGATAGGTATAATCATGTATTAGTTCTTAGCTGAAACAATAATTTTCCTTAAGGAATTCTCATAAAGAAGTCATTGCTTGGTATAAAGAATATAAAATGAGTTTTTAGAGCTGTGTTTTTTAACAACCCTAAGGATATCATTCCAAACACAATTCAGAGGACCCAGTGCTAGGGTCTCTGCAGAGCTGATTAAATTCAGGGATGTATTTTAGAATATTTAGATGAATAAATGAATTGCATGTCCTTCAAGCAATCATCCTAATTACTATTTCTCTCAAAAGCATTTATGCTAAATACTAAATGACTGTGAGCTTCAGATTGAACTTCCTGGAAAATATGTGGAGAGATGCTATGATGTTTCGCTAGCTGAGTACAGAGCCTCAGGACAGAAGATCAAGCTGGTAATAGGGTTAGCATTCTTCTTAATAGTTGGTGAGCTAACAAAGACATGTTGTGCTGAATAGGAAGCCATCCTTTATCATTTCAGTGAACTAAGAGAATAGCCGTTAGCAGAGGAAGAATCATCTTAGACACATGTTTAGAATCTGTTCCAGAATATTAAAAAATAGGTAATTAAGTCTTAAAAATTCTACTATAAGATGATGGATGTAGCTTCCAATCTGCACACCTTGTAAAGGCTAATATAATTTGACGTCTGTCCCAATCAAATAAAATGTCAATGAAGCACTCATAGAATGCTTACCTTTGAGCCGTTTTATGCAGTACTCATTTATAAATCAGTTCAATGCTAGGGAACATTACCAAAAAGAGTAACTTTACTTTCAGGACACTTGACCTGTAGCCTAGCCCCTCTGTCTTTGAAAATATTATCTGATAGGGCTGATGATGGTAGGTTTGAGCTAGTCCTGATTTCAGAGAATAAAGTCATATCCACTTATGTGTGTGCGTATGCTTGTCTTTCCGTTTGAAAGGAAGAGATGCATGTAGAACATCTCAAGTGCTGTCACATCACCAAGAAACAAGTAATTTTAAAAGATGGGATGGACCTAACACTACTCTGTCGGAGACTTTTTTTTTCCAGATAGGTAGGTTTTGGGGGTTTTTTTGAGGTATGCAAAATAAAATGCATAAATGTTAGTGTCCAGCTTGATGAATTTTGACATGTGCATACACTCATGTAACCATCACCCAGATCAAGATACCAAACATTAATTTTTTCCCCTTTACCTATTTTACCCATCCTCCCACCCCTTCTCCTATGGCAACCCCCAGCCTGTTCTCTATTTATGAGTCTATTTCAGTTTTATTTATTGTCTACTGGAAAATTTTAACTGCAATCAAAATGTTGTTCCCTGTTAGCAAGACTTTTTGGACCCATTAAAAGTGAGGTTTCGATGAAAGAGCCCTCATAAAAGAAAAAGAGGCCTGGATCTTGCAAAAAGAGTCCCAAGATCTCCTACCAACTATCAGCATAAGCACATCTTAACTCATGGTCTCTCCTTACCTATAGTTCCTCAGTAAAATTATGCCACTTGATGTTGTCATCATGAAATGAGAAAATGTGTGGGAAGCGCTTTGTGAGCAGAAAAATACCAGAAAACTCCTTTTCAAAAGTAATGAAAAAATAGAAAACTGGCTTAAAAAAATAAAAGGAAATCACCCAAGCTTGGACAGTCAGTCTTAAAGTTGCTTTCGTTATTATTTCTCAAAAGTGTCTGAAGCAATTTTCTGAATATTTTCAGTAGAATTGGAAAATGTCCACTGATGCTACTCCAGGTTCCAACAGGCAACACCCAGCTCCAAATCTGGCCTCTTCTCCTTCATAATATGATAAATTAAACATTATCCAGCTTTCATTTCCAGTGGCAAAAAAAGACAAGTCACTTATATTTTTTATTTGTCTATGAATTATTCATAACGCCTTTGTATTTAGGGCTAGTTAGTGAATGCAGCAGCTAATAACAAACAAAAATCAAGGGGAAGATTTAGGAGGCTTCCGTTGGACCTGTGAAGGGTCCCAGCAACTCCAAGTCCCTAATTAATGAACACAACTGCCTTTCTTCAATGAACTTCCGAGCATTTTGTCCTTCCCCAAATGTGGTTTAGGAGACAGCCTTCAGGCAGTTGGCTTTAGATCCCCAAAATCATGAAATGATGAAACACCACTAAAACTTTGGGGTCTCTGTAAAACCCTGATGGCAGACACGGACATTTCCGCAGCAGTTGGTCCAAACCCAAAACCTGAAGAACTGTCTCCAGACATGGAGTGTCACTTGGGGTTTGGGGTTGTTACTGGCTTTTTGGGTTGCGTCAGAAATCTCAGAAATATAGCCTCAAGCCAAATCAATAACTTAAGCTTTTTCCTTTCCTAATATTCTTTCATTCTTCACAATCTGGGCTGGGTAGTTGGCAGCCAAAGCAATTCATTAAAGCCATGAGGAAAGGAAAAGGATTGGGAGAGCTTTAAAGAAAAGAGTTCCCCAGCCTCCAAGATTTCTTGATTTGACTCCAAAAGCACATTCTGATACAATGGAAAAATATGTGTCCCAAACTGGGGTTTCCTATTGAAACCCAGGGGTGACCAGCAGCTGCTGGGACTTTACTGACATTGAAGCAGCAAATTAAAGAGAATTGAGGGGAAAAAAAAAAAAAGAATCTTCCCACATTTTTTTAAATTCTTGTCCTCACAAAGAGGACAGGAAACACAGCGAGAAAGAGAGTTGGGGGCTTCAAACGACTACTGGAGGGCCTTGGTTTGTCTTCCTCTTGGCTGAGCCAGTTCACTCCTCAGACCCAGATATTTGGAAAATTTGATTTATTGAGAGCTTTATTCCTCCCGTGGCTTACTATAGCATCACAAAGAAATACGAAAACTTCTACCAAGTCATTCTTCTCCTAGCATGCATGAATTGTATTATGTCACAAGCAAAGTTGTTAAAATCTTCCTATAAGCCCTCAGCATATAGCTTTCTGTAAATACAGATTCACAACTGGAGATGTGAGACTCACGGCAATGTAATAAGAACACGTAACATTATTGGGTACTTGTTAAAAGCTAGATACGATATGAAGGGTTTCACATGCATTATTTCATTAACCTTCAAAACAGTCCTCTTAGGGACACACTATTACTACCCCTGATTTACAAATGAGGAAAATAAAGGCCTAGCAAAAATTATGCAGGAGGTCAGATTTCCAGCACTGAGCTGCCTTCCTTGTAAAAGAAGCTTGAAAGAGGTTCTGGGAATAAGAAGATAAGGAGTGGTACTGGGCAGAGACAGCAGGGCAACTGCAGATCGGGGCACGCCTGTGTCCAGAGGTCACAGAGGGAGAAGAGGCCTCTCTCATCAAATACGACATTCAGGATATACTTCAAATCACAGCTCCCTCATTATTAACTGGGGGCCCTGTGACCTCTTACATAAGACTGTTCCTCAGCTTCTCTCTGTCTGCCTGGCCACGGAGGCCGTCCTGGAGAAGCTGTCTGCCCTCTCTCCTTGGGGCCTTTGGGCAGTCCTCCCTGAGCATGCTCTCCCAAACCCCTGTGCCAAACTTATTCCTCTCTTGGCAACCTTGCTCGTATGGGCCTAGTGCTAGACTATTGGTTTCTTCTCTACATTCTATCTATCATGTGATTATCTATAGCAAAACTTACATTTTCATGGATGGGACCAGGATCTGAATGTTTTTCATAAAGAAGAAAAATAGCTCTACCTTTCTATGGCCTCCCCACTCACAAAGAAAAAAAAAATTCTATATTTCCTGCAAGGATCATAAGAACCTAAAATAATCCAGAGGACCTTTAATTTTCTATTGTGAGTCACATTCTGGCCATCCGAGGGAAAGAAAGCCCCCCGTCACAAAGTGAGAGGAAGAACCCGAGGTGGAAGAGAAAGACTTGTGGGAAGGAAATCTGCGATCTCTTGCCAGCTTGATACCTCAGGGGTTACACAGCAAGCTGTGTTTTCCAAAGCTTATGTTTGTCATTTAGAGATGTATGGGGCTCTAAATTGATTTTCTTTAACACATATTGTTTTCTGTGCCTCAGATCCTGAATCCATGTGGCAAATAAAATCTACTGAAGCCAAGCCCAAGTGATTATTCCAGAAATATTTACGAAACTCTTCTGAGCAAGGCTCTCTTCTAGACAGTGAAGGAACAACAAAGAGGACAGCCATCACCTTCAAAGGGTAATTATGCCCACAAATACCCACACAGAGAGCAAGCCGAGGAGAGGTCTAGGGAGCATGGAGACAGAGGGGTAAAATCTAATCCAGATGAATAGTCAGAAGGCACCCCACCTGTGCCAGACAGCTCTGAAGGGAATTTATGTAGTTGCATACAAACTGTAGAGTGCAGTAGGTTGTTTTGCCAAGCACCTTATCCAAGCTGCGCTGAAAAGAGAAGGAATTTGGTACAGGCAGATCGCCCCCTGAGATGGGGTAAAATATGGACTTTGCAAGAGCACATTTCAGTTTCTCCTCAGCTGTTCCTACCACTAGAATATTGGACCAAGTGTGAAAAGACCAAAAGAAAAAATAGGAGCCTTGCTTTATTTACCTATTCCTGATGCACTCAGATAATACACATTTTAAAAGAGCTGCACTGGAACCAGAACTCTGGACAGAAAAGAAATCTGTCCACTTCTCACACCCTCCTTGCCCATGCGCTGGTCCAAGCCACCTCACCTCTCCTTCCCCAGCCCCCAACTACTGCAATAGCCTTCCCTTGGGTCTCCCTGCTTCTACCCTTACCCCTATAATCTATTTTCAATAGAACAGCTAGAATGATCCTTTTAGAACTGTATTTGTTTCCTACTGCTGCTCTAGCAAATCACCACAGAGTTAGTTGCTTAAGACAGCACCAGTGTATGATCTTATTATTCTGGAAGTCAGAAGTCTGGAAATAGATCTCAAGGAGCTAAAGTCAAGGTATTTCAAGAGGACTAAGTTCCTTCTGGAGGCTCTAGGGGAGAAGCTGCACTTTGTCACTTCCACTTTCTAGACGTGGCAGGCATTCCTTGACTCCTGGCCACATCACTCTGACCTCTGCCTCCATTACCATATCGCCTTCTCTGACTCTGACTCTCCTACCTTCCTCTTATAAGGACACTTGATATTATACTGGGCTCACCTGGTAATCCAGGATAACCTTCCCATCTTAATTTAATCATATCTGTAAAGTTCCTTGTACTATGTAAGATAACATATTCACAGGTTCCAAGGGTTAAGACATGGACCTTTCTGGGGAGGGGGCATTAATCTGCCTCCCAAGAATCATCTCTTTCCTCTGCTCAAATTGTCCAATGTTGCTCCAACTCAAGGGAAAAGTGAGTTCTTACAAAGGCCTTCAGGGCCCTGCTTGAGTCTGACACACCCACCCTGCTACGTCTGTGACCTCAAATCACTACCAGAGGCCCACTTACCATGAAGCTAATGAAGCTGGAGCTCCAGATAACCTCACCTGCACTTTCCACTCCAGGCCCGGGGTGTGGCACTAAAACTGGGTTTGGCCCAAGGAAATCCTATCATTTGTGACACCATGAATGGAACTTAAAGGCATTTTGCTAAGTGAAACTAGTCAAACAAAGACAAATACCGTATCATCTCAGTTACATCTAAACCTAAAAAAAAAAAATTCTTTTTTATAGAGAAAAGAGATCAGACTTGTGGTTACCAGAGGCAGGGGTGAAGGGAGGGGGAAATTGGAGGAAGGTGGTCCAAGGTACAAATTTGCAGTTACAAGATAAATAAGTACCAGGGATATAATGCATAATATCATGCCGATAACTGACACTCTATCTGAGAAAAATAGAAAAGGCGTTGAGAGTAAATCCTTAAAATTGTCATCACATGGAGAGAAAAAGCTTTTCTTTATTCTTTCCCTCTTTCTGTTTTTATTGTACCTTTGCAAAAAGATGGATTCAGCTGAACCTATTGTGGTAATTATTTCACAATATATGTAAATCAAACCATCATGCTGTACACCTTGAACTTACCCAGTGATGTATGTATAAATAAAACTTATGTATAAATAAAATCTTAATAAAACTGAAAAAATAAGCTTCTAAATATTTTTTAAATTAAAAATAAAGACTAAAAAATAGAAATGTGTTTGTATTTTATTTTTGACTTGCAAAAATAAAATATTTTAGCCATAGGTCTGAGATCTTGACTCTTCCACTCTAATTTTTCCCCAACACACTTTACCTCGTGTCAGACAGCACTGGAATCTAGATAAGGGGCTGCCGAGTTGGAATATTGAGTTTGTGTTTAATGGAGTATATTTATGTGATTCACTGTCACTTCTGTGTAGATTAAATTACTGGCAGTCACCACAATGGTTCTCAGCAATACTCCTACCTCCATGGGGACCCACCCAGTGTTGTAACAGGCATGTTACAAGGTCATATACATGAGTATGTCCCACAGCACCTGTATGTGTATCATGGAGGAAACACGTTTCAATACTGAGCCAGAACTTAGCCTGTGCAGAATTCTTCCAGTCCTCATACATGTAAAACTGTACGCAGATTTAGTTTTCATCAACTCCTAGTCAAAACAGAATATATCTCCTGGTAGTAGTATTAGGAGCATGGAGTATTAAGTATTCTCGATCCTATGTATAATAAGCATATCACATATTTTTCTTTTCTCATGGAGATTGCACAAAATAAAATTTACTAGAATTTCCATACTTTGCGAGCACAAGCCAATTTGCAACCGTACTACAGACAACAAGTACATCTGCAACAGATGAGAAACGAAGGAAACTCGATGGAAGTTTTTCCAAAGTTGACAATTATAAAACTTTACAGGACATTATGAAGTCATGAAGCTGCAAAACTATTCCAGGCTAGCATAATTTTAAAACTAATTTTAATTTACTATTCAAGAAGAAAAAATTGAATTATCTTTCTAGTGTCTCAATAAAAAACAATGTGTAATAAAATAAGGGGCACATAAGAGGGCCAAAAATGTAGGAAGAAAGGTATTACAAAGGTGCATCAGGCAGTAACTAATGAAGATATTATGTTATTTTTCCGGATTTTGTGATGTAGATTTCTGATTTTCAAAATTATAGTTTATAGGGATTTATTTTCTCACCCAAAATAAACACTCCCTATCACACCTTAATTTTTATTTTGTATTTTTAAGGCCTCAAAAAACCTGGACCCAGCCCTGACAACCACCCTCTCCCTTATTCGTTCAACTCCAGTCAGTGGCCTCTTCTCTGTTCCTTGAACACTCCAGGCACACGCCCATCTCAAAGCCTTTGCACCTGCTATTCCCTCTGCCTGGAATGTTTATCATCCAGATAGCTACATGGCTCCCCTCTTACTCCCTTCAAATCTTTGCTCAAACATGTCTTCCTCATTCAGCCTTCCCTGATTATCCTTGTCAAAACTGCAATGTGTAAGATAACTTACTTATTCATTTCTTTTGTTGACTGTCTCTCTTCCCCCCCTCACACAAGAATGTAAGCTCCATATAGGTTGAGGGTTTTTAATTTTTTTAAAGCTGTATCTGAAACCTCTGGAACATAATGTTAAATAAACATCTGCAAAATGGATGACTGGCTGGGTGAATAAATGAGTGAGTGAGTGAATGAAATACCAGAGTTCTGATTATCACAGGACAACCCACACTACCATAGTGAGACAAGATCATTCCAGTCTAAATCATTGAAATGCGATGTTTTAATTGGCTTATTCACTGTATAGAAAGCAAATTCACAATTCATGGTGTGCTTTTCATTTCTGAGTTTTTATTTTTTTTCTTTAAGAAAACACCACCATTGGGATTATCTCATAAAGTTATAAGATTTTACTCCACCATCCAGAGAAAAAAAAGCAAATTCTCTTGCAAGAAGGTGACGTTATCCAGGTCTTCTACAACCTTTTCATATACAATGTTTAGAGTTCAATAATAAATTAGCACATATGGCAGGGGTCAATATTAAATTACTTAAAACCAAGAGAAAGAAATTGAAAATAGGAACAGACCCACAAGTGAAAGGTTTTGAAGTAGCCAGAGAAAAAGACATACCACCCTCAACAAAAGGGTAGCGATAAGACTCAAATTGCTTTTCAAAAGAACCAGTGAAGGCCTGAGAGTAATGGAATGGTATCTTTAAAGTGCCAAAAGAAAAGGCTACCGACCTAGAATTCTATGTTCAGTAGAAATATTCACCTTCAAGTGTAAATGCAAAACAAGGATTTTTTTTCTAATAAAAAGTGATTGAAATCACCACCAGCAGTTCTATATTTAACATAATGAAAGGAAGTCTTCAGACACAATGGAAATGATAAGGAAAATAATTCCAGATAGAATCACAGAATGCAGAAGAAATGAAAATAATAGAAAGGCTGTAGGTAAATCTATGTAACTAAAAACTGCATTGACAATAACACATGGTATTTGTTACTGCTGTCTTGTTAGTTTTAAAATAAAGAATTAAATACATGATAACATAGGACAAAAGGTAAGCAAGAGAGTAAAATGCTCTAAATTCCTTAAATTGTTCAGAAAATGGTAAAAGTACTATAAGTCGATTATATAAATATGTTGTAATCTTAAGAGTAACCATGAAAAGAATATTAAAAGAATGATAAGCTAATGGATAGCTAGAAATGGCATAGTAAAAATATTGATTAATGTAAAAAAAGGCAACAAAAAAGAGAAAAGAAAGGTAGAATAACAAATCGTAAGATAATAGATTTTAACATAAATATATAAGTAATTACATCAAAGTAAGTGGATAAAATATTCCCTCTAAAAGTCAGCATGTCAGATTGTTTTTTTAAACCACTGTATATAGCATCTTAAATTTAAGAACAATAAAAGGTTGAAAATAAAAAGATGGAAAAAATATATAATATGTAAACATTAATCAAGCGAAACCTAGTATGACTACACTAATATCAGACAAATACTTTATACAATAAGCATTACCAAAGATAAATAGGGTCATTCCATAATAACAAAAGATTGATCTTCCAGGAATATATGATGCTCCAAATTTTATGCATCTAATAATGTAGCCCCAAAATATATAAAGCAAAAACTGACAGAAATAAACAAATTCAAGACTATCTTGACAGACTAAAATATGGCTGTGAAGGTTAATTTTATGGGTCAACTGGGCCATGGGATGCCCATGTATTTGGCCAAACATTCTTCTGGGTGTGTCTGTGAGAGATCTAATATGAGAGAGATAGTCAACCATCTGATCATCTTTAATTGGTAGTTGGTAAAACAGGTATTTTCTGGTATTCCAAAAGTCAGAACAGAAAATGAGCCTTACAAGGATGTGAAATTCTAGTTAATATGTAGGAGAATTTACTGTCAAAACAGAAAATGAACCATCTCCTAAATTAAATGCCTGAACTACTGTCAGAGTGGAATTCAAGGAAAATATTCAGCATCACTATAGGAATAGATCGTCAAGTTGGAAGAAAGCTGGACTGAAGATCCTTCTACGTACCAGGTTTTGCCATTCTATGCAACCTAAAGCTCTATTAATAGACGTATTAGGTCAAAAGCAGCAGCGGGTGGAAATAAGGTGTAACATTTACACCTTAGGCAATGGGCACCTTAGAACTAATTGTCACATCTGCGAAGATGAGCAGAAGCCATCATGGAAGAGGAGTATACTCTGAGGAACAAATCAGAGAGAGAGAGAGAGAGAGACGTGCACAAGACTGAACCAGGGGAAATTCCACCACTGGGATCCAGTGAAGGAGACAGGGTCACATTAGCCTGAGAAGGAAGAATTTCCATGAGGGTCATGAAGGCCAAGAAAGAAGAGCATTCGAGGAAAGCAGCCACCACCCCACAAATCCACAGGGAAGTGAGTAAGAATGGTGCTGAACCCTTCAGGGAGTCGCCAGTGACTGGTGGTTCTGTTTCTGTTTTGTTCTGTTTTGTTTTTCACATTAGCCTAACTTAGCTCATATTCTAAGTAATAAAACATTATATTGCTCAAGACCTACATAAAATCCCGTTTGAATAAACTCAGAGCAGCACACAAACTTGGGAAATGCTCACGAGCCAGAAGACATGTTTTCTACATTTCCTATCTGCAACTCTGCACAATAACTAGGATGGAAAACTTTTAAGTATACAGCATACCCTCTGAGGGAAAAAAAAAGGACTTGTATTTCAAAGAGATTTAAAAAAAAGATAAAAGTCTAGCGCATACCTAGGACCAGAAAGGCCAATGCTGCTTCCCCCTTTTATCCAGTTATAAAAGCTAATGAACCTGTGAATGGAAGGAAGCCTTTTGCCCTACAAAACTTATGGCAAGCAGCAAAGATTCAGAATCCCTGGAATCATTTCTATTGTCTCCTTGCACAGAATTTTAGTATGGTGAGATGGAAGGGTGTGGGCATTTCTCCCTCATCCCTAATGGTATCAAAGAGAATTTCCCCTGCCCTTTTCCCTCGGAACACCAAAAAGTTATTAAAATGTAGAGGAGAATTCGTTAGCAAATACTAACCGCAAAGCCACAAAAGAGCTTTAGTGAGGCCAGCGCTGTCTTGGGCATGTCACTGCCTGGCCAGTACTGAGGGGCACTTCATTCCAATGACCTCATTTTCAGTTCAGCTAAGAAAATAGATGATTTTGACAAAACTAGATCCAATTTTACAAATTACTGTGGTAGACAAAAAGCAAGTTCAGATAAAAACTAATTTCTTCATAAGTGTGACTGCACAAGTACTTGAGAAACAATATTGGGATTTGTTATTGTTGTTCAATAAGGGATAAACCCAAGGAAAATAACACTCCTTAAATGCATATTTTAATGCACACATATGTACTTTTATGGGCATTGACACAATGCCAATAATGGGTAGGTTCTGTGTCTCATTCATCTTTTTTATTTTTACCCTCTACCACAGGCCCAGCTCAGGATATGTATATGCTAAATCGTATGTACTCAAAAACAGTGATCAAGAAGCAGGTATATAAACCTCAACCGAAACACTACCTCATTTGTAGTCACAGTAGGTCAGTGGCTAGGGCTTACAATGCTTACAGGGGCCCACAAAAACGTTTCAGTTTTCATTTAGTTTAAAATCAGAAATAAAAAAATGAATATAATAAGAATAGATACATAGGAATGAATCCAACCTGGTTCATATTTGCCCTTGTACCCACACAATTATAAAACTGATTTTTAATATTTCTTGGAGAAAGGGACCCACAAAGGGCTCAAGAAAGACACAGTAGGACCTTGGTCTGACTCCTCCCACCCCACACCTCATAAACATACTTTGCTGGGTTTCCCTGTGGAGTGATGCATGCTGGCTCTACAATCCCCATATTCTGGAATCAAGAGCAGCTTTAGTCAGTTTAAAGAAATTCTCTAATTTTCTACTATTTTGCTTCCCATATTACTAAATTACAAGAAATCTCTATTAGGTATGTCACACATGAACAGTGCTTTTCCTGATTGCTTTGTAGAAAAACACATACATGCTTTAAAATGATTTATCTTTGGGCCTCCTACACAAGCTACACAGAAAGGGTAAGTTACAAAGAACAAGCAGAAAACAGGCTGTAACCACAGTGTTTTAAATATTTGAGTCAATTAGCTGGAATTTTTCACATCTTGAAGAATATGAGATTTATATGAGTATGGAGGTAATAAACAATAATGCATATCTGCAAGAAAAGTATTGTTTTTCCACAGCACCATGGCTGCCTTGTTCACGTACATCATCGATGGCTCAAGCTTCGTGATGATGTAAGTACACCATTTTTAAATGCTGCAGATATTAAATATCTCATTGCAGTAAAATATCACTTCTGCAAGATTTTTCTCCCTAACAACCCCAGCTAATTAGAAGGTCTCTAGTCTGTGCTCTTCTGACGAATACACCACTGTAGGAAAGTTTAGTAAACTGTATTTTAAGTTATTGTCACCACTGTAAATCATATGAGAATACATGTATTTTACTGAATCATAAAAAGCTACTTGAAGTCCAAAAACGTCAGCACTACCTAGCATATCATAGGGGCTCAAAAAAGTTTGTTGACTGACTGCATAAATGAATGAATATTTTAGGTTATAAAAACTCTCTAGTCTATGGCCAGATCTACAGGAACTAAAATAACCTAAAGATACATCATTCCCAGTCATGATGGTATCATGGATGTCAGTCCCTCAAGTCATGTGGCCATTGTAACAAGTCCAAGGGAAAAAGATTGGCCTCAATTTTCTCTGTAAATCAGCACCAGAGCAGATACAGACCCAGCTATGCGGCCAAAACATTTAACCTCATGACACAGCAAAAACTATTTGTCTGTAAAATGAAATTCTGTGTGAGGAAGATCAGAAAGTTGTATTCCTCATCAAAACACTGTCAATTAACTAATTAATTGGCTGTTAAAAAGCAAATTTATCTATATAGTATTTGTGCCAAAAATAT
Source organism: Phataginus tricuspis (assembly GCA_029783875.1). NCBI lineage: Eukaryota > Metazoa > Chordata > Mammalia > Pholidota > Manidae > Phataginus > Phataginus tricuspis. The sequence continues at coordinate 8,146,767 of JAQQAC010003584.1, read as the reverse complement.
TCAAGGCAAATGAATTTAGGAGTTGGACTAGACTTTTCCAAAATTCAATGTAACGAAAAACGGTTCTAAACTAACAGGAAAATCAAGGGATTAAAAGCCAAATACAACGTGGGAACATTTATTAGATAGTGTACCAAAAATAAAAACCACCTCTGAGAGATGACATATTTAGGGACAGTTGGGGAAATTGAAAAGTGAAATGTACTTATCAATCAGTGTTACATTTCTTGGGTTTGGTAACAATATTGTGGTTATGTAGGAGAATGTCCTTATTCTGAGGAGGTTCTTGTTAAAGTATCTGGAGGTACATGATATCTACATCTTACTTCCAGATGATTCAACAAATTCAACAACAATAAAAAAGTGTGTGTGTGTGTGTGTGTGTGTGTGTGTGTGTTTGTATGTGAGAGAGAGAGAGAGAGGAAGCAAATGTAACAAAATGGTAATTTGAGAAAGCTTTTGGGATGCCCATTTAATCATTTAATTTATTTATAAAATTCAACATTTTCAAAATAATGTGAAAACGAGTAATGTCATAGAGAAATGTTTAAAGACATGAAAGGTATCTGTGATTACAGTATTATGTCTACAAAACAGGTTTCAAAATAATGTACAACATAATACCAGTTAGGGATATATATTTGGATGAAAACACATGAACACAGTAGGAGAGGTCACTAGGACCGGAACCCTCTAAAGGTGTACTACATGGCAGCCTCGAGTGGTTACGTCTGCATTGTACAATTACACAACTTCTGTTTTCTTAATTTTATTTATAAAAACTGCTTACTTTTTATATATTAATTCATTCATATATACATAAAAATTACTTTTAAAAGAGTGAGACTGAACATAAAACTCTGTCACAATAGATCCTGTTGGAAACTTGTCCTTGTTAAAGATGGTTAACTCTTATGTTAATTAAGATTATACTAGTGATTCAATATAAATAAATCACTTCATTTGAAAAAGGAGAAATGACAATGACAATAATTCTAGCCTCTTAGACGGCACTGGGAATATGAGAGTATTGCACCAGAGGGTATAACTAATGACCTCAGGGTGGGAACTACACTGAGACGGATTTCAGCTCATTATGAGACTGAATGTTGCAATGGGCAGGCGTCCAACAAGGGAATAGACTCACCATGAAATAATTGCCTATCAGAGTAGATTACTATACCTGTCAGAGATCTTATTAGGAGAAGGGACAGGGCATTAGATAAACTCTAATCTAGCATTTAGTATCTAAAAAGTCTATGGTCATACATAAAGAAAAAAGCAGTCATAAATTGAATAGATGCACATTGAAGGGAAAATTATGCAATAGCCTGCCATCGACGGACTAGAGACAAGAGAGAACATTGATACTCTGGTCAGGATGCTATATTTTTAAAACTGGATTATGATTAACAATGTTCAGATAAACCAATGATCCAGCCAAAAACAACATGGGTCTCCTGACATCATAAACCAAAATTATTTCTAACTGTGAGTTTCATTTTAAATATCGGCATGTTCATACCAGGTACTATTGACTTGAAAGAAAAAATGAAGAACAAATTGTGGGTACATACAACCATACAGATGTATGTCAAAAAACCTTATGCTGAGAAAAAGAAGCAGATACAAGAATACATGCTGTATGATTTCATGTATATTGGTTTCAAAAATAGGCAAAACGAATCTAGTAGAAGTCAGAGGATGGTTCTGTGGAGCGCAGGGAGAATGAATGAAAAAGGGCACAGGGGAACCTCCTGGGATGATAGAAATATTCCATATCTTGTTTTGGGTGGAAGTTACACAGATGTTACACAACTGTCAAAGCTCATCAGAGTTAACACTTAAGCTCTGTGTGTTTTTTGTATATAAATTATACCCCCGCAAAAGAAAATAAATTAATAATTAAAAATCATTCACTTTGGGTCACCTGAAGAACTCAGTACTCACCAAGCGATTTCTTTTTACTGCAAAACATGATTGCGTTTGATTATTTTTCACTAGGCCTCAACGGCTGGCCTGCGTAAGAAAACAAGAAAAAGACACATGATTAGTATTCAAAAAATGCTTGTTATTTTTTTGAATTTCCCTTCTTTAGCTTTCCTACTAGTCAAATCTAGATGGTGAGGAAGTACAATAAGGAATAAGAGATTTATCAGTCTTCAATCTAACTAGATAAGAATAATTCTACACAAAAATAATCTATTGTATTACAGATACTATGTGGAACTACTTAAGCATAAGGGTACCATTCAATTTGGCGTTAAATTGAGCCACATTTTCTAATATATCCCAATTTTGATTATGAATCAAAATACCTCAGAAGTGAAGCTCTCGTATCTGCCCTTTACTCAATGCCATAGACTATTCCTTCCCACAGCCAGAGCTGGGAACCACCGCTAAACTGCAGGAGCCGCATGGGACAGGAAATTATCAGACGGGCTCTAGAGAAACAAAATGCCACTCAAAAATTTTCCTCAATTTATTCTCATCTGTAAAGTCTTCTCCAGGTCGTTACAGAAAAGCCAGAATAATGTTATTATTACCTTTCTTTTTTCCTTCCATATGGTCTAATTTCCTTCATATGGTGAATTCTATTACAGATTTAGAAGGAATAAATAAAGGAGCGAATGAATGATCTCCAATATCTCTAGCCCAAAAGATTGTGGACATGAACTCAGGCACCCTTGCAAACACAAGACAGAGTCGGCAGAGGCACTGAATGCACACTCTCTTTCAGTTAGAAGGAGAAATGGCTTGTTTGCTTCCTGTTCAAAGAAACGAAACGGCGTGGCAGGATGCAGTAACTATACATAAAGAAGAAGTTGGTCTGCAATAGGAAGAGAGTTGCAGGCCAACTGAGGAGTGCCAGAGAGAACGGGGAAATTTGCAAAGCTTCAGGGAAGACCAAAGGAGGTACTCTGGCTAAAAAAACAATATTCACAAAAAGGATTTTTTGAGGTAAGGCCTTTCTGTGAGAAATGATACAGATAAAATGGGTTTTCAACCATGAAACAACATCTTTGTTCCAAAAAAGCTGGCACAATAACAGATACAAAAGAGCAGGGAAAAAGATGGATGGACTCTGTGACAGTGATAGCTGGGTTTGGTGGCCCCATCTGGCCAGGGGCTTATGGTTCATCAGCGAGTTCAAGACAACCTGTTAGGGCTTGAAAACTCTCTGGGGACTAGTGAACATGCTGTATTTTCACGGGCTCAGTCCCTGGAGCAGGCAAAAGGAAGAACACTTCTTTAAGCAAGATGACAAGAGGGACTCTGCACCCTGACAGGTGGCAGTAAGAATGCAGGCAGAAGAAAGAAATTCAATCTCCCAGGAAGTTAATAAGAGTGCTGGCCACTGGCCAACTTATTCTTTCCTTCTCCTGATTGGTTTGTTACATTGCTTGGAGAGATTACTACTGACAAATAACAAGTACAAAGATCAACTGAAACATATCTGTATAATATAAAGGTACCTAAAGAGAAAATATCCATGGAACACCTTCCCTCTGCTATTTTAGATCTTCCTGAAAGCACTTCTCGTTTTAAAAGCCCCTAAACAAACATAAAGCAATACCAGATCCTTCCTAAAATTACCTTTAAGCCATACAGCTATTTCATTGTTTTTAACTTCTCTTATTCCACTTTCTACCATGTTTGAAAACTTTTTATTGTAAAGATGTTGAATAAATCCATTTTTAAATTTAAGCCACTTTTGCTTTTGTAGAAAATATTCTCTACTTCGTAGAGTGGTAATCATTATTGTGTGAATTAAACAATATTTTTATAACAACTGTAAAAGTTATTTCTTGATAATGATCTTATTCAAATTTTTTTACTCTCTAAGACATACAATTACAATGAAAAAATTAAGAATGGATGTTCAGGTCCATGTTTCCCTTAATCCAGTCCTTCCCTTGTAACAGTGGCAGTTCCAGGCATATTTAACAGAGGATTTGTATTAATCTCGCAGATTCTAGTTTAACTTGGAGGAAGTGAAATTGAGACCTTTCATTCTTGCACATTTATCAGCTCACCAAAATACCCCAGCTGACACCTACCCACTTTAAAGCGTGTTGGAGTAAAGAAAAAAAATCACCTTTTTTGAACTTTTGGATCAGTGAAGGTCTAAGGAAATAAGAGTAGACAGAATCAGGTGAGAGAAAAAGGTTTTGCTAAAGTGAAACCTAACTGTAGAGTAGGAATTTAGGATTTTGAAATTCAACCATTCACAAGTGCTTAAGCAAACAATATTTGCATGAATGCAGTCCTCCTTTTTTTGATACCACCCCAAAGTGGAGGAAATGGAGAAAGGAAAGCTGCCAGGTAGGTTTTATCTTACCCTTGGTTTCATCTTATAGAAGGGATTCAAATGGTGGTTTCCTTGTGTAAAGTCCTAGGAGATTTTTATAAAAAAGAGGTAAAGGGAAAGTAGGAAGGGAGAGAAGGGAGTAGGTAAGAAGTATTACCTAAGGGCTTTACATATATTATTTAATTTAAAATGCAATGGGTGTTTTTACAAAAAACTTGAAAGTTATGCTTGCATGAAGAATTATTTGGTTTACATCTCAAGTTCAGGTTTGGAATCTTGGTCACAGAAAATAATTCCGCTAACGGGAAAAGTGGCAAAGACAAAGGAAGACCCCAGGTTGTTCAGGAAAAATGAGTTGGTTTCAGACACCTTGAGATTGAGGGTAATAACAAGACATCCAAGTTGGAAATGCCACTTGAGCAGCTGTGTGTGGAAGAAGGCATCATGTCCATATTATGAATCCACATGGTCTCTACTTCTAGTGAAAATGGGTACCTACCCCTGGGGTGCAGGTGACTCAACGCTTTAAGCAAAGGATTAACATGGAGATTCCCTTTAATGATCTGAGGCCAGTGAACAATCAACTTATTATGGTGAATTCCCCCTGCTCCAATTCCAGGATCGCCAGGCAACCTGCTGATAATGACTTACTTGCTTTCCCACCGACGTCGGCCTGCAGGGAGAGACTGCACTAGTCATACATGCCGAAGTGAACATTCTAGTCCTCCTGACAGTTATATCACACGGCTTAAATTAATAACTTGTCGTTCTTATTTTATATCATCAGTCTCCTGAGTTAATATTAATCTAACCCAGAAAGATAGATCTGTTTGGTGTGCTTTTGAATCACGGTCCAAAAACCTACAGGACAAACAGCCCCGTCTGGCCACGGTAAACTCACCCAGCAGCCTCCACGGAGCAGCCTGCTGATTCGCTCAAGGAGAGCCGGCTGTGGTGGTTGGAAGCTTGTCCTTTGGAGTCAAACAGCCTGACCTTGGGTGGATTCCACTAACTCATTACAGAATCGGGGCTGAATAAGCTCTGGGAGCCTCAGAACCTACCTTGAAGGGCTGCTGTGTGGGGAGGGGGCACATAATGAAAGCGCTCCTCCGATATCAGTCATCTGGAAGGCAGCTCTCTGGATTTTCTTTGTCAAAGCATTTACATAAATATTAGGATGAAATGAGGACAGGGAGTCTGACTCCTTCAAAGCATTCTGCAGTAAAATAAAGGAGGTACATGTGAATGACTAATAAGACTTTAAAGAGAAGACGTGTTTATGGTGGGAAGACAGGGCCACGCAGAGGAACTAAGGGGGCAAAATGGGTGGAAGGAGAAATGTTGAAAATATGACATAGAGTGACAGAAAGGTAAAGGAATTGGAGGAGGTTGGAAAAGAACGGGAAACGGGAGGGACTGAGTCAGGTGGAGAGGAGCTAGGAGCCATCGGAACCAGAAGAGCCCAGGCGGCCCCTCCCTGCCTGCCTCCGCCTCCGGGGCCAGGAGCAGCTGGAGCGCCCCACTGCGGGGATCCTCTGCTTCCTCTTGGTGGGCTCTCTCCAGTGCTTAGGACTCGGGGACCCGATGGGCCAAGGGGGGAAGGACCCGTACGGCTTGCAGCCCAAGTTCAGGCCTCCCCCCTTGTGAGGACCTCCTGCCCTCCTCTCCTTCTATTTTCCATGCTTAGTTCCATTCTGTTTGCCTTCCTCGTCCCCAAACCTGCTTTCTCTTGCTCTTTGGAGACATTATACGATGCAGGAGAGGCTTTTAGGATAAAAGGCTTCCAATCCCAGCTCGTCACTTTCTGTCTGTGTTACTCTGGCCAAGTCACTTACCCTTCCTAAGACTCGACCTCCAATCTACAGTAGAGGTGGTACTGCCTTCCTCCCAGAGCCGCTGTGAGGTTCAGGATGTGTGCACACACAGTTCACTCCACAAAAAAGCGTCCCTGTCCTTTCTTCCTTCCTCCCCACTCTGCCTTTTTTTTTCTACTCCCTCCCTTTTCTCCTCTTATCTCCCAGTTTCCTTTCTCTGTTTCCCTCATTTTTTTTCATATTTCTCACTAAGGCACTTGCTTTCCAACCCAGCTCACCTTCTGTCTGAGGACTGACCCAGCCAAGATGGGATGGGAGGGGGCTGCCTGGGAGGCCAGCACCAGGGTGGGCATAGGTGAACCTCATTGAAAAGCCCACCTGTTGAGCAGTAGAGGGCTCTGGGGATGGGAAGCTGGCATGGCAGGAATAGGAAACCAGCCCTTTCTCTCTTCCTCCCACCCTCCATCTTCTCTGGCCTTACCCGTGCCCCTTTCCCCCCGCTGGCCCTAGGTTCGCAGAGGCTGAAAAGAAAGTCCTCGTTGAGTCCTTCCACCCTGGACACAGCAACCTTACAGTCATCTCTGCTGGTGACCCTACCTACCAGCCCAGGAATAGTCCCCAGGGAGCCTGGGGGCAGGCCCCAGAAGGATGGGGGACTGAAACTCAGCTCTGTGCCCCAAGGAAGGGAGACGCCGGTGCAGGGAAATCTCAGCCTGGGGAGCTGAACCTGGAGAGGGATAAGGAATAAGCCGGGGCCTCTGTCCTGCATGTGTGCAGCTTTGAGTGTGATGTGAGGGCGGGAGGTGTAGACAGCGTTTTAACCATATGTGCTGTCAGTGACAGCTGTAGCTGCCAACAGCCACAGGGCTTGCAGATTGTAGATAGTGGACAAAAGCACAAGTAAAAAAGCTTCAGCCAGTCTGTGTGTGTAAATGTGTAAAAGTGATGGTTAGCACGGCCAAATGTATAAATTACTTAGCAATTATATCCGATGACCATGTCTTAACAATAAATTATTCTATTTCCTGTATGATGTAGATCAGATTGTATTTTGTAGTGAGTTGTCATGTCGACACTGAGTTCTGTTTATATCCTGTTAGGCATGCAGCTGTTACCCAGCCACAAAGTTCTAAAGCAGTGGGAACCCCGCTTGCCTTCCTCCTCGTGTTTATGCCCTGCAGTGGTTTCCAAGTTCCCTTTTCTCTGTCCTTTCCCTCCCTTTCCCAGCTTGGTCTTGCTGCCCCTCGTGTGCACATTCACCCTCTCCTGCCTCATCCAGCCTTTCTCTCCCAGACATGCGTCCCCTGGCTGCGTTGTCTTCCTTCCCCTCTCACTTCCCTGTTCTTCCGCTGCTGGCGTCAGACCGCTGGGTTTGATCCTGCTAGCTCTCTAACCTCTAGCAAATTCCCCTCCCTTCTAAGCCCTGGTTTTCTCATCTCTAAACAGGGACAATCAGAGTAACCCACGGGCTCATTAAGCAAACGAAATCAAGTCATCCCTATGAAGAAATTAACCACAAAGTTACTACTCAAGAAAAGAAAGCTATTACTTTTTTTTTCTTTCTTAAATGTATTTTTAGCTCTCCCGAAGTAGAAAACCTATCAAATTTGAGAGTCATCCCTACTAATAAGTGTCCAATCATTAAATACTTCTCAGGGGCCTGTTCTATGTCAAACCTGGACTGGGTGGAGGGAGGCAAGGGTCACGAGGCCTCTGTCTGTCCTTCAGTAGCCCGTAGTCGGGGGAACATGAGGACAGGCAGACACACAGAAAGATCGCCAGAATGGCCAGGCGGGGGCTGTGAGAGAAGGAGGAACGGAGGACTACAGAGGGAGAGGGAGAGGAGTCGCCAGGACCTCAGAGGTGGTGATTTCGTGCTGAGTACTTTTGAAAGGAACAGAAGAGTTTGCTCAATGTAAGGAGGTAAAGACCGGTAAAAGGAACAGCGTGTGGAAAGACCCCGTCTTGTGAAAGAGAAGGGAAGGTTTGGGGAGCGGTGACAGTCACGAAAACTAGATTCCAAGGGGATGGCTGGGCGTGGTGTGATCCGGGATCGGGCAGGTGGGTAACAGATGGGCTCTGAAAGCGGTCATCGTCTTCATCATCACTGTCACTCACTGGGCACTTGGCCTTGTGCCAGATCTTTGACATGTGTCATTTCTTTTCATCGCCAGCAGAACTTTATGGGCAAGGGATTATCAGTATCCCCATATGGTAGATGAGGTCACACAGAGCATTGCTACGGTCAAAATCCTGCCGTTGATCCTGCAGGTAATGGGGAAGTAAAAAGGGTCTCCCAGCAGAGCGGTAAGATTGGAACCCAGCCCCCCTTCTCCATTGTCACTGCTCCCTTGTGCTTCCCTACACAACTGCACACTAACAGTTTTTAGGAAGGCTGCTACTCTCATGACACAGACTGGCATCGAAAGAAATGGGAAGGCAGCAAAAACAGGCAAATGAAGCTGGATTCTAGAAATGTTTCTGCAGTTGAAATGACAGAGTATGTAAATGGTCCATAAATTGGGCCACGGAACCAGGAGGAATCTGGGGTGGCTTCTAGGTTTTCGGCTCAGGACAATAAGGGGATAGAGGTGTTGTTAACAGAAGTGACAAATACAGCCATGAAGGGAGAAGGGGGAGAAGGCGAAGGAGTGGGAGCAGGAATCGGGGTGGGAGAGAATTCATTCAGTTTGAACGTATTAGGCTTGAAGTGCCTCTCGATCTTTGAAAATATGCTCAGCACTAAAGAGAAAAGACAGATTTGTAAACTTGGATTCATCAACATATAAGGAAGCGTTGAAGTCATGGGAAACAAATGATCTCACTCTTGTTCAAGAAGAACAAGAATAAAGAGAAGTGTGGAGAGGACAGAGGTCGAGGATGAGTCAATGAAAGGATGAGGACAGAGTCCCAGGGAACACTCAACCTCAAAAGAAGGGTCAGAGAAGTGCCATGGCTTTCCTCCTGTGCCCTTCTCCTCTGCACATCTAGCCCAGAGCCTGGCACAGGGTAGGGTAGGTGCTCAACAAACTAGAGTTGAGTAAAGAAAAAAAGAGAGGAAAGAAAGTCAACCTCAAAGGGAGGAAGGAACATGTTTCCAAAAACACGGTGGCCAATAATATTTAATATTTATAGCTAATATTTGGTCTGAAATATATTTATTAATATTTGAAAAATATTTGATATTGCTAAGAAGTCAGGTAAGACTTTAGGCATGTGGAACATCTGGAGGTTACCATTTTTTTTGACATCTTTTCATGAGAAATCCTGAAAACAATACTAGCACCTAATCTGTGTACATACCACACAAGCATCTAAAATACATACTTTAAGAAGTTTTATTTCAAGGAAAGTTATGATTTCCAATTTACTTTGAAATGATAGGTTAAGTCTTTCCCTACTAAATGAAAATTTCCAATTTGCCACATAAGAATAAAATAAAATCCTCCTATGCACAAAAATTCTCCAGGGGCACAAAAAAAAAATCACTTGGTCCCTCATTCTGAAATGCACATTTCATGCATGATGAAACAGTACAAAAGTACGAGATAGATAAATGTAGGTTTAAAAATCACTCCTATTTTATATTTTGCAGTAAATGCTAGCATGGAATGACACCCGAGCAAAGATGACAGCTTGTGGACCCAGCTGTTGGTAATCCCATTCACAGTCCTCTATTTCTTCACCTCCTTTTTGATAAGCCTCCATTCCCCAATTAATGTTTCTCACCGGTTCCCTTTTTCTTCAAAACAGCTAATTGTTTTTGAGACACTCTCATGTCTATCACAAAATAGCTGGATGAATCACTTTTCTTTTCAGACTAATCTCAGAACAAATCTCACACCCCTCAAGCTACTTCGTGACAAACTGGTCATGTCTAAAGCATGAGTTGATCATAGAATAAACAATATCTTTAATAGACGATTTAGACACAAACCCCGTGGAAAAAAACAAGTGCTGACACCAAGTGCTGCTAAAGGAAGTGACAAGTGCCCACAAACCAAAAAGAAAAGAACACTGATGCTACCCCCACTGGCCACTCAATAGATGATGCTAGCAGAATGAAACTTTGAAAAATGAAAAAGAGAAAATGACTTATTTCCCAAACCCAACTACCTTCCTTCCACATTATTTTTTAAAGAGGAGAATAATGAAGACCATTTGCTAAACCTCAACCACACAGATGAAAACAGCAAAACAGAAGAGAAACCTGCAAGAGAGAAACAAAAAGCCCCAAAGAGCGCAGAGCTAATTCTCCTCTTGGTCTCCCCAGCCCCGGAATGCTCGCCACCAACTCACCTCCGCCTGGACCTAACCCTCTCCCGCAGAAGGGAGACTTCCAGCAGGGCAAGGAGATCCAACAGGTACCCATTCGGTGACCATATCATAAGAACAATGAGAAAAGCAAGGCTACTCTGAACTCTCTTCTAATTGCATAGCAAACAAACTGGGTCTCTAAGGGACATTCTTAAAAAACCTGAAATCCACTCCCGGAAAAACACTCTTGACCACTTACCGCTACCGGAAGCTGCTAGATAGCAGATCAGAGTCAGCATCTCATCAGAAAAAGAAGGCTCTGCAGGAAAGCAGCTTCACTACCAGTGAGGAACTGGGGGAGAAAAACACTCCTTGGAAAAAATACCAAAAGCCCAGAAGAGTCTCTCTTTTCTATGGTTGCCTGCTACTTCCGCGGGGGCAGAACTGGTTAATCTTGGAAAAACAAAAGGGAACTCCCTAGAGACAGGCTTCAGCAGGATGGCTTCCTCGGCGGGAACCAAGAGTTCAGAAGGATGGAAGTGGGCAACGGAAGGAGGTACCAGCTACCACTTCTGCTTACCGACTTTTATGAGCCCTCGGCCGAGGGACACAAGCAAACACTTGGGAGTTCCACCTGCATTTTCCCAGAGATCAAGGAATTAGCGATGTTGTTGTTGTTGTTTTTAACCATTGCAAGGGGAGTTCAAGTCTCTTATGGATGTAAGCTGAGCACACTCAAGCAACGTGTCATACCCGGAGCAAAGACACTTCTTTCCTAACGTCCTTCATTTCAGCTCCAAGGAAGCGAACAATTAACCCTGAACATGCCAAAGAACAAATGCACACAGGAAATGGATTTAAACATTTTGGTTCAAAATCACTTTGAGGGGTTCTAGTTTTTAAGATGTAATTAGAGGAAAACAAAATATTTTGGTATTTTTGTGTGTATTTTTAAAAGAAAGGAGTATGTCTCCTTTTAAATATGTCTAAAGCCATTTATGGGTGTTCCAGAAGTTGCATCAGATTTGCAGTGAAGTACTAAAACCAAGTATGTTTTAATCATACCTCTATAACCAGACCAGCCAATGCCCCGTGCACCATCAGTGCCTCTCTCCTAGCATATCCTGAGCCCTCAGGTTTCCACAGAGAGCCAGGTGAGAGAAAGTAGGGCCTTTCTCCCTGCCACGGCTCAGAGTCACAGGGAACTACAGATTTCTTGAAACAAGAATAATAACTTTCTTCCTTGCATGATAAAAAAAAAATCCTATATGAGAAAGCAACCATTATAAGTTTGGTAATTCCCTTTGTTGAGGAAGATATAAGGAAATCAAGTACCTTCTCCTACACTGTAGTAGGAGTAGAAATTGTAAAATATTTTTAAAGGGAAAACAAGTAGTGGCTCTCAAATATAGAAATGTGTATATTTCCATCTCTTAGAAATTTACCTTACAAATGATCAACAAACATGAAAACATATCTGTAAAAATATTCAGTATAGCACAGATAGCAAAAACCTAAAAATGGCTTAAATATAGGGGTCTGAAATAAGTTAAGCTATGCCTATACTAAGAAGTACTATGCAGCCATCAAGAGGGAATAAAATTGGAGTGAAGAGTCAGATCATCTAGATTCAGATCTGGCTCCACTAGTGACTAGCCAGGTGACTCTGAGCAAGTCCCCAACCCTCTCTAGTCCTCCACTTCTCATCTGTAAAAGGATGATAATTACAGCACTACCCATACAGGATTGTTTTAACTAAGAGACTGTCTAGAGCATAGTAGATGCACAACAATAGCTATTGTCAATGAAAGAGGTAGGTCTCTTCAGACTGACATGGAAAGATAGCCAAGATGTACTAACAAAAAGAGTATGTATAGAATAATCTCATTTGCTAAAGACATTTCAAATGTGCTTGCTGTTTACTGTCTATTTCTTCCCACTAAATATAAGCTCCTTGAGAGCAGGGACTTTCATCACTAGTGTATCTCCAGTGTCCATAATAGGCATTCAATAAATATTCATTGACTGAATGAATGATAACCAGAAGGCTAAACAAGAAGAAATAAGTAACATCACTTATCTCCAAGGAATGGTATGGGGGTGGAGGGGCTGATGGACTCTGTAGCAATGTTCCATTGGTTCTTACCCTTTTGTACTGCTTAAATTTTTCACAATGAACTTGTATGTCAACCACTAAAAATGCAGCTCTTAGAAGACAGTGTTTTTCTTTACAGGAAGCATTTGCCCTACTAGCAGCAGACAGATGGGGGAACAAGGGGTGACTCTCCCTACCATCTGGTAAATTAGTGAGTCAGAAAGCACCTTAGAAAAGAAGGAAAGCACAGAGCTCTGCTTTTCTTCTTGGACTTCTATTGATCTTTCCCTAGTTACTCTAGAACCTCCCAGCCAGATCCCCTGCCCTAGCACAGCCAGACTCTCCCCCATTACCAAAACATCAACTGTACATCCCCACCATGGCATCTTCTCCTTTTAGGAACTGTCCCTTCATCCCCTCACTTCCCGACCTGTCCTCAAAGGACCAGATCACATGCTCCCTCCCTTCTCCCCAGAGCCTTCTCGGATCTCCCAGCATCTTTGTTCACTCCTTCATGGGCACTGCTAGCCACGAGATTTGGCAGCATACAGTGGCGTTTATCCTGCAGTGCCTGCCGTCCCTCCTCCCAGCTTACAGACTGCTTGTGGTGAGGACTGTGAGGACTATGTCTTCAGTTTTTAACCCCACCCCCAACACACTCACACACACAGCCCGGTACTGTGAAGGAGAGGGCACCTCATTAAGGAACTACATGTTGTGATTTTGTTCCATTAACCCAAAAGTTTCTGGCGCCAGGAAAAGTTCACGTCCCTTGCCATTTTCCCTGAAATTTCAGGACAAGAGATGTCTTTCTTTGGCTTACTAAGCATATTCTTGTTAAATGCTTCTAAATGCTCTAAACTGGTTTAAAATGCTCTAGGCATTCATGTGTTAACTCGTCTGAATTGACTGAATCCTGATTTTTCCCCAAACTTCTGACACTGAGAGAATGAGGAATCCTATTGGGAGAATAGGATAGAATGAAAGAAGGGCACGCCGCACTGACACTCGGAGGAAGACCATGGGCAGCTTATCTCATGTTTTCTCCAGACACAGAAACTCTCGTAATGTGCGCGCACATGCAGGCGTGCGTGCGTGCGTGCGTGTGTGTGTGTGTGAGAGAGAGAGAGACAGAGAGAGACAGAGAGAGAGAGATGCAATCACAGAACATCAGACTTATTTGTCCCATCACTTTAAACCCCACAGCTCTTTATCCGTCTCTGGAATATGACATTGCAGCAGCTGCGGCCACGCCTCTGCCAGGCCCTCTTGTCACCTCTGAATCCCCTTGACTCGCCCTCACTTCATTCAGAGCTATGCGCACAGTTACCCATTCTGAGTGGCCTGCCCTTCTCAGCCTACCTAAAACAACACGCATACCCTGTCACTCTGTCCCTTATCTTGGTTTATTTTCTCTATAGGAAAAATGCATAGCCACTATAACCTCTTCTTTATGGTTCCCCCAACCAGATCAGCTTCAAGAGCGCAGGAACTTTGTCTTGTTCACTGATGGGAACAGGGCCTAGAACAGGGCTTAGTAGGTTCTTGTACAGTTATTTGTTGCTTGCTAAATCTGTGTGAATCCTCCTCCAGAATATGAACTGCTTGTAAAACAGACCTCTTGTCTCATACCCTGTTTTATTTCAACAGTGCCCAGAAAATAGTAATTTATCAATAATTAAATGGAAGCTGAACTCTAAAGTATAGCTGCCTATATGACACTTTCCATTTCAAATAAATTTCCATTTATAATGTGCCCGCAACTTAATTTCTCTTCGCTCGTCTTAATTGGTCAGTCCCCAAAGTAGTGCCGGTTGCCTCGTAACAGGCACACAGCGCTCAGACTCAGATTTCAGACTTCTGAAAGAAAGAGGAGCCCCAGGGGACGGATGGAGAACTACAGCACATCAGAGGTGAAAAAGGCAGCTGCTCCCTCCAAAGGGCATGAACAGAGATGCACTTGCTCGGATAACTAAAAAAGTGTAGCAAGAAATGAGGGCCTGAAAGTCCTGCTTTTTTCCACTCCTAGGTATACACCCAAAAGCTTGCAGGCAGACCCCAAAACAGATACTTGTACACCAATGTTCAGAAAAGCATTATTCACAGTAGCCAAAAGGTGAAAACAACCCAAATATCCATCAGTGGATGAATGGATAAACAAAATGTGGTACATACATACAGTAAATATTATCCAGCCTTAAAAAGGAATGAAATTCTCACACATACTGCAACATGGATGAACCTTGAAGACCTTATGCTACGTGAAATAAGCCAGACACAAAAGGACAGGTAGCATATGATTCCACTCATGTGAGCTAACAGAATAGACAATGAATAGAGGTTACCAGGGGCTGGGAGAAAGGGAGAATGGAAAGGTATTGTTTACTAGGATGGTGAAAAACTTCTGGAGATGGATAGTGGCGTTTTTTTACCCAGTATTGTGAATATACTGTTGCCATGTCACTGAACTGTATACTTTAAAATGGTTAAAATGGTAAATGGTATGCTATTCCCACCAGATCATATTACAGGAACAGGGTTTAATCTTTAATCTTCACTGGGTAGCATGTGCATTTTCAGAACCCCAGAAGTTCTGTGTTTGCTTTAAACTTTTACCGTTTATAAATGTCCCCCGCGTCTATAATCTAGAATTTCCAAAGAACTTTCTCAGTGATCCCCTCAATCCTTTCCACAATCCAGGGAATTATATTAAAGGAAATTTGATTAAATATATTTGAGTGAAAAGTTTTTCCTAATTTACTTACCCTCTTACCTTGTCTTCCAACATTGCACACATTTCATCAAAAGGAAGAGATGGAAATATTTATGCATAGGAATCTGAAGCTACTCAGCTTTTCCAAACAGAATCAACAGCATCATCTATTTCTTAGAACCTGTGAATATGTCTAGCTCTACTGCCAAGACAGCTAAGGAAATCAACAACTCTCCATTTTAGTAAACAGATTAACCACACCCTATAGCCAGTGGAATGCACTGACCCGTACTTTCATTCAACAAATGTGGATATTCTGCTAAGCACTTTGTGGAACATAGGAAGATGAACTAAATGTGTTTCCTGCTCCTGGGACTCTCATATGCTCAGAGGAGTTAGACAAGCAGATAAGGGGATCTAGTAATAGAAGGGGAAATAGCAGACTCTGCTATTGAGAATGGGACAGCCAGATAGCAGATTCAGTTACTCTGTGTCAATTTAATCACAATTAAATGAACTGATTAAGATTTCATCCATGCCCTGGAATTTAGCCATTTACAAGAGCTTTCCGTTCTTTTGTTTGTTTGCTTGGTTGTTTCTAATGCCAAAAAAAGGAAGACTGAACTGACTGAAATGTCGAACCAAGCCTTAGTGCTAGCCTGAATGACAGAGAAGTATTTCAGGCCTAACATAACAATTTGGACATATACAAAAAAGGAAAGGAAACCAGAACAAAGTACTCCCTGATTCCATGAACACATTCTTGAACCCGCACTTGCTGTGAGCAGACTAGACTTACACCTACTGAAGGAGCATCTCTGTGGGAGGCACCCTGCAGTTCCTCGCTACAAACCGATGCATTAAGGTATGAGAATTGCTGGGGTATAAATTATGTGATGTTGTGCAAACAAATTACTTAACTGCTTAAACTTCAGCTTCCTGGTTGTAAAATTGTTCTCAAGCTCTTTGTGAAGATTAAACAAGATATTCACTAAATGAATAATAAATGAAGAAGAGAATGGATGCATGTATAAATTGCATATGCAGCGACAAACAAGAATAACACATGACCCAGTGCCTGTCACATAGTCATTGTCCAGTAAAGGTGAATGACCTCCCAGCTCTCTCTCCAGAATCTTCCCAAATGGCTACCACATTTCCTTCATCAGAAAAGAAGGAAGACCTCCAAGTTCTGAGATACTCCATATCTCTAGTTCTTTTTATCCTGATATAACCACCTGCCTTCTTTCCTCTCTAGAACAGTAGTTCTCAAAAATACCCTTCTATACCCCAACAATTAGTACAAGAAATAAACAGTTTTAAGGGATAAGATCAATGAGGATGAACAGAAGTTTCAGTCTTTTCTGCTGCAACCCAAGGGAATTGTTTGAAAACCACTGCTCTGGACAAGGTTGAGCCAGGACAGAAGTACATTAAAGATGTTCCTACTCACAACACCCTCTCCTCTTCCATGACTGAAACCTACTCACTTCCCATTCAGAAATGGGTTCACCATGCCTTTGAAATCACACATACTCTTGTGGTTTTTACTGTCTAAACACAAAGTAGGGTTTTCCAACTTCTTGCAGTTTCATTTGCTATCTGGGCTTCCATGGCGTGTTGGGCTGCAGGTCTCGAAGGGAAAGTAACTCAACTTCTCCTCCCCATTTCTCCCCACCAATTACTTCCTGTTGATTGGTTAACCTCTTGTGTAAGAAAGTAAGTTGCCTTACATTGGCCAATATAAATAGTTGACCCATGGTTGGTGGTGCCATTTCCCATGTGGGACTTTCCGTCCTCAATGAAAAAGTTCACAGTTGAGTTTTAGGTATTACTCAACTCACAAAAAGGACAAAAAGATAATTAGAATGCCAGAAGGAAGGAAGGAAGGCATTTCTTTAGAAGTTAAGCCCTAGATGGGGATGTAGATTTAGGAATAAAGGAGTTTCCTGCTCCATCATTATAATTTCAGGAATTACAAGTAACCTAAAAGTAATATAAATCTACCACTACATTAAAACTAATCTGGTATAATTACAAAAAAAGATATCCAAATTCCTGGGTGCTAAAATCACCTCTGGGAACCAGCTCCTCCTGGCAATTTGGACTTTTCCTCAAGGCCTTTTCCCTTTCAGTCCAGAGACTCAGACACAAAGCAAAACAGTGGGACCCAGAAAGATTGTTGTTATCTAAGCCAATTCACCCAAACCAGGTGATTTGCACTTACACCCTTTCAAATGCATTCTGAACCATGTGTTCCAGAACTAAATGACCCAGCTCTAAACCAGACAGCCTAACCCCCAAGCCAGACAATTGGCACCCCTAGTTGTAAAAGTCATTCCAACAGTCCCTTTCCAAATGACAAATGCTTCACAGCCAAAACTGGATCCTGGAATACACTGCTGGCACCAGTGGGAGAAACACTCCCCAAAACGATGTATCTCTTGCTATAAGGGAAGCACAATGTTTTCTTTGCAAATAGTAAGTACCCGGGAGATATTTTTGGGCTCCACGTTTTTATAGACTGACAATCATAACAAGTCCTTACAACAATAAGAGGCATTTACCAGAAACATGGTGTTGATCTGGAAGGGACTCTATCCGGATCCATTTCAGGGCTCCAGTGGTCCTTGCTGTTTCAGGACCTTCAAGACACAGGAGGAGCCAGACACTCTGAAGCTTTCAACACTCCTTCCAGCCCCACTCTCTCCCTACCAGGCTGTCATCACAGCAAGAAGGAAGGAAGGGCCAAGTGGCTTTGAAGAAACTCTTCCCTTCATCTCTTCACTCTTTTAGCCTGCGCTGCACATCAAGAGGTGTGAAAATCCCTACCCCTTGCATGTCACTTGGAAATTAGAGGGTTCAAGACCAAAGGAGTTCAGCCTCCCAATCAGGACTATCTCTAGAAAGAGCATTTCCATGTTCCTCACCATTTTCCAAGCCCCAATTCTGTACCAATCCCTCTGCAAGTCACTGGGGATCCCAAGATAACCAAGACCTGATCTCTGCCCTAGCAAGAACACTTTTAGTGGAAGGGAAATGAGTTGTCAATAAGTCACCGTGATCCAATAGGATAGAAACTCTAATAGAGGTGCCCCCTGTCCATATAGGCTTTGGAACAATAGAAGGAGAACTTATTTCTCTGTAGGTAAGGAGGTGTCGGGGGGAACCTCCAGGTAACATGTGAAGCGGAATCCTAAGAGATGGGTAGGAGATTAGTAGAGAGTATCTTGTTAGTTCAATGAGCTTACAGTTCAAGAGAAAAAAATGTCACCGATAGTTTTTAATCTCCTTTCCTCAGCAGCTTCTCCATCCCACTTCGGAGAACCCTCTGTCTCACCTGGGTTTCTATTCCACATGGCTGGAGGGAATCACACACACACACATCCTACAGCACTCTTGACTGTGGGGGGCAGGCGCTCATCAACACACTCAGTGCGCTTCTGGAGGTCACCACGAGGACCTGGGGGTCACAGACCAGGCAAGGGTTAGACAGGAATTGAGTTCAGAAAGCCTCCCCGAGCTGCCTTGGGCACCCCACCTCTGAGGAAAGCAACCTGAATGCATTCTTCCCTGTATAAGGCACTGTGGCTGAGCTGTTGAACGTTGCAAGGAAATCCACCCTACTATGAAGCTGAAGACTGCACTGGGGCACCATGCAGTAGGTGAAAGCACGAGAGGGCAAGCTGTTCAAGGTGGCTCCAGGGTCATCCTGCCCTCTAGAGAAACCCCAGATCTAATGGAGGGGAAGAGATTCCATTAAAGGCTTTCTTTAGGGTCTTATGAATTCCAGATGAACAATGACAAAGAGTGTATCACTCCAGCTCTGGACACACCATCGCTAATGCTGAACCACCATTAGGAAGAATGCTCTCCAGTCTCAAGGCCTGGGGGAACTGCCTTTGAATTTCAGCTGCGCCACGAAGATGGCTGCTGAGAACCTTTGAATTTCTGCTGCGCCACAGCTTCCCGCCGAGTGTTCTCACTTAAGTCCGCTGCTTAAGTCAGAGACAACTACACATGCACACAACTCTGTGCGTAATTGGAAATTTGAAGATCGCCTTGCTAGCATAAGGTGTAACCAATCAGAAGAGACCACACCCTATAATGTGTTTATATTCCATGCTTTAAGCTGCAATAAACAAGTTCCTGCTTTGACTGAGCTCCCTGTCGCATCTGATTGTGTCCGGGACCTGCGACTGTGGACCAGGCGGACAGCTGGCTCTTATCTCTTTGTTGGGGCATGCCTTTCCCCCTTTTTTCCCTCTGCGGGCTCGGAGGGTCACGGGGAGAGCTAGAAACCCCGACAAAGGCCTGGGACTTACAATGGCTGAATGGTTGATAAAGCTACATTCCCACATTCCTATGCATCCTTGGATAAGGAAAGTGTTTTTCAGATCTTTCCTTATTAGTAAGCCAGTGCTTCATCTTGTATCCAGCCATCAAGGGAAGGTGGCATAAATATCTTCCCAGAAAAGGAGGACAAGACATGGGGTTAAATCATGCTAAAGACCAGAGAAAAATGGGTAACAATGGAGACAGACACAAGGGTCCTGATTTTTCCTAGCTTGGGGCCTAAGCTTAAAAAAGGAGTTGACAATAAAAGCATCCATAAAGGTGTGGCGATGCCTGGGAAACCTGGGTTAGTGGCCTGTTTCCTCCAGCTCTAAAGGGTACCTGTGCTCACCATGGCATCAAATCCAGCAAGACTGGGAGGAATAGAGGAACACTGGAGGAGGAAGGTGGCTCCAAGCCATTGGGGCTGTATTCCTGCCTCCCGGTGGCTGATGAAGGGCAAGGCTCAGTCAAGATCAGAAGACCACCCTGAGCAGAGGGAATCCAGAGGACCCAGCATGGATACCAGGCTCCCGCCTCCCTCACTGTCACTCAGCCAAATGAATCCTTCATTTACCCAGATGCCATCTTGGAAAGGAGCTAGGAGAGAAGGACACCCACAGGCCCTAATAAGAGTAAATAATCAAAAGGAGTTTTTTTGAACTGGAATAGACTATGTTATGTAAATTGGCTTGTTGGGGGTTGTTTTAAGGTTTGTTGGGAATTATTTTTCCCTACACTAGATTAGTGAGAAAGAAGAGATCCTCTGTAAAAAATTAGTCAACCACATATTTGTAAAATAAGTAACAGTATGAGTAAATCATGACCCACTACACTCATTTCCATCACTGAAGGGCAATGTGTTTATGTCTTTTCCTTGTTACCTGGGAGAGTCAAACTCATACCAAGAATGCTATATTAATTTCCTAGGACTGCAGTAACAAATTACTACAAACCAGGTGGCTTAAAGCGACAGAAATTAATTTTCTCACAGTTCTGTAAGCTCAGAGTCTAAGCTCAAGATGTTGGCAAGGTTGGTTCTTTCTGGGCACACTGAAAGAGAATCTGTTCCGTTCCTCTCCTCTAGCTTCTGGTAACTGCTGACAAACCTTGCTATTCCTAGCTTATATATGCATCCCACCCCCCACTCTCTGCCTCTATGTCACATGACATTCTCTCTGTGTGTCTCCTCTGTATCTTTGTTGTCTTCACAGGGCTTTCTTATAAGGATGGTGGTCATTGAATAGAGTGCCTACCCTGATCAAGTCTAATCTTATTTTAACTTAATTAGCTGCATCTGCAAAGACTCTACGTACATTTAAGACTACATTTTTTTAGTTTCTAGGTAGACATGAATTTGGAGGCACACTATTGAACCCAATACAAATGCAAAAGGGAGTTTTAATATAGCCCGTATTAAATTTACATGGTAGAGTCTAGGGAGATTTTGCAAAGAAAGCTAGAAGTGTCCACTATGGCCAGACTGGACTTCCTTTACTTTTCTACATATTACATGCATGCTGGGACTATTGCATATACTGCCCAAATGCTATTCCCCTGCCTCCTTTACCTGTTTAAATCTTCCTCATCTGTTATGGTATGAATGTGTCCCTTTAAAATTCATAAGCTGAAGTGTGGTGGAAAAGATGGCAAGTAGGAAGGAAAAGCAGAAACCTCCGTGTACATATCAAGGAAGCAACAACAGAAGATACAATTAACCATGAACACTGAAGACTACAGAACGAACAAGCCATCTATACCTGGTGAAGAAGCGAGGACCACATCAAGAAAAGCAGTGGCAGAGCCACAACCGATGAGGACACAAGCCCTTCCCCCATCCCAGCCCACAAGCAGGAGGGAGAGGACCAGAGCAGGGAAAGGATACATGCTCAGGAATCTTACACACCTGGCCCTGGAAACCTTCTCTGGGTGCAGGAGCCCACGTTTCATTAGGGTTTGGTGATCAATGGGGCTGGATGCCAGGGAGAGTTGGAGCACTCCAGGAGGCTGACACACTCCGTTTGTCCACTGAGACCCAACACAGAGGCAGAAGTTTGAAAGGTTTACCAGCATAAGGAAGGGTGCCAGAGGGATGGGGGTTGAAGGGAGCTCTCTCCCAAAGAGAAAGGGCAGGTGGACTACAATTCCTCAGCCTTCCCTCAGTCCAGCTGGTCAGGTGCACATGGGAGCCAGCCCCAAGTGCTTCCTCACTGGTGGCTCGGCCCCTCAGCACTTCCCTGTGGACCTGCCCTACCCAGCCCACCTTTCCCAGCAGCAGCCTGACCTTGCTGCCTTGCAGGGAGAGGGAGACTTTGCTACATGGCAGGCAGAGGCAGGTTTTCCCAGCTTTCCTGCCCTCCCACAATCTAACTGGTAGGGCCCTTGGGGGGAGCCAGCTCTAAACTCTTTAGCTCTAGAGTTCCTCACTGGTGGCTCAGCCCCTTGGCAGTGCTACCCTGCACACCTGCCCTATGCAGTCCACCTGCTGTCATTGCTGCCCAGCAGAAAGAAGGTGGCCTCACCCACAATGAATCCCAGCAGAAAAGCCTCCCATCACACAAAAAGCATGCAGAGGTGAGCTGTCAGCCTCTGCTGATAGAGATCAGCCACTCTGGCAGGCAGCTCCACCCACAGCCCATCAACAGCAACTGGGGCTCCACCAAAAAGGGGAACCAGGCACTAGTGAGCAGAGTCTTAAGCTTCTAGGCACCACAGGATGCCTTCTTCATAAAATCATTACTTTCTAGACCAGAAGACATAGAGGATCTATCTAATACAAAGGAAGAAACACAGAAACCCAGACAAAATGAGGAAGCAAAAGAATAAGTTCCAAACAAAAGAATAGGTTAAGACACCATGAAGAGGGCTAAAATGAAACAGAGTTTACCAGTCTTCTTGATAAAGATTTCAAAGGAACAGTCATAAGGATGCTCACTGACCTGGGGAAAAATTAATGATCCTGGTGAGAATTTCAACAAAGAGATCAAAAATCTGAAAAAGAGCCACTCGGCACTGAAGAATACAATTACTGAAATGAAAAATACAATAGAAGGAATGAATAGTGGACTGCTGGAAGTGAAGGAAAGAATCAATGAGAAGGAACATAGAGAACAGGATAACAACCAAGCTGAGGAACAGAGAGAAAAAAAGATTCTGTAAAAATGAGCAGATGCTAAGGGACCTGTGTGGCAACTCCAAACAAAACAATATTCACGTAAAAGGGGTCCCAAATTGGGAAGAGAGAGAGACAAAGGAATAGAAAGATTCTTCGAAGAAATAATAGCTGAAAACTTCCCAAATCTGGAGAAGTAAATAGACATCCAGCTCCTGAAAACACAGAGAGCCCCTAACAGGATGAATCCCAGGAAGACAACACCAGACATATGGTAATTAAAATAGCAAAGATTAGATATAAAGATAGAATCTTAAAAGCAGTAAGAGAGAGGCAGACAGTTACTTATCAGGGAAACTCCATAAGGCTACAGCAGGTTTCTCAGCAAAAACTTTACAGGCCAGAAGGGAGTAGCATGAAAAATTCAAAGTATTGAAAAGGAAGATCCTACAACCAAGAATCCTCTATCCAGGAAGGTTATCATATAGAATTGAAGGAGAGATTAAAAGCTTCCTAGATAAATGAAAGTTAAAAGAATTCACCATTACTAAACTGGTCTTACGGGATATGTTAAAAGGACTTACATAGATGGCAATGTTCTTAAACCTAAATATTTTTCATTGGTGAAAATAAATTCACAGAAAGGTAGTAGACCAATTACTAAACAAGTACGAAGTTTTTTAAAAAGTAGTTAAATCAGCTATACACAAAAGCAGTCAAGAGATACACAAAAGATGTAGACTATGACATCTAATACATAGAGTGTGGAGGAGGAAGAAGAATAAAAAAGTAGTACTTTAGATTGTTTAGAAATAGAGTGACCATCAACTTAATATAGACTGGTATATATTTAGGAAACTATCTATGCACCTTATGGTAACCACAAACCTAAAGCCTATAATAGATACACAAAAAAAATTTTTAAGAAATCCAAGCATAACACCAAATAAAACCATCAAATAACAAGAGAAGAGTATAAGAGAGGAATAAAAGAACAAAGAGGAACTACAGAACAACCAGAAAACAACCGAAAAAATGTCAATGAGTACATGCCTATCAATAATTATCTTAAATGTAAATGAACTGAATGCACCAATCAAAAGACATAGGGTGGAAGAATAGATAAAGAAACAAGATCTATCTATATGCTGACTACAAGAGACTCATTTCAGACCTAAAGACATACATAGACTGAAAGTGAAAGGATGGGAAAATATATTTCATGCAAATGAAAGGGAGAAAAAAACAGAAGTAGCAGTATTTATATCAGACAGAATAGATTCCAAATCAAAGAAAGTAACAAGAGACAAAGGACATTACATAAAGATAAAGGGGTCAGTCCACAAGAGGATATAACCATTATAAATATCTATGCACCCAACATAGGAGCACCTAGATATTCAGTTAAATATTAACTAAATTAAAGACGCAAATAGATCACAACTCATTCATTTAAGAACTTTTAACATACCACTCACATCAATAGATCAACCAGACAGAAAATAAATAAGGAAACAGGCATTGAATGACACATTAGACCAGATGGACTTAACAGAATGTTCCACGCAAAAGTAAGAGGATACACATTTTTCTCAAGTGCACATGGAATAGATCTCCAGAATAGATCACATATTAGGACACAAAAAGAGCCTCAACAAATTTAAAAAAACTGAAATTGCATAAAGCATTTTTTTTAGATCACAATGGTATAAAAGAAAGCAAAAAACACCACAAATACATGGAGGCTAAACAACATGCTTCTAAATAGTCAATGGATCAATGAACAAATCAAGACAGAAATCAAGCAATACATGGAAACAAGTGAAAAAAAATACAACAGTGCAAAACGTGTGGGATGTCACAAAAGCAGTTCTAAGAGGGAAGTACATAGCAATACAGACTTACCTCAAGAAACAAGAACAATCTCAAATAAAGAGTCTAAAATCACACTAAAGAAACTAGTAAAAGGACAAACGAAACCCAAAGTTAGTAGAAGACAGGACATAATAAAGAGCAGAGCAGAAATAAATAAAACAGAGAAGAATAAAACAATAGAAAAAAATCAAGGAAACCAAGAGTTGGTTCTTTCAAAAGATTAAAAAATTGACAAACCTGTAGCCAGACTTATCAAGAAAAAAGGAGAGGACACAAACAAAAGCAGAAATGAAAAAGGAGAAGTTACAACTGACACCACAGAAATACAAAGAATTACCAGGAAATTCTATGAAAAATTATATGCTAATAAATTGGACAACCTAGAAGACGTGAAAAATTCCTGTAAAACATAACCTTCTGAGACTGACACAGGAAAAAACAGAAAATCTATACAGAACAATTACCAGTAATAAAATGGAATTGATGATCAAAAAACTCCCAAAAAGCAAAATTCCACAGTACCAGATGGCTTCACAGCTGAATTCCACCAAATATTTAAAGAGTTATCACACATCCTTCCTAAAGTATTCCAAAAAATAGAAGAGAGAATACTTCCAAAGTCATTCTATGCAGCCAGAATCGTTCTAATACTAAAACCAGACAAAGACACTACAAAAAAAATTATAGATCACTATCCCTGATGAACATAGATTCAAAAGTTCAAAAATGCATCAAAAGGATCATTTATTGCAGGGATGCAAGGATGGTACATATTTGTAAATCAATCGATGTGATACACTATATTAATGAAAGGAAGAATAAAAATGATATGCTCATTGCCATAGATGCTAAAAAAAATCATTTGATATCCATTAATGATAAAAACTGCCAACAAAATAGGTATAGAGGGAACATAACTCAACATAATAAAGGCTCTATATGAAAAGCCCACAGCCAACATCACACTCAATGAAGAAAAACTGAAAACTTTTCCTCTGATATCAGGAACAGGACAAGGTTGCCTACTCTCACCACTTTTATTCAGCATAGTACTGGAAATCCTAGCCAAGGCAATCAGACAAGGTAAAGAGATAAAGGTATCCAAATTGGTTTAGGAAGGAGTAAAACTCAATATTTGCAGATGACATAATATTATATATAGAAAACCCTAAAAACTCCACTAAAAAACTATTAGAATAACTGGATTCAGCAAAATTTCAGAATACAAAATCAATATATAGAATCTGTTGCATTCCTACATGCTAACAGCGAACTAGCAGAAACGGAAACCAGGAAAACAATTTCATTTGCAATTGCATCAGAAAAATAAAATACCTAGGAATAAACCTAACCAAAGAGGTGAAAGACGTCTAATCTGAAAACTATAAGACACCGATGAAAGAAACTGAAGAAGACACCAATAAAAGGAAATCTATCCTGTGCTCATGGATAGGAAGAATTAATGTCAAAAGGGCTATCCTTCCCAAAGCAATTTACAGATTCAATACAATCTCTATCAAAATACCAATGGCATTTTTCAATGAACTAGAGAAAATAAACCTAATATTCACAGTGATCCACAAAAGATCCTGAATAGCCAAAGCAATCTTGAGAAAGAAGAACAAAGCTGGAGTATTACACTCCCTGACTTCAAGCCATACTACAAAAATACAGTAATCAAAACAGTATGGGTACTGGTACAAGAACAGACCCACAGATCAATGGAATAGAAGAGAGAGCCCAGAAATAAACTCACACATATATGGTCAATTAATATATGATAAAGGAGCCATGAAAATACAATGGGGAAAAGACTGTTGCTTCAATAAATGGTGCCAGGAAAACTGGACAGCTACATGCATGAAAATGAAACTGTATTACTGTCCAACTCCATACACAAAAGTAAACTTGAAATGGATTAAAGACAAGTAAAATACATGAAACCATAAAACTCTTAAAAGAAGATATAGACAAAAATCCTTTGAACATAAACATGAGCAATTTTTTTCTGGACATGTCTCCTTGGCCAAGGGACACAAAATCAAAAATAAACAAGCAGGACACCATACAACAAAGGACACCATCAGCAAGGAACCTGCAGTATGGAAGAATATATTCATAAATGATTTATCCAATAAGTGGTTAACATCCAAAATATATAAAGAACTCATATGCCTCAATATCAAAAAAACAAATAACCCTGATTAAAAAATAAGCAGAGGACCTGAACAGACGTTTATCAAAAGAAGAAATCCAGATGGCCACCCAGCACATGAAAAGATGCTCCAAGAAAGATGGCAACGTGAGAGGTGAGACACAAGCTTCCTCCTAAAACTGCATATTATATGAAAACATAATTAATACAACTAATCCTGAAAGAGCAACAGGAAGGAGGACTGTGCCAGACTGCATATACCTGGAGAAAAGAGCAGACCTCACAGAACAGGGTAACGTACGAAAGCTGTGGCCCGGCAGTCCCCAAGCCCTTCCCCCACCCAGGCTCACCAAAGGGAGGAAGAGGAACGGAACAGGGAGGGAGTGGAGGCCTGGGACTGCTGAATACCTAACTCCAGAGATCTGCTCTGGGAACACAAACCTACATTTCATGGTGCTTGCATGATACTCTTGTGATACGGGCTTGGAAAGCTAAGACAGGCAGAATTCCTGGAGGGACTGAGATTCCAGCCACTTGTGGAAAGCAGGGATCCATATCCAGCTGCTCTGGGACAAAATAAAGGTGGGCAGTCTGAGAGACTTCCTAACAAGGAAGCCCTTAGCAAGAGGGCTGCTAAAGGGGCAAGGATTCCACAGAGCTTACTGCTCAGGAGAGTGGACAGGTAGACAAAATTGTCCAGGTACACTCCGCCCAGCAGGTTGGGAGCTTTGCCATATAGACTCTCATATTTAAGGAGGAAAAATAAATCTTCCTCTATAGACCATCTTCAGGCGCTCCAGCTCCCGGGCTGGCTACACAGCTCCAAGGATCCCATCCGTGATACGCAGCCTACTGCATCTCTCTCCCAGCCAGCCCCACCTGACTCGCTAACCGGCAAACCCTACCCTGACCTTAGGTCAGTCAGAGGGAAGATGTGTCTACAGCAACTACAAACACAAACAAGAGAGGCTTATACCTGTGTGCTCGGCCCACTGGTTCAGGCAGTGGAGACAGGCATAGCAGCTGGATAGCAGGAAACAGCTCTTTCCTCCCCCAAGGCACCAATAACACTCCCCTGCAACCCCCGACATTGCTTCAGGGGCTGAGCAGCTCCAGGGAGTAGAGCTTCTGAGCACTAGAGGGCGCCATATACAAATATGAAATGCCAAAGGAACCTGGTTCAGAGAAAAATTATTAATACTACTCCAGAGAAAGATTTAAATGACTTCGTCATCATGACACTTCCTGAAAGGGAGTTCAAAATAAAAATCATTAACATGCTCATGGAGGTATGGAAAGATATTCAAGAACTCAGGAATGAATTCCAGTCAGAGATCCAATCATTGAAGAGCACAATGGAGGGTATTAAAATCAGACTGAATGCAGTGGAGGAGATAATAAATGAAACAGAAACTAGAGAAGAGGAATACAAAGAAGCTGAGGCACAGAGAGAAAAGAGGATCTCTAAGAATGAAAATATTGAGAACTGTGTAACCAATCCAGATGGAACAACACTCACATTATAGGGGTACCAGAAGAAGAAGAAAGAGAAAAAGGGTCAGAAAGTATCTTTGAGGAGGTAATTGCTGAAAACTTCTCCAATCTGGGAAAGGAGATAGTCTCTCAAGCCATGGAGGTGCACAGATCTTCCAACACAAGGGACCCAAGGCAGACAACACCAAGACATATAGTAATTAAAATGGCAAAGATCAAGGATAAGGACAGACTATTAAAAGCAGCCAGAGAGAGAAATAAGATCACATACAAAGGAAAGCCCATCAGGCTATCATCAGACTTCTCAACAGAAATCTTACAGGCCAGAAAGGAGTGGCATGATGTATTTAATGAAATGAAGCAGAAGGGCCTTGAACCAAGAATACTTTATCTGGCAAGATTATCATTTAAGTTTGAAGGAAGTATTAATCAACTCCCAGATAAGCAAAAACAGAGAATTTTCCTCCCACAAACCATCTCTACAGTGTATTTTAGAGGGACTGCCATAGATGGCAGTGTTCCTAAGTTTTAATATCTGTCACCAGAGGTAATAAAACCACAGTAAAGAAAATAGAACAGCTAATTACTAAGCAAATGCAAAAATTAAAATAACTATCTCCAAAGTCAATCAAGGGATAGACAAAGAGTCAGAATATGATACCTAATATATAAAGAATGGAGGAAGAAGAAAAAGGAGGAAGAAAAAAAACAGAACCTTTAGATTGTGTTTGTAATAGCATATTAGGTGAGTTAAGTTAGACCCTTAGATAGTACAGAAGTTAACCTTGAACCTTTGGTAACCACGAATCTAAAGCCTGCAATGCCAATAAGCACATACATATCCATAATCACCATAAATGTAAATGGACTGAATGCACCAATCAAAAGACATAGAGTCACTGAATGGATAAAAAAAACAAGACCCATCTATATGCTGCCTACAAGAGACCCACTTCAAACCCAAACACATACACAGACTGAAAGTGAAGGGATGGAAAAAGATATTTCATGCAATTAATAGGGAGAAAAAAGCAGTAGTTGCAGTACTTGTATCAGACAAAATAGACTTCAAAACAAAGAAAGTCACAAGACACAAAGAAGGACATTACATAATGATAAAAGAGTCAATCCAACAAGAAGATATAACCATTATAAATATCTATGCGCCCAACACAGGAGCACCTACATATGTGAAACAAATACTAACAGAATTAAAAGGAGAAATAGAATGCAATGCACTCATTCTAGGAGACTTCAACACACCACTCACTCTGAAGGACAGATCAACCAGACAGAAAATAAGTAAGGAGACAGAGGCACTGAACAACACAATAGAGCAGATGGACCTAACAGACATCTACAGAATTCTACACCCAAAAGCAGCAGAATACACATTCTTCAAAAGTGCACATGGAACATTTTCAAGAATAGATCATGTACTAGGACAGAAAAAAAGCCTTGGGGAATTCAAAAAGATTGAAATTGCACCAACCAGTTTCTCTGACCACAAAGGTATGAAACTAGAAATAAATTATGCAAAGAAAATGAAAAATACCACAAACATATGGATGCTTCACAACATGCTCCTAAATAATCAATGGATCAATGAACAAATAAAAAGAGATATCAAGCAATATATGGAGACAAATGACAACAATAATTCAACACTGCAAAATCTATGGGACACAGTGAAGGCCGTGTTAAGAGGAAAGTATATTGCAATACAGGCCTACCTCAGGAAAGAAGAACAATCCCATATGAGCGGTCTAAACTCACAAGTAAAGAAACTAGAAAAAGAAGAACAAATGAGACCCAAAGTCAGTAGAAGGAGGGACATAATAAAGATTAGAGCAGAAATAAGTAAAATCAAGAAGAATAAAACAATAGAAAGAATCAGTGGAAGCTGGAGCTGGTTCTTCGAGAAAATAAACAAAATAGATAAACCCCTAGACAGACTTTTCAAGAAAAAAAGAGAGTCTACTCACATAAACCGAATCAGAAATAAGAAAGGAAAAATCACTACAGATACCACAGAAATACAAAGAATTATTAGAGAATACTATGAAAAATTATATGCTAACAAAGTGGATAACCTAGAAGAAATGGACAACTTTCTAGAAAAATACAACCTTCCAAGGCTGACCCAGAAAGAAACAGAAAATCAGAAAGGACCAATTACCAGCAACGAAATTGAACTGATAATCAAAAACCTACCTAAGAACAGAACACCTGGACCAGATGGCTTCACTGCTGAATTTTATCAAACATTTAGTGAAGACCGAATACCCATCCTCCTTAAAGTTTTCCAAAGAGTAGAAGAGGAGCGAATACTTCCAAACTCATTCTATGAGGCCAGCATAACTCTAACACCAAAACCAGGCAAAGACACCACAAAAAAAGAAAATTACAGACCAATATCTCTGATGAACATAGATGCAAAAATACTCAACAAAATATTAGCGAACCGAATTCAAAAGTACATCAAAAGGATCATCCATCATGATCAAGTAGGATTTATTCCAGGGATGCAAGGATGGTTCAACATTCGAAAATCCATCAACATCATCCACCACATCAACAAAAATAAGGACAAAAACCACATGATCATCTCCAAAGATGCTGAAAAACATTTGAAAAAATTCAACATCCATTCACGATAAATACTCTCAACAAAATGGTATAGAGGGCAAGTACCTCAACATAATAAAGGCCATATATGACAAACCACAGCCAACATTATACTTAACAGCAAGAAACTGAAAGCTTTTCCTTTAAGATCAGGAACAAGACAAGGATGCCCACTCTCCCCACTTCTATTCAGCATAGTACTGGAGGTCCTAGCCATGACAATCAGACAACACAAAGAAATAAAAGGCATCCAGATTGGCAGGGAAGAAGTTAAACTGTCCCTGTTTACAGATGACATGATATTTTACATAAAAAACGCTAAGGAATCTACCCCAAACTACTAGATCTAATATCTGAATTTGGCAAAGTTGCAGGATACAAAATTAATATGCAGAAATCTGTGGCATTCCTATACACTAACAATGAACTAGCAGAGAGAGAAAAATCAGGAAAACAATTCCATTCACAATTGCATCAAAAAGAATAAAATACCTAGGAATAAACCTAGCCAAGGAAATGAAAGACCTATACTCTGAAAACTAAAAGACATTCATGAGAGAAATTAAAGAAGATACCAATAAATGGAAACACATCCTGTGCTCATGGATAGGAAGAATTAATATTGTCAAAATGGCCATCCTGCCTAAAGCAATCTACAGATTCAATGCAATTCCTATCAAAATATTAATAGCATTCTTCAACAAACTAGAGAAAATCATTCTAAAATTCATATGGAACCAAAAAAGACACTGAATAGCCAAAGCAATCCTGAGAAGGAAGAATAAAGCTGAGGGGATTATGCTCCCCAACTTCAAGCTCTACTACAATACCACAGTAATCAAGATAATGTGGTACTGGCACAAGAACAGATCCATAGACCAATGGAGCAGACTAGAGAGCCCTGATATTAACCCAACCATATATGGTCAATTAATATATGATAAAGGAGCCCTGGACATACAATGGGGAAAGGACAGCCTCTTCAACAGCTGGTGTTGGCAAAACTGGACAGCTACATGCAAGAGAATGAAACTGGATTATTGTTTAACCCCATACACAAAAGTAAACTTGAAATGGATCAAGGACCTGAATGTAAGTCATGAAACCATAAAACTCTTAGAAGACAACATAGGCAAAAATCTCCTGAATATAGCATGAGCAACTTCTTCCTGAATGCATCTCCTCGAGCAAGGGAAACAAAAGCAAAAATGAACACATGGGACTACATCAAACTAAAAATTTTCTGTACAGCAAAGGACACCATCAACAGAACAAAAAGGCATCCTACAGTATGGGAGAATATATTTGTAAATGACATATCCAACAAGGGGTTAATATCCAAAATATATAAAGAACTTACACACCTCAACACCCAAAGAGCAAATAACCCAATTAAAAAATGGGCAGAGGATACGAAGAGGCAGTTCTCCAAAGAAGAAATTCAGATGGCCAACAGACGCATGAAAAGATGCTCCACATCACTAATCATCAGGGAAATGCAAATTAAAACCATAATGAGATATCACCTCACACCAGTAAGGATGGCCAGCATCCAAAAGACTAAGAACAGCAAATGCTGGTGAGGATGTGGAGAAAGGGGAACCCTCCTAGACTGCTGGTGGGAATGTAAGCTAGTTCAACCATTGTGGAAAGCAATATGGAGGTCCCTCCAAAAACCAAAAATAGAAATATCATTTGACCCAGGAATTCCACTCCTTGGAATTTACCCAAAGAATACAACTTCTCAGATTCAAAAAGACATATGCACCCCTATGTTATTGCAACACTTTTTACAATAGCCAAGATATGGAAGCAACCTAAGTGTCCATCAGTAGATGAATGGATAAAGAAGAGGTGGTACATATACACAATGGAATACTATTCAGCCATAATAAAGAAATAAATCCAGACATTTGCAACAACATGGATAGCTGGAGGATACTATGCTCAGTGAAATAAGCCAGGTGGACAAAGACAAGTGCCAAATGATTTCCCTCATTTGTGGAGTATAACAATGAAGCAAAACTGAAGGAACAAAATAGCAGCAGACTCAGAGACTCCAAGAAGGAACTAGTGGTTACCAAAGGGGAGGGGTGTGGGAGGGTGGGTGGGGAGGGTGGGAGAAGGGAATTGAGGTGTATTTTGTTTAGTACACGTGGTGTGGGGGATGCGGAGAAAACAGTGTAGCACAGAGAAGACAAATAGTGGATCTGTGGCCTCTTACTACACTGATGGACAGTGACTGCACTGGGGTATGACTTGATAATATGGGTAAATGTAGTAACCACATTGTTTTTTCATGTGAACCCTTCATAAGAGTGTATATCAATAATACCTTAATAAAAATTATTAATAATAAAAAAAAGAAAAGATGCTCGCTAATCATCAGGGAAATACAAATCAAAATCCCAATGAGATATTACCTCACACCAGTCAGAATAGCCACTATTCAAAAGATAAGAAATACCAAGTGTTGGCGAGGATGTGGAGTGAAAGGCACCATCCTTCACTGTTGGTGGGAATGTAAATTGGTAGAGCTCCTATGGAAAGCAGTATAGAGGTTTCTCAAAAAACTAAAAATAGAAATACCATATGACCCAATAACTCCACTTCTGGTACCTTATTAAAGAAAACAAAATCCCTGATTCAAAAAGACATATGTACCCCTATACTCATTGCCACATTATTTACAATAGTCAAGTTATGGAAGCAACCAAAGTGTCCATCAATAGATGAATGGATAAAGAAGATGTGACACATATACACAATGGAATATGAATATTATTTTAGCCATAAAGAATAAAGAAATCCTGCCATTGGCTACAACATGGATGGACCTAGAAAGTATTATACTAAGTGAAATGAGTCAGGCATAGAAAGACAAATACCATATGATCTCACTTATATATGGAATCTAAAAACAAAACAAAACAGAATAAACAGACCAGCAGTAGACTCATAGACACTGAGAAGTCACTGGTGGTAACCATGGAGGAGGGATTGGGTTTGGTAGATGGGAAGGGTGAGGAGGATAAAAGGGCACAAAAATCTCAATCATATTATAAGTTGGTCCCAGGGGTAGAAACACAGCATGGAGAAAATAGTCACTGATTCTGTAAGATCTTTCTATGTTGACAGATAGTAACTGCACTAGTGGGGGTGAGGATTTAATAATGTGGGTAACTGGTGAACCCCTGTGCTGTATATACTTGAAACCAGTATACGATTGTATATCAATTATACTGCAATAAAAAAATAAAATTTAAAAATAAAACAAAATTCATACACTGAAACCTTTATACCCTCTGCCCGTGTGATGGCATTAGGAGATGGGGCCTTTGCAGATAATTGGGATTAGATGAAATCATGAGGGTAGAACATCAAACTCATGAATAGGATTAGTGCCTTTAAAAGAATCACGAGAGTTCTTCCCTCCCCTTTCTATTCTCTGCCATGTGAGAATATGAAATAACAGCAGTCTGAACCTGGAAGAGGACGCCACCAGAACTCACCCATGCTGGCACCCAGATCTCAGACTTCCAGCCTCCAGAAATGTAAGAATGATTTTCTATTGGTTGTAAGCCCCACAGTCTATGACAATTTGTTATAGCAGCCCAGGCAGACTGAGACAACATCTTTCAGGTCTTACCTGAATCATCTCTTCCTCTGAAAACCCCTTTTGGAGAATCTCTAAAATATTCTGAACTCCTCTGAGCTAAATGAACTCCTGAACTCCTCTGAGATAAATCCGTAATAGCAGATCACATGCCTCGCTGTAATTTCCACCTGTCCGCTACCTGAGAGGGGCAACTCGATGTTCCACACACAGCATGGGCCTAGCACAGAATATAAGCCCACAACCCCTTCAGTGAGGTTACCCAGACCCTGATAAGCAGCTGGACAATATTATACAAGTAATTCAGCCTCTTCGAGTCTCAGCCTTTTCATCTATAAAATGAGTCTCAAGGAGTTACAGGAAGACGGGGGCATGAATAGGGTGGCAGAAATCTCCTCCCAAAACCATACATATTTGTGAAAATACAACAAATACAACTATTCCTAAAAGAGAGACCAGAAAATACAGTACAACAGCCAGGCTACAGCTACATCTGCGAGAACTCAGCACCTCACGAAGTAGGTAAGATACAAAGCCGTGACCCGGCAGGACCCGAGCACTCCCGCAACCCCAGCGCACCAGCGGGAGGAAAAGAATCAGAGTGGGGAGGGAGTGGAAGCACAGGACGGCTAAATAACCAGTCCTGGTGATCGGCACCTGCAGCACAGACACACATCGCATGGTGTACTGGAGATTAGAGAAACGGAAGGGCAGGATCCGAGATGGAGACGGCGAGCGGGTCCCCAAAGCCAGCTCCCCTGGGACAAAAGAAAACTGGGCGCTTTCTTAAAAGTCTTAAAGAGACAAGGGCCCAACAGCAGAACAAAATTGTCCCAGCGCACTCAACTCAGCAGGCTGGGAATCTTGAGGAACTTTGGGCCCCCTAACCAGCTGCCAGGTAAAGCAGCCCCAAAGGCCCTCACAGAGACAAGCAGCCTGCCATTTTTCCCCCTGGCTGGCACTGCCGCGAATCCGCCACAGCTGCGGAACAGCGGGAGAGTGGCCCCACCCACAACAACTACACAGAATCCCCTCCCAGCGGGCGTGCAGCTAACCGGGAAGGGCTGCAGAAGCCAGAGCAAGGGCGGAAAGGCACCAAGGGGTGCAGAACACACCCGACATGGCTGAAAACCTCCACAGTGCTCTAGGCTAGCCTCAGGGCAGCCCAGTCCACGGCAGTTTAGGGGATTATCCCAGAGACTGCCTCCCAGTGTGTGGGTAACCAGCACAGGCTGCAGAGAAGGGCAAGGAGAACAACAAGCAGGAAGGGACTTTGTTCTCCCAGCTGACACACGTGGCACCGGCCAGTGACCACTTCTGTCGCCATGAAAATACAGAGGAATATGGTCCAGACAAGGATCACCCAGACAACCCCAGAGAGAGGGCTTGATGGGGTAGATTTAAACAATCTTCCTGAAAAAGAATTTGGAATAAAAGTCATAACCATGCTAATGGATCTACAGAGAAATATGCAAGAGCTAAGGGAGAAAGTGAGGAGAGACAATACAGAAATGAGACAAGCAATCAACAGGCTTAAGAGCAGACTGGACAAGGTGCAAGAGACTGTTAATGGAATAGAAATGAGAGAACAGGAGTACAAAGAAGCTGAGGCAGAGAGAGATAAAAGGATCTCTAGTAATGAAAGAATATTAAGAAAACTGTGTGACCAATCCAAATGGAACAATATTTGCATTATAGGAGTACCAGAAGAAGAAGAGAGAGAAAAGGGGATAGAAAGTGTCTTTGAAGACATAATTGAGGAGAACTTCCCCAAGCTGGGAAAGCAAATAGTTTCTCAGACCATGGAAGCCCACAGATCTCCCAACACAAGGGACCCAAGGAGGACAACACTAGGAGGACAACACTAGGAGGACAACACCAAGACATATGATAATTAAAACAGCAAAGATCAAAGACAAGGACAGAGTATTAAAGGCAGCCAGAGAGAGAAAAAAGATCACCTATGGAGGAAAACCCATCAGACTAACATCAGACTTCTCAACAGAAACCTTACAGGACAGAAGAGAATGGCATGATATATTTAATGCAATGAAACAGGAGGGCCTTGAACCAAGAATACTGTATCCAGCATGATTATCATTTAAATTTGAGGGAGAGATTAAACAATTCCCAGACAAGCAAAAGTTGAGGAAATTTGCCTAGATGGAACCACTTCTACAGGATATCTTAAAGGGAATGCTCTAAATGGAAGCACTCCTAAGGATTAAAAGATGTCACCAGAGAAAATAAATTCATAGCAAAGAAACCAGACCATCCAAATACGAACTAAAGGCAAAAAACAAAATCAACTTTCCACAAAAACAGTCAAAGGAATGCAAAAGAGTACAGAATAAAACACCTAATATATAAAGAATGTAGGAGGAAGAATAAAAAGGGAGAGAAATAAAGAATCATCAGAATGTGTTTATAATAGCTTAACAAGAGAGTTAAGTTAGACTGCTAGGTAGTAAAGAAGCTACCCTTGAACCTTTGGTAACCACGAATCTAAAAGCCAGCTATGGCAATAAGTACATATCTATCAATAATCACCCTAAATGTAAATGGACTGAATGCACCAATCAAAAGACACAGAGTAACAGAATGGATAAAAAAGCAAGACCCATCTATAGGTTGCTTACAAGAGACTCACCTCAGACCCAAAGATATACACAGACTAAAAGTGAAGGCATGGAAAAAGATATTTCATGCAAACAACAGGGCAAAAAAAGCAGGTGTGGCAGTACTTGTATCAGACAAAATAGACTTCAAAACAAAGAAAATAGTAAGAGATAAAGAAGGACATTACATAATGATAAAGGGGTCAGTCCAACAAGAAGATATAACCATTATAAATATATATGCACCCAACGCAGGAGGAACGACATATGTGAAACAATTACTAACAGAATTAAAGGACGAAATAGAGAGCAATGCATTCATTTTAGGAGACTTCAACACACCACTCACTTCAAAGGACAGATCAACCAGACAGAGAATAAGTAAAGACACAGAGGCACTGAACAACACACTAGAACAGATGGACCTAACAGATATCTACAGAACTCTGCACCCAAAAGCAGCAGGAGACACATTCTTCTCAAGTGCACATGGAACATTTTCCAGAATAGGCCACATACTAGGCCACAAAAAAAACCTCAGTAAATTCAAAAATATTGAAATTCTACCAACCAACTTCTTAGATCACAAAGGTATAAAACTAGAAATAAATTGTACAAAGAAAACAAAAAGGCTGACAAATATATGGAGGCTTAACATCATGCTCCTAAATAATCAATGGATCAACGACCATATTAAAACAGATTAAACAATATATGGAGACAAATGACAACAACAGCACAAAGCTCCAGCTTTTGTGGGACGCAACAAAGGCAGTTCTAAGAGGAAAGTATATTGCAATTCAGGCCTATTTAAAGAAAGAAGAACAATCCCAAATGAATAGTCTAAAGTCACAATTATTGAAATAGGAAAAAGAAGAACAAATGAGGCCCAAAGTCACCAGAAGGAGGGACATAATAAAGATTAGAGAAGAAATAAATAAAATTGAGAAGAATAAAACAATAGAAAAAAAATCAATGAAACCAA
This sequence comes from Phataginus tricuspis, assembly GCA_029783875.1. Taxonomy (NCBI): domain Eukaryota; kingdom Metazoa; phylum Chordata; class Mammalia; order Pholidota; family Manidae; genus Phataginus; species Phataginus tricuspis. Next base: position 8,108,758 of record JAQQAC010003584.1, on the reverse strand, counting down.
GAGCTGGTTCTTTGAAAAAATAAACAAAATAGATAAACCACTAGCCAGACTTATTAAGAGAAAAAGAGAATCTACACACATAAACAGAATCAGAAATGAGAAAGGAAAAATCACGACGGACCCCACAGAAATACAAAGAATTATTAGAGAATACTATGAAAATCTATATGCCAACAAGCTGGAAAACCAAGAAGAAATGGACAACTTCTTAGAAAAATACAACCTTCCACGACTGACCAAGGAAGAAACAGAAAACCTAAACAGACCAATTACCAGCAATGAAATTGAATCGGTAATCAAAAAACTACCCAAGAACAAAACCCCCAGGCCAGATGTATTCACCTCTGAATTTTATCAGACATACAGAGGAGAAATAATACCCATTCTCCTTAAAGTTTTCAAAAAAAGAGAAGAGGAGGGAATACTTCCAAACTCATTCTATGAAGCCAGCATCACTCTAATACCAAAACCAGGCAAGGACCCCACCAAAAAAGAAAGTTAGAGACCAATATCCCTGATGAACATAGATGCAAAAATACTCAACAAAATATTAGCAAACCTAATTCAAAAATACATCAAGAGGATCATACACCCTGACCAAGTGGGATACATCTCAGAGATGCAAGGATGGTACAGTATTCGAAAATCCATCAACATCTTCCACCACATCAACAAAAAGAAGAACAAAAACCACATAATCATCTCCATAGATGCTGAAAAAGCATTTGACAAAATTCAACATCCACTCGTGATAAAAGCTCTCAATAAAATGGGTATAGAGGGCAAGTACCTCAACATAATAAAGGCCATATATGACAAACCCCCAGCTAACATCATACTTAACAGTGAGAAGCTGAAAGATTTTCATCTAAGATCGGGAACAAGACAGGTGCCCACTCTCCCCACTGTTATTCAATATAGTACTGGAGGTCCTAGCCATGGCAATCAGACAAAACAAAGACATACAAGGCATCCAAATTGGTAAAGAAGAAGTCAAACTGTCACTATTTGCAGATGACATGATATTGTACATACAAAACCCTAAAGACTCCACTCCAAAACTACTAGAACTAATATCTGAATTCAGCAAAGTTGCAGGATACAAAATCAATACACAGAAATCTGTTGCTTTCCTATACACTAACGATGAGCTAACAGAAAGAGAAATCAGGAAAACAATTCTATTCACAATTGCATCAAAAAGAATAAAATACCTAGGAATAAACCTAACCAAGGAAGTGAAAGACCTATACCCTGAAAACTACAAGACACTCCTAAGAGAAATTAAAGAGGACACTAACAAATGGAAATTCATCCCATGCTCTTGGCTAGGAAGAATAAATATTGTCAAAATGGCTATACTACCTAAAGCAATCTACAGATTCAATGCAATCCCTATGAAATACTAACAGCATTCTTCAATGAACTGGAAAAAATAATTCTAAAATTCATATAGAACCACAAAAGATCCCAAATAGCCAAAGCAATCCTGAGAAGGAGGAATAAAGCAGGGGGGAATTATGCTCCCAGACTTCAAGCTCTACTACAAAGCCACAGTACTCAAGACAATTTGGTACTGGCACAAGAACAGACCCACACACCAGTGGAACAGAATAGAGACCCCAGGTATAAACCCAGGCATATATGGTCAATAAATATATGATAAAAGAGCCATAGATATACAATGGGGAAATGACAGCCTCTTCAACAGCTGGTGTTGGCAAAACTGGACAGCTACATGTAAGACAATGAAACTGGATTACTGTCTAACCCTATACACAAAAGTAAACTCAAAATGGATCAAAGACCTGAATATAAGTCATGAGACCATAAAACTCTTAGGAAAAAACATAGGCAAAAATCTCTTGGACATAAATATGAGCAACTTCTTCATGAACATATCTCCCCGGGCAAGGGAAACAAAAGCAAAAATGAACAAGTGGGACTATATCAAGCTGTAAAGTTTCTGTACATCAAAGTACACCAGCAGTAGAACAAAAAGACATCCTACAGTATGGGAGAATATATTCACAAATGACATATCCAATAAGGGGTTGACATCCAAAATATATAAAGAACTCATGCACCTCAACAAACAAAAATCAAATAATCCAATTAAAAAATGGGCAAAGGATCTGAATAGACACTTCTCCAAAGAAGAAATTCAGATGGCCAACAGGCACATGAAAAGATGCTCCACATCGCTAATCATCAGAGAAATGCAAATTAAACCACAATGAGATATCACCTCACATCAGTAAGGATGGCCAACATCCAAAACACAAACAACAACAAATGTTGGCGAGGATGTGGAGAAAAGGAAACCCTCCTAGACTGCTGGTGGGAATGTAAGTTAGTTTAACCATTGTGGGAAGCAGTATAGAGGTTCCTCAAAAAACTCAAAATAGAAATACCATTTGACCCAGGAATCCCACTCCTAGGAATTTACCCTAAGAATGCAGCAGCCCAGTTTGAAAAAGACATATGCATTCCTATGTTTATCGCAGCACTATTTACAATAGCCAAGAAGTGGAAGCAACCTAAGTGTCCATCAGTAGATGAATGTATAAAGAAGAGGTGGTACATATACACAATGGAATATTATTCAGCCATAAGAAGAAAACTAATCCAGACATTTGCAACAACATGGATGGAGCTAGAGGGTATTATGCTCAGTGAAATAAGCCAAGCGGAAAAAGACAAGTATCAAATGATTTCACTCATATGTGAAGTATAAGAACAAAGAAAAAAACTGAAGGAACAAAACAGCAGCAGACTCACAGAACCCAAGAATGGACTAATAGTTACCAAAGGGAAAGGGACTGGGGTGGATGAGTGGGAAGGGAGGGATAAGGGGGAAAAGGGGGCATTACGATTAGCAGACATAATGTAGTGGGCGAGCACGGGGAGGGCTGTACAACTCAGAGAAGACAAGTGGTGATTCTATAGCATCTCACTACGCTGAGACAGTGACTGTAATGGGGTTGGTGGGGGGGACTTGATGAAGGGAATAGTTTAATAACTATAATGTTGCACATGTAATTGTAGATTAACGATACCAAAATAAAAAAATAAAAAATTAATTTAAAAAAAATGAGTCTCAAGACTATGATGTCTCAGCAACCCTCCTAAATCTAATATTCCATAACAATAATGGTCGGTAAGAACTCCTAATAGCTAAGCAGTAATTGCTATATTCTAAGTGCTTTGCACAGAGTAACTCAGTTCTTTCTTACAACAGTCATGTGCGGTAACCTTTTTGCAGATAATGCATCAGAGAAACAGAGATGTCAAGAAACTTTCGTCAAGTTGCAGACCCAAAAGATGTCATTACTGGAAATTGAACCCTGGCAGTCTAGTTCTAGAATTTATGCGACTAACCTATCTACTATCTCTGCTTCTGTACAATATTGCCTCCTTTCATTCCATATAGGAGCTGGTATAAATTTATTCATTCCCCAAGAGCCTAGGTGTGTCTGATTCCCCACTGATATGCTAGACATATAAAGCCTACTTGCTTGCAATTAGGTAAAGAAAGAGAGTAGCATTCTTAACAGATTTGTTTTGTCCTTTCAGTTATTTTTTTTAATTAATGTTAAACCATTAGTTCTATGCCTGATTATAAAAATAGCACTATAATAGTCATTCAGCAATTGGCCTATTATGGTTTGGCACCTATGGTTTAGCATTCAAGAAACTGATATGAAAATAAGACAATTTATTGACAATATTTAGACATAGGGTATTTATGAGTTGTATGATTTGCCTTATGAAAAGTCAGAACCAGCCATACTAAGCTTATATTAGAGATGTGAAGATTAATTAGACACGGATTCTTACATTAAAAAGTTGAAGTTTAGTAGAAGATATAAAACATAACAAGTTACTATGTCAAGTCAGGCAGTGGAAAATGTCCTTATAAAGGTAGAAACAAAGTTGCAATGGGAAACAAAAAAGAACAACAAGAAAAGTGACTCATGATCAGGACAGACATAAGGAACAGAAAGCACTTGCCCTGGGCCTTGGGTTGGTATGAATTATGTATACAACAATAAGGAGGGAACGCCCGTCAGGGAAATGGGACAGCAGGAGCAAAATCAGGCAAGTCAAAAAAAATAGTATCTGCAAGGACCATCAAATCCTATGCTTCAAGCTGTCTGGCAAATGGACTGTATAGAAGGAGATAATGGGAAATAGGGAAGAAAAAACCATATGCTAGGGTGAGATCATAGCTTCTTACAATTATCTGGGCGCATGACAATAGTAGTCTACATTAAGGCAACGTCAATAGGAACGAGGAAAAAAGCACAGATTCAAGAAGTGTTCCAAAGATAAAATCAACAGCACTCTGGCAGCAGGAAGGGAAAGTGAGGGGAAAAGGCGAAGGTGATGCCATGTTCAGGACCCTAATGGCTAGAACACTGGAGACAGTGACACAAATTGGGAGAGAAGGTGGGACAAGTTGTCGTCTGTCTATTTGAGCTCCATCTACCAGGCTCAGCTAGCTTAGCAACAAGCAGGAAGAGAGAACATTTCTAGTCTGACAGCCACTCTGTGATTCTTCAGGTATGAGAGTGAAGCTATTGTTACTTTCACAGCAGTAAAATAAAACGTGCACATTATTAACCAGATCCTTTGGGATGCCTGAATGTTCAGGTGGGCTGAACTTTGAATGACTAAGTCTTAATATTGAACCTCGAAATTTAACCTCAGAGGATAGTTTTAAAGGTTTACTGTTCCCATTTAGTCCCTAGTTGGTCGAAAGGTATCTTTCTTTGGGTGAAATGTACAAAGACATACTCATTTCCAAACTCTCTCAGTCTCATCCACTTTAAATATTTAGTGTGACAAATTCTCAACTTGTAAGTTGATCAAGGATGTACTCTAGATTGCATTCATCTGGATTTTACCCTCTGTCCATATTCTGAATACTCTTTCCATATTGCTCTTGGTCTTAAACACTCCACCATCACTCGATGGTATCCCCCTTCAGAGAACCTTTCGTTTTCACTCTGTTTCCATGAATCATTTTCACTATGGTTTCAGGGAATTGTTTGAGATTCACCCAAGCAATTTGACACATCACATTCATCCATCAAGATTGTTTTGGGTGACCTTTTCAGTGCACACTTATCTGTGCTCCTAGGCATTCTTTCTAGTTTAAAACAATCTGGTCACAACTTGTCTAATTTTACAGAAGTGTGGGGAACAAACGGATTGAAAATCCAAGTACGAGAATCCCACATATGACTTTATCTAGCAGCCCAATAATAAGCAGATGCTTTCTGCTAAGCAGTGAATTGGAGTTTACTTCCTGGACACATTTTCATAGGTCATCATAAACGAAACCTGACATACATAAAACTGTGACTGAATACTGATGCTTTGGGGCAGAGCACCATGAAGAGCAATGTCCTAGGCTCCTCTGGTATCCAACTGGGAAAATTTGGGTCCAGTTAAGGGAACACAGATGTAACTTCAAAGAGCCTCCATGAGAGCGCAAATCCTCACTGATAAACCCTTATCTCCCCAAGATTAAACCATACAGTCCTAAGACATTTAATAATTCTTTCATATACATTTCAACGAAAGGTGAAGCTGTTTTTTTAATCCAACCTTGAATGTGGAGAATTTCTCCTGCTAAATTGTTGAGATAAGCATGACATTTAAATACGCACAAGTAGCAGCAATTGCATTTGGATATCCTGATCGAGTCAATTACTTGTGATGCTAACCATGCCCATTCCACCCTGGAGTTTAAGTAAACAGTACAACCACTCTGCTCTTCTTGATAGAGGATTTATAGGGACCATGTGCCTGACACTGGGAGAGATGCAGGCTTGCTCTCACCAGTGATTACATATACGAAACTGTCACCTAATTTTCAGATTTCTCAAAGACTTCAAAGCTCACAACCTTCTGTGAACTTGCTATCCGGGCATGTTTATCACAGCAAGGGACAAAGGGAGGAGTGCTATGCAGAACCTTCAAATTATGAGCACTTCACAAATGCATTCTGTATGTCTATAAAATGTCAAAACGCCCAGGAAAAAAATAAAAAGGTTTGTCAGTCTCCCACCTATATAGGGGTAAACCTAGGCGGGAGCAAATGTGGCTTAAATGTTGGTTTAGAAAAGCTGTTTGATTTTTCTATGATCAAGATATTTTATCCTAATTGTTTCCTTTGCTAAATGAGTGGTACTTCATTGGTAAGTAGAAATGAGTTCACTTCCTCCCCTCTTCTGAAAGTGACCAGATATGCTGTTTAGGGTAATCATCCTTGTGACATGGTACTTGCGACATGGAACACCAAATGGAACAGACCTTATGTGTTTTAAGAGGCCACATTGCATGAGAGTGAGAGTGGGGAGCTCTGGGGTCAGGCTTGCCTTGGGGAAACCCAGCCCTGTCATTCTGTAGCCAATTATCAATGGACAAGTTTCCCTATATGGCTCAGTTGTCTCGTCTGTAAAATGGGGATGATAACACTGGAGCATAGCTCATCACACTGTGATGAGGGTGGACTGAATAAAATAACCTGTGCCTAGTACCCAGAAGGTATTCAATGAATATTATTTTGTCATTATAATTGAAACATTGCACAGGAGAAATAAAAGTACTTCTTTTCAGCTCAGGGATCAAGCCCCGAAGGACCAACAAAAATTGTCTTATTGAGGTTCTTGATTCTGTATTCCATAGCTTTGTTCATGCTTTCCCAGGGCACTTCAAATACCGGTGACTGCCCCTTTGGTGCCCCACTGCACCACACCTGGTGACAAGATTTCAAGACTTTGCGTTCAGGTGCTCTTTTACCAAAGTTCCCACCGACCAACCGAATCATCAATATTTTGGTAAAGGCTATGAGCACAACCTGCCAACTCCAGTGCCCATCTCAGCATTTCAGTACTTCTCTAGCCTCTGACTGAGAGAATCGGTCACATTTTCATCCTTCGGCAACCTGCAAGCCACACTGGGACAGCCTGTCTCGTACACTGGTAGTGAAAGCGTGAACCAATGCAGCCTTTTTGGAGGACAGCCTGGAAGTGTGTCTAACACCTCACATTGTGTATACCTTAGGAATCAATCCTTCCAAGTCTGAGAATCTAGACTAAAAAAGTGATCCACGGTGTGGAAAATGTGCGTGTACATGGTTAGCAAGGGACCAGGGCATCACTGGTCCATTTGTTGATACATATAAACTGAACGAAATGTGGGCTCAGCCATCAGAGAGCCACACCTGAGCAGCCTAAAAGCTGGGGGCATGTACTGGAATTGAAGGCACCATGCCAAGGATGAGCTAGCGTGTATCTTGTGAAGTCAACCAAATTTCACTGGCAGCAAAAATCCCAATTTCAAACCAGAAATTAGAACGTCACTTTCTAGTCACTTTTTATTTATCCTTCTGTCCCTTTGCTGCTCTCTTAAACCTGCCCACACTGTCACCACCACCAGTACCCTCTCGGTCTTCCCGAAAGTCTGCCTGTATAGTAAATCCTTTCCTTTTTTTCATGTTCAAAGTAGGCATGAACACGACTCAGTTGCTGGCATGGGGGAGACTGTGTGACTAAGTAACGTAATTAAATGTGCCTGTTCTGTAAATAAGTCGACACTACTTGGAGCGACTTTGATATATCAGACTGAACGTAAAAGTTCAGGTATAAGTTCTCACTATTAACCACCTTCCTGCAAAACCACAAATTGGAACTTGAGAGAATTCACTGATTATCCTGGACTACACATATTAGGAGAAATAACTTCATTGACCATGATGTTCAAAATAAACTGCCTTTGTTAGAAATCACATTTTATCTTGAATCCAGGAGTCCACCTGCGTGGCTCACACCTGCTTGATGGGCAGATAGAAATTAAGCCTGGATAAGCATAAGTAGGTATTACCTTGTGGAGAAGATAACACAAACAGCAGGGAGAGGTTATCCCAAAGGGAGTTCTGGGAAGGGGTACCTAGGACCCACAAACCAAGCTCCCACTGACCAGGGCTGCCTGTCCAGCCTCCTCTGCCCATGGGCTCTTCAACTTGGCCCCCACATACAAGATTCCAGGACCAGCCTAGTCCTTGTCCAATCTGGCACTCCTTTGTCTTATAAGTCTCAAGGCTCATTCATCTCTGCAGCATCCTGTACTTCTTACGACCATTCACTTCATTACTTGTAGTTTTGTTTAATAGTGTCCCTTCCCCTTGAGACTCTAAGCTCCCTGAAAACAGAGACTGTGTCTGTCTCATTCACAGCTTTCACCCCAGTGCCTAGCACACAGCCTAGCATATTGGTGGTGCTCAGTAATTTTGTACCCATGTTATTGTGGTTTATAATAAGAAATATATACTTGGTCTTCATCCCAAACATAGTAGTGAGAGTGCTAATGGCACGAGTGGCAGCTGGCTTTAACCTGTGTCCACTATGGGCTAGTCACTGGACCGGATATGTCACATAAGTTATCTCAGATCTTCACGATAAAGCTGCAAAAGAGGTGATATCTCCCTTTTAAAGATGAGAAATGGAGGGCAAGTAGCTCTCCCACCATAACACAGCTTGTAAAGATCTCAACCAGTGTCTGCTGGAGCCCAAAGCCTCTGCCGCACCCTTATGCTCTCAGGGGTGCCCTTGCTGGTAGGGCCTGTCACCTGGCAGGAAGAAGCAGCCCCTTCTGTACGATGTGGGTGACATGTTCAGGATGAACACATGGCACAAAGTGTCAGATTGATTTGGTAGGACTGGGGAAACTGCATGGGATGGTTGCAAGGCATGAATTTGGTGAATAAAAGGACAAATACTTGAGGGTATTGAAAATCAAAAACAGTAAGAATTTAGACCTAATAGCGCAGACTCTAAAGAGCTTACGGGGCCTTTTGAATTAGACAATGACCAGCTGACGGGCATTGTTCATTGGAAGCTGTGGGGAGGGTGGAATTGAATAAGGGGGGAGTAGAAGCGGGGGACCCAGGTAGGTCCTCAGGTGAGGGAGGACTGGAGAAACAACTGGAAGAATTGGAAGGAAAAGGAGGGACTGAGGAGAGGCTGGCGGCCCCGCAGACAGGGATTCGGAAGGCAGGGAGGGTGGCAGTGGGCAAGGAAGAGCGTGAAGAAAGTAAGATTTCAAAAGTGTCTATTCTAACTAACCATGAAGGGAATCTGTGTGACCCAAATTAGACTTATTTGGGGGAGATGAAAAGGAGAGGAAAGAAACTACAAAGACGAAGAGAGAAAATTGATGGAGTTAGTTGTTACAGATCGATCACTCGTCATAATACCCTAGAAGAAAAATGAGATGAACTGGTAGCTTGATTGGAAAAGTGTAAAGATTGGTTTTTCCCCCAGTGTAACTGGAAGCTTGAATACAACAGAAAAAGAACAAAAGTGTAAGAAAGATGAACACCTTGAGCCTCACTGCTATCTAGCAGGTCCCGCAGGGCGACCATGACACTAGTGCAAGGTGAACTCACAAGTTCCCAAGCAGCAAAGTGTAGCGTGTGACGAGTCACTGCGAGTCCTGACTCCCCACCCTTCTCACCCCCAGCCTTGGGACCTTAGCTGAGCCCCTTAAAATCCATTTCCTAATGCGTAATGTGGGAGCAACAATCATTTCCCTGTCTACCCAGCACTGTTCCCAGTCAACACTAGGAACTCATTAAATACTCCTTGGTTGACCACCTCACAGAGTAGTTATGAGAATGTGGATACGAAACCATGTGGGAAGGTTTAAAAGTGCTATAAATGTCATTATTCAGTAAATGTTATTTACCGAAGTAGACCAGTATTTATCATGTGTTAACATCTTAATGGGGTTTCATTTATTCTAATTTCAAAATCTAAAATATACATGGAGTGAAATAACACACCCTGCTTCTCTGGGGGAAATTATTTACACTTAAGTTTTATTTATGGTCAGAGCGGTGGTTCCTAAATGTCCGCCTGAATAAACTGCAAGAGAATGGACAGGGGAATTTTTCAAAACATAGAGATCTGGGGGCTCCACTCCTGGAGATTCTGATCCTGTAGTTCTGGGGTCAGGTTGGGGGATCTGTACTATGTAAAGTTCCTAAGGTGATTCTAACATCAGGCAGCTTTCGGAAATACTGAGTGAGAATGTTTTACAAAAGGACCGATCTCCCTCACACAATTAGTAGACTGTCCTCGGAAGAGCAAAACGCCCCCGGTGTCTTCTAGAACTCCAGGTGGAAGGACCTGGGGGACAGACAGCCCCCCTGCGGTACCTGTGAGCCCGAGATACTGTTGCCCTACACCCACCTCCCCTGTTCCCTTTTTCTTAAAGCGGCCTCCCTGCTCCCCAACCTTGGGGGTCCGCCGCCCTCCCCAAGGACAGCCACCGCCTTTTCCTCTTCCCGCTTTGCTGTCCCGTCCCTGTAGATAAGCTCACAGGCCCTTTCCCTTTCACGGGGTGTTAACTGTAGGTCACCACAAAGGAGAAGGGAAATGAAAGGCAAACCGGGGAGAGAGAAAGATTCCAGGCTCTCCGAGGTCTTACCGCTGTGACCCCGATCCGTGGTTCTCGATTCCCATCGGAGAGCCTGAGCTGGGTGGGACGTTAGAGTAAACAGCCGAGAGGAAGGTTCTGGTCCAGGATGGCAAGGCACGAGGTTCCCTGGCTCACCTGCCCCCAGGAACACACCAAATCTGCGGCTACGGTTTCTTTCCCCCTCCAAAAAAAAAACCCCCAAAACTGTCTGAGTGACCCCTTCACATCAGAGAAGTGAGAAAAAGCCCGCAACAAAACAGATGGGAGAGGCTGGGTCATAATCTTGCCGCAAACCCCATCGCGGGCAGGTGTCACACAATTGGCAGGGAACTCACAGCCTGGAGCTTCTCCCTGAGGAGCAAGGGGTTTGAACTCCACATAGAGCGCCCCAACTTTTACAGACCTGCACCTGACAGTCAAACCCCCAAAACATCTACCTTTGAAAAGCACCGGGGCTTGAGCCCGAGACCCGCAGGCTATAAGCATCTGAGACACAGCCTGTTAAAGGGCAGGCCACGGACTCACCCGCCCCAGGGCTGAGCGCAGAGGCCGCTGACCTTAAGTGAAGGAGGCCCTGTCTGCCGATCCCAAAGTGACAGGCCGAGGGCAGGCATTTAATTCGCACTTAAGGGCCTGCTGGCCCCATCTTCACACACACTGCCTCACTCCAGCCAGTGGGCGCCATTATTTTATTTTTTTTATTTTTTTTAATACTGGGCTTTTTCTTTTCTTTTCCTCTTTTTCTCTGTGGACGCCTTCTATATGCTTTCCCGTCTCATCGCAGTCAGTGGGTGCCGTCATCACATTCCAGCCGCAGGTGCCTTTCCTTTTCCTTTCTCTTTTTCCCAGCAGGTGCCAACTGTATACTCTCTCTCTGCCTCCTTCCAGCTGGTGGGAACCATCTTTGTTCTCTCCCTCCTCCGGGCCCTGGAGCGCCAGGATCTTCCAGAGGGGAGCTTTTACACCTGTCTTACTGCCTTAAAAGCAGCAAGAAAAAAATAACTTGGTGCATACAAGAGAACCCCTATGAGACTATGGGCAGGTTTTTCAACAGGATCTTTGCAGGCCAGAAGGGAGTGGCACAATATATTTAAAGTGTTGAAACAACAAAAAAAACTTCCAATCAAGAATACTCCAGCCAGCATAGTTTTCATTCAGAATTAAAGGAGAGAGTTTTCAGACAAACAAAAGCGACAGGTGTTTATCACTATGAAGCTGACCATAATATAAGAAATGTTCAAGGGACTTCTTTAAGCTGAAAAGAAAGGGTGCTAATAAGTAACGAGAAAACACGTGCAAATATAAATCTCACTGGGGAAGTAAAATATAGTAAAGGTACTGGATTAATTACTTATAAAGCCAGTAGGAAAACCTATGGTCTGATGTTGCAGGTAGAAACACATGAGAGGGGAAGAAAAATGAAAGGCCTTCCCAAGTAATTCTAAGGAACATTTTGCATTCACAATGAAATCATGTTTTCCTTCATTTAGTCATGGAAGAATGCCAAAACATATACGGTGTGATTTGCAGTTATCCTATTTTTCACATCTTTCCTCCTATCCACAGTGCCTCCCTTTCCTCAACCACCAACTCATATCTACTAATTCCTTCAGCACATTTTTCAAAGCTCACCTCTTCCTGGAAGCCCTCTCTGACTACTCCCAATCGATGAGATCACCCCTCCTTTCCACACTTAATGGAAACAGTTGGTTTCATACCATATTACACTAGTGAATATTATATAGGACCTGTTTAAGTCACTTGTGAGGATTGTATTGTCACTTCCTCAAATTAGGATCGCTCATGCCCCAGCCTGGCTCAGTGCTATCAAAAATCCACGTGTGGACCTCGGCAGCCAGCTAGAAAGTAGGAGGCGGCAAAAGCATAGAATCAAGATTAGGGGATTCCTGCAGCTCGAAACCTGGCATGCCTTTTCCCAGGCCTCTTCCCAAGCCCCCAGGTATGTGGCTTTTGGCAATAAGAATAGTTGTAGCTCTGCCCAGCTGCTGGGATGAGCCTACAGATGGGAGATGCTTAGTTTTCCTTAGCCCAACAGAGCCACAAAGGGCTGTTTGATTGATATTAAATAGAACTTTTTTGTAAGATCTGTTGAAGTAATCAGGGATATGGTCTTACCTCTGTAATTCCTGGAAACACTGCCGTCTCCCAGTCTGAGCCAGAATGAATCCTGCTATTCAGTTTGGTTTTCAACTTTCTCTTTTTTAACTTGTTTTTAAAATCAGGATCACACAAAACTGGACCAGAAATAAAGAGGTTCAGATCCTTTTAGTAAAGAAATGTTAATTAACTTTAGGTTTAAAAATACATTTTATTGACTCTTAAAATTATTTTTCATATTTGCATAGTATCTTGTCTGATTTGAGACCACCTATAAATTGATTCTGGGTCAGGCATTTTTTTTTTCAATACAATATTAGATTACCGAGATACAAAGAGGATTGAGATTTAAATTTTAAAAGTTAAACTGGTATGAACCGAGGAGTAAATCCATTTAAAGGATTTCTGCATGGGAGAGAGAGAATGTACTAGACCTGCTCCGTATCTCCTTCCAAGGGGATTTATCCCTTTCCCAGAACACTGAGGAAACTTATTCCTGGGATGTTACTGCCATCTAGTGGAAATTTCACTGAATGTGATATAAATGCTTTCTCAAGGCTAATTTGTCTTCCTGCTTTCTCCCCCACCACTCTCACCACCCATTCTTTTCTCTTTCTCTTTCTCTTTCTCTTATTGGTACCCTCGGGTGCACCCAGAATAGAAAGTGTTTGGTCAGTCACTGGGAACATCCTTGGAATTTGAGGCTTTGTGCCAACAGGATAACGATATTTCTCAGCCAAAACTCGATTTGTCAGAATCACATGTAAAAGAAAATTGAAATTAAATTTTTGTATAAATGAAAAAAAGCAAGGTGAAAAATGAAAAGTATGTATGGCATGCTACCCTTTGTAAGAAAAACATGGAATAAGAAAATATGTACCGACAATGTTACATGTCAATCAAATCTCAGTAAAGCTGGGGGGAAAAAATCGGTGCTTATCTTTACAAAATGAAATGCAGGAGGAATAAACCAGAAGCTGACAGGATTGGTTACCTAATGAGACAAGGTGAAAATGAGTGGAAAAGTCGGGGTGAGTGGTAATGGTAGACTACTCTGATTATACTTCTTATAAACTTTTGACTTTTGAACCATGTTAAAGTTGCCATTTTCAAGATATAAAATTAAATCAACATTACTGCGGGGGGGTCAGGGGGACTCAAACTGAGCAGAAATAGAAATGAATCCGCCTAAGCATGATCACATTAACAATGGGACTACTTGAAAGAAGAAAAACAACTATTCCAAGTGACTTCTTAATGCAAAACTCTGAGTTTCCACCCTGGGGGATATTCGTAGGACAATGAGAACCGAAAGAAAACCTTGAACTTCAACTGCTAAGTGTGTTGTCGGCAGTAGTATTGAGGAAGTAATTCTGAAACTATTTTTGTGTGAATTTTAGAATGCCAAATAAATAAAGAGAATTGATTTTGTTACAGGAACCTGTTTTTCCCACTATGGGAGACTTTGTTTAAGATATGGGAAAGGGGAACAAAAAGCAAAACCTACAGCCTTGGATTAGGGAATTCGAGGTATCAGTACAAGTCCATGATTGTAAAAATTATGTATATCCTAGCTTTGTCCATTGAAAGAGCCTGGAAGCAAGGACACTTCTGCAGCGAGAAGTCAACTTTGTACCTTGAGCCCAGTGATTAAATACCACAGTCCAAGAGAAGGAAGCAGGGTCACAAGGCAGAATGGCTGATTCCAGGGCTGAGTCAGGAAAGTACAAGGTGATCCTGGAACACATTCTTCTTTCAGAACTTAAGAACATGGTCAAAGGCTGATGGGAACGTGCAAAAGGAAACAGGAGCCAGCCAAAAGAAATAACAGGGGAGAATTACAATATGCTGAACATTTTTAAATCCATGAGTCTGTATCCATCCTTGGAGAGAGGGGAAATGAAGAAGAAAGGTGCACATACAAGGTATGACAGACATAGAAAATGATCATTTTAGAACCACCATAGGAATAATAGTTTCAGGCAGGAATCATCAAAGGGTGCTAAAATTGTCCTGTGAAAACCTGGAGCATAAAGCCATGTTTGTACAGTTTGAAAGAATCACCCCCACAGACTATGTACTAATTACAAAGAAAAATGTGTCTTTACAGTGAACCTGGCAGTTAATACTTTGACTAAGGGATCAAACTTAACAAGAGTGATAATGGAACAATCTGACAGCCGGCACCTCTTGATACGACACACTGAGAAAAAGAAATCACTTCTGGGGTATTCCTGTCAAAACTGCATGACCTGAGTCTACTCCTGAGGAAACATCAAATAAACCCAAATTGAAGAATGTTCTACAAAATGACCTCAACTCTAGAAATGTCAGTGTCATGAAGGACTAAGACTGGAGAACCGCCCTTGATTAAGGAGGCAAAAGAGATGGTTGATTAAATGCAACATGTAATCCTCGACTGGCTCGTAGGTGATTAAAAATTCTGTAAAAGACATTGTTGAGATAATTGAGGAAATTTGAATAAGGATTCATATTAGGTAATAATATTAGATAAAATAATAGATAGTAGAATTGTATCCATTTTAAATTTCCCAAGTGTTAGAACTCCATTGTAGTTAGGTTAGAAAATGTCCTTGTTTTTAAGTACAGGCTGAAGTATTTAGGAATAAAATTTGCAGTGTCTACAACCATCTCTCAAATGGCCCAACATCATCTCATCCGTAAATGTTTTAGTGTGTACCTCAAAACTGTAAGGACCCTCTAAGAAAATAACAATGTGCTATTTTTAAAGCTTCCCTGGTAATTCTATTGTCCAACTAAAAATCAGTACTGTGGAGATGATAGAGCTAATCTCAGAGGTCAAATCTGATATCTGAAGATTGCTGCATAGATCACTATGTTAAAAACAATTCTGAAATATGCTTAGGCTTAGCCTGAGAAAATGCAACAATTAATTGGCTAGGTTTACCATGGGGCTCAGAAGGTTCCTATATATTGTCTAGGTCATGTCCTAGACATTGAACAGGGTGGACACAAGACAGCAAGCTACAGGCTAGAGGATAAAAAGAGATTTAGCATCATTAGTGGAGTCTGAACTTATCCTAGATACCTGACCTTCTCCCTCCTGAAGAAATCAGGACTGGACCTATTTTCCTAGTTACTGTGACTAACATCATAATGAAACAAAGAAAAGTGTATGGGGGTATATGTGCATGTACATTAAACCTTGAAGAATAAATCTCTAATCATAACAGAGTCCATGCAGGAAATCTCTAATCATAACAGAGTCCATGCAGGTGGTTAGGAAAGAGCTGGAGAGGATCTCTTTAGAATAACAGCCACAAAAAAAAAAATAAATAAATACATGAGCAGATGGGGAATATCAGCAGAAATGGAAACTATAAGAAAGAGTCCAATGGAGCGCTTGAGTTAAAAAAACACAATACCAGAAATGAATCACTTAGATAGGCTTATCACAGCTGAGGGAAAAAATCAGAAAACTGGGAGATAGGTCAAGAAATTACCCAAACTGAAACATGAAGAAAAAAAAGTGAGTGAATAAAAAATCGTGCATCTGAAAACTGTTGGACAATATCAAATTATCTGAAAACTGTTGTACAATATCAAATGATCTAATATACGAATAATTGGAGTCATAGAGGGGAAAAGAGAGAAAATAGGGCAGAAAAAATAGTTGAAGAGATAATGACCATGAAAATTCTCCAAAATTATGAAAGACATCAACCGTAGATCCAGAAGTTTATAGAACCCCAAAGGATAAATTACACACACACACACACACACACACACACACACACACACACACACACCCTAGTCTAACTGCTGAAAACCAAAGGTAAAGAGAAAATCTTGCAGAAAGCCAGAAAAAATTAATTACATACAAAGGAAAAAAGATAAAAACAAACAAAAAAAAGATGAAAACCAAAGAATTCATCACCAAGAGTTCAAGAAATGTAAGAGAAAGTTCTTCAGACAAAAAGACCATGACATCACACAAAAACTTGAATCTACACAAATAATCTTGCCACATAAGTAAGCACTAAGTTATTACGTTACAACTTATTAGAAGTTAGTTATCCATGACTGCTGTATGTAGCAGTCAGAGAAAAGTTAATGATGACACTATAATCTGAAACAAACAGAAGAGAAAGATAAGACAATGGTAAAGCTAATTAATGAGCTTTACCATGCCCCTAGTCCCTTTAGAGCAAAATTGCCAAGCGTCTACTAGGGAGTACCTTACCTACAGTCACCATGTTTTGGATTAGAAGACTCCATCCCCCTCCCTCTTCCATCTCCATGCATCCCCACAAATACACACAGACGATTGAAACAGGACCGTGTACTTTACTCATTTGCAGTAACCTGAAGGCCGGAGAGCAGCCTGTGTATATTTGTTTTAAGAATTTTATATAATCATGCAAATGAGTCATTTGTTCGGGCTACCAAATTTGTTAGCTCAAGAATATAAAATTGGGAATCTAATTAAGCAAGAAGAGAGCCAAAGGTGAAAGACGTACAGGGAAAAGGAAATAATCACATGCCCTTAGGCAGTGGAAGACATGATTTTTAGCAGAATCTATGGAGCCGGTGGTGGTAGGGAACAATTTACAGAGCTGAGGTTGAAATTTGTGGCAGGAACGACAAAACAGTGAGAGAGAAAAGTTTAATCCCCGTAACAGTAAATAATCAATGAGTTTTAGGTACTGGGGTCACCAAGATAACCCTAGACTGCATGGGAAATTTTTAAGATTCCCAGATCACAATTTTACTCTCCGTGAGGTCTATTGCATAAGGATTCTTACTGTTCCACTCAACCCGGTAGAGCTTACTTCAGATCTTTGTCATTTTTTCTCTTTTGTGAACTGCTGGACTTTTTGGCCCACTCTGCATCCCAATCTTGAAATTATTTGAAACACAATGTGGCACAGTACATTCGTTTCCTAGCATTACTGAAACAAATTGCCACAAACTCATTGGCTAAAAACAACACAAATTTATTTTCTCACAATTCTGGGGGACAGAAGTCCAACATCAAGGTGGTGGCAGGACTGGTTCCTTCTGGAGCTTCTGGGAGATCCACTCCAGGCCTCATACCCACCTCTGGTGGTTGCCAGGGACCTTCAGCCTTCCTTGGCCTGCAGACGTCCCTCCCATCTCTGCCTCCATCTCCATCACCTCTTCTGTGTGTCTTCCTCCCTTCTTTTCTCTTCTAAGGACACTTGTCATGGGATTTAGGGCCCACCCTAAGCCAGGATGATCTCATCTTGAAATCTTTAACTTAGTTGTATTTGAAAGATCCTTTTTCCAAAGAAGGTTGCTTTCACAGATTCTGGTGTGGATGCTGTTTTTCTGGTGTGGGTGGTAAGGTGTGACCATTCAACCCACCACACCTAACTAGGAATCCAAATACCTGGGTTATAATCCCCGCTCCACAATTTACGTGCCAGGTGCGACTTTTGGCAGATTGGTTGACCTCCCTGAATCTCAATTCACTCATCTGAAAATGCAAATAATAGTATCTTCCTTATCTTCTTCACTGTGAAGTAGCCTGTACCTTATTTACACTTTAAATAAATGCTAAATGAATAAATTACTAAATGACTGACTGAATAAGTGAATCATCTAGAGATGTTTTGTACACCTTTACCAAATCAGGCCTGGCCCTTAGGAGAGAGGTTAGGGCTGAATATTTACACTTGGGAATCCTCAGCATTAATAGGAATAGACAAGGATACCTAAAGAGAAAGAGAAAGAAAATTGAAGACACAATGTTAAGAAACTTTTACATTTAAGAACTGGACAAGAAGATACTGAGAAGAAAATAGGAGCAAATGTACTAAGGAAAAAGATTTGTGGGTAATATTGTAATATTCCAGAATCTCTCACCTGGCTTTAATGCATCTGCATATCATTAGGTGTTTCCAAGGGGTGGAGAAAAATTAGTCTGTCTACATATCAACAGGTAATCACAAGGGCATGTGAGGGTTTATCTGGACTAGAGAGATTGGGTGGAGCTCTCTTCTGCTGTAGCCTGGTCAGGAGAGAGATGGTATGACTGCTTATCTTATAAGAAATAAACGGGAAAATCCATCAACATCATCCACATCAACAAAAAGAAGAACAAAATCCACATGATCATCTCCATAGATGCTGAAAAAGCATTTGACAAAATTCAGCATCCATTCATGATTAAAACTCTCAACAAAATGGCTATAGATGGCAAGTACCTCAACATCATAAAGGCCATATATGACAAACCCACAGCTAATATCATACTTAACAGTGAGAAGCTAAAAGCTTTTCATCTAAGATCGGGAACAAGACGGGGTGCCCACTCTCTCCACTGTTATTCAACATAGTACAGGAGGTCCTAGCCACAGCAATCAGACAAAACAAAGACATACAAGGCATCCAGATTGGTAAAGAAGAAGTCAAATTGTCACTATTTGCAGATGACATGATACTGTACATAAAAACCCCTAAAGACTCCACTCCAAAACTACTAGAACTAATATCTGAATTCAGCAAAGTTGCAGGATACAAAATTAACACACAGAAATCTGTTGCTTTCCTATACACTAACAATGAACTAACAGAAAGAGAAATCAGAAAAACACTTCCATTCACAATTGCATCAAAAAGAATAAAATACCTAGAAATAAACCTAAAGAAGGAAGTGAAAGACCTATACTCTGAAAACTACAAGACACTCCTAAGAGAAATTAAAGAGGACACTAACAAATGGAAATTCATCCCATGCTCTTGGCTAGGAAGAATAAATATTGTCAAAATGGCTATACTACCTAAAGCAATCTACAGATTCAATGCAATCCCTATCAAACTACCAACAGCTTTCTTCAATAAACTGGAACAAATAATTCTAAAATTCATATGGAACCAAAAAAGACCCCGAATAGCCAAAGCAATTCTGAGAAGGAGGAATCAAACAGGGGGAATTACGCTCCCTGACTTCAAGCTCTACTACAAAGCCACAGTAATCAAGACAATTTGGTACTGGCACAAAAACAGACACACAGACCAGTGGAACAGAATAGAAAATCCAAACATTAACCCAAACATATACAGTCAATTAATATTTAATAAAGAAGCCTTGGATATACAGTGAAGAGATGACAGCCTCTTCAGCAGCTGGTGTTGGAAAAACTGGACAGCTACATGTAAGAGAATGAAACTGGACTACTGTCTAGCCCCATACACAAAGGTAAACTCAAGGTGGATCAAAGACCTGAATGTAAGTCAGGAAACCATAAAACTCTTAGAAAAAAACATAGGCAAAAATCTCTTGGACATAAACATGAGCAACTTCTTCATGAACATATCTCCCCGGGCAAGGGAAACAAAAGCAAAAATAAACAAATGGGACTATATCAAGCTGAAAAGCTTCTGTACAGCAAAGGACACCATCAGTAGAACAAAAAGACATCCTTCAGTATGGGAGAATATATTCATAAATGATGTATCTGATAAGGGGTTGACATCCAAAATATATAAAGAACTCACACACCTTAACAAACAAAAAGCAAATAGTCCAATTAAGAAATGGGCAGAGGACATGAATAGACACTTCTCTAAAGAATAAATTCAGATGGCCAACAGGCACATGAAAAGATGCTCCACATCGCTAATCATCAGAGAAATGCAGATTAAAACCACAATGAGATATCACCTCACACCAGTGAGGATGGCCAACATCCAAAACACAAACAACAACAAACATTGGCAAGGATATGGAGAAAAAGGAACCCTCCTACACTGCTGGTGGGAAGGCAAATTAGTTCAACCACTGTGGAAAGCAGTATGGAGGTTCCTCAAAAAACTCAAAATAGAAATACCATTTGACCCAGGAATTCTACTCCTAGGAATTTACCCTAAGAATGCAGCAGCCCAGTTTCAAAAAGACATATGCACCCCTATGTTTAATGCAGCACTATTTACAATAGCCAAGAAATGGAAGCAACTTAAGTGTCCAGCAGTAGATGAATGGATAAATAAGAGGTGGTACATATACACAATGGAATATTATTCAGCCATAAGAAAACAAATCCTACCATTTGCAACAACATGGATGGAGCTAGAGGGTATTATGCTCAGTGAAATAAGCCAAGTCAGAAAAGACAAGTATCAAATGATTTCACTCATATGTGGAGTATAACAACAAAGAAAAAAACTGAAGGAACAAAACAGCAGCAGACTCACAGAACCCAAGAACGGACTAATAGTTACCAAAGGGAAAGGGACTGGGGAAGATGCGTGGGAAGGGTGGGATAAGAGGGTAAAAGGAGCATTATGACTAGCAGACGTAATGTTGGGGGGGCACCGGGAGGGCTGTACAACTCAGAGAAGACAAGTAGTGATTCTATAGCATCTCACTACGCTGATGGACAGTGACTGTAATGGGGTTGGTGGGGGGGACCTGATGAAGGGGTTAGTTTAATCACCATAATATTGCACATGTAATTGTAGATTAATGATACCAAAAGATATTATAAATAAATTTTAAAAAGGAAATAAACGGGTTCCTTAACTTTGATTGGTTTTGGTTTTAGAGGTATTTTAGAGGATTTTTTCACCCGGTGGTAGTCATCAGGACCTCTGAACCCGAAATCTGGGCACGCTGCCTCTAGGGATGATGGGGAGGTCCCAATGGCTGTAGCAGTAGAGGGTGCAGCTTTACTCGGGAACCCCCTATATGTGGGTCTTCCAACTGGGGAGCCCCTTGTGGGAATTGGCCTAGGGTAAAGCACCTCCTAGAGGGGTGGAGCGAATGGAGACACCAGAAGCAGCAGAATTAGCCCTCCATCAGACAGAAGACTGTTTAGAGGCCCTGAGTAGCCGGGGACCAGCTGGGATTGTAGGATCTCTTTTCCTCCAGATAGTGGAAAGGTTATTGAGGAGAGAGAGAGGGTTATCAAGGAGAGAGAGAGACTTCGGCAGGAGAGAGACACACTTCACCATCGCTTGGAGGAGCTGGGCGATGACCTATGGGATGCCCTTAAGGAAGAGAATTATTGAGAGGATGGGTCGTGCTCCTGGAAAATTCCTTAGCAGCAGCGAGGGGGAGGCAGCAGAAGAGTCCTCATTGCAGAAGGTTGTGGGCGAGCGGGGGAAAGAGCAGTGCTTTCGGCTCCAGAGATGGTGGAGGAGGTGCCAGGAGAGGATGAGGGGGAGGGGCCGAAGGCCAATCTGTTGCCAAGGCCACCGCCTGAGGCACCAGCCTCTCCTATATTAAAGGCCCACCCTGTTATAATTAAGAAAGTAAAAACACAACAAGCGCTGACTCCTGAGAGGGAGGAGCTGCCCCCTCCCCAGGTTGTGGAGCACTCCCTGCTCCACCCCTATACCCAGGATGAGCTGGTGGACATGAGCGTCTGGTATCAGCAGAAGCCATCGGAATCTCTGCCTACATGACTTTTGCATATCTTTGTGATATTGGGGTGGAAAACATTGTTATGTCGGATTCTGAAATGAGTAGACTGGCTTCCCTGACGATGCACCCTTCTCTCCGGCAGGGCTTGCAAAGTGCCTATCACACCTCAGGGAATCGGGTGCTTCTGGATTGGCTGACAGCAGCCATCAGGGCAGTTTGGCCTAATCAGGGTGATTTACCACACTTACCCACTAGCTGGAAAATGTATGCAGAGCTCCAACAGGTGTTGCAGGAATGGGACATGAAAAATATCATCTATAATATGGACACCCAGGGCCCCGATGAGGAGTTGTTCACCGTAGGAATGAGAAATCTGCTGCTCCATACGGCTCCCCCATCTCTCTTTGGGTCCCGAGTGACTATTCTTGTCCCCCACACACAGGGCAACCCATAAGTGAGGCTACTCCTACTTTAGCAGATCTGCAGGAGGTTGAAACAATAAGAGCGTGGAAGGAAGTATGGGCTACGACAGACAGGAGAGGTGCAAAAGGCCCGTGAAGGTCTCGAGGACCCAGATGTGGGTTGATTTGATAAAAGCAGGGGTAGTGAGAGAAAAACTGGATGGGCAGCCCAATAGGATCTTGTTAGAACTGTGACACCAATTAAAGCCAGAGCAGCAGTTCCAGTCGCTGAGGTCCAGGACACGGAAGATGGAGGCAAAGCCCCATGTCTGGCCTGTGTCCATGTAGGACTTCCTGGGGGACAGTACTCTCACCCCCACAGGAGGATGATTGGACATTACAGTTTGACTGGGGAGGTGGGTGAAGGCCCCCACCTTGGGGGATGTGGTGGGGACCAGAGGCCACATATAGAATTAACAATTCATTGGTCCCCTGTGAATGCACAACGTGTCCTGGTGCTGGTGGACACAGGAGCTCAATGTTCTCTGATTTATGGCAACCCTGAATGTTTTCCTGGGACCCCTGCTGTAATTGATGGCTATGGGGGTAAGGCAATTAGAGTGAAGAAAGCCCAAATCCCATTGGGGATAGGGCATTTACCCCCGAAGGACTATACTGTGTACACTTCTTCCATCCCTGAATATATATATCCTGCAGAGCCTATGGTTACAGACCGCTGCAGGTGAGTTCAGACTGAGGGTACATGTGGTAAAGGCAGTTCTGAGGGGACATGCTAAGCACCCGCCTGTAGCTCTGCCTGTACCTCGGTGAGTGACAAATACTAAGCAGTATAAATTGCCTGGGAGGGCACAAGGAAACTGGAGAAACTCTACAGGAGTTGGAGAAGGCGGGCATCATAAAACCCACTCATAGCCCTTTTAATTCCCCAGTGTGGCCAGTGAAAAAGCCAGACGGCTTCTGGTGTATGACTGTGGGCTACAGGGAATTGAATAAAGTCACATCCCCTTTGCATGCTGCTGTCCCTTCAATAGCAGCCCTTATGGACATACCCTTGAATTAGGGATGTATCATTATGTTGTGGAACTTGCTAATGCTTTCTTCTCTATTGACATAGCACAGGAAAGTCAGGAACAGTTTGCCTTCACGTGGGAAGGTCGGCAGTGGACATTCGCTGTCCTTCCACAGGGATACCTCCACAGTAGCCCAGGACTTGGCCACATGGAAGAAACCACAAACGGTACAGCTATATCACTACACTGATGATATCATTCTCACATCTGATTCTCTTGCAGATTTAGAAGGGGCAGTTCCTAGACTGCTGCAACATCTGCAGGAGAAAGGATGGGCTGTGAACGGCACCAAGGTTCAGGGACCTGGTTTGTCTGTAAAATTCTTGGGAGTCAACTGGTTGGGTAAAACTAAAGTTATTCCTGAAGCAGTCATAGACAAGGTCCAGGCTTCCCCTATCCCTACCACTGTGGCAGTCTTACAAGAGTTTTTGGGTCTTTTGGGCTACTGGAGAGTGTTTATCCCACACTTGGCACCAATTCTGAAGTCCTTATACTGGTTGGTATGATAGGGCATCAGGTGGGACTGGAATGAGACATGTGCAGCTGCTTTTACTGCTGCTAAGTGAGTGGTCAAGGCCATACAGGCCTTGAATGTAATGGACTCATCAAGGCCCTGTGAGCTCAATGTTCATGTAACTGAAGATGGTTATGGATGGGCCTTTGGCAGTGGCTTGAATGGACACACCAACCCACTGGATTCTGGTCACAACTATGGAAAGGAGCAGAGGTCCAGTACACCTGGATACTGAAGCAACTGGCTCCTGTGTCACTGGAAGAGCTCCGACCAAGGTAATAACCACCTATCCCATTGTGGGATGGGTGCAAGACTGGACCCAAAGGCCACGGAGTGGCGTGGCACAGACGCCTACACTGGCCAAATGGGGTGATTTACAGCAGTGTAGCACCCTCTCTACCAACCCCTTAAGTGGAGAACTCCAATGCTCATTAGGGCCAGTGACATATACCAGTGGAAAGCAGGAAGAACTTGGTTTTGAGACATTGGTAGCCGAGAGTCCTTATCAGGAAGGAAAAGCCCCTATACCTGAAAATGCTTGGTACACAGATGGCTCCAGGCATGGGCAGTCCCCGTAGTGGAGGGCCATAGCTTTCCATCCTAAGACTGAGACCATATGGATGGAGGATGTAGAGGGAAGGACAGCCAATGGGCTGAGTTGCCAGAGGTTTCGCTTGTGATCACCCAGGAGCCCTCCCCTATAGTTGTCTGCACTGACAGCTGGGCCTTCTATCAGGGCTTGACCCTGTGGCTACCAACATGGTACCATGCCAACTGGATGGTTGGTCACCAGCCCCTTTGGAGGCAAGAGTTGTGGCAAGACCTAGAGACCTCTGGTCAGACTAAGACTGTTACTGTATATCATGTGACTGGCCATTTGCCTTTGGCATCCCAGGGAATGGTGAAGCAGACACATTGGCCCAAGTGTGTTGGCTAGAAGGAAAGCCTGCCTCTGATGTGGCCCAATGGTTACATCAGCATTTGCTGCATGTGGGACAAAAGACAATGTGGGCTGTAGACCGTCGGTGGGGCTTGCCTTTGACCTTTGAAGAAGTCAGCAGAGCCTGGAGGGAGTGCCTTGTGTGCTCTAAGAGGGACTTACACCAAGTCCCACAGCAACATGGGACAATAGAAAGGGAGTCGATACCCCTCGTCAGGTGGCAGATAGACTATATTGGGCCTCTGTCCATATCAGAAGGATATCAGCATAACATGACTTGTGTGGACACAGCTACTGGACTATTGGTTGCTTTTCCTACATGCTGTGCAGATCAGCAAACCACCAAAAGGAGCCAAGAGCGTCTCTTTGCAGCCTATGGCCAGCCACAGGTGATTGAGAGCGATCGAGGCACCCACTTTACTGGACATGTGTTACAAGAATGGGTGCAGCAATTAGGAATTAAGTGGAAGTTTCATGTACCATACAACCCTACTGGGCCAGGAACGAGAGGTACAATGGTTTGTTGAAATCTGGCCTGAAGTCAGACACCAACAGTCTACAGGCTGGTCAGTTCGCTTATGGACAGTGCTATAGCGTTTGAATGAGAAGCCCCGAAAAGGAGCCTTGAGCCCTGTGGATATGCCAACACACCTTGCTGCCTCTATACAACTGTAAGTGCAAACCAAAGAGGTGTTAGTGAAGCCAGGATATGGCCAGCAGAGCAACATTCTGCTGCCAGGCCCAACTGCATTAAACCTTGAAGACACTGTTGAGTGGACGTGGCCCTGGACATTTCGACTCATGGACCAGTGATGGCTGGCCCTCCTGGCACCTTGGGGAAAAGGCCTGGAAGCTGGCCTCGTGTGTAGTCCTGGAGTAACAGCAGAGTGGCCCCAGAGATCATGGTAGTGGACCCAAAACGTCCAGGAGTTAAAAGCATCTTGCAGGTAAGTTTTGTTTTGTATTTATGGCCAGTGCATGTGCCTTCTGTAGCCCTTTATATTGACCTGTATGTAACTCCCACAGGGAGGGGGATGAAAGTCTGGTGTACTAGACCAGGGCGAGATCTCATACCTGCCACTGTCATACCGCAGGACCACCCTCTTGCATGTACCTGAAGGACAAGATTTGCCTATGTTGGTGTCATTAAAACATGTATCATATCGCCCGTAAAGTTATTTTCTCCTACAGTTCCTTGTGGCCTGGATGCGCCCCCTGGCTGTAGCTGCCGCATGATGATTGCTCTGAACTCCCTGTTCAGCTACTGCCTGCCTATGGAATGGGCAAGCTATGGACTTAATCTGCCTAGGACTTTGAACCTAGCTGAAGCCTCCAGCTTGAGGATTATCATGATTTTATTGCTGTTGCTTTTTTATGTTATTACCTGGGCACAATGGTCCAGTTTTCTTGCACAGGGGCCATTGCGGAGGATGGAGAACATGTAGATTGTGAGGTGAAATTTCTGGAGGTTTGGGCTGTGGGTGAAATTGCAATATTCCCAGAATCTCTCACCTGGCTTTAGTTCATCTGCATATCAATAGGTGTTTCCAAGGGGTGGAGAGAATTAGTTCATCTACATATCAATAGGTAATTACAAGGGCATGCTGAGGGTTTACCTAGACTGGAGAGGTTGGATGGAGCTCTCCTCTGCTGCAGCCTGGTCAGGAGAGAAACGGGGACACCTGCTTGTAAGAAATAAATGGGTTTCTTAACTTTATTTCTCCCTTTGACTGATTTAAGTTTTAGAGGTGTTTGCCCCAGGATTTTTCCACCCGGAGTTACAAGAGCTAACCAACATGTTCAGGATGAAGAAGGGTGCATTGTGAGTCAGGGGGAGCTGTGGGTTGTAGAGGGATGTTGATAGGGAAAAGGGTTGTTGAACAAGTAGAGAAAACACATACACGCACTAAAAGCAGTAATCATGTCACTAGGATTTTTCCCTCAGAATTCAACCCCAAATCAGAGGCATTCTGATCAGAACCAGTGAGACCAAACACCTTTTTTAAAATCATACTTTGTTTTCATTGTATAGTTAGCAAGCACAAGGGGATCCCCAAAAAGGGGGCCCTGCTCCTTCACGTCTGATGCCAACAACCAATCGTGGCCAGCCTCTCTTGTCCTTCCTTCTCCAAAAGCAGAGCCGATCTCAGCCTGTGGCATCCTGCCCAACTCTTACCATGCCCCTCACTGAACACCTATACAGTCTGTACATCTAAAACCTGAATGTCACCATGGTAGCCATTCAACAGGAGAGCGGCCACCCGTATATCAAGAAACGTGATTCACAGCAGACAACACAACGAGAAACCTTCCTAGAAACGCCTGAAGGAGTCCGTCACAAAATTCCTCTTTGTACTAAATAATGTCACAAAAACAGCAGGCTTCATAACCTATACATTTTTGTTGACAATAAGTCCCAAAGAATCGGGTGTCATAAGGCCTAAAAAATTAACACAAGGCCTGTAAGAGCTCCGGGACTCCTACAGGTCTTCAGCCAAATGTGACAAACGACGACTTGGGCCCAGATCCTCTGACTGGGTCTCCTTCTCTTTTCCATTATGTCATTCCTGGAAGTTGAATGCCAGTTGGGAAGGTGAAACTAATAGGCCCAGAACAATCAAGAGTCGAGATGAGTGGGTTTATAAATGCAGTACAAGGGATAGATTGGCATGGGCTAGAGGATTTTTTTGAAAACAGGTTTTTGGAACACTTTTTTCTTGTGAAACCTACTTGCAAATCCGCTAGGTAAGACATACACACGGAGCTGCTTTGACTGGAGGTGGGGTAGAGGTTCCCAGAGCCCCTTTCCCACGCTCTGCAAGGAATTCTCCGTGGCCCCTGAGAAGTCCTGAGGGCTCTGCCGAGCAGCTGGGAAACCACTGGGCTACGTCAGTGGTTCTCAAAGTGCAATCCCTGGACCAGCAGCGTCAACACTGTCTGGTAACTTCTTAGAAATGTGCGTTCTTTGACCCCACCCAAAATTTATTGAATCAGAAATTCTGAAGGTGGGGCTTAGCAAGCTGTGTTTTAGTGTGTTTTCCAGGTAATTTTGACGCCTGTAAAGTCTGAGACCAGCGGCCCACTTCATCTCCATATAGGAAGGGAACCACCGGCTTTGAAAGAACATTTGAGGTTGGATTGGGGACTTTGAAAGGAGTTGGCAACTGCCACTGGGAGGCCTTCCCTAAGACAGCAGAGATGGATAAGGGGGTGAGGAAGCTATCCAAGGCCAGAAGGTGTCAACGTACACCCCCCGTGACCACATCCACCCCGACTTCTACAGAGAGAATGGGCATTTGAGGTGACCCAGGTTTCCTTAGCCTACAGAGTTTAAGGAAAAGAGGAATCTAGGAGGCTGCATTGAAGCGACTGGCCGTGAAGGAGCTAGAATCCTGATTGTGACAGGCTCAGTGGAGGTGGGGCATGGGAGAAGTGAAGACCAGGCAGCTTCACTAAGGGTGCAGTGGTAGAGAAGCTCCATGTCGGAGATCCTCGTGCTGAAACAATCCTCAGTTCTATCAAAGCCTGAGATTCGGCTTACTTCATGCTTCACTGTTGAATTTGTATTTCTAAGGGGACAAAGTTGCATAGAAACAATTTCTATACAGTAATAAACCAGAAATGTTGTATTTTTTCTGCACTCAAAAATGACTTAATTTCTGTCTTTTTATATTTGGTATAATCTTGTCTTCATTCTTCAGTCCTTCATTCTGAAAAGGACTATAATTTCTTAAAAAGGACTATAGCTTCCTTTTGGTATTTTTCCCTTTTATATATTTGTGTGGCAAAATACACCTAACAAGATTAATTTTTTAAACATTTTTAAATTGAGTTATGCTTCCCTTTTTAGGTCTAAAAATGTCACTCTAGTTGGTTAGGGGGAGTCATTTTTACTTGAAAAATGTTCAAGTTGGTACTTTATGTTGGGTTCCTAACTTTTCTAAATGCTGCTTGGCTGAGAAATCCAGACAACTATGAACCACTGCCTCAAGGGGGAGCTGGGATTTAGAGGAGGAGGGTTTAAGGGTGTTTGAAAGAGGCAAGAACAAAACCATAGAGAAAGGAACGTGCAGAGAATTTTTGCAAGACTCTAGACCCATCTTGCTAAAACAAAGCATTTTGAAAAGGAGTAGTTGGAATTAAGTTTTGGTCCGTTTTAAAATATCTAGTGCCTGATGATATTCTAATAGAAGAAATTCAATAAATATTTGTTAACTGAGTCAAGTCAAATTCAGAAGAACCAGAACATAACGTTTGAACTTCATTTTTTTAAACCAGAGCTTCCCAGTAGATGTTCATAAAATGGGTCACCGATGTGCTAAGCTACTGACCTGCTCCCTCCACAAGGGAGCCTGGCCGGACCCAAAGCCTGTAGTCAGCCCCAGCACAGGTATGTTCTCGTATGCTGTCCAAATGCGACAACTGTCTATAGATGTCATCAGTGGAAGAAGATAGGAAACAATGGGGAGACACCAGAGATAACTGAGCAGCAGAGATGTAAGATGATAGCTATATTTCCAGAAGACGATAAGCCTAAGCTAGAACCACTGGGAAGAAGGGTTACAAGATAGGTAGGTAGGTAGGTAGATAGATAGATAGATAGATAGATAGATAGATAGATAGATAGATAACAAATATTTCCTAATTGACTCCCCAAACGTATTTCTTTCTTCCCCTTCTTTCCCCAGCACTTTTTTTAAATACCCTGAAATTTTCCACAATATGGGACTGACTCTACACCCAGCTCCATGGCTGAGCATAATTGGTTTAAAGCAATAGGCATGTCTTTTCCCCAGGCCACAAAGATCGGTCCAGGAATGGGCACACCACCCTATCAGAGATTTTTTTTTTAATAAGGGACTCTTAGAGAAATATTCTTACATTCTGTCTGAAGTTGAAGCAGGAAGCATGTAACCCTGAAGAGCTGGCAGCCATCTCTGGATCATGACGGGCACACCTACATGAGAAGGAGGAGATAAAGCAGAGAAATAGTGAAAGGGAAACTGGATCCAGGCCGCAGCACGTAATGCCAGATGAAGGAAGGCTCACCTGAAGCCTTTGCTACCCCAGGACTGCACAGTTACTGCTTAAATTTTTGTTCTGCTTAAGCTGGCTTGGGTCTTGTTTTCTTTGGCTTGCAACTGAGAACGGCTGATACACAAGGCTGAAATGGTCCTCAGAATAAGAAAGAAGAAAGTAGGCATTTTGGGGAATGTAGCACTCTGAAGAGTAGCTGTTTAGGGACAGGACAAGAGGGTCTAGGAGGCTACTGAAGTGACTGGCCATGAAGGGATGGCTTTGGGATGGAAAGGGAGGGCTGCCTCTGAGCTTCAACCTGAAAGAACAGGTGCCCACCAGAATAGTTCCTGTCCTGAACCCGATTTTGATTAACACTGCAGACTTCCCCTCAGGGATACCAGAGGCCCCCAACTCCTCCCCAGGGAAATGATGCAAACAGTTGCTAGGCAGTAACTGGATGGACCATGAGTCGGGAAAAGGTAAAGAAAGGGTTGCTAGAGCAGGTCCCAGGGATAAAAGGAGAGGGCTAAAAAAATGGGGGAGGGTGACATTGGGGGAGGGTGAGATTGCGAGAGGGAAAAGAGAACATTGCTAATGAAAAAAGAGAACATGGATAGAAATCCAGAGAATAGGAGGGCAGCCTAACGCTGTTGCTAAGAGTGGGCCCTGAGACCCAGACCTATGCCAGTTTCAAACCCTGTGCATCAGTTAACTGCTGTCTTAATTCACATCTCTAAGCATCCCTTTCCTGTCTGTAAATGAGTATGAAAGTGTCACCCTTAGGTGACTGTGGGGCTCCAGAAGTATAATACAGAGAAGTCCCTCGCAGAGTGTCTGGCAAGGAATAGACAGTCATTATTGGCTGTTACAGCATAAGAATAAGGTAAATGGACACAGGAAGACAAGAGAGGAAAAAAATAAAACACTGCTTTGCTTAGATCCTGACCCTCCTTAGTTGCAAGCAGCGACTATTCACTCTATATAGACGGAGTATTAAGAGAAATTAAAAAAAGGGATCACAATAAAAGAAATAGACTTTGAGAAATGCCAGTAATGTTTACTTAATTTCCTCTGTGCTGTACTTTTTTTTTCTGACAGTGCCACTTAGTAAATGTATGTTGAATTGGGCTGACAATAGTTGAGAATCTTCAACATACAAGGGGGGAAAATCACTTAGAATAAAATATTAACACAAATCAAACTATCGCCAGAGCTTGGTGTCAGGTGGCAACGTTTGGTCTACCTCAAAGCCAAATCTGGGCTAGCTGGGCGCGACAGGAGCGGCCTCTCCCTGCCCACTGCCCGGGGGCTGGAATGAGCTGGAAGTCATAATCGCTGGTCCTTTTTGCTCAACCTTGAAGTCCTTGCCACAGGAGGCCGCCTAGCAATGAGGCTGGGGCTGGGCGGGACGCGCGGAGAGGGCGGATAATCTGAAAAAGAGGCGAAAACCCCTGGGACCAGGAAGGAGAGATGGGGGTCTGATTTGGCAGCGGCGCCTGGTACCCGCTATAATAAATAACAGGACTGTGTTGCACTTATAAGGCATTTTATTAACAATAACAAGTCATCTCTAGAACTCTCTTAGTGTTAGCAATAACAACAGCCCTACCCCTGCACCTTCCCCACTAATCTCAGCATCCTCTAAGTGCGTTTTATCATCACCATTTTGATAAGGAAACTGGCTCCAAGGTTTAAAGTACTTCGGCACAGGAGAGGAGCGTCCACACTTGACCGCAGACCTCCGGACTCGCGCAGAGCACAGGCGGGGCCGGGCGAGCAGCCGAGCAGCCTTCCCCGCCGCGGGAGGACCGCAGGGGCGGGTCGCGGGCGCAGGTGGCTGCACCCCCGCCACGACGGGGGCGGGATCAGCCGGCCGGTCTCGCCCGGAACCCGCGGCCGCCCACACGCCTCTCCACCTGCCCCAGAGCCCGCGTCGGTGCTGGCATCCCAGGCGCTCCGCCGTCGCCCCTGCCTCGCCGCGCGTCCCCGCGCAGCCCGCCCGCTGTCCGCCCGTCGCCCACGCCGCCGCCGCGCTGCACGCCCGCAGTGCGCCCTCGGCCCCGGTGGGGACAGGGGGCCCCGCCACCGCCATGCTGCCCGCCGTCTACACGGTCCTGGCGGGGCTCCTGCTCCTGCCGTTGCTGGTGAACTTCTGCTGCCCCTTCTTCTTCCAAGACACGGGCTACTTCCTACGGGTGGCTGGCTTGGTCCGGCGGATACGTATGTATGGGCGGCGGCGGCCGGTGCGCACCATCCTCCACGCCTTCTTGGAGAAAGTGCGCAAGACTCCGCACAAGCCCTTGCTGCTCTTCCGGGACGAGACGCTCACCTACGCGCAGGTGGACCGGCGCAGCAACCAGGTGGCGCGGGCTCTGCACGACCACCTCGGCCTGCGCCAGGGAGACTGCGTGGCGCTCTTCATGGGCAATGAACCAGCCTACGTGTGGCTGTGGCTGGGCCTGGTCAAGCTGGGTTGTGCCATGTCCTGCCTCAACTACAACATCCGCGTGAAGTCCCTGTTGCACTGCTTCCAGTGCTGCGGCGCGAAGGTGCTACTGGTCTCGCCAGGTGAGCCGGGGGACCGCCCGCCCTCCTCCCCCGGCAATGGGCTCCTCCGCCCTTCAACGAACCCGCTACAGGGTGGTGTAGGGGATTGGAGAGGAAAGTTTGGATTTGAACTGGAGGGTGTAGAAGAAGGGGATGGAATCCTTTCTCCAATCGCTAATACATGATCATTAAAACCACCTGTTGTGGGAGCTGACCATGCCAGGCACTGTGTTAAGCAGTATACATACAGTGTCTTTAATCCTCAACACGTAGGGTTTACTTTTGGACTTTATAGATGAGACCACTGAGACCAGGTCTCAGAGCTGGGAGGAGGGGGGCTTACCCAGGGATATCTACCACCAGACTCCGAGCTCTTAACCAATACTGACATCTGTATTAAAATGCAGAGGTCTTGAGTGTGAACTACAGAGGATCCAGAGAGACTGCTTGACTGGCTGTTGACCATGGGAAGGTCACCTTCCCTCTCTGTCCCGTGGTTTCCTCCCTTGTAATAGAAGGTCTTCAAGGCTGCTTCCAGCTCTCAAATGCTTTTAGCCTCCCTGGATTCTCACTACAGAGAGAAGGTGACCCCACCTGATCTCCAAGGAGAAGACCTTGGGGATTTGCTGCAGTCCCTTTTGAGCCCCCGTTGCATCAGTGTCAGTAGTGACCTTTGGTTCTGGAGTCACCTCCTGCCACTCTCCAGGGAAACCTGAAATGGTAACGTCATACTCCAGTGAATACCAGGTCAGGAAGAACCCAAGAACCTGCTCCCCACAGGGCTACTGTTTTTCACTTCCCAGAAAGCTTGTCTCAACTCCTGAATAAAGGCCAGGAGATGCTCCTCACTCTGACAGGAAAAGGAGGCCTGACCGGGTGTGGGTTAAAGGACATAAAGGGGTAGGGAGCCGGGAAGGCTCACTTTTCTGTAAGGCCCTTCTATCCCATGCCCTACGCTAGATGCTTTTATGACCCTAAGAGATAACAAGAGTATCGTTACTCCCTGTTAAGCAGTTGAGGAAACTGTGGCTTCAAATTCCAACCTAGGTCTGTCCAACTTCAAAGCCCATGACTTTCCCTGCAACAAGCTACTTCTACGTGAAAGTAAAGTGTTAAAGCTGCAAGGGGTTAAGCACCCGTCTGCTCTCCCCCTTCATTTCAAAAGGGAGGAAACTGGAGCAAGCTAAGCCGTTTGCCTAGTGTCACAGAAAGGTGAGAGGTCTGTTCACTTGTGGGAAATCAGGAAACTTACGTGGCATAAAATAATCCAAAAAATGAAGTCTTTTTATAAAAGCTTACAAGCTGGGGGACAATTTTAAAGGCAGCCAAGTTACTTGAAGGTGATGATCCTTTCAAGAAAATTCCTGTCAATTTCCAATTGCCTGGGAAAAGACACAACTCCACTGCTTAGTAACTAGAAGACTCTCTTAAACCCATTACTTGACCAGTTAGTTTGGAGAAACGTTGTTAGCATAGTGATCTTTGTACGACTGCTGAGGGTTTAAGTACTGTTTACCTGCACAGTATCCCAGGCTCCCTGTAAGGGAGTTCAAGGACTGGGAGGTTTATTGACAAAGAAAATTGGTTTAAGTGACTATAATAGACTTTGGTTTTGTAATCAAGTCAGAAATACAACCCCCCCCCCCAGACAAGAGTCCTCTGCCATCAAGCATTATGTTTAGGTCAGTATATGTGAAGAGTATAATGGAATTCCGACACTGAAGTCTAATTTAAACCAGACTTTACAGTGGACCTCTGGCACTCTCTGGCAGTAAACTGACCTTTGAGAAAGGCCACACATTTGGAAAGCATTTAGTTTTTCCAGATCACTGAGAGACCATTGCACACCTTGCAGAATTACACCCTGACCTGAAATGATTACTGCGAAGGTGGGTCACCCAGAGTCCAAAGTCGCATGCTGAGTAAGTGCACCCATGTGTAAATGTGTTGAATGGACTGATTTTTAGAATTCCTTAAATTGGAAGGAATCTTCAAGATATTCTGATTCCCATAACCCTCCAACTTTAACGAGTATGTTATGTACCTCAATAAAAAGCCTAGAAAATAAAGTTTAATGAGCCAAAGAATCACCCAGGAAGCTTATTTTAAAAAACAGATTCCTGAGTCCTATCTCCAAACACTGGTAGGACTATGGTGGGGACCGTGAATGTGAATTTTTACAGCAAGTCCCATCCCACCCCCAGATGATTTTGAAGCAAATGTACTGAGGACTATGCTTTGAGAAGCAGTCTAGTTTCCGCTTGCTTAGTAATTGAACAAAGACTCAAAGGGGTGATATCAATTACCCAGAGTCAAGTGACTAGTTAGCAACAGAGAGCTGGGGACAGACCCCAATTTTTTTCTCACTTCCAGGGCACTTTTTATCCTATTACAACATCTGGACATGGTACCTATTTAGAAATATTGGAGTGGTGACAGTTCAACACAGTTTAATTCTGTACTTCAAATTAAAGCCTGAGGGGTTGTGAGCTAAAGTTCTTGAGTTCTAACTGGCTGTCAAATTCTCAAGTGTATATAAATGACCATCACAATGGCATTTAACCTGTAGATTGATCTAGTTCTTAGGAAATTCTGGGGACTTTAACAGGGCTCAACTCTTATCAGGAATTTCAGTACCCAAATATTCCTTGAAATGTACTATTCTTACAGAAAGTCTAAGGCTCGTAAACACTTCCCTGAATCAAACAGAAGCACCTGTTTCCCTCCCAGAGAATCGGGTTTTCTCTCTGTACTACATTTCAGGAGCCTTCTCTATAGAAAAGAATGATGTAAGTAATTACATAGAATATTACCTTCAACTTTTTGACCCTGTATCAATGTTGTAGTTGATAGAAACCAACTTTTTAGACCAGTAGTTTTTCAAGCAATTCCCCAAATATAGAATATAGGTAAGACAGAAAAGCATATCTAATTTCATATAACGTATTTTGTAAAAACATCCAAAAGTGCCCCCCAAATAGTTAATTTGCTGTGTTTCCATTTATGCTAGCATTAAAATCATTGCTAAGCTAGTCTTCTACTGGAAGGAGAACCCAGGTCTCATTCATCAGCTCACTGGCTAGGTCTGCACTGTGCAACTCAACATGCCCATGCAAGACTCCCGCTGTAGCTAATATTCCTGTATACAGCTTTAGTAACAGGTAAAGATACTCTCTATTAAGACAAGTAATGACTCTATAGCATCCTACTACACTGATAGACAGTGACTGCAGTTGGGGGGGGTGGGGGCTTGATAATATGGGTGAAGGTTGAAACCACAATGTTGCTCATGTGAAACCTTCATAAGATTGTGTATCAGTGATACCTTAATTTAAAAAAAAAGGTACTCTCTATTTTAAGATGGAGATCTGGAGAGGTTATAAAATGTTCCATATTATCTTTGACCTGGTTTTTTAAGGTTATGAAAAACAGAGTTGGACTTCCACTAAACAAGGTGATAAAGGAAAATGCTTCTAATAACTTCCTAAAGTATTACATCGTGGAACGTTCTAAAACAGGAGACCTTCATAATAAAACTAGTGTCGGACCAAGGCAAACTCTTGTCATACAGACCTTGGAGGTTAGGTTGAGAAAAGCAGATGGCGTAATTCCATATCAAGAAATGTTTAGAGAATCCTCATAAGGTATAAGATAAATTAGTTCAGGGATCTCACAGTCCAGTACAAGAACTATGCCACATACACGTGACTGTGACAGCCAGAAGAATGTGATAAGTGTGCTAGGAGAGGTGCAAAAGGCTTTGGGAAAAAGAGCAGAGGGGGAAAGCTTCCTTCGTAGGCCGGTGACAGCTGGGCTGGTCGTGTGCAATGGGGAAGGTGGCATTCCAAGCAAGAGGAGCCCGGAGGCAGGGAGGCAGTTCTCATCAGCTCCGTAACACAGTGGGATGCTTCCTTAAAGAGTTTTACTATGTAAGACCAACAGCACACTGGGCCTAAGAAATGGTAATTTTTTAAAGCTGTTTACTGAAGGGACTCTACTGTAGGGAAAACACGGACCCAGAGACTCCAAAGAATGCCCATAGCCATGGCCTCTCTTCTGTGGAAGGAGAGAATTTTCCAATGCCAACTTCAGTCAAGGTTAAAGGCATAGAGATAATTTTATCTCCACAGCTCTAGCCCAGGCAGTAACTGAGATGAGTTTGTGACAGAAACACTTTGTCTCTAAGGTTTCGAATTCTCTATCTTCGAATAATGCCCTGGTAGTATCTAGCACATAATAGTCACTCAATAATGTTTATCAAATTAATGAGTTCCACCTTCCAGGTGGGTTGTAGCAGGCTTTTTTTTTTTTTCTGAAGCTTAAGAGCCATTGGGTTGGGCATGAGGGCATGAAAAATGATGGAAAAAATTTAAATATATCCTGATTTGAGAAAATCCATTTAGACCCAGTCTCCCTCAAGCCCACCCTCACCCTACCACAGACTTGTTTACGTCCCAGTTTCCCTGTGGCAGGGGGTGTAGGAGAGAGCTGTGGTCTCTCCAGATGTCACCGCGGGAGAGGGAGCTGGTGACAAGCCCAGGATGGGTGGGGCCATAGCGGGGGTGTCTATGCATAGGATGGAGGACAGAAACCCACGTCAAGTGAGTGGGTGGGGAGTCAAGGGCTGGGATCCCAACCAAGTAGCCCAAGGTCTGAGTAAAGAACCAGCTTAAAAATATTCTCTAACGTTGTTTTTCTTGTCCTCATCACTGTAAGTTGCCAGGGGAGGAGGGTGGTTGTACATCTCCATTCAGAAACAAGCTAGCCCTTTGCTAGCGTATTTGGAAATGCCTAACGGTTCGTTTTCTTTAGAAACAAGAAGGGAGTGAAGAGGTAAAAACAAAATAAACTAAAATCAGCTGTTAATATTGATTCTGAAGAAGAATAGAGCTGGATCATTCTGCATAATGAGTGTAAGGGGCTGGTATTTGAAAAGCACCTTCACACAGCCCCTGAGAAGTAGGGAAGTAGATATTTGGTACACAGGCAACATGGTTGCTTGTGGATGTCAACTGCTTAAATCAGGTAAGACCTGGTAGGACCTGGGAACCCCATGACTAGGAATTATCCTTGATTCCAAGATTCTTAAGAAAGCAAAAGTTCATATAAGCAAGAAGTTTGAGAAAAATGACAAAGAATATTAAGAAATTATGTAATTACCTAAGATGAATATATGTATTTCCCTGTTAAAGATTTACCTGCTCCTGGTGGGACCTAACCTTGATGAACCATCGTTCTAACCTCGGGGCGACGTGTTGTGTGGAGGGAGGGGAGGGCATATGCGTGCCTCTGTCTGAAGGATAGTCTAACACCTGTTGTGCTGGTGTACAGAATAGGCAATAGGTTGTTAAATACTGTAATTCCAAACTGTCAGTGATAGAAATGCAAAATCCCAGTCACAAATTTGAAAATTTATTTTCAGCCTGTCTCCAAGGGCTGTTTGAACCAGTTTGTGTTTCAGTTGTCTTTTCGTATGAAGGAAAGATGAGCCTTTGTTCATCTACCACCATTTCACAGTCAGCCTGAATTTTTTTTATCATAACACATTTCCTTTCACTGCCTTCGTTTCAGATCTTACCTTATTGGTAAATAATTCTCGGGTGTTCTATTTAACTCAGTTACCCCTTCAGTGAGGCAACCTGGTAGCAGAACAAGCTACTAGATTCAAAGCTTTTCCTGTTAGAAAGCTGCAGGTACAGCCAATAGCATCTTTTTTTATTTTTATTTATTTATTTTTGATTGAAGTATAGTTGATACACAATATTATATTGGTTTCAAGTTTACAACACAGTGATTCAACAGTTAATCTACATTATTAAATCCTCACCCCAACTAGTGTAGTTGCTGTCAACATAGAAAGATGTTACAGAATTGTTGACTATATTCTCTATGCTGTACTCTCAACCCCATGACTAATTTATATTATGATTGACAATGTGTGCCTCTTTATCCCCTCACTTCTTTCACCCATGTACTCCAACTGCTCCCCCAAGATAAGCGTCAGTCACTTCTCAGTCCTTAAAAGTCTATTGCTGTTTTGTTCATTTTGTTTTGTTTTGTTTTTAGATTCCACATGTAAGTGAAATCATATGGCATTTGTCTTTCTCCACCTGGCTTATTTTCACTTAGCATCATACTTTCTAGGTCCATCCAAGTAGTTGCAAATGGCAGGATTTCTTTCTTTTTATCAGCCAGTAGCATCTTGCCACCTTGGTAACAAAGACTGACTCAGCTCACCATGTGTCCTCTATTCCCTGGTTTCTAGAAATGGACCTATGTGTTCAGAAATTTCCCTTCTTCCCTTCATCAAGAACAAACAAAGGATAGAAGCTTCATAAGCTACCTTGATTTGGTTTTTCTTTTTACTAAGACAGATTTTAAGGCATAGGAATGTGGAAGTGCTGTAATCACTTGATTTCCCATCACCCAAGTATGTACTGCTTTCTTTGAAGTTCTATTTCAATCCACAATTTAAACCTAGACTAATGAAGAGCTGACAGATCTAATCTACACCCCTCAGACAACTTTCCATGAGTATTATTTCTCATACCCAAGCTCTTAATAAACCCAAGGTTATGCTTTTCATCAAGAAGAACAAGAGATTGTCCCCATTACTCTTTAAAGGCAGGTCCACATGCTTTAACTGAGTAGACAGCATCTTCTAAAAAGGGAGGCACTTTACCAAAACTTGAACCTGAATGACTAGTACAAGGAGGATGAGCCAGGGTTTTCCAGGTAACCAGGGGGAGAGGTGGCATTCCAATCAGCTGAAACCCCCTGGACAAAGGTAATGAGATGTGAGAGTACAGGTATATTCAGTTCACATAGACCAGTGTGGCTACAGGAAAGGGGACAAGGGGTAGATAATAGGAGATGACATCAGAAAAGTCCACAGAGGTTAGACTGTGAATGAGCTCAAGACCTACATGCCGCATCAGGAGAGTAGATTCTATCACAGAGGATGAAAAGCCATTGAAGGATTTTAAACAGGGCGTAATGTAGCTGTGAAGCTGTGTAGCTGATAAAGTGTAAGTGGGGAGAAATTACAGGCAGGAGACTGGTTAGAGATAGGAATGGTCAAGATAGGAAATAATGAAGACCTGACCCAAGGCAGTAGCATGGGATGGGATGTTATCGCTCCAGTTTTTATGACAGTAATATTTTTTATTATCTTACCGAAGTGCTGAAGGACTAGAGAGCAACCCTTCAGAATAAAAGAGTAGAGGAGAACCGAAGTTCCTGGGGCAAAAAGGGAGAGAGGCTGATCTGATGGAGGTTGAAAAAAGAATTGAGGCACATAGTCCATTAAAGAATGATAGCCAGTAGAAACTCCAGGAGAAAACTGTTGGTGAGAGAAATTATGATTAAAGTGTGTTACTTGGCTCTGCAGTGGGTAATACTTACACAGTCATAATCTTGTTGATCATGATTATTGGTTTGGGGCTTCTGGAGCAAACCCATAAACAAAGCTGGGAAGACAGAGTTATGGTCTCAGAATAGATGTAAATACTATTAACCCAGCCAGCAGAAAGTAAAGATAATAACTGTTGGGAGTGGACAGGGGTAAAATGGGGGATGGGAACAAAACTGATAGGTCAGGAGGAAGCCGGAAAAACACGTTATTTGGTAACAGAGAGGTGTTTGCTAGAAGAAACAGCCAAAATAATTGAAAGTGATTGCCTCTAGGCAGCAGATTTCATTGTGAGGAGGGTGGGGTGAGGGCTGTTGATTTTCCTAATAAACCCTTTTGCACTATTTATTTTTACCAATTGAATGAGTCCTTTGGTTCAAACGTTTTAAAAAATATTTTAATGCATCTACCCGGGTGCTATTTCTTGTCTTGATGGAGACATCATATACACACGTCTGAGAAAGAAAGCATATAAGGTGAATTAGGAAGGGCCTCCCCAAGGTAATTCCCTGGGGTACTGAGTCACCTTCCTGTTACTGATAAGCATATTCACTTCAGTGATCACAACTGAAGACAAGGAAGCTTAAAGCCCATCTCATCTTACGGTTTAAGGACACAAAAATCCAAGTACTGAACATGAAATGTGGTTTGCCTATTAAATCGGTGCCTTTAAAATGTTTTGACCTTGACCACAGTAAAAAAATACATTTGTGTGTGACCCAGTACCCACACACCCATGTAACTGAAACAAAACCTTAAAAAAAGAACAGTGCTTACCTCTTAGTAGGTGTGGATGCTCTGAAATTTTCTACTGCATTTTATTTTAATTACTTGAAATACTGGTCGTTTTAAATGTCTTTAACAATCCACCACTCTACTGGGACCCACAGTTTGAAGACCATGCTTATCAGTGCACAGAGAATGGGCTTTTGAAGTTTGGAACTTACTTCTCAGATCTGCTGAACCTTCCTAGGGAACTACTTACTACTGATACGCTTTTTAAAATGTGTTATAGTAAGTTTGCTTCTGTGTTTATTAGTTAGCCTGGCCCCTTATTTCTGTTTGTCTTTTCCTCCCTTAAAAATTTTTTTCATCAGTCGTTTTGTGGGGCATGTATTAGGAATAACCAAATTCATTTCTGGAGTATTTGGAGATGTATACCAGATATGCACATGTTACATACTTAAATATCCTGGTTTTTACCCATATGTCCATTTGTACAGATGTCAACCCACCCGTCTGCTGCTCATGAAACCATCAAAACCCAACCGTCCCTCAAATACTGGACTCGTGTGATATTTTCATATGTAGCAAATTCCGTGTTTAAAAATGCATAATTAAAAGCATCACTTTTTATAATTCACACATTTTAGGCAGAATTATGCCGAAAACAAAATTACCGTGAAGCTCATACAGAACTTTAACGGACCGATTTAATTTGTTCGAATTTTTGTTCTTATTAAGAACTCCAGGCAGCTATTGAAGAGGTGCTACCCAGCCTGCAGAAAGATGATGTATCCATCTATTACGTGAGCAGGACTTCCAACACGGATGGGGTCGGCTCTCTCCTAGACAAAGTGGACGAAGTGTCGGCTGAACCTATCCCCGAGTCATGGAGGTCTGAGGTCACTTTCTCCACTCCTGCCGTATACATTTATACGTCTGGAACCACAGGTAAAAAGAAACAGAGGATTCTCAAAGAAATGGCCCTATACTGAAGGAGTTAAATGTTGGGTTAGGTTTTCAAATGTTCTCTTTCTTTGACAAAACTTATCAGATAACTAATACTTCAGAGGATTTAGCTCTTTGCCTGTGGGAACTGATCTTATTTCATAGCATATGATCCCATTTGGGTTTCTCCAAGCTACATGTATTTCCCCCTAGTTGGTGTGTAGATAAAGAGGTTGACCAAGAATTACAAAAATAGTTACGCTGATGGATGAAATTTGGCCCTGAACAGGTTGTTGGAATTTTTTTTTAGTGGTTGTTGTATTTTGATTATATTATATCCTGAGTTCATATAAAGTGTAACCTATTCCAAATGGAATGCCAGACTATAGGGCAATAATGGGGCTATGTTTATATAAATGTTTTGATGACTGTCTTCCCATGCAGGACTGTCTTGGAGTTGTTTGGTGCTGTGGGTATAGGATCGCTGTAGCTCAGAGTCTGATATTGTATTTCTTCAAATCTAGCATGTCTTTCGCTGTAAGTGGCACCCTTATTTTATGAGCCACTGAGAAAAACCACAGCCAGTTAAGTGTTATTGGAATGCTGCTATATGAGCCAGGCAATATGAAAGATAGGCTGTCCTAGGCATTCTCCCATGTGCTCATTGGTTCCTACAATTCTCCCACCACCCTTAAAATGGATCCTAACCTTATTCCCATTTTGCAAACTCAGAAACTGATGCTTGAGAGGTTAAGAACTGCCCAAGATAAGAAGTATAAGTGTCAGGACTCACCTTTAGGCGGATACCACAGCTCATACAACTGATCGCTTTGCCCCAAGTGCCTCCTAATTCTTCTATTCAACACATCTTTAGCGTCTGCCTGCTCTGGGCCAGGGAAAATGTTACCAGATGTAATAATATTTAAATGGAAGACAACTGATTTATTGATACTTTCTTCTATTTCTTGATATTAGTATAGAATGAGGCGTTCGTACACTGCCAGAGAAAATGGACTTTGAATTGTGTTTACAATGATGGTAGTGCTGATTGTTATTATTAATCTTGCAAAGCAACATGTGAATCTTTCTTTTGGTTTAAATTTTAATTTAAGCAGGTAAATACATGCATGGCATGCTGTCTCCTTGTAAAATAATCAAGCATTATAGAAAAGACTAAGGTTTCCTTTGCACCTTTTTTCTCCACACCAGACTCTAGGCACTCTGTCCTTCACCTCAACGGGCCCTCAGCACCCATCTGATCTCCCGGTTCCTGGACCTGAGTTTCAGTCACTCTTACTGAGCATTTTCATTAAGTAAATGAGGAGAGGCTGGGAATAAATGAGGAGAGAAGTCTGACACATATTAAAACTGGTGCCCCAAGCATAGTGGCTATCGTTTTTTTTATGTGTCAAAAGTTGTTTGTTGCCATGCCAACAGAATGGTGGAATGACATGATTAATCAGCTGCCTCCAGTAATACAGATTCACCTTAACGTGTGGGGTTTTTACCCTCATTTCTTAATAGGACCGTAAAATCAAATTGTAAACTTTGGGAAGTAATGGAGATGAAATGAGCCCTTGGTGAGTGACAGGAAATTCTAGTCTCAATGCTGACGAGAAAAGTATAGAACTTCTTCACAATGCAGATTTTGGCAGTCAGATGTAAAGCCCATTTTAGGGAGAAAAAGGGAATGAACACTTCTTCATTTAATCCCGTAATTCAGAATTTATGTTTAATAGGAAGATAAGTGTCTCAATGTTCATTTAACCTTTTTCCTTATCTCTGAATGTAATATTTGCTAAGTTACTCTTAATACTCATTAATTAAAATAATTAATTAAAAGAACTTATTTAAGCAATTGGAGAACAAAATGTTTTCCCTGTTCCTCCATGACAGTCACTAGCACAAAGTTATATAATTGTTACCAATTATTCTTGTTTCCTCAGTGATACAAAATCATAAATTAGGAAATTTCTGAAAATACTTCAAAGCAGCAAAGAATGTGCATTTCTTTTTTAAAAATGTAATTCAAAGCTTTCCCTCTCCGAATGATTCCTTTCCATGGTGAATACAACTGATTCATTGATACTTTCTTCTATTTCTTGATATTAGTGTAGAAGGAGGCGATCGTACTAACCCAGAGCCACTGGCCCACTGCCAGAGAAAATGGACTTTGAATTGTGTTTACAATGATGGTAGTTTACTGGTCATACTGCTTTGCCTTAGAGGGAATTGCTGTTTTTCAGCCAATACCCAGCTAGGGTACCATCAAGTATTGCAGGATTTGAGTCTACAGTCAACTGTCTTCCTCTTCATAAAGCCAGTTTACCTAATCAGGACTTAAACTCTAGCCCCAGCCCCTTAGTAATTGCTTCATGCCGTCCCCAACTAACCTGACTTCCCGTGGGAAATAGAAGCATACCCTTTTAACAGAGTCTTACAAAACACTTACGTAAATTATGGTAAAGAAAATGCAAATGTATTTAATCTAGTGTACTAAAACTACACTGAGATACCATTTTGCACCTTTCAAATTGGCAGAAATGCCAACATTTCGGAGCATACTCTCAATGTTCGGAGGAAAAGGTACACTCCCGTATTGGTAGTGGGAGAATGAATGGGGGATAGCCCTTATAACTGGCAATGTGGCAGTAGCTATCAAAATTACAAAGACATATCTTTTGAGCCCACAATTTTACTTTAGCAAATTTTATCCTACAGATAGAGCATCATTCATAGCGTAAACTGCCATATGGACCAGGTTATTCACTGCGTTGTCATGTGAAATGGCAAATAATGTAAATGATTTACATACGAAAGACTTGATGCAGCTTAATAAGAAAGAATAAATGAATTAATATATAAGGGAAATTTCTATGTACAAATATGAACAGATCTTCAAGATACATTGTTATTTTAGGGAGAAAAAAGCTCAAAAGAATGTGCACATTTTTTTTAAATGGGGGCAAGCCAAGAATATATGAGCAAATGTTCATATTTGTATTTATATTCAAAGAAGCTCTAGAAGAGTACATAAGAAATTCATAAAGATGGCTGTGAAGGTGATGGGCTGTATAGGCTTTTTTTATGATTTATTTTGGTATGTATAGGCTATTTAATCTCTCTGAATTTCAGCCTTCTCATCTGTGGATTAGCAAATATATGTGGATTAGCAAATTTTGAGAAATAAA
Organism: Phataginus tricuspis; assembly: GCA_029783875.1. NCBI lineage: Eukaryota > Metazoa > Chordata > Mammalia > Pholidota > Manidae > Phataginus > Phataginus tricuspis. The sequence continues at coordinate 8,063,988 of JAQQAC010003584.1, read as the reverse complement.
TGAAACTTGGAAATACCTTGCATGGTGGTAGGCATAGAGCAGAAACTCTATAGACATTCCTTTCTCTTCAGATTACTACTATAATAACCATCTAATCCAGGGGTCAGCAAACTATGGCCTGTGGGCCACATACAGCCCCCTCACCTGTTTTTTAAAATAAAGTTTTATCAAAACAGCCACATTCATTCTTTCATGTGTTTGGCCTCTATCTGCTATAATAGCAGAGTTGTATAGTTTCAGGAGAGCATGTAGGGCCCTGCAAAGCCCAAAACATTTACTTATCTAGGTCTTCACAGAAAAAATATGCCGACTCCTGGTCTGACGAGTCATGGGCATCCACTGTGTAAATTCCCTAGTTGCTGAGTGGTGCATCTTCCTAAGCCAGCTCGCTCTCCCAGACCATGTGTCTGAATGGACGGCTCTTGGCCCACTCACGTTTTCTCTTGTATCTTTGCAAAGGTCTCCCAAAAGCTGCGATGATCAATCATAATCGCCTGTGGTTCGGAACCGCCCTTCTTGCCGTAGCTGGGGTCAAGGAGGATGATGTCATCTATACGACGCTCCCCTTGTACCACAGTGCCGCACTTATGATTGGCCTACACGGATGTCTGGTAACTGGTAAGCTTTTTTTCTCAATAAGGCATTGTAGTTCAGCACACTTTCACATGTGTTCATCAGGAAAAGGAACACAAAATTTGGCTACTTTCCTGTGTGCCAGGCACATTTATTTCCATGTTAATAACAAGGCTATTTGGTTCACCCACTGCAAGTATCTAAAACAACTTACATTTTCTCCTGCCTGCTTGTCTGGTTATATAATGCTCTAATTGTTTGCTTTATCAAGGAGGAAACTTTAAGATGTTTTCAGTTTTTATCCAGGTTAGGACCCTTGATTCTCAAAGTTCATAAATAATTCTTCTGTGTCATTTCCATCTTCAGAAATTTGCATGTTGACCTTCGTCAGCATCTTAAGCTTCTCTTTCAGTTGTTTCCATTCTACTTTACCCTCCCCTGTCCTCCAGCTCCTCAGCTCATGTCAAAATACCGGACTTTTCATTTCTTCTCTTTCCTTCTGAAACCTTACCATTCAAATCAAGTTGCCATCCTCTGTCCTTTCAGTAGGATTTATGCTACTTGTATACATTAAGGCTCAGTCCAATAGCCACCTCTCCTGGAAGCTATCTCTTTAACTCTCTGAGCTAAAAAAAATACCTAATTTTTCTCCCATGTGGCATTCCATTTTAAATAATTGTGTATGTACATGTCATAACACATATACCTGTGCATATTTATATATGATTGCCCAAGCTTCTGTTTCTATTCCTCATTAGCTTGTTGATCAGCTGTAAAATAACGTAACCTGGCATCAATTAGCAACCTCCAGATCAGCAAGAAGTGCCTGGGCCTGGTCAGGGTGCTCGTGCATAAGGAACAGGTGACTCTCAGGCCCCCAAAGGGACAAATGATCACTCACCTATTTGCTGAAGCACCACAGACACATGCTAAAAAAAAGTCATATTTAAAAAAAGTTTCCTCTTCTAAAACATTGGACCTTCGTATATAGTAACATGAAAAATATTTGTGAGTTTTTTTATTTGACTACATTTCATGCCTATAATTAGGTTGCATACGATAAACACATTATTTCTACCATTGTATTAGTTTCCTATTGCTGCTGTAACAAATTGCCACAAACTCAGTGGCTTAAAATGACACGGTTTTATTGTCTTACTGTTTTAAAGGTCAGAAGTCCTCAAATCAGGGTGTCAGCAGGGCTGCCTTTCTTCTGGAAGCTTTGGGAAAGAATAATTTCCTTGCTTTTTCTAGCTCCTAGAGACCGCCTGCATTCCTTGGTTCCTGGCCTCTTCTTCTGTCTTTAAAACACATCACTTCAACCTTCTGCTGCCATCATCCCATTTCTTTCTGCTCTTGAGCATCTTGTCTTCCTCTTACAAGAACCCTCGTGACGGCACAGGGCCCACCCACATAATCCAGGCTGATCTTCTCATCTCAAGATCTTTAACTTAATCACACATATATAGTCTCTTTTGCCATGTAAAATGACATATTCACAGGTTCTGTGGATTAGGACATGGACATCTTTGGGAAGCATTCATACCTCACCTGTCAAAGAAGAATCCTCCCACTTGCTCAAGACCCTGGTTCTCCATTGCCTAGAAAATTAAGTCTGCCTCCTGCACCTGGTACTTCCAAGCTGCCCATGACTGCAGCCCTCACTACTTTACCAGGTTCACCTCTCATGACCCACCCACTCTTTACCACTCTAGTCATAGGCCAAATGAGTCTTGGCTATCCTCCAACACTTTCTGGACCGTCCTGTCTTGATGTTAATGCTTTTTCCTCTCTCTGGAATTCCCTCACCTTTCTCCATATTCATTTCTTAAGACCTAATTCAAATCCTACCTCTTCCAAAATATGCCTTTCTCAGTCCTTGCTCCCAAGCAGAATTAATCCACATGCACACACATGTTCACGTGCTCTCCCAAGCTCACATTACCTTAGGGCTTCATTTGAACCTCTTATTTATTGCGCACTGACTTTTATTAGAAAGACTTTTGTACCTGTCTTCCCACTAGATTGGAAGTTTCTATAGGACCAAACCACATCCTAATTAATTTTTTGAATTGAACATTATTGGTACCCAATGTTCATTTGTGAATATAGTTCTACCTTTCGAAAATGACAAATATAATCAAGGAAGTTTTTTTGTAGCCTTTTGTTATCAACATTTTAACATATACTTCTCTGTAGGTGCTACTCTTGTTTTGCGGGCCAAATTTTCGGCCAGCCAATTTTGGGATGACTGCAGAAAATATAACGTCACTGTCATTCAGTATATTGGTGAACTGCTGCGGTATTTATGCAACTCACCCCAGGTAACACTGCCCATGTTTCATTATCTTTTGAAATGGATAATATGCAAATTCAAGTCACTTTGGGTCATGCTAGGCTTCATCTGATTTATATGTATCAGTTTTCAGTTTAGGCTACAATTGTCATGATAAAGTACTTGGCACCACCTCTGTCCCACAGAGGGGGTTTACTAGATGGCAGTTGCTCTTAATGTTGTTATTATTATTCCATACCTTTTCATCTGTTTTCACATCTTACCCTCTACTTAGAAGATCCTCTCTACTTCCCTCTCTGCCTGTCTAAAGCCTACTCACTGTCAAAGCCCCATTCAAACGATACCTCATATATTAAACCGATCTGGGTCACTTCAATGAAAGGCATTACTCCCTCCCCCTACATCATTTCATTTCTACCCCCTGTGATCCTTGTCAGATTGCAGGTGTTTGTCTTCATGCCTCCCATCCCCCCGAGGCTGTGAAGTCTTCGATGGCGGGGACCACGTATCTCCTTGCCCTGTCAGACCAAAGGCATGCGGGAAATTTTACTTAATGTTGCTTTATGAGTAAATCCCCCATGTGGCTTTGAAACCACCCAGCTCAGTCGGGCACCAAGCTTGGAAGGATGCTCCAAGGACACCCCAGGGAGCTTGGATCTGTGCTGTTCGCTGATAGGCGGAGGTTTTGACGAGGCTGTTGGGAAGAGCTGCTCCTGCCCGGTCCCTCAGCTCTCATCAGGATTTGGCTGCGTGCTTGGGGACCAAATCAAAGTTTCTCAGCGGTAGCACTGCTGACATTTTGGGCCCATTCATTCTTGGCCATGTGGACATATTTAGTCCAGTGAGGATATGTAATAGCACTGTGGCCTTCCCCCAGGACGTGCCAATAGTACCCTCCCTCTTCCCCCAGGTCGTGATCATCAAAATGTCCTCAGACATTGCCAGGTGTCCTCTGGCAGGCAAAAGCAGCCCTGGTTAGGGCCACTCGACTAGATAATGCAGTGAGCACTCCGATTCTGCTTCCTTTAATCCTTTCAGTCATCAAAGTAACAAACTTAGAGGATCACCAAGTTGGCAAATCACTCTTTCTAAGCACTTGTTACGGTCAACTTGCATAACAGTTGCTAGGTGGTGTAGAAAGAAGTGTAAGATGCTCTTACCCCAGTGTTTTCTCTCCTCGCTTCCTTCAGTCTCTGCCCACATGTCACCTCCTCATCAGAGAGGGCTCCTCCTGCTAATTATCAAACATATCACCCTGCCTCTCACCGTCCATCTATCTCGTGGGTTACTCCGGACATAGTACAGGTTTATGTGACTATTGTCTGTCTCTCCCAGTTAAATGAAAGCGCCATGCACCAGGGGTTTTGTTTACTGCCAGATTGCCAGCACTGAGATCTATATCTGATGCATTCCAGGCATCAACAAATTTTGCTGAATGAACCTGTAAATTCTTGCCCCTGAAAGGTGTATAAGTAATTTGAGGGAGGCAGTGTGTTCCCCCAAGGTGTTTGGGCTTAGCACACATTATTCTGACTTAGAGGGGCAGATTCAGCAGCTTAATGAGGGTCCTAATTAGCTAATTATGTATGAGCCGGTTAGCACTTTTCCACAGCACTTTCTCTTGATGGCATTACTGAATTTTTTTTCACATTAGTATTCCGTCCGGTCCTCAATATTGCCTGCCTGTCTATTAAAACCCAGAGATCCATATGGAGCCCTTCTGTTTGGCTTTCTTCTCTGCTCTAAAGGCACCCCCTTGTCAGTTAGCAGTCTCCTGGGGAGGATGTGTTATTTCTATTAGTTCTAATGGGAGCTACCTTTAGACCTGAGGAAAATAAACATGTTTGTGTCTAGCTCTCTCTGGCTCTCACAAACTCACACATACACGCCCTTCTACCCCTTTCTCCTGTCTCAGAATGTTTTCTGAGATGCTGAAAGACAAAGACAGTTTGATGGAGGTTATATATGTTCAAAATATATTATGATTTGGTCTATGATTCATGGCTGACCTCTAATGTAAAAGTAGATTTGGAGGTCGTTTGCCCTGGCTTCCCCCACCCTGAGTTCTGGTTCGTGTGGAAAATACTTGTAAGAAATGATCAAAGTTACCTCAGAAAACCTTCAGTTAAAGTTTCTTTTAGTAATATCATCATATACCGAGAAAACCCTAAAGACAAATAACTGTTCAGATGAATAAACTAATTCAGCAAAGTCGTAGGATACAAAACCAACATAAAAAATCACTTGCTTTTCTATACACTAACACTGAATAATTTGAATAGACAATGACAGAAGTATTTCCACTTATAACAGTATCAGAAAGAATTAAATACTTAGGAATTAACCAAGGAGGTGAAAGACTTGAGTAATAAAAACTACAAAACATTGCTGAAAGAAGTTAAAGAAGACTAAATAAATGGACATATGGTCATGGATTGGGAGACTTAATGTTGTTAAAATGCCCCTACTGCCCAAAGTGACCCACACTTTCACTATCACTATCAAATGCAAACCCTATCAAAATCCGAAAGACGTTTTCGCAAAAATAGGAAAACCCATCCTGAAATTCATATGGTACCTCAAGGGACCCCAGACAGTCAAAGCAACTTGAAGAAAAAGAACAAACCTGGAGGGTCTACACTTCTGATTTCAAAACTTACTACAAAGGTACCGTAACCGGTGTAGAAAAAAAAAGACAAAAAAACCCTGTTAAAATAAGTGAATTCATCAAAGTAGAGCATACAAAGTCAACACACAACAAAAGTAAGCAACCTCATTCAATTATAGGCAAAGGACTTGAATAAACATTTCTTCCAAGATATATAAATAGCTAATAATCACAGGAGAAGATGCCCAACATCACTAATCATTAGGGGAAAGCAGATCAAAACCACAGTGAGATATCCCTTCACACCCAATAGTATGGCTACTATAAAAAATAAACTAAATACATAAAAAGCAAAACAAGACAAGTGTTGGTGAGGATGTGGAGAAAAAAGAAGACTTGTGCGCTGTTGGTGGAAATGTAAAATGGTTCCACTACTGGGGAAAACAGTATGGCAGTTCCCCCAAAATTTAAAAATTAAATTACCATATGATCCAGCAATTCCACTTCTAGGTATATACCCAAAAGAATTGAAAGAGATGTTTGTTGATCCATGTTCCTAGTAGCCTTATTCACAATAGCTATAATGTAGAAGCAACCCGGTGTCCATGGATGGATTGATGGATAAGCAGAACGTGGTATATACATGCAACAGAATGTTATTCAGCCTTAAGAAGGAAGGAAATTCTGCAGCGTGCTACAGCATGGATGAACTTTCAGGACTTGTGTTAAGTGAAATAGCCAATCACAGAAACACAAATACTGTAGGACTCCACTTAGATGGGGTATTTAGTGTAGTCAGAATCAGAGACAGCAAAATGGTGGGCTCTCCAGGACTGAGGAGGGGTGGGAATAGGGAGTTACTGTTTAATTGGCAAAGAGTTTCAGTTCTCCAAGATGAAAGGAGTTACGGAGGTGATAATAGTGATAGTTGTTCAACAATGTGAATATATTTAATACCACCGAACTGTACAATGGGTAAGGTGGTAAATTCTGTGTTAAGTGTATTTTATCACAGCTTAAAGCAAAATAGGCCATGATAGGAAGCCCAGATGGAATGGATTTAAAGGGAGCTTAAAGAAAGATTGTATCAGAAAGACTCCTCAAAGAAAAGTGGATAAAAACTAGAGCGAGTGGTTCTGGGTCAGTGTAATCAGGACCTTTGGTTGCCCTCAGAGCTGCCTAAGTAGGCCGTCCCTGGAGAGGCTGATACCACCCCCCACCCTAGCAGTGGACATCAGGGAGGCAACTCCTGCCTCGGGTCAGCAGATAAGCCAGATGACACCCGTCCACAGATGCGGCACTGCTCGTCGGGAGGCTCGAGGGGGGGAAGCCACTCTGTTTCTCCTTCCCCTTCTCAACCATATTAATGGCCCCTTTGGTACAGCAGAGGGTCAGAGAGGAATGCTCCCAGCTACCTTTAGGGCAGCAATTCAGATTTGGATTAAGGAATATAATGTAGTGTTTAAGAGCAGGGATTCTGGTCAGCAGGCCTGAATCCTAACCCATTTGAACAGGATAGTTAACCTGTCCAAATCAGTTTCCCATCAGCCAACAGGAGAAATAACAGTACCTGCCTCATAGGGGCGGTGAAGACAAAACAAGATAATGTACGTCAAGCATGTGACCAAGGACCCGGCACTTAGTAGATAATCAGCAAATTATTATCATTATTTTCAGTGCCTCGGAATGTGTAGCTCATAGGACACGCTCCATACATGTCATTGAGTGAATCAAGGAAAATTCTGCCCCTTGTGCGCAAAGGAAGAAGAGAAGACATTCCAGTTAGTCAGTCACTCTCATTTAAGGCTGAGTGAGGGTTAGATAGCAAAGCTATTGAGTTAAGTGATTTTACAGTATTATCGTCAAATACTCTTTATCCGTTTCACGTGTCTTCCATTGTTATAGCTGAGCCTTTGTTTCCAGAGTGCCTGTTTATAATGCGAAGTTCCGATGCATTTCGCGTACTGTGCAGTGGTCAGCCCCCATTTTGTCCGTGGAGCTGCTTACTCTGATTACTCGGTGCTCTCCATTTCTCCGTGGACCCCTGACCTCCCACCCTTCCTCAGTCATTCAATCCCAGTCATGTAAGGCCCCGGGTGCGCCCACGTGTTGCACCTCACCTCTGCCGTGGAATAGAAGGTTTAATCCTTGTTAAAGAAAACTGAGCAGGCGACCCTCGTCCTAAAATACAGTTCCCTCGGGGAGTGTCTTTGATGAGGAGGAACACCGAGTCTCCTGTGGGAAAGGAAAACTCCAGTCGCACCCAGAACTCTCAGCCACCGGCGAGCGAGACATCTCAGAAGGTCCTGCCGGTTTGTGTCCACAAACATTTCCAGCTTAGAGCCTTAATCCCTCCTGCTGGTGTAATAAGATCCTTCAGTTTGTGATGAAAAGTGAGTCCATGGGCTCTGAGCACAGCCTCCCGCCACCCCAGGTGACAGCTGCACCTGTGAGGCTGGCCTGCCGCCCAGTCACCCGGGGCACCTGCAGCTTCCTGTGCCCTAAGCCCTGCCCTGTGCCGATGTCCCAGCCATTAGCTGTTGAACAGAGACCCCGCGGGCTTCCTGGTGGAGGTCGTGTCTTCTTTTACTGCCGCACTCGCCCTACCTGCAAAGCACAGGTCCAGGAGCCGCAGGTGATGGAGGGAACTTGGCCTCTCAGGAATTTACAGTCTGATTGGGGAGATAGAAGCTTACCACCCAGGAGACGAGGAAATGACCTAAGAGGGTGGTTGTGGGCTGCAGATAGAATAAGTAAGGTCGTGGGTTTACACACTAGCATGCTTTGGAGCTTCTCGCACAGGTCTGGGAGCAGCTAAGGCCCAGTCGGGTGGTTACTTTTTAAGTGAAAGTAAGTATGCTTCGAATATTTGTGATGTTTTATTCCCAGAGTGGCAGTAAGGGACGGGAGTGTGGGGGGCGAGGGTGGTCTCTGAAAAGCTGAGGGCTCTTCACTGAGACCGGGTGACCCTACAGTTCATAATCTACATAATCCAAATGGAGACACCTGGGGTGAAAGGAGTGTGGTTAGTAAGCACATTAGGACCACGAGCATAGAGCAGGACTGGCCCTGGTAAGCCGGACAGGTATCTCCCGGCTCAGAGGGACGTGGTAATTATAAAAGGGAACACAGACACAGTCCTGGACATAAAACATTTCAACTTAATAATTTTTTGGACTTTATGATAGTGTCAAAGCAATATGTGTTCAGTAGAAACTATGCCATTACACTATGAAGTTGAAATGTTGCTCCGTCCCCGGGCTAGCGTTATGCCGCCATAGGAGACTCTCTGGTGGTGCTGGGCAGCCGGGTGACCGCGAGGGTGAGTAACAGACACACTTACAATCACTCTGTTTTTTCCCTTTCAGTCCGGTATTCAATAAATCACATGAGCTGTGTAACACTTTCATAAAGTAGGCTTTGTGATGGATAATTTTGCCCAACGGCAGGCTACTGTGAATGTTCTGAGCATGTTTAAGGCAGGCCAGCCTTAGCTCTGCTGTTTGGCAGGTTAGGTGGATTCAATGTTTTCAATTTAGAAAATTTTCAATTCGTGATGTGCTTGTCAGAGCTTAACCCCCCGTAAGTCGAGAAAGATTTGTACAACCAGTGATGTTCGGGACTTGGGAGCCGATTATTTCCCGCCCAGTCAGCATACCTAGGCTCATTCAGGCTCCGAGCGCCCCTCAGGCGTGCTCGTGGGCACCCTGGTTGCGAACCGCTGGCTAGAGGCCCGCAGTCTTTCTCTACATTTCCTCCTCAGAAAGGCTGTGCAAGGGGCCTGGCTTTCTCCGGTATCTGTCCACCGCTCTGGTTAGGCCTCCCCAGGAGAGCCTCTTCACCTGAGTTTTGACCCAAGAGCTGCTCACAAATGAAATGCGTGTCTGCTGCTCCACCGGCCCCTTGGCTCCTTCTACAGGAAACCAGTCCCAGGTTTGTTTGGTTTGGTTTCCAGTGGCCACAGCGAAGGTCCTCCGCTTGTCAGAGAACTGCCAGCCTCTCTCTTCAAGCAGTTCTTTTCGAGAATCACCCCACAGTGATTTCACAGAGTAGGAAATAACATAGAAAATGCTCTTTAGATCATTCACTCTTTTAAGCAAATTGTTGTTTGATTAAACAAATTAACGCTGATATGAGAGGAGAGTCCTAGTTCCTGGGCTCTTAACCCCATTCCATTCTGTTTCCTATTAAAGGTCATGGAATTACAGAACGTATAAAGTAACATTATACTTATTTGTTTGCCCTTTTCTCCCACCAGGCTGTGATCTCCTAGAGGACATAATGTGCCTTATTAATAACAAATATCATTAAATTATCATAGGTTTGGACATATTTGCAGCGGCCTCATAAATGATTTTGGTTGAATGGAAAACAACCTGGATATAACACCGTCTCTCTTGCTGACACAAGACTCCTTTCCCTTCTTACACTCAAGCTTCTACTTTGTGATTTCTGTGTATAACAAAGCATTTTCCTCCCAGGTCACCTGAGGCAACTGGGAGCCTCCTTCCTCCCTCTTTTCCCCTTCCTACCCCACTGGGACAGTTTCACTGTCTTGGTTCAGCTCCCTGGTCTTGTGAACTCTGGGCCTATTTGCTAAATGAGGGTATGGTAAAGAGTCTTCTCTCCCGTCCCCCAGGCCCTACTAGCATTGGTCTTTAATGACTGTAGAAAATGATTCTCTCTCTGTCCTTGCACTGTGTTCCCAGTTCTCTTGTTGGTAAGTGAAGATCATTGCTTCAGATTGTGTCTCATCTTTCCCCTGTGGCTCTTCCTTTCTGGCTGTTCCCTAATACTCACCAGCCCCATCAAGAAAATAATCAGCACATTTTAGCTTCAGATTGGATGTGGATTAAATGTTGGCGTCTCTTGGTTCTCTCAAGTTATCTCACTTTGCCTCTTAAAAATCAAAATGAGAAGCCAAGTCCTTTGGTTATTAAATCAGAGTTGTCGCTGTCAGCCCATGCTACATGTGTTGGGGGGGACAAGGGGTCATGTGTGTGTGGGGGGTGACAGACAAGGGGTGCACTAGGGAGAATTTGTAACCGACATAAACATACAAACTTAAAGGTAATTATTAATATGTAAGTACCGGCTCCAGAGATGGTTCTGTTTGATCCCCTCCTCCTCCTACCGCAGAAGCCAAACGATCGTGATCATAAAGTGAGACTGGCATTGGGAAATGGCTTGCGAGGAGATGTGTGGAGAGAATTCATCAAGAGATTTGGGGACGTTCACATTTATGAGTTCTATGCTTCCACTGAAGGCAATATCGGCTTTGTGAATTATACGGGAAAAATCGGGGCTATTGGAAGAGTAAACTATCTGCAGAAAGTAAGTACCTTGAAAAATGAGAGCACTTGTAGCCAGTGTTGGGAATGCAACCCCTGAGCTCTGTGCTGAGGCAGGGCCCGGGCTTCAGTGTTTTTCAAAAGCTTGTACAGCCAAGGTTAAGAACCGCTCTCAAGACCTTCCAGAGAACTGGGATACATCCAAATTCTAGAAACTTGTAAACATTTGTGTTCCCCTGATAACTCTTCCAGAAAGACATTTCTTATTTTTAAACCAGCTCATACAGCCGTCTCTTTTCCCTCTCAGTCATTTTATCACCTAGGGTCTCTGGACATCATCATTGCCTTTTCTGTGTTCAGGCAGTCAGCCTTCCAGATGACCACCTGGCCTGCAAATTCCAATAATATCCAGCAAATGCTGAGCTTCCGCTGGCTTCCGCTGGCTTCCGCAGTCACCACTGTCATTATGCCCCTGGCAGCCCATCCTGCCTGGCCATGAAACAGTCACACCTGAGATCCCAGGCTGTCTGTGTCCCCCGGGACTGACCGGCAGCGTACAGAGGACAGTAGTCCATGTGCATAAGAGGTCTGGCTCCAGAGAGGAAATGCCAGGACCTTCACATCCTAACTGAATGACCTGAGGCAAGTCACTGGTGTTCCTTCAGCCTCAATTTCATCATTTATAAAACAGAGATAGGAAAAAGAAACAGGCCAGTGCTTGGCCTAACCTCAGTATTAATAAGAGAAAAGGGTCATTGAAATGATTGAACTAAATAATTTATGAGAAAATCCGTAGAGGATACAACCCAACACCTGTCAGATAATAATAGCCTTGAGTAATTGTTAGCTATAGCAATTACTGTCGTTCCATGCCTTATATTCTGGCCTGATGTCAAGGCATTCTCAAGTCCAAGGAATTTCCCTGGCAATGACAGCCAAATCTGTATGTACTTCACAGCTCCCTCCGTGCCTGTGCCGTCCAATATGGTAGCCATGAGCTACATGGGGCTACTGAAATTTAAATTATATAAATAAAATTTTTAAATCGGTTCTTCATTTGCCCTAGCAACATTTCCTGTGCTCGGTAGCCACTTGTTCAGTGACTGCCCTATTGAGCAGTACAGATAGCATTTGCTCCAGACTGAAGATCCGTTTCCTCCTGCCCACTGGAACTGCCGAGCCAGTCAGCCTTGTCTAGTTGGCTTCCGTCCAGCCTGTACCATCCCGAACCTCGGAGACCTGGGCTAGATGCAGTTCAGAGCCTCAGGGCAGGAAGCTGGGTGGAGCACAGTGCAAGCAAGAAATAGGAAACTTTGGAAGGTATTGAAAATGTTTTCTATCTGGGTCAGGCCGGTGGTTCCAGTGGTATATACATATGTAAATATTCATCAAGCTATATGGTTAAGGTATATATATTTTGTGTATTTTATGTCTACTATACCGCAAAAAAAAAAGTGAAAAAATCTGTACTCAAATGATATGTTTTAATTGTGCTAGAAAGTCATAACGTATGACCTGATTAAATATGACGTGGAGAAGGATGAACCTGTCCGCGATGGAAATGGATATTGCATCAAAGTTCCCAAAGGTACAGTGGATTTTTGTTCAATTAACATGTGCCTTTTCTTACCTTGACCAACTAACTAATGATGTTAAGAACTAACATCATTGCTAAAATGAATACCTGGTAAAATTTATCAGAGTGGGAGACAACAGGTTTATTTAAGTATCCTCAGAAATAATTACAGAAGTTCCAAAAGATGCTAATTTACCACTACATGTAAGGTGATTATAGTTTGAAACCTGGTTTAACAACTTCTTGATTATGAGGCAGTTTTGTGGAAAGGGATATGTGATTATGGTTCCAAAGTTATCATTAGTTTTAAGGGGTCTTTTCCTTTAAAACTATTGTGCATTTGTTTATGCATGTAAATCATTATTCAGTAAAGAATTAGCATTAAAAAATTACAAATGTGTGGCCATATAAAATAAGGTCCTCTGTGTTTTGTGTAATATGTGTGTATATGATGTATATGGATATGCACATACATATGCTTGGAAAATGCCACTTCTTGCAGCCACCTTGTCATGTGGGTTGTATGACATCAGTTTTAAGAGAAGGTTAGTAATAAAATTTGCCTACTGCTAGCACATAAAATAACAATTTGCTTTCTTGTGTCTTAGGTGAAGTTGGACTCCTGGTTTGCAAAATAACACAACTCACACCATTTACTGGCTATACTGGAGGAAAGACTCAGACAGAGAAGAAGAAACTGAGAGACGTCTTTAAGAAAGGAGACCTCTATTTCAACAGTGGAGATCTCTTAATGATTGACCATGAAAATTTCATCCACTTCCATGACAGAGTTGGAGATACATTCCGGTCGGTTTCTCTGAATTAGAAAGCCAAAAACAAACACGTGCACAATTTGGCTTACCCCTAAATTGGAATCACATTCCACTTTGGTCATGGTGCTCCATTTCCTTCTGTCTCTTATCCCTTTGGTGGGCCAATTCAACCTCCTATGTTCCCAGAAAATTAGGAGCAAAATGCATGAGGTGTCATTATGTAACGCGGTTAACTTAGTTGAGCAACACCAGATGAGAATAAGGCAGAAAATCTGTGTCTGGTTTTTGGAGCCCAAAAAGCTTAGTCCATCCAAATCCTCTCATTTATCATCAGTTATTACTGGCCACTCATAGGACAGCCTGAGATTTTCACATTCTTTCCAATCATGGGGCTTTTCATTAGATAAAACCAAATGCAAATAACATGTAGCTGATCTAGTTGTAGAGGAGGGGAGGGGTTCAGAGGCCCCTCCAGTCCCCTCCCTCCCGCTCTCCAACCCCATACAGGGTTTCTCACAGAACCCCCAGGTCAGCATGATGAAGTCTGAAAGTCATTGTAATAGACCGTGAAATTAATTCCCTACAACAGCACAGCCCTCCAGTTTCATGACACTTGGTTTAAATGCTTCCTTCCTGTGTAAACTCCCCAAGACCAAGCCCTGTGTCTGCTTGTTCGGCCCCTGCAGCGCCTAGCACGGCGCCTGACACCCACAATTACTTTTTGCATGAATAAATGAGGAAGGGTTGGAAGTTGTCTGGCAATAGTACAAAGCATGGATTTGAATAAGGGAAACCAAGCCCCCAGGCTTTCCTCTACCCCTGACCAGCTGTGTTGTCAAGGTAGGTAACCTTGCTTGACCGCGATTCCTTCACCCATGAAATGAGGACCCTGATGACCCTCAGGGTCCCTTCCATCTCCAATATTCCATGACTTCAGGATTCATATCATTATTTTACGCCACCTTCGTGTTACTATAGAGTCTCAACTCTATAGTATAATCAAAATAGAAATACGAAAGTCCCTTTTTCCTGAGCCATGATGGTCTCCCGGGACCTTGTTTTTATTTTTTAAAGAATATCCAATTTTTTTATTTTTTAAGGAATATTTGGAACTTTCTCTTGCCTGTTCCTCTCCAACTCTGTGACAATGACACAAGGAGAAGCGTAGCCACATTTCAGGTCACGCAGCATGAGGAGTGCGGAATACGTCTCACGTCGGACTTTATGCTGAATTAATATAAGGGGCCATGTCATGCTTGTCAGCCATCATATAAAAAAAAATACCCTAGGAGATCTAAAGAATTTTTAAATGTAAGACATTTTAACTCTTTATGAAGTGGAAAAGTCGCTCCTGGCTGGGCACTAACATTCTAGTCTTCCTAGATGGAAAATATGATATTTTCTTATTCAAAGCTTTCTCAATGCCGTGAGAACCTAAAGGACACGTGAATGAGAAAGTAAGAGACCTGAACACAGCATAAAGTCATAGAGGTTTATTTTTTATTCCCACTGCCTGCCTTAGGCCAAGCCAGCCTGTATTTTCACATTAGAACAGCATCCGTCTGTGGATCATGTTTCACGTGGTAAGGTTGAAATTCCACATCTTATTATTTAGGTCTGTGCCTTTGTCTTTGGTTCCATAAACGGGGTGCCTCTCCCACGACTTAAGTTGGGCAGGTTGAGGGGCCAGGGTGAAGATGAGTGCGGCCACCCCACACAGCCTGAGCCGGCCACCACCAGTGACCTCTGCGAACTTTGTCTTTTCTTCCAGGTGGAAAGGGGAAAACGTGGCCACCACTGAAGTCGCTGATGTCATGGGACTGGTTGATTTTGTTCAAGAAGTAAATGTTTATGGCGTGCCCGTGCCAGGTAGGCACAGGAGGTTATAAATCTATGCCTGAACTCAGACAGCAACCGGTCATAATTTTAACCCCAGGGCAAAATTTGTCATCACTTTCTCCTGCCAACTGAAAAATCACTCTGTCAGACATCTAGGAGTAAGAGTCTGGCTTATGTTCTGTTATAAATCAGCCAAGTCAGTACCTCTGAACCTGGCCTTGATCTGTGGTTCAGCTCGCCAGCTATTCTTGGGCTCCCGGGCTAGCCAGATCTCTCCTAGATGCAGGGTCCCGTGCTGTATTTGGCACACCTTGAGAAAATATGTGCCACACTTGATAGCTGGGAAATGGTATCTTGGCCTCACAAATATGACCAAGTGCAGTTGCTAGAAGAAAAACCAGGGGAGGAGCTGACTTTGTCCAGACTCTTATTTTGAAGCAAGTCCTTTACCCAAGGCCAGCATACTGAGTTTTAGAATCATCATACAGAGTGGCCCCCAAGCTTTCATCTGCAGATCCGCTGTCAGCCGAATGGGGAGTGCCAGCATTTGACTTCCGCTCTGGCTCTAACACCTGCTGGCTGTTTGACTTCAGGCAAATCACTGAAATTAGTGTTATTACCCATCCTGCAGTTAAGACTGTCAAGAGAATTAATTCATTTCAATTACGTAAATAGTAAGCATATGTTCAGTGTGCACCAGATATATATGAGAACTGTCGAGAGAAAAAAAATCATTTTCATTATAGATGCCAGGATTAAAATCTCCAAATCGCTGTTCATATATAAGGGGCTACGGACACTAGTATTCCCCCCAGAACTCATTATTTGGGATTCTCACCCTTAATCAACATGGAATACACAAGTCCCTTTTTCCTGAGCTATAATGGTTTCACATTACCTTGTTTTTATTTTTTTTTTAAATACTCAATTTTTTAATTTTTTAAAGAATATTGGAGACTTTGTTTTGCCTGCTCCTCTCCAACTCTTTGACAATGACACAAAGGGAAGTGTAGCCACCTCTTAGGTTGCAGAGGGTGAGAAGTGCAGAATACTTCTCGTGTTTGGACCTTAGGCTGAATTAACACGAGGGCCCGTGTCATGGTTGTCAGCCATCATGCCCTGCAGAGCTTTCTCAGGCACCACCTGGCATGCACTTCTCAATGCTGAATTTTAAAAGGGTAACAACACGGAAGAATGTGTATGAGAAGGTGAGAGAACCTGGGAAATGGAATGGAAGCGCCTAATCCAGGGCTTTTCAAAGTGGGGTCTCTGGTCCAGCTTCAGCAGCATCACGGGGAGCTTGTTTAACATGCCAACCCCAGACCTGCTGAATCAGAATCTCAGGCCAACCCCAGACCTGCTGAATCAGAATCTCAGGCCAACCCCAGACCTGCTGAATCAGAATCTGTGGGGTGGACCCAGGGAGCTATGTTATAACAAGTCCTCCAATTCTTAAAAACACCGAATTTTTATTTGGGGGTGAAATACCTGCTCTAGAAGTAGATACTGGTAGTAGTTGTACAATAGTGTGAATGTACTAAGCGCCACTAAGTTGAACACTGTAAGATGGTTAAAATGATGAATTTTATGTGTGTCTTAACACAACTTTTAAAAAATAGTAAGATCTGGGAAGCACTGAAACCTAGTGACTCTGAAAATCTGACCAATCATCAGAATCATCTAGAAACCTTTTTAAAGTCTGTATCTAATGGATCAGAACCTCTATGGTTTGGGCCTCAGAATCTTCATGTCTTTTTTAATTCCCAAGTAAGTCTAATGACAAGTAAGTTTTGGGAGGCACGGATAGCAAATGATTAGGACACAGGTGGGGCAAGAAGGAGATACGCTTGTGTTGCTCCAGTGAGCAGAACAAAATCCGATGGTTGGAAATGGCCAGGCAGTGAAATGACCAGGCCTGACGCTCTCTGTAATCAAAGGGGTGAACAATAGAATGGGCTGCCTTTTAAGATAGGGAATGTCCCACTGAGGCACGTAAAGAGGCTGGATGTCCACCTGGGATCCTATATGAATTCTTGCAGCAATGAAAGGTTAGAGGTGAACTCTAAAGTTTCTCCCAGCTTTCGGATTTTGTGATGCTCAAAGCTACACTTGCTGCCCTCTGGCCTCCCATGCACAGAGACCAGCCCCATTCCAGCCTAGAAATGTGGCAAGTCTATCTAAAGTAAAGCATCAAGCTACCAGGGTGATTTTTAGGAATGGAGGGACCTAAAAGACCTTCACAGATCTCAGCTTTGGCTCAGGAGGGAACTTACAGGTTCGGGCCAACAGCAGAGCTGACTTTCTCTAGGTGTCACATCAGAGCTGCCACACTACTCCCTAGAACTTTCTGTGCTCAGTAGAACGTCCCGCAATGATGAAAATGTCCCATATTTGCCCTGATAGCCACCACGTGGCTGTTAAGCATTTGAAGTGTGGCTAATGCACCTGAGGAATTGAAATATTCATTTTGTTTAATTATAATTAATTTCAATAGCCACATGTGACCAGTAGCTACCATATTGGACAGTGCAGCTTTAGGGAACCCCTTGGCCAGAACCTCTGTAGACTGGAACCTTCTTCCTAGAGCTGAACTAGCCCTAAACCAACCTTCTGGGAGTCAGGGCAGAGGCCTGAGACCCAACAGGGCCCGTTTGCCTTTTGGTTGGGCATTGCTGCTGCCAGAGGTGTCAACACAAGGAGGCAGTTGACACTAAGGTTTTCTGTTGCATCAGCCTCTGATGTAATTCTAAAAGGAGCTTATTGATGACATTTGAGATTCCTGAGAGAGGTACCTTCAAGAGAGCTACCAGGGACCCCTAAGAAAAAGGGTCCGGTGCCCCGCCTCCCTCCCTCAGATAAGGGGCAAATCATATCAGGATGCATTTCCTTTCTTTTGATTTTTCCTCTTGTTTTCTGCCCTCTTTAGAATGATGGATAAACACACAATCACCATGGGAGAGATTGCGAAAGCTGGGGCCCAGGTGACCATGGGCGACTCCTTCTCCCTCTCTGGTTACAGCTTAGTAGTTCAGGGAAGTGGACCTAGACTCCCGCTGGGTCTGCCGGATCAGGTAGAAGACATATTAATACCAAATTACCCCTGTCCTTCCTCACGAGAAAACAGTGGTAATTTTTCTCTTCACTGAAAGGCACTGCCTGATGGGGAAGAAAGAGCTGCTGGGATCTGTTTTCCCTGAGGAGAGCGCATGCCCTCGGGATTAAGGGCCTCAGTGGGAAGGCACAGAACAGTTCACCTCTGCACCTTGCCTTCACCCTCCTGTCCAGCGGCTTCTGTGTAATACAGAGGCAAAGCTATTAGGAGCCTTGATTAAATAAATAAGTCTCAAAGGTGGTGTTTGTGCTTGGAAGCACAACAGACCTGACTTTGCAACGCAAAGAACAACCAGAACTCAGGCACTCAGGGCAGCGCGACAAGGACCTTTCACTGACGTCAAAGATAAATAAATAAAACCAAGACAAGAAAGTTCTGTTAGCCACCACTTTGACCTGTTTCCCCCTCAGATGTTTTCATCCAGGCTGTTTTCATTTGATTCCTGATCCTGCCTCGTATTTGCTGTATGAACTTGAACAAGTCTCTTAATGTCTTTCAGCTTCAGTCTCTTCATCTCTAACGTGGAGCTGACATTTGTACCTCTTCATAAGGTTGTTGGGAAGCTTCAGCGAGATAGTCTGTAAAGCATACTAATATAGGGCCTGGCATGTCACAGATTCAATTGATGTATACTTATTATTATTATCAATTTATCATTATTTTTATTATTATTACATTCACTTTAGGATAGCTTCAACATATATTTGAAATAAAACTTCCAACTATCCAAAAGGATATCCAACATTCCATACTGTTGTCCCAGTCCACGCTTCTCTGAGCTAGCAGAACATCGTAAAATAAATAGCTACAACATGTCTCATTTTTTTTCTCATTTATTTCTAGGTCACGAGGGTCGAATCGGCATGGCTTCCATCAAGATGAAAGAAGACCATGAATTTGATGGAAAGAAACTCTTTAAACATGTTGCTGATTATCTGCCCAGTTACGCAAGACCCCGATTTCTAAGACTACAGGTGCGACCTCTTGCTGTGGAGTTCAGTTATCCTCTCCGAGAGACCCTTGTAGCTAGGGAACAACTCCCCTTACACCATGGCAACCACGCTGGCCATTTTCACTACTTTTTCCAGGAAGCTCAGGATAGCAGCAGAGAGATCAGAAATTATAGCTAGCAGGTAAAACAGAATCGAATCTGTTTCTCCCTGCGCTGGCCAGTTCATTCAGCAGCGGTATTAGCAAAGAACTCACAAAATCTGTGTTTGATGAGGTATGACAGGCACTTAAAATAGAAATGCTTTGACCCTCCTCCTTCTTATTTCTGGTTTTAAATAATGGAAAAATCCACTGAAGTCCTACACCTTTCTATAGTGTGAGATTTAATTGGGCATCATTAGCCAGCTGGAACTATGAAAGGTTTAACTTTTGCCGCTAGAGAGATGCTTTTTTTCTTTCTCAAACATTAACCCATTGGTTAGCTTTACACTCTCACTTTTGGACTTTGAGGTCTATAATTCTATAGCTGAAAACTTGAGAAAAGAAGCGTCAGATCAGTGATATTCCTGAGGTTATAGAGTTACCTCTGTTGATGTTCGTTAACACACACTTAACTTGCTTTAACAGTGAGACTGTTGAGAGATGTGAAAATTCAGATATCCTTAGATCATCACCTATTAACTGAAGAAAAACCAAATCTTCGGTCTAATGGACAAACACACTGAGAAAACAGAGCTGTCAGTATATAGATGATCCTAGCCCCACCGCACCCTTAATCAGGGTATTACAGGAATTCCTGAAGCTCACCTAGCAATAGACTCCTCTGCTCTATATTTCACTGTCAGCTGCCCCTCACTCCCCACAGGTGATCCTAAAGCCTTAAGGGAATAATAATAATAATAAAAAAACCTGCAGAGGGCCCCTAGGGGTGCCTCTGAAAACAAGCTGTATGGATACTGTACAAAACTTGCCTTTACAGCTCTGTGAGCCAGAGATGCCCGGGGGCTCCCAGCCTCCCTGCCCCACCTCTTGCCCTGCAACCGAATCTGTTTGCAAAACACTACAGCAATGTGGCTTGTTTGATGTTTTCTCAGGATACTATTGATATCACCGGAACTTTTAAACACCGCAAAGTGACCCTCGTGGAGGAGGGCTTTAACCCTGAAGTCATCAAAGACTCCTTGTATTTCTTGGATGACAAAACAGCAATGTATGTGCCTATGACCGAGGATATTTACAACGCCATAAATAATAAAAGTCTGAAACTCTGAATATTCCCAGGAGAGCTCATATTTCCAGAGAAAAATTGAATGGACCTAGTAAAGTCTTTTTGATATAATCCAGCTCTAATGGGGTTGAAGATGATGAGATGCAGTTTTTTTCATGTGTACCAATAAGGGGAGACTTTTTAAAATTACACCTGAGCCTTTGCAAGTGAAAAGATTTAGAAATAATTATTTCTCAATTTGCACTTACTGTTTGTATTTTCAAACTAGGCTTGTTAGAGGGAGGGCATTGTTTTTTGTAAATGTATAATAAAATAGGTAAATGCCAACGTATGAGATAGCACTGTTTCCTGGCTTTATTGTAAATGCAACCCCTGAGCCTGACAGCCTTACTGGTACATTTTCACAGGTGTCCCACTCATAATGATATTCTAGTAAAAAATGGCAAGGAATTAGGAGGTGAGGGGGTGGGTCACCAATGACCAACCCAGTGGAAATCGTAATGTAAGGTCAACTCTCCCCACCTAGTAGCATACTGCTCACTGTCTACAAACAGAGTTACCATTAGGTGGGAATGTCACCTCTAGTGCTTGAAGGAGCCTAAGTTAAGAGCATGATAATTCAATATACAAAAGGTGTTCAGGTGATATATTTAGCTATATCAAGGGCTGCACACTTGGGGGTCTTCAGGATTCACATTGGTAAGGTGGACAAGAAAAGCAGGTCCAGATGAATACGGCAACCTTGAGGACAGCCAGCACTCGGCTTCAGTTTGCTGATCATTGTCACGTGGGGATACAGCTCAGGGACTTCCAGGATCTTCTAATTATTCAGAAGATGGGAACTCAGATATTTATCTGTATCCCTCAGAAAACAGAAACCCAGATAGCATATGCATCTCCCAATTTTGAAAATGTTAAGTCTCAAAATTCTTTCTGGTTCCATGTACCCCAAAGGAAGCGTATCTGTGGACCAGATAAATCCCAGATCTCCAGCTAGCGCCCCCAGTTGCACATGCCCTTCAGCCCTGAGCTGGTTTCACTCCACAGCCAGTCTCCTACCAGGGAGCCTGTTCAAGGACCATAGCCCCTTTGGTGTGGCACGAGAAATCTGAGGAGATCTTTCAGACAGACTTTCGTCCTTGCACTCAGCTGCCTCCCTTCCTAAACAGAATTCCTTAACTTCTGCAGGTGTCAGCTGCACAGAGAGTTCCAGGAGCAGGTCCATGGCAGTGACTCTCACAACACTTTCTTCACTAGAGCTTATTTGGGGCCACAGGAAATTATGGTCACTAAGTCCACACCCAGTAAGTGTAATCCAATTTCACCCCAGCCTCCTTAAAAGAAGTGAAGATTCCTTCCCTAGAGGACATCTTCATTTGACCAGGAGCTGGCAAGGAGCCCCAATTCTCCCTGATTTTGGCCCCCATAAGACCCCAGGCAAACATATCCATAGATCCTCAGTGACATATGAGGAGAGGGGTCACCACACCGACCCTCAACCCAGCACGGAAATACTTTTTAAACTCCCTCTATTCTTTTAGGTGACTCATAAGAAGACTAGTGACCTGAATCCCCACCCACACTCATGCCCAATGAACATTTCCTGAGCATTTAGTATCCATAAGGGACACAAGGATGGCCTTGGGAAAAATTGATATCACTGCATCTTTGTAAATTTTGCTGATAATTTGGAAGAATTGTTGCGTGTGGGTCAGCTTTTGGGAATTTTTGCAAAATTCTAAGTATCTGCCTTTGTTGTATTGATCTCACAGTGAGAATTTGAACCCATGATGGGAAATAGCATGACCTTTGTTTTTGAGAGTATCATGTTATGCAATTGTATTACTTGTAATCTTGCTAAAGTGAATCTGGTTGTAAGCACAGGTTATTAAAGCAGTGACATCACTCGGTGTCACAAGGGACATCTTTTTGGGTGAGAGGTCAGCACTTACACTGATAGAACATTAGTATTCCAGTAACCAGAGCCTGCTGGGGCCTGACCACCTTTGACCTACATTTTAGACTTTCCAGTAAAAACTCAGACACTCTCTCTCTCCCAGCCTAATGGCTTCCTCAGCCTCCACCTCCCCACACTCCAGGATTCTGACAAGGTACCACAGTTCCACTGTGATAGATGAAGCCACCAGCACAGTGTCCTCAGTACCTGGGTTGCATGTGTGTACACAAAATTAAGCCATTACTATGACAGATAATAAACTTTAAAGACTTACTATTCTCTAAAGGGTCAGAAATTGTGCATAACTCATAACATAGAAATATCTGCATAACTCATCATTTGAAAGTACAAATGGATTTTTTTTAATGTATGCTGATATACATGTAAATCATTCAATCGTTCTATGATTACAAATGTATTATTTGGAAATATATAATCATCGCATAGATAGGATGCTACAGACCAAAATAATTTGAGAATAAAACTAGGAAATGTCAGCATCTGACATGGAAGCTAATGAGAATCAGTATAAAAATAGACAAGATTAACCAAGTGCAGTGATCCAGCCTAAGCGATGATTTATTAATGTGTTGCTCATTCCATTCACTCTGCCAAGCATTTAGCAGATGCCTGCTATGGACCAAGAGATGAACTCAGTGCTAGTGTGATGGAGGAGTTTTCCAAGCCTCTATCTAGGAAGTCAGATCAGGACTTCAAGGAAAGCCAACTGGAAAGAGCTCTAGAAGGGAGGCCAGAGTCCTCTTCATGTGGTTTAACTTTTCAACAATAATTATTTTGTCATAACCATTGGTGGGGCTGCAGGAAGTCTGTAAAGAATCAGCAAACAAGGAAGAAGGTGTCACTTAGCATCACCCTAGCACTGTTCAAGGGGAGGTGGGCTGACTGGCCAGCGTACGTCTTCCAGTTGACATGGGTGCTGTCTCCCAGAATGCACAAAGTACAATGTTGTAGTATGTGTATATATGTGTATATATATACGGTACATTCCATTGTGGACGTCAATTTTCCTTGACACAGATGTCGTGCTTCTATGAAGCTGTGAGCTCCATGAGGGCAGAGATTCTGTCCTGGCTTATAATTATAACCCCAGTGCCTGGCACATAGGAGGCAATAACTATTTGTTGCTTTTTCATCAAGCAACCCTGATAATCATCTGGTTCCCTGTGCCGTCTTTTTTATGGGTGGTAGAGGATTGGAAAGGATGAGCTAAGTAGATTACCCGAGTCTTCTAGTTCACACAGAGCAGTGACTCTCAAGCTTGAACCCTGAGAATCACCTGGAAGTCATGTTAAAACATAAGGTGCTGGGACCCAGTCCCCGGAGTTGGAACTGGAATTGGAATTTATGTTTCCAACAAATTCCCAGGTGATGCTGTTGGTTGGGGGCCGCATTTTGGAAACCACCGACAGAAAAATCATCCTGAGTTACATCATGTGTTCTTATTCAGTGTAAGTCAGTTCCTCAGAGCTGTATCCTTGCTAATACTTAAGGCCCAGATCTTAGATCTGGAGTGACCAAGTGCAGGCCCCAGGAGACGCCCAGCATCAAGCAGCCCTTTGTCGTCATTAGCCTGCCATTGTTCTTGGAAATTCTATTTACGACCTACACACATGTCATTTGCTGTATAGCAAAACTAAAAACAGTCCTAGAGAGTATCTAGTCCGACCTCTTTCTTTGATTAAAAAAACAAAGCCTGGGGAGATAAGTCACCAAGTCACGCAGCTCACTGCATCACTACCTCCCACCATCACTGCCTCCCACCATCACTGCCTCCCACCTAGCCCATAACGAGAAGAGAGAACACACCCATAGAGTTAGTGGTTCTCAGACTGTGCTCCCAGAGGAGCAGGATCTGCATTACCTGGGAGCTTGTCAGACATGCAAATCATTGGGCCCCATCCCAGACCGACTGAATCAGACCCGCTGGGGCTGGGCCTGCAGTCTGTGTTGGTGATTCTGGTGCAGGCTCCGTTTGAGAACCACCAGCTTAGAGCAGTGTTTCTTCAGCCTGAATGTGCATAAGAAGCACCTGGGATGCCAGTGCTTCTGGGCCACATTCCGCTTGAGAAGCGAGCGACCCTAGAGCAGTGGCTCCACACGTCGCTGCACATTAGAGTTATTGGGGGAGCTGTCAAAACCCCAAAGCCCAGATATACCTCAGACCAGTCAGATCAGGATTTCTGGGAGTAGGCCAGGCATTTGTATTTTTTAAGACTCCCAGGTGGTTCCTGTATGCAGATGAGTTTAAGAACCACTGATAGACAAAAAGGGTCAACAAGAGACTTGAAGCTCTTGACAAAGATTCTCTCCTTGACCAAACTCTAGCCAGGCTCCTCCGAGCCCTCTTGTTAACTAGGCCTCAACCTCAGTCTATAAAAACACAAACAGATGCTGACACGGTTTCCAATGGCTGAGGACCATGACCCTAGGATGACTCTAGTGCCCCTTAAAGTGCCTGCCTGTGAAACCCCAGGGCTGCCAAACGAATGTACTCTTTGCTCCAGCCAACACCGGAAGGCGGGCCCCTGTCCCCCAGCCTAAGTCTGATAAGCACCACTTAGCAAACCTACATGGGTTTCACATCGACCAGCTACCCCTTCCCACAGTTTGTCATTTTTCACTTCCCAGCTCTACCGAGCCCCTGCTTGCCCCTCCCTACTCCCTCATGCACCCTTAAAAATGCCCAGTCACCTTCGCAGAGATCAAAGTTTAGTCCAGTTTATGCTGAACTCTTTTCCCTGTTGCAATAGTATATTACTGATTAATATCTGTCCTCACCACTGTAACTAGTGTCCAGCTTTGCTTACCTTTGACACTGGTACTATAACCAACTTCAAGTCCACTTCCTATAAAAGTGTGATCTGAAGAAAATGATTTTTGGGGCCTTTGAAGTAGCTATGAGCAGGCTATGAGTACAGCTTTTATTTGACTACAGGGTCCAGGAAAAAAGAAAAAAAAGGAAAATGCACAAGTGCCAAACCTAAGGAGGGGAACATTTACAGGTTCTAAAGTACCAGAGGGTCCTGTTGGACCGTGAGCTTCTGCTCAAGTATGACCTTGAATAGTACAGCATGGTGCAAATAGCATGGGCATTGTCGAAGACAAGGAGACCTGGGTTTGCCCACTTACAAGCTTAGTGACCTGGGGTTTCAGTGTCCTCATTTATCAGTGATAAGCCACAGTGCCTGAGTCAAGGGCCTGCCTTCTTCATACCAACAGCTCCATCAAACTCATTTTCTCACCGTTAAATTCAAACCTCCAGCATCCTGAAAATCAGAATCCATAGTACATGCATTTAGGCTCCAGGATATGCTCCGGTTAATTAATCGATATTTCAGTGGTCAGTGAAATCACACAAGATAGGCTTTTTTGGGACAAGCACAATTTATTTCTACATTATATTTAATATCACAAGCTGAACCACAGAAGCTGCCTGTCAGTACACTACCCTGGACCTTTTCTCTCTGAGCAGACTGCCAGAACCTTCTGTAGGTCATGAACCCCTATGAGAACCTGATAAAAATTAGGGGCTCTCTCCCAAGAAAAACGCACACACACACAGAAGCACACGAATTCAGCACGCAATTCTGAGGGGTTCAGAGACTCCCTGAAACACATCCTGGCTGAAACCCGAGCCTCTGGCCAAAACCCCCCGGCCTAAACCATTGCCTGCAGAGGGCAGCAGGACAGCTGGAGTCCACACTGGGAGCTGCACTCGGGAAAGCTGGGGACGCTGTAGAACTTGATGAGTTTTTTGAAGGCACTTTTCTTTAGCATCATCATCTCTTCTGGAAACCTAGAGAAGATTCTGACCCGGGAGGAGCCCCCGTTCCTCACAGGGCCATCTGTGGGCAGTGGTTTCTGGGCACTCACAGGCACGCTATTACAACTGAGGGAACGCACTGCCTTCTTCTTGTTCTGCACGGACAAGTAACTGAACAGGAAGGAGGACAGCTTGTGCTTGGTAACATCGGGAGGCTCTTCGGCAAAGCAGTCATCAACCGGGTCCGGCAGGGTTTCAAGATGGCAGCTGTCTTCCCTTCTCACAAGACTGGCTCCCCCACGCTGAGGTTGCTTTATGACCTTCCTGGCCTGGCCTGGGTCACCCCCGGCCCCACCGACAGACTGAAAGGACATTCCGTTGGCCAAGGCACCGGGGCCGCCGGGTGGGGGGATGAGGTTCCCGACCTGAGGGCCAGGTTGGGAAGTACAGTGCTGGCTCAGAATGCGAGTGGCAGCATTTCGAATAAGAGTCCAGTCTCTCAGGATGTCATCCCTCGTGGTGAACTGGGATGTCACAGTGAAACGGATGATCAGCTTGTCGTGGATAGTGGCGGGGATGAGGAAGAGACGGCCAGCTTTAGCTATTTCTTTCAACACACTTTCTGTGAGACAATTAGGACCCTGTTTGAAGAATAAAGAGAAGTGAAATCTGTATCAAATCCTCCAGAAGCCCAGCGGCTGCATTTCCAAAGGCTGCCCAAGCCCCAGCTAACGTCACCCACAGGCATCACCTTTAGACGGAAAACCACCAGGCCAAGATGCCTCTGGGCAGGAATTTCAAAGAAAGGGTCATTTCTGACCAAAGATTCAAAATATTTAGCCATTTCAGTACCCTGGAATTGTAAATATAAAGAGAACAGAGATTAATAATCAGGCAAGGGACAGTTATGAATTAACTTTCCCACTGCTATTCGGGTTTGAGCCAGTGACACCTTTGAAACAGAATTCTGAACGGCTTCTTCCAGATTTCCTTCACCGTTTGATTTTGCTCGCATTCTAAAATTTTTAAGTTTAAGTTTGTACCGTATTAATCTTTCACCGAAGTTTATGTCATTTTTTTTAATATCCTTTTTTTTTTCTTACCTAGGATTATTAACTTAAAAAGGACAGGACTTTCCCTCTTTTGTTTTCATTTTTAAAAATTTCTTCATCCAGCCAATAAAATATTTTGCTAAGTAATTGCTATCATCTGGTTCTCAGACTCAATCCTCTGTTTCAAGAGAAGTCAAAGGATTTAGCTAATCGTGTCTTTGGCCCTGCTGAGACAATCGGGTACAAACCTCACCCAGGCCCTTCTCTCTCTCCAGTGCATGGTCTGTTTACCCAGTGCCCAATCATTGCCCCAAGAACGTTTCGGTAAATACCTATTGACACAATGCAAGAATGTTTGTTCCAGCCTTGGTAGGTCTACATGTCCAAGCCGGGAAAGCCATGTTTCAGGCATATCCATAATAGCGACTAAAATTTTTAGACAATTGTGACAATCAGCATAATTCTGAAAAGGATATGCTCCTACCCTACATACACATGCTGCCCTTTCATTTATTTTCTTTCTTCCTCTATTAGCCAAGCTCTTGGGTCATTATTCCTCAGTGCTCGTGACAGCAAAGGATTGGTGAGACACACAGGCAAGGGGGACAGACCCCAGACGCTCTCGGTACCATTGCCGCTCATTAATCCTCTAGCTAACAAACAGGTGGCCACCCTGAATAATCAAGTCCCAGAGGCCAAGAACAGGCCTACACACCTGAGCCTATACTGCAGGTCCCCTGGGCTGGTCTGCAAACAGAAACCAGCCTTCCTCCCCTCTAAGACACAATGCAAGCCCAGGCTCAGCCCACAGCCTGCACACTACATACATGTCTGACGTGCGCTTGAAGATTCCTCACCCCGAAGGACCGAATCACGAACCAGAGTTTAATAGAGCGAAACCGCCGGCTCAGGGGGATCTGCCAGTGCTAGAACAGAGGTACACAGTGCCCGTGGTCAGAGACAAGGGTGCATTGTCTCTAACAAGGTACTCCCTCACTCACCCCTGGACTTCAGTCATCATCTGTTGTCTGCGCAGCCCTCCAGGGATGCACAGTATCACCATGACTCCTGAAGCTGTTGCTAAGGAGAAGCCAAAGCAAGTTCCCCAAAGCCCCATCATGTGACCAAATCCTACCGGTGAAGGTGGCCAATAGGCCCTCGAGTGCAAGCGCAGACCACCCAGACCCTGAACCAAGAAGAAGACACTTTGCTTAAATGCTGCTTTAAACATTTCGTCCCAGGCTACTATTTATTCAAGATGGGAGCAATACACGTTTTTCTCTAAAAGAAGCTAGACTGAACAGCATAAAATAAAGACCTATTTCTGTTTTCCCCCCAAAATATAAAGTACAGTAATCGGGCATCACCAAAATAGTGACTAAAATTTTTAGACCGTTGTGACAACCTGCATAATTCTAAAAAGGGTATGCTCCTACCCTGCACACACATGCTGCCCTTTCATTTATTTTCTGTCTTCCTCTCATTAGTAACCAAAAGCTCAGACGCTGGACCCTGCAAACCTGGGTTTCTCCCCCAGCTCCGCCGCTTACTGGCTGGGGGCCTTGGACGTTGCGGCCTCCTTGGCGCGTCAAGAGACAGAACAACACCGCCCAGGGATGGGGCAGGAGGGGGGCCGACGGAAAGCACTTCACGGGAAGTTGGCTGTTGAGGCGATAAACATGTGAGCTACTAATGACAGTAGTGTTTCTGCCTAGAACCAAGATGGTCATTATTTAATCTTACTGTCTTGTACTGACGTTTTTCCTGTGACATTCCTGTGCCCTCAGGAGGCATCCCTCCAGCTTTCAGATTTCCAATGAGCACCTGCATTTCGGCCCCTGCCAGGCTAAAATTGGCCCTTTATTCCTGGTCATCAAATTCAACAGACCTCAAAATTCAAGGTTGTGGGCACCACAGATCTGAAAATTTTTCACACCAATTTCAAACCAGTTTCTCAGCTCTGAAACCAGAGCAAAAGTTCTGGAAAACATTGGCAGCTATCCTGATAAGCAATGTGATTTCTAGTGACCTCTTTCTCACATGTCAGAAAGCTTCACTACAATGTCATTGGCTAGAAATAAATATTTGTCCCATCGAACTCACCCACGGGATCCCTAAATCCTCAGAAATGTGCTCACCTTCATCCTTCACCCTAGTTTCCAGACCCAGCACAGTTGGGACATCACCCCTTTGTTGATGGACAATGTTTCTCCTACATCAAGTACTAAGCCTGAGATTTCCAAGCAAACACCCTAGTGGCGAGGACCAGTTGGAGACTTTGTTTACCAGCAGAGGGCATCAAAACCTGGACGAGGGGTAAAATCCCTGTAACAGGGAAGGCAATCAGCTCCACCCTAGTTAGAATGACTGAATAATAGGGGCCTCCTCTGAAAACACGGTTTTCTACATGGCTGTGGCCAACTGACTACTTTATTTCGCCCAGCAGACTAAAATGAGAGGCAGAGATGCTTTTAATTTTGATTTCTTCACACTCTGTCTGTATCCCCAGTTGTTTCTCTTGTCACTATTCCAAAACCAGATCACACTGACCCAGCAGGGTGGTTCTAGCTGATATTTTCTGTTGAAATGGGAAATTTGGTCTTATAAAGGGTGACATGGCTGTTTAACTCGAGGCATTCCCAAGGCCCCCCTGTGTCCTTTCAAGGTGTGGCAGATCTCTCCTGCCAAGGACAACACCATGCCCCTTCCTTGGGGGGTGGTGAGGGGAGCAAGGAGCTTCCCTGATGTCTGAGAGTCAAGCCCTGATTTTAGGTGGCTCCAGGGCCCCGTGGATGAAGTCCCTGAGTGTTCTCTCCCAGGATGGGGCTCTCTTTCTGGCTCTTCTCCAATGTGACTGGACTTCTATTTAAAGCTACAGCCAGCCTCCTGGGTGATAAAGACCTTGGGATATGGTCAGAGCAACAGGGAAGACCCCCAGGATCACGAGAGATAGCAACTTCAGCTTTGTAGAAGTTTCTCGGAGACTTGACAATTAAATCCCTAGGACTACAGGTAGGGACAGGAAAAGCAGACAGCAGCACCTTCTGGATGTAGAAATATAAATAGTAAGGCTTCCCTGGACCACTGCTAAGCCTAATTTAATATTTTATAAGTTATCTAGAAGAGAGAAAGCACCATAAAATCTCCAAACTTAGGGGAATGACCCACAGGAAGATCTTGAGACATTGTTGTGAACGAAAAAAAAAACAAAACACAAAAAAGAAACATGAAATCCGAAATGGGCTTAGGTAAGAAATGCTCTTATGTTTCGGTGATCCAGATTTACTTATAGGAAAATGGGAATCATTTTACACTCAGGAAAG
The DNA here is from genome assembly GCA_029783875.1 of Phataginus tricuspis. Classification (NCBI taxonomy): domain Eukaryota; kingdom Metazoa; phylum Chordata; class Mammalia; order Pholidota; family Manidae; genus Phataginus; species Phataginus tricuspis. The sequence goes on along the minus strand of JAQQAC010003584.1, from coordinate 8,033,625 downwards.
AAAGCTAGAATTATTCCTAAAGATGTCTGCCCCTTGGGAGGATGTAGACACTTTTTTTTTAATTAAGAAATTGTTGAAAGCCCACCAGACAGGGCACTGGAGAAGAATGAAACAGTCTATTTTTATCAACCTTTGGAGCGTCCCCCAACCACTGCAAGCTTGCCTGCAACGCCACTCAAAAACTGCAAAAATCTAAAGCCACTCAAAAGCTGCAAAAATCTAAAGCAAGTCTGAGCTGGTCTGCGGAAGAATAACCAGTAAAATCAAGAGATGATGGAGATATTACTTTAGGACTAAAAGGGCAGGACAATTCAGTTGCCCAAGGAGATAAGACAGAAACATCTCTTGACAAAGAGTGCATCTCACACATTTCAGGCATTGCTTGCCGTACTTCCACATTGATTCCCTTAATCCTCACAGCAAACCTAAGAGAACGTGGTATTATTATCATGATCCTCGTTGGACAAATGAGGAAGTTTAGACACAGAGTTTAAGCCATTTGCCCAAGGCTGGAGGAGCCGGGATTCAGACCCAAGCTGTCTGGCTTTAGCACCTAAATGGTTAACCACTTTGCTATAGCAAATCTCAGCAGCTTGAAAGAACTTTTAGGAATATTACTCCTACCATCTGTGGAGCATTTGCCACATTCCCAGGATTATGTCACGTGATCTGCAGGCATGTTCCCAAGTCAGCCACCCACCAGGGTCACTGAGCCCACCTCACAGATGAGGAAGCCAAGGCTCAGGGCAGCCCACTGAGTGTCCAAAGGCCGAAGGCTGGTGTGCACTCCAGACCATGCTCCTCTCAGTCGGCTCTGCTGCTCCCGCTTGGCCACGCGGATTTAACTTACTTGTTTACATCCCTAGCTCCCCTACAATTAAAAGAAGGGCTCGTCCTCAAACTGAGGAGTAAATCTGAAGAATTTGTTCCCCCAAGAGATAGTACAGGCTGAGGATGGGGTGCAGCTAGTTCTCTGGGAAGGCCAGGACTGCCAGAAGGCACCCGGAAGGTCAGGGAAAGCACCCACGCTCCACCCACACCCACGCAGTGCCTCTCTGGGAACAAAAGAAGGCAATTTAACCAAGGAGCCTCTTTCCCCATCCAAGGAAATTCTCCACCCCTGCTGCTGGGTAGTAAGCAGAAGAGATTATGCAAGATGAGGCAGAAGGGAATTGGCCCACTCGGGGCGAGGAAGACATTTCTAGGCGTTAGACAATGCCATAAATGCTTGGCATACACACTGCCTCAGAGGTGGGTCTCGTTTTCTAGAGTTTTTAACAATTTTCTGGGTTTCATTCTGTATCCTTAAGCACAGCTCTAAACCAAAGGTATACAGTGGCAGTTTTATGGGTTGGGCCCCCAGTGTGCCCATTTCTGGTGGAAGCCAATGTACAGGAGACTCTGGGTTGAAGAGGCAGCCAGTTTCCATCTCAGAGGCCGCCAGGCTGCCCCTTTCCGGCCACTCACCATGAAGTCGGTGGCCGCCCCCGAGTCGGCATGCCTGAGGTAGACGGGGTTCACACTGAAGGTCTGCTGCAGCTTGTACTTGTCCTTGACCCTGCGGGTTTCCAAATGGGCATTAGCAGGGGAGGCCTCGCAGAGGAAGCACGGCTTTCCCACAGGCTGGGAGCCGGGCTGCCGCACTCACCAGAACCCAGTGCAATCAAAGTGCACCATCATCCATTTGGAAGGATTAAAGGTGAAGGAATCGGCGTATTCGATGCCCTTCAGAAAGCCCCGGAACTCAGGGCACAGGAAGGCGGTGCCCGCATAGGCAGCATCGACGTGCAACCACAGCCCCTCACTGGCACCTGAGGAGGCAAACGTCGCCCGGCAGGGAGGTGGGACTGGGGGCGGGAGTGGGGCTGCCACCAGCCAGCTGCAAGGCATCTCTCTCGCCTGGCCCAGCTGGCTGGGGCTGCAAGAGCAGAGCTGGGAGTGGTGGGCCTGCTTTGCCTAAATGAGATGTCCAGGCATGTGGAGATGGGCGCCAGGGGAGGGCCGTGTCAGTGTGAGGGGTGAGGCTGAATGAGGCCTCACCACCTCCTAAAGAGAAAGTCCACAGAGCTGCACCCTGGCCTTTTTCTCTCACTGACCAGAGGGTTAAGGTCCCCGAGCCTAGAACTTCCTGGCATGAAAACCAACTTCCCGCCGGCCCAGAGAGCAATGTTAATGCATCTAATACAAACAAACAGTAGTGGGGGCATGGCTCTCCTAGTGGGTTCCCTACTTGGGGAATTTGAACACACATTTCTTCTCTGCCTTTATCTCTCCCTAGGTTTCCCCTCCCCTACCTTTTTCCATGTCTTAGCTCAGAGTAGACAATCTTCCACTACGCCTCATTCACCTGTGCTTTTGATGCAGTCTGCTTTGAGTAGACTTTGACATACAGGTGAGAGGGCAGGAAACCTGCAAGTCTCCCACTGCGGCCCTTTAGGACAGGATGCAAAGGGGAAGCTCTAACCTTTGGTCCGTGCTGGGGAAAGCAGTGACCTGGCTGCCTGGGCGAAGGCACCTGTGACCTTTGGCCGCTCTTCCCATACCTCAGTCTTTGCAGTGACCAAGGAAGGGTGAGCAAATTCCACAGAGCTAGTTTCAGGGTCTTGTTCTAGGGAACATTCTAAAATTCATTCTTTGTCTTCCTAGCCAGACAGGGAAGACACTTACAGATGGGGCCCAGCTCCGACAGGCGGTCAAATGCACAGACCCCGGTCGTCCCCAGTGTCGCACAGACCTGGAGGAAGATAAAGGACGTTAACGTGGGGAGGTGGGCCCATGGGATACATTGGGCCTGAAGAAAAGACTTAACCACAGATATTTTTTATCCTGCCCATCCCACTAGAACACTGTATTTCACACTAGACTTTCCACAGTAAGAAACACATTCTATATAGTAACCTAGTACATATGTATTAGAAATAAAAGTTTCACAAAACAATAGATACCCTTTGCTACAGGAACACCCTCTGATATTTTCTATTCTTATTTTTTAAATGCTCGGTATGACCCACAAAATTGATTTCCTAGCCCACTGAATAGCAACTCATAATTTGTAACACATGGTATTTGAGGATCCCCCTGCCTTCGTTTGCAGCATGTTACTTGCCTGGATTCTGCCCAGATTCCTTCCTCACCTCCACGTTCTACTGCTTAAGTGTAGAACACATTCTGACTTACAAAAACAGGCACCAAGCCCCGCTCCTTGTCCTCCTGGATGGCTTTCTTAAGAGCTTCCCCTCGGAGTGAGAAGTTGTCGTCCACAGGCAGGAATTTCATCTTCACAAGAGAGATCAAACCAGCCTTTTCCACGGAGGAGTGAGCCTAGAAGGACCACAGAAACCCACTAGCCGACTCATCCTGGGATGCGAACTCCACAGGAACCGCTGAAGCCAGACTGAGGGAATCAGACAAAGCACTGACCTTTGTCCTTCCCCATGGTCCCTAGAGACAACCTCCATGGCATGACCTGCCTTGAATCCCAATATATTTGTGTCTAGAAAAAACTTATTCAAGGACTAAGACTCCGTAAGCTAAGCCCTGGCCTGAAGGTCTGGTCTGTGTTGGGCAACTCACCTGATCAGAGGCATAGGCAATGAGCCGGGCGTTCAGGGAGGAGTCGTCTGCCCCGGGCTCAGATGCTTTCATTTCCAGGATTTTGTTCTTCCTCGCCGCCAGCAGAGCGATCAGGGTGGACTCACTGACTGTGCTCTGTAGTGGAAGAAGGATTACCAGTGGCAGCCCCCACTGTGTGCTCTTGGCACATTCCCAGGCTTCGTGCGCGTGTGTGTGTGTGTGTGTGTGTGTGTGTGTCAGCTATTCCTAAGGAATAGCTCCTGCGTAGGGGACTGTCCTTCCTCACAAACTCGAGTGCCTATTATGAATTCTTCATTCACAACACCCTATGCATTCATGGGACACTTCCCTCTACCCTAATTTTTCAGGGAAGTCACGGAAGCAAATTTTCACCGAAGAGCAGCGTCTTTATTAGAGAGGCCACAGGGACCAAAAAGAGAATGCTCAGTCCCTACTAGATATAAGTGTGTTTATCTGTATGCTTGCTCCCCGTGTGCAACTTGCTTTCAAGAACTTCCAGTTTATTCGGTATGGAAACGGAGTCTGCTCCCACAGGCATATCCCGGTGAGAGCTGGTCCTGGCCAGTCTGAGAACCCAGTGACTTTGGCCTCGTTTTGTTACCAACGGCTCCTGAGCGCTTGGGCTCATATTGATAATATTACATAAGATGATATAAATATTCATTTATAAAATGGAGAACATCCCTTTAGCTGCCTTTCAAGTGGGAGTATCAATTATCCAAAGGAGAACTGGAAAGGACTTCACTCTGGCCTTGAGAATGGGAATCCTGGGGGCCACCTTAGCGGCTTCATGGGAATCTTGATGGTTTCTCATCATTCATTCACTCAGTCTGTGGTGCTTTTTCTTCTTGAAATCTTCAGGTGACCAGCAGCTGATAGCTCCCTGCTCTAAAGCCTGGCAGACAGCATCACAGGTCGGGACAGAGGCCAGATTCCACACGATATTCAGTGGCTGGAAATTAATCCACGGAAAGGAAGCCGGCAGAATAGAAATAACAGTAGTACCCCCTGCCAATTGTACAGCGATTCTTAGTAATGTCATCCCATTTGCTCCTCATGAAACCTCTCAGAGATACTTGCCATAAAAGTGTCAGTCTACGCAGGAGGATGGTGATGCTCAGAGAGGTTACAGGACTAAGTCAAGTTCACATGGCTGATGACTACAGGAGAAAGCACAGTTTGGACTTCGACAGGCCTGGGTTTGAATCCTCATTCTTCCACTTACCAGCTGTGTGACCCGGAGCCCATTTTTAACCTCTCTGAACTTTAGGGTTCTCCTCTCAAAACTGGGGGTGATACTATTTACCTGCAAGGTCCTGGAGATAATGAAATGAAAAGCAAGATGATGTACGGCAGACATTTCCTATGTCCTCCCAGATACAGTATCTGAAGTTGTAACTATTTGCTAACAAACAACCCAGAAGGGGTCCACATATGCAGTGATTTGTCTTCCTTGTGAGGTTCAGAGTTTAATCTTGCTGCCAGATTGCTGCAAGTGAGACGGGGGGGTCACTTAGCCAGCAGACAGGCCCAGCAAACTTTCCAGTTCTCATCTCGGGGCAGCATGGATATTTTTATCTAAGAGATGAATTCATTCAGTCCTCACATCCGCTCTTTGAGGAAAATATTATTATTATCTCTATCTTATTGATTATAAAACCAGGGAAATTACACATTACAGTAAAATTCAAGACTTTGGAGATTCTCAGAATCACGCCCTCATGAATGTCAGGACTTAGAGATACAAAGGCACCCAGCAACACGCACAGACTACAGGAGGCGCCCGGCAACGCGCGCAGGCTACAGGGGGCGCCCGGCAACGCGCGCAGGCTACAGGGGGCGCCCAGCAAGCTCCATTATACTGCCTGACCTTGACAAAAAAAGGAATATTGGAAGAACCATCATTTGACAGATACCCAAATTAATTGGTGTTAGTTTCTCTCACTGCCAGGGACGTCCTGGACCTACTTGCCTTCTCATGTCTGCTTACCATAAGGTGTGAAACAGAACACGGAAGGGAAGCGGTTAGATTATAAAGTAAGAACCCGAGTCAAGTAATACCAGAAATGTGACCATGTGTTGACTGTTTAATCTTCTTCAAAGAAAAAAGACAGGAGGAGTGGCGATGGCAGTGGCAGCTGTGGGACCTGAGAGAGGAGAGGCAGCAACAGAGGGATTGGAGGTGCGGCAGAGCTAGTAGCTCTCAGCGCTGGTATCATCGGTGGTGGTGATGGTGGTGATGGGGTGGTGGTGGTGTGAGTGGCATGAGAGATCCCCCGAGAACAGAACTGCCTGGGCAAGGGTTTGGTTTATCTGTCACTACTTAGCCGCCACGCTAGAAGAAGCTTTGCTCCTGAAGGCACCTGCAGGACGCCTCCCCCCTGGCTGCCGGGCTGGTGGTGCAGGAAGTGCTCTGGGAGTCCCAGCATTTTTGCCAGCCAGTCCATGACGTTCATCTCGAGCTCCGTGCACACAGGGCTGGAAGCCTAAAAGAGGAAAGCGGTTTCATCCTGGGAGCCCAGGTACCAAGATGCCCCGCCAGCCTCGGAAACACATTCTGTCTCTGCCCTGGCCCTGCCCGAGCCCTGACGGTATCAACGGGGACCTAACCTTTCTTCTCCCTGGAGAAGGGGTCAGTGTCAGGCCCTGTGCCCCATCCCCACCCCATCTTCTGCCAAGCCGAAACAGGAAACGAATGTGGGGCTTTGGATTCATGCCCCCCTTGGTGAGGTAGATTCCCCTGGACCCCAAGCCCAAGAAGTGGTCATGTTCATCTGGCGCCCCGAGTCCCTGAAGTACCAGCTGAGAAGCAATCTAAAGGCCAGGGGGGCAGTGGAAGGACTAAGAAAGAAAACACTACTTCCTGGAAGAAATAGCAATTCTCCCCACCCCCAATCCTCCCAACCCCCATTCCCACACCCTATAACAATTCAGTTTTAATATATAAAGCTGTTCTAGGAGGCTTCTGACAGAATTTAAAGCTGATTAGTTATTAGGGGAAGTCTTAAGGCATATCCCTAACCTCTCAAAGTCAAGACCACGGTGGAAGTTGAACCCACAGAAGCCCAAGTGCTTAATGAGGGTCACAAATTGTGGCAATAACCAGATCACAGTCCAAATCTCATCTTTGTCTCTATGAGCTGTTTGATCTTGGAGAGATAAGTTACTTAAGCCGCAATTTCTTCACCCACAAAATGGGGCTGATACTCATGAATCCATAGGGTTAAAGGATAATAAGAGATAATTTATATAGAGCCTAAGCTCCAAGGAAGTAGCCATTGTGATATTTAACTTGGAACCCTGTTCAGAGACCAGGACAAGTATGTCTGCCCCAAATATGTCACATCCTGCTGTGTCCCCCATCACCACTGATTACAGCTACAACCATTGCTACTCACCCAGGTGAACCCCAAGCAGTTGATGGCATCAGCCAGCATGTCTCCCAGCAGCGATGGCCAAGAGGTGAGAGCTGGGTAGTAGGCGTGCATATGGGGGCTTTGCCAGTGCACCACCTGGAGGCAGAGCATGGACACGGATGGCACCAAGAGGCGAGGCCAGTTGGCTTTCCTCCACCAGAGACCCTCCCTGGCAACGGGGAGCACCCACTCTAGAGATGGGTTGACACTTTTAAGACAAATAAGGCAAATAAGTTATGCAACTCCATACAAATAAGACATATTCATGGTGTTCTTGCCAACCACATTTCTCCTATTCTAAGCTTGTTCATCAGTGGAACATTTGCACATATGCAAAGACCAGAAGGGAATATGCAAAATGACAACTGCTATAGTAATTAGGATTGTGGATTCTGGGTAGTGTTCACATTAGCCTCCAATGCTTATCCCCCATGCCACCCCTGCCCAGTAATAAATGGAAGGGGAGATGTGAGCTCCAGAAGAGTAGGCTGCTTGTCTCATCCAGTTTTTTGCAAAAAGCATCCTTTGTTTTATGGATCTGTGAGCTCTCTGGGCAAGCAGCTCCTGTAGAGGGTTAGTGTGAATGGGTTCAAAGCTGTCTTTAGCTTCCCAATAGGGATGAAGAAAAAAGCAGAGAGAGCAGAAGGGGTAGGCCAAGGGCACAGAACCCCTACCTCCAAATTAACCCCTGAACCCACAATCAGATTAAACTGATTGTAAGGAGGAGCCAGATGGGCAGAGAAGACTTTCCATAATAGGTCTCTGAAGTCCCCTCAGTGACTCATTGGCTTCACTGATTATCTAATCTAGCTTCATCTCACTGTTCTACAAGCCATGGCCTGGTCATTTCTGCATTCATGCCTTTGGGCAATGCTGTTTCCCTGACAGGAAGGAACTTCTCATACAGACATGGCCCTCCCAAAGCTGTTCTAGGAAAGCTACTAAATATTCATTTTCATTATGAGCCTTTCCCCAGTTCCTCAGCCCCCTTTGATCCTTTCCCCAAGCCTAGGGAACACTCACTCTCTTTCTACGTGTTCCAGCCCTACTGAGAACTCATTAGATAGCATCTCAGGATATCATCAAGGTATTCAGTGTGCACAAATTCATTTTATCCCTCACCAGCAAGGACATCATATATGGTAGAAGAATAACATTTAAGCCCTTGGAGACAGGTTCCAGTGTGACTTTGTAGATTTACTGTGAAGCCAATGAACTTAAGCCACTAGATCCCATATTTGCATAGGTCTCTGTTGAGATACACACTTTTATTTTCTTAAAGGGGATCTCAAAATTTGCATACAACTCAGACTCCATAAAAACAGGGTCCAACCCTCCACCTCTCTTGACCTCAGTTCCTCATTGTATAATAAATCCTGTCTCCTGGGATTATTATCTGGATCAGCCTGGGAGGAAATTTGCAAAATATAAAGCTGTGTGCACGGTGAGTTAATCACATGGTGACAGATACATCCTATATGCTGACTTGATGATTAGATAATCAGATCTCTTTCCTGAATCTTCACCAGGAAGAATGTGTCCTAGGTAATAACAGTATCTTCCACTTTTCCATGCTTTATATCTTACTTAATTCTCACAGCACCCCAACGAAGTAGGTTCTACCATTATCCCTGTTTTGCAGATGAGAATTGGGGCTGTCAGGGAGAGGTAGCATCCCGTGATCACACGTATCTTATAGGACAGATGACAGCACCAAAAGAGAAACCCAGGCTGTCTGACTCCAGAGAGCGCGAGCCCCTGAGCAGGATGGCGTGCTGCCTTCTCCCTGCCTGCACTGCCCTCTCTCCCCCATGCAGAGCTGATGTGGTTTTTCTAAGCAGGGTTGGAAACAGTGGACAGTTTTTCCTCTCTGTTTGTCTAGGAGGTGGCAGGAAGGAAAAATTAATCTAGATTTCAGAAAGGTGCTGGCCAAATGAGAAAGCAAAGAGCCCCCGGCTTTCAGGCCAGCTCTCAGAGCCTGGTGCAGCCTGTGAGATGAAATAAAAGATTGCGTCTTCATTATCGAGGTGCTTAGTGACAGTATTTTGGAAACCCCAGAGAAGGGCTTCCACCTCCTGGCCCTATCAAGAGACAATTGTCTGTTCTTGTAAGATAAATATGATAAAATAAGCCAGATGAACACTTATCGAAAACAGACAGGCCTCGCTGTCATGCAATGAGCCCCTTTGACTGCACCCCAGCAACTGCTGGATTTTCTTTCAATCAAATGAATCAGCTCATTTCCATCTCTTCTGACAGTTGCTTTCAGTCTCACTACCAATTACAGTTAGCCCATCAGCAGATTACATTTTACAGAATGAAATCCAGGAGATAATCTAATCAGGGAGCTTGCCTCCTTGGTAAAGCTTTACGATAATGAAATTTTCAAAAGACTCTTGTGAAATAGGCTGCGTGGTCAGAGGGAGATGAGTATTTGGCTTTGTACAAACTTGCCTCCAGCTTCTGAGTTTGACTAATTTCTCATCCCTGCCTCCAGGCATATTTCTGTCACATTTAGGTTCAAAGCTCTTTGGGGATGTTGGAAGCAAATTTCAAGTCGCCTGGGGAGGAGCCTGTGGACATGCAGTCAGGACACCAGTGCCCCGAGCAGGGAGGGGGGACAACAGCCGGTGCGATGGGGCTGCAGCTGAAGGGGCAGAGCCTGGGTGCAGGGCTCCGGCTAGGGCGCTTAGTCGCTCACTGCTAGAATATCAGTGTAGGAAAAAGAGCAGAGCCTTTTAAGTAAGACTGGCCTAGGTTACGATCTTGCATCTGTGACTTTGGAAAGACAGTTAACTTCTCTGAGCCTCAGCGTCCTCATCCATACAACAGGATCATAGAGTCACTGTGCGGTGAAGACAATCTAGCCTGTAATGCAGCTAGTACAGTGCCTGGCACGCGGCACGGAGCTCAGGAAAGGCGGCCCTGCTGTGGCAGGAGGACCGGTGCACTCACAGCTCGAGCGCCTAGGCACAGCTCCTCACCACTTGCGGCCAGGAACGTTGGCACAGCCTGTGGCAGGTGGCTCCAGCTGTTCCCTGGCCCTGCCAGCGCCGTCACCACATGTGCCCTTTGTCCCTGAGAGTACAGATGGTTCGGAGAAGGCCCCTTCCTGCTGCCGAAAAGCAGCCCAATCACGAGACCTCCCCTTCGAGAGGAAGGACGTGGCTCCCGCCTACGGAGGAGAGGGACTCCCCCGGCTTCCTGAGCCCCCCAAACTGACAATAGGGTGCCCGCAGGGAATGTGGTCGTGGCTTCCTCCCTACCTTTGGTGTGTCTCAGGATTTGCAGGAGAGTCCCTGGCTCTGCCAGCTGGGGCTCTGGGGACCCTCTCTAGCCTCCTCTCTCCGTCTTGCTATCCAGTTATCCTTTCCCCTCGGACCCAATCTTCACGTCTCACCTCATCCCATTAGATTTCCACACTGTGTCAGACTAGGCCCTGGGATACAGTCCTGATTGCCTCCAGCAACCTACCTACCACGGCAGGTCAGCCCTGGCATCACAAACCCAACTTCAGTCAAAGTCCCGATCCTCTCCAGGCCCAGGAGACAGGCTTGGGTGTCGGTGGCAAGGTGGTGGGGGGTCATCCCTGGCTTACCGGAGGCAGGTCCTTCCTCAGGCCTACATCCCACTCTCTGTGCCCCCGAGGCCAGAGCCCCCACTGTGGTGACTGTCTCTCACCCCAGGCATGATGATCCGCTCAATGTCCCCAAAGATGCTGTCCCAGCTCTCAGGTTCCTCGGGGGCAGCCTCAGGCAGCTGGGCCCGCAGGTAGCCAGGCCGCACGTCTGGAGTCACCCGCCGCGCCCGCACCGTGCTCAGGTACTGGCAGATGTAATCCACCATCTCTCTTCCTATGAGCAAGGCAAAGAAACCAGCTTCGTGTGCCCTCCCTGGGCCCTGGCCAATTCATGCCAGTGCCCCTCAGGTCGGCCGGGAGACTTGGGGAGGGAGGAGGTGGGTTCATGGCTGAGGCGGGCAGGGTCTGATGCCTCCATAGGCCTCGTCTTCAGAATGTAAAACATAAGTGAGGGAGTGAATGACTAATGGGGGGAGGGTTGGGAGCACAGGTGAACAGGGCACCATCTCAAAGCATAAAACCCCAGCCTCAAAGTCAGGTATCTCTTGATATTCCCCTCTGCTTCTCCATATCAACCTGGGTCATCTTTCTTACCTTTCTTTTCTTCTCAAAAATAGACTGTCTATGACATCTACAGGTTCAGTAGAAACTCTGTGGCTCTTTCTACAAAAAAGTGCCACATACACATTCACGCACACGACCTGTTCTTGTTAGCACAGATGGCAGGCTCCCAGGCCAGCCTCTGATAAAAGGTGAAAAGCTATTTGTTCGCCTTTCCCACTTAGCCAGTAATTCCTCACCTTTTTATTGACCCATGGACTTCTTTGAGAATCTGATTAAAACCCTAAGCTTACACATACACAAAATTTGGCTCAAAATTTCCGAGGTTTATGGAATCCCTAAAGCACAACCATAGACCCAGACTAAGAACCCTGCACCAATTAGTATTTCTTGGGGAAATGCAAAGCCATGTCCCTCTGCCTCTACCAAAACCTCAGTGCCTAGAACATGTTTCTGACGCTCAAAAAAAATTATCAAATGAATAAGGAAGAAGAATAGCCAAGTCAAATACTCTGAAGCCACGGCACATTATTATTCTTTCATTTCTGCAGGGAGGGTCTGGCTTCAGTGCCTCTGTCTCTTGCTTGGAGTCTCTCTTTCTCTGCCTCTGCTTCTCTCCCTGTGTCTGTGCATTCATCTCTCTCTGTCTCTCTCAGTATCTCTAATTCTTCCTCAGTACCCCCTATGCTCCTTTCCCTGCTGCAAAAATAATAATAATAATAATAATAATAAAAGAGAAGAGGAAAGGGAACCAGATCTCTGTCCTCTGCACAAGCTTGTGCAAAATTCTCACAAACAGGACAAGCCCCAAACAAAACTGTGAAGGAGTCTTTTTGTTCTCCTCCACCCCCCAGCCGCCACCCCCACAGCCCGATGTTTCTGGTGAGCGGCTCGGCACCTACGCGAGCCCTCCACTTATCCAGAGGCAGTATGAAATCCATTTATGTTCCACACACAGGATAAACGTCCACAGGGACCTGCTCTCGGCCAAAAGTACCTCTGGAAAGCAGTGAAATGTGTTAATGCACACCTAAGTGTAAAGGCTGCTAACCACTTAGAGAGTTACATCTGCGTGGACAAGAGAGACATGGGATGATAACTTATAGCAAAGGAATTTTAGGCAATATAAACTACCCGTAGGGATGAGCATATAAAACGTTATAGAAAGAGAAATTAGGCAACTATCTGCTTCCCCTCTTAGGAGAGCCATGCCTAAAATAGGTTAACTATTTAGTTTTGCTCATCACACAAGGCTTGAGACATAATAGCTGCTTCCTAAACATTTACGGGGTGAATGAGTACATGAAAGACCGCCACTGAGAGATTCACACATAGAGAAATGAACACAAAGAAAGAAAAGATTTCTCAGTGACTACAGAATACGAAGAGGAAAGTTTTTTCAATTTCAGAATATGAATAATCCCCCTTTTGCCATTTAGATCGGGAATCCAAATGCCCTATTTTGTGAGAAGGGAAAAAGGAGAAGTGTAACACGGCAGCATAGCCTCTATGAGAGCAGAGACATGAGAGAGAGAATGAGAAGTCAAGAGAAGTTTTAAACTGACCTCACATTCCTTTCTCGGGACAAATTTAGCCGAAGTCAGCTCTCAGAAGGCGATTCTAATGCTCCAACTGACCCCGCAGAACCTAAGGGCTGACCCCAGCAGCAGTTCCTGCAGGAGCGGCTGGGGGACAGAGGGTCAGGACCCCCTCGGCTCACCTCGCTCTCTGTATTCCTGAGGCTCCATCATCTTCTTGGGTCAGGCTCTGCTCCTCACAAGACGCGCACGGAGAAGGTGGAAGGTGCGCTCCTGGGCAGCCAGGGCCGGCCCTTTATTTAAAGGGTTCTCCTTTCTTCCACCTTAGCTCCGCCCTCCAGGCCCTTCCTCCAGGCTTAATTAATTCCACCCCTTCTTTTTCCCAGTCCTTGTTGGGAACAGTGAACACATCTTTGGCTGGTCAAGACATCCAGGATTTTAAGAAAGAGAGAGAGGGAGAGAGATATGCAGGATAAAAAGTGCTTCTAAATCAAAAAGCACACTTAGCAACCGAAGCCTACAGGCAGCATCCAGGTGGATATGGTAAAGGGCCCTCAAGCTTTCTGCCCCCGGATTTACACAGCAGGGCCTCAGCCTCCGTCAAAGCTCCCAGCTCGGTAGCACAGCACAAAACCATGCAGAATAAGCAGTACAAATGATCAGTATTACAACTGCCTTTGCTTCGCCATCAACCGCAGGGAGGGGAGGACAGGCCCTTAAGGGATGCTGCCTTGCTGGCTGTGCTGTGCTCAGCAACAGGAGATGTTATCCTCTAACACAATTGTTTTTTTAACTACTACATAATATTTATTGTTGCAGAGAGATGAGAAAACACAGATAAGCAAAAGGAGTAAAAATTGAAACATCCCCCAGATTTAATCACTTAAAAGGGTGTGTGTGTGTGTGTAAAAAGACATGTGGAAACTACTGTAGAGAGGAGAAACACTACTCTCGGAGCTTGAGTTCTGAGCAAAAAGTGATCAAATGCTTTCAAGGTGCCAAACAATAGACTTTTTTGTTTGTTTCCATTCTTCATCTTCCTTGTCCTTTCAGTGGTATTTTGTAGTTACTACTTCCTTGTCTTGGAGGTGTAGCAAGTCTCTGGGACTTCAATAAAATGCACTGCCATGCTCTTTCTTCTGCCTTACTGCCTGTTTGTCTCCTCTAGCCAGCCCTAAGTGTTGGCATGCTTCAGGGCATCGCCCTCTTCCCATCTTTCTTCCTGGGTGGATTTATCCACGCCTATGGCTTTAAATGGTACCGATGTGATAACAAGAAGGTATAAACCTTGTGTCAAATTTATACCATGAGGCCTTCCAGTCTTCTGAGCTCAAAAGCCTTACATCCAGCTGCCTATATGATCCCCTTTCATGGTATCAGCAGATTCCACATCTGGTGAGAACCTCCCTCCTGACTTGCAGATGGCCATGTTCTTCCTGCTCTATCCTCACATAGGATAGTCTCTTATAAGAGTACTAATCCTTTATGGGGGCTCCACCCTCACAAACTTATCAAAACTTAATTATCTCCCAAGGCCCAACCTCCTAATACCCTCAAATTGGGGGTTAGCCTTCAACATATGAATTTGGGGGGGATAAAAACATTTGATCCATAACAGAATGCATCTTTTTTTTTTCTTGGACAGGACTTTATTCATTCATTCATTCATTTATTATTATCAAATGTACATCACAGTAGTTTAACAGTCCTCCTCCCTCTTGGTAACCACTAGTCACTTCTCAGTGTCTATGATCCTAATGCTGTTTTGTTCCTTCTGTTTTGCTTTGTTCTTATATTCCACAAATAAGTGAAATCATATGGTATTTTTCTTTTTCCACCTGGTTTATTTCACTGCGCATAATACCCTCTAGATCCATCCATGTTGTTGCAAATGGCAGGATTTCTTTTCTTTTTATGGCTGAATAATATTTCATTGTGTATATGTACCACCTCTTCTTTATCCATTCATCTACTGATGGACACTTAGGTTGCTTCCATATCTTAGCTATTGCAAATGCTGCAGTGATAAACATGGGGGTGCATATATCTTTTTGAATCAGGGGTTTTGTTTTCCTTGGGTAATTTCCTAGGAATGGAATTACTGGGTCAAATGGTACTTCCATTTTCAGTTTTTTGAGGAACATGCATACTGCTTTCCACAGCAGTTGTACCAATTTGCAGTCCCACCAGCAGTGTAGGAGGATTCCTATTTCTCTGCATCCTCACCAGCATTTGTTTTTTCTTGTCTTTTGGATAGTGGCCATCCTAACTGGTATGACATGATACCTCATTGTGGTTTTAATTTGCATTTCCCTGATGATTAGCAATGTGGAGCATCATTTCATGTGCCTGTTGGCCATCTGAATTTCTTCTTTGGAGAAATGTCTGTTCAGGTCCTCCACCCATTTTTTGATTGGGTTTTTTATTATTTGGGTGTGGAGGCATATGAGTTCTTTACATATTTTGGATGCTAACCCCTGATCAGATGAGTCATTTAAAAATATATTCTCCCATAGTGTAGGATGCCTTTTTGTTCTGCTAATGGTGTCCTTTGCTGAACAGAAGCTTTTTGGTTTGATGTAGTCCCACTGGTTCATTTTTATTTTGTTTCCCTTGCCTGAGTAGATGCATTCAGGAAAAAGTTGCTCATGTTTATATTCAAGAGATTTTTGCCTATGTTTTCTTCTAAGAGTTTTATGGTTTCATGACTTACAGTCAGGTCTTTGATCTATTTTGAGTTTACTTTTGTATATGGAGTTAGACAATAATCAGTTTCATTCTCTTGCATGTAGCTGTTCAGTTTTCCCAACACAAGCTGTTGGAGAAGCTCTTTTCCCCATTGTATATTCATAGCTCCTTTGTCATATATTAACTGACCATATATGCATGAGTTTATATCTAGGCTCTCTATTCTGTTCCATTCATCTATGGATCTGTTCTTGTGCCAGTACCAAATTGTTTTGATTAGTATGACTTTGTAGTAGAGCTTGAAGTCAAGGAGCGTAATCCCCCCAGCTTTGTTCTTCTTTCTGAGGATTGCTTTGGCTATTCAGAGTCTTTTGTGGTTCCATATGAATTTTAGAACTGTTTGTTCTAGTTCGTTGAAGAATGCTGTTGGTATTTTGATAGAGATTGCATTGAATCTGTAAATTACTCTGGGCAGGATGGCCATTTTGACAATATTAATTCTTCCTATCCATGAGCATGGGATAGATTTTCACTTTTTGGTGTCTTCTTTAATTTCTCTTATGAATGTCTTGTAGTTTTCAGAGTAAAGGTCTTTCGCCTCCTTGGTTGGATTTATTCCTAGGTATTTTATTCTTTTTGATGCAATTGTAAGTGGAGTTGTCTTCCTGATGTCTTTTTCTGCCAGCTCATCGTTAGTATATAGGAATGCAACAGATTTATGTGTACTAATTTTGTATCCTGCAATTTTTCTGAATTCAGTTACTAGTTCTAGTCATTTTTTGGTGGGTCCTTAGAGTTTTCTATGTATAGTACCATGTCATCTGAAAATAGTGAGAGTTTAATTTCTTCCTTACCAATTTGGATGCCTTTTATCTCTTTGTTTGGTCTGATAGCTGTGGCTAGGACTTCCAGTACTATGTTCAATAAAAGTGGTGAGAGTGGGCATCCTTGTCTTGTTCCCAATCTTAGAGGAAAAGCTTTCAGCTTTTTGCTATTAAGTATGATGTTGGCTGTGGGTTTGTCCTATATGGCCTTTATTATGTTAAGGTACATACCCACTATACCCATTTTGTTGAGAGTTTTTATCATGAATGGATATTAAATTTTGTCAAATACTTTTCAGCATCTATTGAGATGATCATGTGTTTTTTATCCTTCTTTAAAGACAGAAAGTATTATACTTGTTACCTGGGGCTTAGGGTTGGGGTGTCCGATGTTGAAAGCTAAGAGGAGCAGAGTTTAGAATGTAGGGGTGTTGAAAATGTTTTAAAACTGGTTAGTGTGATGGTTGCACAACTGTGAATATACTAAAAGCACAATTATATATTTTAATTGGGGGAATTTTATACTTTGGAACTTACACCTCAGTGAAGCTGCTGATTAACATAAAATTAAAAAAAAGAATGCTTCAGGAATGGTCTTTGGGGAAAAAAATAGCCTAGTGGACTTGGACTCCAGTGATATTGCCAGTAGTAAAAGTTTTTCACAGGACCGGGGTAGGGCAAAAGGATAACATTTTAATTCATTTTATAAAAGAATGACAATGATAATAGCTGACATTTATTGAGTACATATAAAGTTCCAAGCACTAAGTTAGGCAATTTTAGTGGAAAAGTATGAGTTATTCTCTGGCCAAGTGTGGCTTTGCTCCATTATCTCTCTTCTATTTTTCTGCAACTCCATTTATGCCTATGTTGAACTTTTTTTCCCCTTATCTCATATATATGTATATATATATATAATATATAAATTATATATTGTTATATAAATTACATATAAAAATGTTATATATGTACTATATTCTCTTTTTTTGCATCTTCTTATCTCTCTGAGTTTGAGGTTGGAAACTTTTTCCTGACCTCTTCTTGAATTCTCTCTTCAGAAGTATCTAATATGATAATAAAACTGTTTATTGACTTCCTAATATCAGTTACTGTATTTTTTTTCAGTTGTAGTTTTAATTTGGTTTGTTTTTTAATACTTTTCAATTATTTTTACCAAATTAAAAAACCTTGACTCTTATTTCCCTGAACATAATAAACTTTCTTTTTAAATTGCTACTGAATATTAAAGAAGGGCTGTATATAGAAAGACATACCGTGTTCTCAGGGAGCAAGACTCAACATCACAAAGATATCAACTTTCCCTAAGATAATTTATAAACTTAACACAATCCCAGTGAAAACACCAAAAAGCTTTTTGGGTGTTCTGTTTTAGAATTCAGTAATTACTTTTACAGTTCAGAAGGAAAAGTAAGTATACTAGAATAATGAGGAAAAGTAAGTATACTAGAATAATGAGGAAAACTCTAAAAGAAGAGAAATGAGAACATTCTGTTCCCACAAAGTAGGTATTAAAATATTTCATGATTCCTTAATAATTAAAATGATGAGATATTGATGTATGAAGGGACAAAATGAACAAATAAATTCAAATACACACAGGAACTTGGCATATAATAAAGATGGAGGGATCTTTATTATATGGAGGATCTTTTCTCAGATCGGAGGGAAAAAATGAACTATGTAATCAACCAGGCTGCTATAAACAAAAAAGAGAAGAAAAGAGAAGAAACAAAAGGAACGAAATTGTGCTGAGACAAGGGCAGACAGTCATCTGGAAACAAAAAATAAGTTGGAGTCATTCCTTACAACATGTACTGGGATAATCTTTTTTTTAAATCAAATACTCAAGTTTAAAAAATAAAACCATAAAATTATATGAAAACATCACTATACTCAAGGTAATCAGTTTCACAGATGCATATGTCCAAACTCATCAAATTATATACATTAAATATGTACAGTTTTTTTAATCAATAAAACTGTTGAAAAAAAAATAAAGATGAAAGTTCCATGACGAAAATTTAGGAGCTTTAATGGTCAATCTCAAAGTGATATTATCTTTCTAAGTATGGCTCAAAAGCTAGAAACCATAAATTTAACCATGTTTTTTTAAAAACCACAAGAAAAGTCAAAAGATAATGACAAACTGAGAAACAAATATTTGCAATTCATAGCACAAGGGCAAGAAGAAAAAGACCAGCCCTCTAATAGAAAAATGGGAAAAGAATAGTAAGAGAAATTACCAGAAAGGGAAATATAAAACCCATAATTGAGAAAATCAACTTAAACCTACACTCAACTACCATTCTCCCTATGAGAATAGCAGAACACCAGCCTAATGACACACTAAGGTAGAAGAAGGACAGTGGGAAAAGGTGATCAGGGGAAACAGCCTATGGAAAGGCCATGAGGTTAGACAGACCCTAGTACAGCCAGAGCAGAGAGTATTAGAGAGCCAGGTACCAGTGCAGCTGGAGAGGCAGGAAAGGAGAAAGCTAGGAAGGACCACTAGGGATTGATTTGCCCAAAGGGCGGTGGGTGGGAAATCATTGAAATGTTTATGGATTTAATCAAGGGTGTGACAAGATCAGATTTGCATTTTTACTCTTGTTTAGCCTCACGGTGGAGAATTGAACTAGCAGAGCTAGAATGAAACCCTGTTAGGAGGCAGTCATTCAGGGGTTATGAGAAGTACTGATTCCACACCCACAAACATGTTTTCATCATTCTGTGCTTAAAATACAACAGCATAAAATATCACCTCACACCAGTGAGGATGGCCAACATAGAAAAGACTAGGCACAACAAATGCTGGCAAGGATGCGGAGAAAGGGGAACCCTCGTACACTGCTGGTGGGAATGTAAATTAGTACAACCATTGTGGAAAGCAGTATGAAGGTTCCTCAAAAAAACTCAAAATAGAAATACCATTTGACCCAGGAATCCCACTCCTAGGAATTTACCCTAGGAATGCAGCAGCCCAGTTTCAAAAAGACAGATGCATCCCTATGTTTATTGCAGCACTATTTACAATAGCCAAGAAATGGAAGCAACCTAAGTGTCCATCGGTAGATGAATGGATAAGGAAGATGTGGTACATATACACAATGGAATATTATTCAGCCATAAGAAGAAAACAAATCCTACCATTTGCAACGACATGGATGGAGCCAGAGCGTATTATGCTCGGTGAAATAAGCCAAGCCGAAAAAGACAAGTATCAAATGATTTAACTCATCTGTGGAGCATAAGAACAAAGCAAAAACTGAAGGAACAAAACAGCAGCAGACTCACAGAACCCAAGAATGGACTAACAATTACCAAAGGAAAGGGATAGGGGAGGTTGGGGGGTCAGGGAGGGATAAGGGGGAAAAGGGGCATCACGCACGATTAGCACACATAATGTAGGGGGAGGCACAGGGAACGCAGTATAACACAGAGAAGACAAGTCGTGACTCAATAGCATCTTACTACACTGAGGGACAGTGACTGCAATGGGGTATGTGGTGGGGATTTGATAATGGGGGGAATCTAGTAACCCCAATGTTCCCCATGTGATTTTATATTAATGATACCAAAATAAAGATACAAGAGCACGCCGCCCTCCCTTCCCATTCCTTCTGCTTTGTACAGAACGACTAGAAAGCTTTTACTCACTCTCACCATGTTATCCCCATCACACTCCCTCACAAGCCAACACCAACTAGAAATATTGTTTATCAAAACTTAAACCCTTCTCCTTGGGATTTAAATCTTCAAAAAACATCAAACTCAACTCTTCCACCTCAAGATTCCTGTGTGGTTCCTGTGCTCCAGATGGTCAGGAGACAATCTCCTCTAACTTCCCCATTCCTGCTTGCTGAATGGACCTCCAAGGAGCAGCAACAGAAGTTTCCCATAGGTTTTGTGTTTGTGACCTTCTAATGTCAGGTTGGGTTTTTCTACCCCTGTGCCAAACTGTTGCCGATTCACACACCCAAGTCACACACAACCATGACACCCATCCCTGTTCTAGCCTCACTGCATCTGTGTGCAGCCTGTGTACTCCAGGGTCAACCCCCCTCACAGAGTTGGCTCAGCCACAGAGGCAATAACAATGAGGCTGGGCACCAGGCTCAGCTCTGTTGATCTCCCATGATTCCTTTCCCTGGATGGATGAAGGAACTGAATAAGATATTGCTGGACATTTAGGAAAATCTGGAGACATTTTCGGTTTTCAAAACTTGGGTGGAGAGGAAGGTTGTAAGACCGGGGAGAGGAAATCCTAGGGCCAAATACCTCTAAAAGCCAAAATCAGTCAAAGGGAGAAATAAAGTTTAAAACCCATTTTCGCTTACAAACTGCAGTCCAGGGCCATCTTTCTCCTCTGCTCCGGAAGAAGCCAGCAAGCAAGCCAGCCCCCTCTCCTTAACCTCTCAGGCTCAGACACACCCTCGGTTGCCCAGGTAATTACCCACTGACAAGGAAATAAACTTGCCTGAGGATATGCAAATGTACTAAAGCCAGGCGAGATATTCTGGAAATGTTACAATTTTACCCACAGAGGTGTTACTGGCCTCTAACGGGTAGAGGCCAGGAATGCTGCTAAATATCCTACCTGCACAGGACAGCCCCCAGAACAAGGAACTATCCAGCCCCAGACGCTGTAGTGCCCAGGTTGAGAAATCCTATTCTCCTTGGGGGGGAAAACAAAAAAGGAGCGAAAAAAGCAGGGGTTTATTTCTGACACTCATTACTTGGGAAAATTATTCCATCTCTTTCATTTCCTTTTCTGTAATATAGGTGCAATTAACATTATTTCATCCTTTTAAAAACAAACACCATCAAGAAAAATCAGGAACTCTTAATACACAAAAAAGGAGAAGGTAAAACCTCCCCATCCAGAGAACCCAAGCTGGCACTCACTCATTCATTCCACAAATATTTGCCAAGGGCTTTCCTGGTGCCGGGCACTGTTGTGAGCGCTGAGGATGTCGCAGTGAACCCCCCGTGGAGCTGACATTCTAGTGGGACAGACAGAACATAAACAAAGAAAACATATATGTCAGAGGTGGTAAGTGCTGTGAATAAAAGAAAAGGGAAGGGATAAAAAAAAAGGAGCAAGACAGGGTAAGTCAGAAAAGACTAACAGAAAAGGCGACATTTAAGAAAAAGTCTGAGGAGGTCAGTGGGGGCTCTTGGCATATCTGGAGAAAGAGTGCTTTGGGCAGAGGGACAGTGCCTGTGAGGTGTAAAAAAGCAAAGCACAGTTCCCTTAATGGGGTCACTTCTCTTAGGCCAAAGAGTCACCAGAAGGGGGCATAATGCCCCATCTAATTTCACTCGCAGCCTCTCCCAGGAGAGGAATTTTAAGCCAATCAGTCTGGAATTTCCTGGTCACCAATGTGGTCATCTGCCTGCAACACCCCCCCCCCCCCCCATCCTCCCGAGGGCTGGTGCCAAGTGAGTAGATTCTAGATATATTCTGAAAGTAAAACAAACAAGATTTGCTAATTAGCATATTTGGGATAAGAAAAAAAAAAAAAGAGTCAAGGATGACTGCAAAATTGGAGGCCCAAGTACCAGGAAGGATTTGAGAGTTCTGTGGCGAGCATGCGAAGTTTGAGATGTGTTTTAGACGTGTAGGTGGAACCATCCAGTACGTAGTCAGATGAGTCTGTAGTTCATGGAAAAAGCCTGGGCTGGAGATAAAAATTTGGCAGTCATCAGCTTAAAGATGATTGTTATGCCTTAAAAGTGACTGAGATCTCACCAAACAAGTGGATATTGAGATGAAAAGTACAAGGATGTTGTGTCACGTAACCTTTCCAATACTTCTCTAGAGTTCTCATGCTTTTTTCTCTATACCTCTCCATTCATACATACTCCTCCCCACCTCATCTCCCTACCACACGCACACTCACCATGTGCCCCATTTTTAACTCCCTCTCTACAGACACATCAAACATACACCTCACACACATACATGTACAAAAACTTCTAAAAAAATTAATCAGATTGTACTCCGGGAGATTATGTTTACCATTCTAACGACTGTAGGGTATTCTATCACATGAATATACTACAATCTCAACAACCCTGTATTTGGACAAATATATTTTTGTGTTTTTTTCTTTTTTTGCTATTAGTAAGAATGAGATAGGCCAAACTTACATCCTTAGATCGTTCCTTAAAATAATTTCCTAAAAGTAGAATTACTGTGTCCAAGGGTTTTGATCCATTTCACAAATGCCCTCCAGAAGAATAGTGTTTATATCAGCGTTTCCCCATCTCTCTGCACCCATGGGGACAATGAGTTATGTTCCCTCCTTCTTTTAGATGTCAACAGGTTAAATAAAATAAAACTAAAATTTCTCCTAACAATTCTTTATTTTTATACAATTAGCTTTTTGCAATGTCTTATTAAGTTCTGCTGAGAACTGAGATGTGATTCTCAGTCTTCCATATGTGGTCCATCCTTCCTGCACATAATTGAATTTAGGAAAAAAGTAGTGGTGTGTATCTTGAAGCCAGGAACTCCAATGTCATTGAGAATTTCCACAAAGAAGTATTATGCTGGCCTGATTAATAGGGGAGGTGGGGACTGGACGTGAACTTGTCACCAAGGAAACCATGGAGATTTACTGAAAACAGAGGGATTTGGCTAAGACTTGAGACAGGGAGTATGTCATCCAAAGAATTTCTTAGAACTGAAGAATTGGTTTAATTAAAAAAAATTTTAAACATAAAATAGAGTTGATATACAATATTATTTTGGTTTCAGATGTACAATATTGTGATTCAACAATTAATTGGTTTCATTTTCAACCACACATTGAAAGAGGATGTTTGTGCCCATAGTCATGGGTTTTGCCCCCTGAATAAGCACTGGGTACAGATCTGGTAAAGCCAGGGAGAGCTTACCAGCGGCTTTATGATTGGAGGGCAAAGAAAGCTTAGCTTTCTCCAAGGAGGAAGCAGCCACACCAAGCTAATGAGGCTTACGAGCTCACCTGGGGAGGTGGTAGAAGGATACGCTGAGGACCAGTGCCTGAGGACAGCGGAAAATTATACCTTTTTGTCCCCTGGGAGAGCGTAGGGCTGGGATGCCTGCCCTTTACATACCTTCACCAGAGCTATGCCTCTTCTACATAGTTTCTCAAGACATACTAAAATGTTCGCTATGTACTAACCACTATGCCTTGCACTTTCAGCCATGCTATTTGATTTAATCTTCGCAGCAAACTAGTGAAAGCCATCTTCTATCTCATCCTTAAGAAATTGAGTCTGAAGGACATTAAAACACTCAGCTCAATTTACACAAGGTAGTAACTGAAGGAGCCAGGATTTGAACCCAGCCCTTCCCGATGCAATACCCACATTCTTTCAATCACACATGTTGCCTCTCTCAGTTTTGTAATCTGTGACTCTTAAGACACCAGACCCCTAGGGTCAGGGGGCTAGTGGAATTCTAATTTTTAGAGGCTTTGCTAAATGCTCTCAAACACTTTATTAAACACCATGTGCAATAATCCAAATACTCGTTCTTTCAGCAGATAATTCAAAATACACAAAGGATAAAGTTGTAAATTAAAATTTCATTCCTGCTTTGATTATGGGCTTCTTGAGTGTTAGACTCATATGAAACTTAGAATTCTCCTTCAGCCTAGCATTGAGAGTTGCACATAGTAGATATTCAGCAGATATACGTACTGAGATAACATAAAACATTTTATAAAGCTTTAAAAATCAGAGACTGAGAAAAGATATTTACAACTCATACAATTAGCAAAAGATTAGTTTCCAGTAAAATATTAAACTTCAATAAAGCAATAAGAAAAATTACCCAATAAAAAAAATCAGTCATGAACTGGCAATTCGCAGAAGAATAAGCACTAAAGGACAAGAAAAACAGTAAAAATGTTCAACCCCACTAGTAATATGACAGTTTAAATAATAAAATGAAGATATTTCCATACCAATGGGCTTTAGCAAAAATATTAAAGCATGAAATATTACAAGTGGAAGCTTTCTTAATATATGATATTTTTCTACAGCAAAATAAGTGAATGCAATTTAAACTTGAGAGTTATTAGGATGGCAAGTCTAGAATAATTGTGAAAAACAGTAGTGCAAAAATGCAAAAAGTTTTACAAACTTTTATGTAGCACACACAAAAAAATAAGAAAATTTTCTACAGAAAAATCAAGAAGATATTTAAGATTCAAAATTATAATCCATGTAATCAATTGATCAGTAGTAAAACTGGAATTTTTTATGTATTACTATGTATTTATATATGTTGAAAATATATTACATATCAACTATGCACGAAATTTAAGTTATTCAAATGAAAAACTGAGTAAGCAGTTAATGAAATATGGTGGACAGAATCACAGAGACCATGTCAAAACTTTTCCAGGAAGCAAATGGTAGTTTGGAAGTTACAATACTTATCTAAAAATGAAAAGCCTCTAAGAACTACATTCAAATTACACTCAACATTTGATTAACATTAGATAAACTGAAGCATTTTTAAAGGAGCTCAGGTTATCAAAATAATCAAAAAAGATATAAAACTGTATGTCTACATATTTGGAAAATTGTTAAAGTCACAAAAATATTGATATCAAAATTTTGATTTGGAATCAGAAGCGTATTTCCAGTGGCGATACTGTGTTTTCCATTGCAGGTTACACAGAGACACCTGAGAATGAATTCAGGGTGCTTACGTCAAACTGAATCCATGTACATCGAGATGTTCTCACCTAACATGGAGAAGGCAAATAGCACATATCATTCAAAACGACAATAGTCTAGTTATCTATAATGAAATCCAAGTACAGTAAATATTACTTAATGAAAAAACAAATCTGTTGGTTAGTTCATTCCCAAGTTGATCTGACATGATGGAGGAGTTATTTATTCAATACAGGCAAGGTGAATAGAAAAGGGTTTTTTTCTATTTGCTATATAAGCCTTAGTGCTAATGCCTTGGGAACCCACCCATATGGACATAAAGGTCCCTACAGTTGTTTTGTGACTGTGTCTGAAAAGTTTTCTCTCTTGCTCTATTTTGAGTCAGTACTTCCAGGTATGAAAGCACAAAGAAACCTATAGGTTTTGTCAGGACAGAATTTGTATAGAGTAATAAAGAAAAAATAAGTCCTATCAGCGTAAAATATCCACAAACATATCTATCAACTCATCAGTTCCTTTGATAGGCAAGGGTTTTTCTAATTTTTAATAAATAATATCATTTATGATCATGTTGAAGAAACACACACTGGCATGGGTTTTCATTAATATATTTTGGATTAATGTATTTGTATAGGTCCTTTGTTGTAAACAAAAATTACGTGGGGCTTCACATTTATTCTCTTCTCTATTTAACTTTGTTCTTTAGAATGTCACAGAAGAAACTCCCTAACTGCCACACCTCTACCATCATAAATAGAGCAATCTAGTGGCAGAGTAGAAAGATGGAGTAACTACTCTGCCATTCACATCATGAAAGATAGATGTAAGAAATTAATTCCTAAAAGCTAATGAAAACAAACGACGTCACGAGCCCTTTTGGGAAGTAATTAAGATATAAGTAACAACAAATGAAAACGGTAGAGAAGCACAGTTCCTGTAAATACCACTCATCAGATGAGGCTTTCTGAAGCTTCAGACCCAGCCTAGAATTTGTAATCCTAGAGTCCCAGTGACTGTACAGTTTTAAATCTGAATCAACAAATTGGGTAATCCAGACATCTACTGAGGTTAGTGTCTAGATTGTACATAACTGGTACTGTTCTAGATGCATAGGAAATAAACTAATTCATTACAAGAAACTAATTCACTAGGCCCTAGTACATAGGGCATTAGGATTTGATTCTCTTGCAGAACCCTAGTCGAAAAAGGCTGTTCTAGAATGTGTTTGTGGAATACCTTAATAAGTGGAGATAATTAACCATCAGTGTGACAACCAGATGACCTTTAACTACAAATCCATCATTATGTAATGGGAACACAGTAAGTGTGGATTTCTGAAAATCCTTGTTTAACTCTGTCAGTTCTTTTAATCCTCTGCTCAGAACACCATTGAGAATTATTAAAATATAAAGTTTCTATGCTAACTGAAAATAGAAGCCAAAAAGACAAAGGAGACACATTTTAAGTTTTAGTTGTAAATTCTTGTCTAACTATTGATTGCACAGAACAGTGAATCAGAAAACAGATGACTGAGGAATTATACAAGTTCAACATAACAAACTCTCAGAAATAAGTGAATACTCAAAAAAAAGTGGACTTCCCCCAGGCATCTGAATATTTACCTGATACTATCATAGACTTACTCCTTTTAAGTACCCATTATTTTTCCCATCCGTGCCAAACGTTGTTATAATCAAAATTCTTTCTTGCTCCAGGCAGAGTCTCTAGCAGAACAGGAGAACAGAAATCGAAGAAGGCATTCATTTTCAGAAGTTTGTTTCCACCACTGTCTCAAGGCTCTTCAGAAGGGCCAACCCGGACTGGAAGCAAAGCTCTGCTGTGGCTGGCTTACACTCCAGGGTGAACACGGTGGCCCTTCTCCACCCAAAACTGTGTCAAGGCACACCACCTTGTGTAACAAACCCATAAATGCATGAATAAAAACAGACAAAGATAAAAGTGGCTTCATGCTACTGCAAATATGGCCTGGCATTTATAAAACCTGTACTTTTAGTTTAAAATGTATGTCAAATTCTGTGGAACACTGAAAAAGTTTTCTTCTGTACTTCATAGTTCTTAAATCTGCCCTAAAACCTTTCTTAGGTTCCAATAGCAACTCTCAAGCTGATTGTTCACAGATCCTTTTATTACATTAACAATTATACTGACAACTCCAGCAAGAGAACTCACAAACTCCCAAGGAATGACCTCGAGGAATTTTAGGACAGTGTGGAGAATCTCTAGTATTTTCAGATTGCTGCATGTAATACACAGAACAAAATTCTGAATGTGTGAATAAAATGTGGTCAAAATATAAGTCTACACTGAACATATGTGGAAAAGATATTTAATTGTAAAATAGAAAAGTAGGCCAGAGTACAGTTTTAAGGGTAATTGTTTCGTTATATAGTATAGGTAATCTAGAAGGGTCTTCGGGTTAAACATTTTCATAAAGCAACTAAACGTTAAAAAATAAAGCAAGAGAAAAGGGCTTGAAGTTATGTTCTATAAAAAAGAATGAACAGTATGTCAGAGTTTAATGTCCATACATGTGGAATTCAACAATATTGTGTGATGAGAGCAAGTCGCAGCACACACGTAGAGCTTTTGCAGGGAAAAGTAAGTTATGTTAGACATATCTATAGCATCAATGTAGTACAAAAAGTTCTTGTTCTACATACAAAAACAATTTTTTTCCATAAGAATAATTTCCTGGGGGGGAAATGAGTCCATGAAGTATTTCAGAATCCCATATGCTTTGAGTTTTCCAAAAACATTATCTTAAAATCCGGTGCCTTAAAGTGCTTTCATGTGGAAATCATGATGGAAGGCACAGAATACAGTTTCACGTCCCCACTATGAAATTTTCAAAAAAGCATAGATTTTACAGTTTGCAAATTCAAGTTATTTTGTAAGCTGCTCCTTCCAAGAACATTGTCATTCCAATAAACCCAGCTCCTAGCTTACTTAGTTTCAATGACCTATAGAATAAAAGTTTTTTCCCTAATAACTTTCATTTTGTGGGAAAAACAACTATGCAAGTGATGCATTTTGAAATTATAAAACATGCAGAATATGTACAAACAGAAAGTTTTAAAAATATTTGCTTCATATACATGTAAATCTACTTGGGTATAGCTGAAATTAAACAAATATAAAAATTTGCTTTCTAAAAAATGTTTTCTGTGAATCTGAGACAACTTAAAGCTGTACAAAGATTTCCTGGGAGAAATCTTTCTCTTCCTATAGAAGTTATACCTACAGGAGTAATTCCAGCATCAGTCCACCACATACTTATTACACAACATTTGGTCTAATCAATAACGATCACCCTTAAAACTGTTCTGTTTCTGAGAAATTAAGGTTCATACTAAAACCAAAAAGAATTCACAAAAACAGTGGCTTATTGTGTTTTTGGATCTCTTCAACAATCTTTATCAGCGCACTTGGAACTGTAAAAAAACAATATTTACAGAATTCAGTTTTAAATACGTCTCACAACTTCTAAAGCAGAGTTTTATGTTACAAGAATTTGGAGCTCATGGCTTAAGTCCAGTTATCAATCTGTATAGTCTCTTCTGCTGTCCCATTCTACCATGACTGCACCTTACTGCGTACAGTTCAAGATTGTGTTCTTTCTTGACCGAAAGCAAACTCAAACTACATGTTCATTTCAATTAAACAGCTTCTTTATTAGTCTGAAGACGAGTCATAGCTTCTAATTTTTGTCTGTAGGCCTCTGCTTCCTGTTCTTTCTTTAGAAGTTGCTGTCGGTATTTCTGTGCCTCTCTATTTGCTTCATCCAGCTGTTTCTGAAGAGCTTCTCTCTCCTAATTAAAAAAAAATTTTTTTTTTCAATTTCTGCACAAATACATTATTAACACATAAAAGCATGCAACCCAAAAATTAGTAGCTAAAAGCAGCCACATACTGGTATTTCCTAGACATCCTGCCTATTCAACCAATACACAAATCATTAGAGCCCCTAATTTTGTGCTCCACAGAATGAGATAAGAGATCGCAGTTTCTAACCTCAAGGAAATTATTGCCTAATTAGGAATAAGACTAACATAACAAAACGAACCCAACTATGTACCTGTACTTTTATATGTATATTATGAAAACTAAGAAAGAGCTTTATAAGAGGGTAATTAAACAACCATAACTCTTCAAATCTCCATCTGTGGTATATTTATCTAAGCTATAATAATAAAACAATATTTATTGAGCACCTATTATATGACTAAACAATAACAAGTCTCTAAGATATTATGCTCATTTTACAGATGAGGAAAATGATGCTCAGAGATGATGTAGCTTTCCCATGGTAACAGTTTCCTATGATTCTAATATTATTGCTTTTAAAACTATCTTCCTCTAGTGATAAGCAAGATTCCTCATCTCTAAAATGAAGAGTGCTGGTCTAGATTACTGTGTCCTAAGTCATACCATTTTACAAACCAATACAATACTAATTTCTCTAATGTGATTTCATTAACTTGTATAGGCATAAAATGTATGTTAAAATTCTCAATAAACTGAGAGCTGAAACAAATCCAGTCCAATGAAAATGGTCTTCTTTTTCTTCTCACTCTGCTTCTATTCAGTTGCCTCCTCAGGGAAAACATTTCAAAGTCGTTTCCTGTACCTCTAGTACGCGCATGGCCAGACGCTCAACCTGCGAAGGCCCAAGCTCGATCTCTTTACAGAGGCCCAAGACCTCTTAGTGGGGTGGCAGCTGAGGGTAGGACTACTATTAATCACAAAAAAGGCCAGGTTCACACTGGACAAGACTCTTGACCAGGAGGAACTGATGGTGAGGGGTCAAGCTACCTGCCGGAGAAGTCTGAGGGGCTCTTCTATTGCCTCCTTGACTCTTGTCCATTACAAACACTAAAGCCCCCTCCCCCTTGCTCACTACTCACATGGTCCACAAGGAGGAGCATATATAATACTCCTGTCTTCCTGTGATCTGGCTCCCCTCTCCACATTGGGATTGAAGCTGGAGCCAATGTTTATTTTTCCCCTGGGTCCAGCAAATGTGGGAGTCACTGATGAAACAAGTAGTCTCAAACCTTCCAATTACACAAAATGTACAAGCAGAAGGAAGGCGTGCCCCTCATCTCCAGGTTAAAGAGATCAAGGTCATACCCTGCTAACCCCTTTTTAAGCCCCTTCTTACCCATACTCCAGGCAAGATGACAGAGCAGAAACAGGTCAGAAAGGACTCCCAAGAGATGAGTCTCATGTAAGCAATTGATGCCAGGACCCTGGCAGGGAACTGTGGAGAGCTTTGAGCACACCAAAGGGAAGGGTGGGAGATGCACACAGTTTTCCCGGGTGCTGAACCCCCATGTCCTGTGGGCAACTAACAGCCATATAGAGTGTTTTAAAATTTGCATGTGTTAAGAAATAAGATCCTTTGGTAACCAGTTTTGAATATGGATAAAAACTTGCCCTGATTTGGTAGGAAATATTGGAATGGATTAACTCAGTCATTCTCTAGTATTAGCTATTTATTAACATTTACAAACAGCAAGGAATTCACAATTATTTCAGAAGATGACAGCAAACTAAGTGAGGTGAACAGTCTAACAATGAATACAGTTTAATCCTATTTTTCTTTCTTTTTTTTTTTTTAGGAGAGCCAGGGAGAGGCTTTTATTTAGAGATGCAGTTAGAGGACAGAGGTCCCGGCTCGTGCCAGGAGGGGACAAGAGAGCCCCAATCCTATTTTTCTTGTTGCATATTTTTATTTGGATTAGATCTTAATAAATGAAAAGATAGCTCCCTTCTCCTAGGCCAAATAGAGGCCTCATTTAATCGGTATTTCTTGATTAAATCTGTAAAATCTGAAAGATAAAAATTATTAGCACTATTCTTTGAATACATTTAATCCTCAAGGTTGCAAGCCTAGTTAAAAATTGTTAAAATTAAAAAATTTTTTCTTTCTCAGGTATATAGGTATTTGGGGAAAGAATCTTTCTGCCCACTCACTTTTCCTTCTTTTTTCAAGGTAGGAGAGCCAGGGCAGAGGCTTTTATTGAGAGATACAGTGAGAGGACAGAGCTCCCGGCTCACGCCAGGAGGGGACAAGAGAGCCTGGGGTGGTGCGTTGTCCAGGGGATTTATAGGCAGTTGAGGATTTCGGGGAACTGATAAAGGGCTTAGGGTGTGGACTTGTTAAAAGTGGCCTTAGGATGTTTGTCCTGATGAGATATTAAATCCCTTTTAGCATGCTAAAGTGAATCTTACACATTATTACAAATGATTAGCATAATTAAAAACACGGGCTACTTTCCTTTATCTGGGGAGTATCAACTGATCTCACTGAAGAATGACTCTAGAGCCCAGTGTTTAACACAGAGTTTTGGTGGGGGGTTTCCCTGCATGTAGTTACATTGCTCTGATTTCAATACACAGAAATCTGTTGCTTTCCTATACACTAACGATGAACTAACAGAAAGAGAAATCAGAAAAACAATTCCATTCACAATTGCATCAAAAAGAATAAAATACCTAGGAATAAACCTAACCAAGGAAGTGAAAGACCTGTACTCTGAAAACTACAAGACTCTCCTAAGAGAAATTAAAGAGGACACTAACAAATGGAAATAATTCATGCCATGCTCTTGGCTAGGTAGAATAAATATGTCAAAATGGCTATACTACCTAAAGCAATGTACAGATTCAACGCAATCCCTATCAAACTACCAACAGCTTTCTTCAATGAACTGAAACAAATAATTCTAAAATTCATATGGAACCAAAAAAGACCCCGAATAGCCAAAGCAATTCTGAGAAGGAGGAATCAAACAGGGGGAATTACGCTCCCTGACTTCAAGCTCTACTACAAAGCCACAGTAATCAAGACAATTTGGTATTGGCACAAACACAGACCCACAGACCAGTGGAACAGAATAGAAAATCCAAACATTAACCCAAACATATACAGTCAATTAATATTTGACAAAGGAGCCTTGGATATACAGTGGGGAGATGACAGCCTTTTTAGCAGCTGGTGTTGGAAAAACTGGACAGCTACATGTAAGAGAATGAACCTGGACTACTGTCTAGCCCATACACAAAGATAAACTCAAGGTGGATCAAAGACCTGAATGTAAGTCATGAAACCATAAAACTCTTAGAAAAAAACATAGGCAAAAATCTCTTGGACATAAACATGAGTGACTTCTTCATGAACATATCTTCCCGGGCAAGGGAAACAAAAGCAAAAATGAACAAGTGGGACTATATCAAGCTGAAAAGCTTCTGAACAGCAAAGGACACCATCAGTAGAACAAAAAGACATCCTACAGTATGGGAGAATATATTCATAAATGACATATCCGATAAGGGGTTGACATCCAAAATATATAAAGAACTCACGCACCTCAACAAACAAAAAGCAAATAATCCAATTAAGAAATGGGCAGAGGACATGAATAGACACTTCTCTAAAGAAGAAATTCAGAAGGCCAACAGGCACATGAAAAGATGCTCCACATCGCTGGTCATCAGAGAAATGCAGATTAAAACCACAATGAGATATCACCTCACACCAGTGAGGATGGCCAACATCCAAAACACAAACAACAAATGTTGGCAAGGATGTGGAGAAAAGGGAACCCTTCTACACTGCTGGTAGGAATGCAAATTAGTTCAACCATTGTGGAAAGCAGTATGGAGGTTCCTCGAAAAACTCAAAATAGAAATACCATTTGACCCAGGAATCCCACTCCTAGGAATTTACTCTAAGAATGCAGCAGCCCAGTTTCAAAAAGACAGATGCACCCCTATGTTTATCGCAGCACTATTTACAATAGCCAAGAAATAGAAGCAACCTAAGTGTCCATCATGAGATGAATGGATAAAGAAGATGTGGTACATATATACAATGGAATATTATTCTGCCTTAAGAAGAAAACAAATCCTACCATGGATGGAGCTAGAGGGTATTATGCTCAGTGAAACAAGCCAAGCCGAAAAAGACAAGTATCAAATGATTTCACTCATATGTGGAGTATAAGAACAAAGAAAAAAACTGAAGGAACAAAACAGCAGCAGACTCACAGAACCCAAGAACGGACTAATAGTTACCAAAGGGAAAGGGACTGGGGAGGATGGGTGGGATGGGAGGGATAAGAGGGAAAAGGGGGCAGTACGATTAGCAGATGTAATGTTGAGGGGGCATGGGGAGGGCTATACAACTCAAAGAAGACAAGTAGTGATTCTATAGCATCTCACTACGCTGAGACAGTGACTGTAATGGGGTTGGTGGGGGCGACCTAATGAAGGGGGTAGTTTAATAACCATAATATTGCACATGTAATTGTAGATTAATGATACCAAAATAAATTATAAAAAAAAAAAGTAACTCGGTTGACATCCTTACTAGGGAAGATCCTCCAGTCCAAACAGGCATATTGCATTTCACTTTTGAAAGAAACAATTTTTAGTCTGTAGAGACATTTACGTTAGTGACTTCTGAGAATGCTATATGTGACTTTAATAGAAAATAAAAGGATGGAGGGCAAAAACCAAGACATTCCAGTGTTATCATGATGACAGACTGTTACAAACAAATTCTTCACTCATTCATTCATTCATTCAATCAATATTTATTTATTGAGGGCTTGCTATAAATATAAAGCAAACAATTAGACAAAGTAACACTTCGTACTTTCATTCTGGTTCAAAGCAACACTGTCAGTAATAAATATAAAAGACAAAAAAAAAGAAAAAAGAAAAGCACACTGAATTTATTTTGGATAACTGCAGCAAAACACACTGGGTAAAAGACTCCTTACTTCTATTTCTGCAGATTCCACCCGGTTTTCAATTATTTCGATACATTGTCTCTTAGGTGGTGGTTCTTCACTTATAACAGTTTCTTCAGCAATGTCTGTTGCTGGTACTGTTAATACTAAAATGAAAAAAATGTACATATTACTCTATTTTCAGATAGGCTTAGTAGAAATAAAACTAGTCTTGACATTGTTGATGCAGCTCATCTAAAATATGTCCCAAAACAATAATTTTAAAAGATTGACTTATCATCTAGATGTCCCTAATTGTCTTCACCTTTTCCTTTTTTTACTAAAAACTACTATTTAAATCACCTTTTTTTCAAATTTTATATATATAGTCATTCATATGGCTCAAAATCCAAACATATTTAATAAGCATATTTTGAGACATCTCTCTCACTCTTGTTAACACATAATGACTTTTATTGGTTTCTTGTGCATTGTTCTTAAATTATGTAAAAACAGACATGTATATTCTCACTTTTCTCTTTCTTACAAAAGGTAGCATACATACAAAACATACATTCTAACATACATACAATAGATATGTTGCTCGGCAACTGCTTTCTTCACTTATATAACTAAGGTATCTTTTATAGAGGGCTAAGGTACATAGAGGGCTTTTTTTTATTTAGCTGTATAGTATTCCACTGTGTGGATACACCATTATGAACATTGTCTCTTTAAGTTAGCTTATTTTTCTATTGGGTAGTTGGACTTTGTTCCAATTTTTAGTATTTGTTTATATAAATACAAATATATGTAGAGAGAGGCTATTCTTGCTTTGCACAGCAGTGCAGGACCATAAAAATGACTATGCCAGCTGGAACCATACAAAGCAACCTTAATAACCAATTGGGAAATTAACAGTTGTTCCATAGATTTTAAAGTTTTTCGTCAAAATATTTTTTTAAATGTAACTTATAAATATAAACTGAAATGAAAAATATAGTATCATATATTTAGTACAATGTTACATAAAACATTAGAAAAATTGAGAACTAAATTGTTTTCTTTTAACTCATGTCATATTATGTTGCACTTATAAATTAACTCAAGAAGAATCGAGAACCTTTTATCTGTTTCACTGGACTATCTGCATAGTTTATACATTCATGTCAGTTACACATTTTAAATTACAGAGGCTTTAAATTTTTATTTAAATATTTAGTAGGTTCCTCTCATTGCTCTTTTTTCCAGTTTTTCTTCCCTTCTCTGCACGTAAATATAAACTTAAGAATCTGGTATTCCCAGAAAAAGACTGCTGGTCTTTGTGATGGGATGAATTGTGTTCCCCTCAAAATTCACATGTTTGAGTCCTAATCCTCAGCACCTCACCATGTTAGAGATAAAAAGTAAAAAGGTAAAATGAGGTCATCTGGGTGAGCCCTAATCCAGTATGACTGACATCCTTATACGTAAAGGGGATTAGGACACAAACACACAGACTGAGAGCTGTTCGTGTGAGGACACAGCCCAAAGGCAGCCATCTAAAAGCCAAGAAAAAAGGAAACCAAACCTGCTGACACCTTGATCTGGACTTCAAACTTCCAGCACTGTGAGGAGAAAAACTTCTGTTGTAATTTAAGTCAACTAGTCTCGTATTTTATTATGGAAGCCCTGGCAAACCAATACAGTCTTTTTTTCATGTCATATTACATTTATAAACTAATTCAGGAAGAATTGAGAACTTTATGATAGTGAGTCTTTACATCCATAACAATGAGTTTCTTTCCATTTCTTCATCAATGAGATCAGTCTGTCTGTATACTGGCAGGTTTTGGAAACAATGTTATCTGCTTAATACAAATACTTTGAATAGTTTCTTCTTTTCTATATAATTAGAATTAGTTATTTAAAGCTTTGTCAAAGTACCTGGGCCTGATCCAAGTCTTGGACCAGCTATCAGCGCAGGATTTCTGCAAAGCAGGAGAGAAAGGCCTCCCAGGCTTCAGGTCCAGCGTTTCCTCCTTTACTGCCAGAGCAACACGCTCTCTTTAGAGATGTGGTCTCTCTGTAGTGCCATATCCCCTGCTACTCTAAACCAAACCTGGTTTAAGAAAATTTCTACCTCCAGCTCTTCCTTTCCCCAGTTCCTTCACTGGCCATGAAGAGGCATGGTCTCTGTAATCCCACTCATTTTTTAAAAGCTTTGTGTGTGCACACACTTTTTTTTTTTTTTTCCGGAGACTGGGTGCAGGATAATGCTTACTCATATAGGAACTTTCTGCACCTTCTCCTCCTGTTTCCTCCAGTATTCATGCCTTAGTCCATCTTGGCCATGCTTGTTAACACTTTCTACTCAGACTGGGCCCTATCTTGCTAGCAGTGTATATTTATTGCTGATTTCTGAGCTTAACCCCTTTTCTTCGCTTGATGCACCAGTGTGGAGTTCCATGAGGGTTCTCTTCCCCTGGCTACGATGGTCTTAAGATGTTTTTAGTAACACTACAAATATGGAATTTTGTAGTTTTCTCAGCCTCTTAGCTTCAATGAGAATGTAGCTGTTGCTTTAGTTTTATCCATCTTATTATTCCCTGTAGTTTCCAAGAGGAAAAAATGGGAAAACTGTCAACAAAGCTGCTAAAAGTTGCCATCACATTCCTACTACAAGTTCTAAGTCTAGCTTCTTTTTAAGTAGCTTTTTCTTACATGGTATTTTTAAAAGCCCATAGGATATCTTAATTGCATTAAATGGCCTAGGAAATTATTGTTCAAAGCTGATTTTGAATTACTTATCTAAACTCATTTTCCAACCAGAGTGCTTTGGGGCCAATTCCTCTCTCTACTTGCTCTGACAGAGAAAGCAAATTTTAATATTTGCGTAAGCAAATAAAATTAAGCAATTAAGTCTGTTGCAAAAGGTTACAAAAATATAACTTAAGGCAAAAACAAATGCTTTGAAAAACACATCACAACTCGATGAGAATTGAGTATAAACACAAACTTTATGTAAATACAACACTACCAACCTTGTTGTCCATCTGGCATGGTCACAATGATGGGCTGACCTATTCCACTGGTTGGAATGGAGTGCAAATTTCCAAGCTGAATCCCATCTGTAACTATTGTGATGACTTGCTGACCCCCTGAACTAACTACTTGCTGAATTGCACCATCCACAGATTCTGCAGTAACTACTTCTTCTGTAGCCACTACTGGAAAAAAAAAATAACATAACAATCAGTGTACATACATATAAGTATAAAAAGAAGTTTATTTTTGCTTTGCTACCTTTGCTTTCTCTGCTTCTTTCTTACACAGAAAATTTTAATTCAGTCTCCAGTAAATTCTCCAGTCATCAATAAAAAAGCATCAATGTGCATATCTGTGTAAACTGACTACAAGTCCCACAACTTAAGTGAATTCCAACTATCTTTGCAAGTGTGTGTTTAAATAAACAATTTGTCTTCATTTAGCTATATGAGGTACAAAATTTGCAAGCTCTCCTATGGCCACAGATATGACAAAGGTAACATCTGCTTAATAAAATTCCACAATTCAAGAGGAATAGTTATACTCCATTCATATTTCCCTATGAGTTGATATACATTTCCATATCCAATGTAACATGGATCTTTGTATTTTTCAAGTAGATAGAATAAACAGTATTCCTTTTTTGGATTGTTTGAGCAAGGGCTGCCTTGATAATAAATGACACAAAGATATGGGACGGTATGATAGTGAATAATACAATATATTCACATTTACATATGTAAAATCCAAACTTTGTTTTTAATATTTTATGAGAGGCTCAGAGAGGATTCTGGCAGCCCAATACAGCACTCCTGGACTTGCCTGGGTAAAGAAATCACAACTTAAT
Organism: Phataginus tricuspis; assembly: GCA_029783875.1. Taxonomy (NCBI): domain Eukaryota; kingdom Metazoa; phylum Chordata; class Mammalia; order Pholidota; family Manidae; genus Phataginus; species Phataginus tricuspis. Next base: position 7,996,091 of record JAQQAC010003584.1, on the reverse strand, counting down.
GCTGCCAAAATCCTTCCTCATAGGCAATCCTATACCCAACTACTGACTCCAAAGGACATACAAAGGAATATTCATAGCAGCTTTATACATAATCGTAAAAAAAACTTGAAACAAACCAGATATCCATCAAAAGTAGAATGGGTAAATAATCTGTGGTAGAGTCATATTTTGGAAGACTACACAGCAACTAAAGGGACTAAAAGCAAAACATGGATAAATATGACAAAATCATGCTGAGTGATGTAAATCAGACACAAAACATATACTGTGTACTTTGAATTTATGAACTGAGCAATGATAATACAGGAGTGACCACTTTGTGATAATTCATTAAACTAGATACACGATTTGTGTACTTTTCTGTATGTCATACTTCAACATGAAAAAAAAGCATCAAAATGAATGATGACAGTAATGGATTATAACACATTGAATCTTTAAAAATCCATTTATCCATGACAATACCTCATGAAAAAGGACAAAAGGGGGGAAAGAGGAAAGATCTTCTTGACAGAAGAATGTCATCTAATCAACAAAATAAGAAAAATTATCAGTATAACCCCCAACGTATTGACTGATTCAAGCAAGGATCATTAATAGACGTTAAAACCATTGGTGAAATGTTTTGGGGCAACAAGATACTCAAATGTTCTCAAAGTGTCACCCCAAAGATCAGTATTGAGCTACACATGGGAAACCTGCCTATAAAGGCCTGGCAGTACCTGCTCTCACCAAGTGGTCATTGTGAGGACGGCCTGACATTATGTGCCTCCTCGTGTGATGAAATGAGACATCACAAAATTTCACTTGTGTCTTCCTGGAAATGTTTTACCTGAATCTAACTATTAAGAAACAAATGAATCAAGAATGTGGGTGATCCTGTAAACAACTGGCTTAGACTCTACAAAGATTTCAATGTTATAAAGAACAAGGGAGGCAGTGGGCCTGTCCTAGATTGGGAGAGACTAAAGAGACACAATAGCTAAATACAATGTATGAACTTTGATTGGATCCTGTATGAAGAACAAACAGTTATAAGGGACATTTGGGGGATAACTGGGGAAACTTGTATACAGATCATATGTAAGATAATGTTACTACATTAATGTTGATGTTTTTAGGAAATATAATGGAGCTGTGAGTATGTAGGATGCTATCCTTGTTCTTGGGGGGTACATGCTGAAGAGGATGAAATGTCATGAGGTCTATAGCCTACTTTCAGATAATTTGGCAAAACAAAAGTGTGTGTGTGTGTGTGTGTGTGTGTGTGTGTGTGTGTGTGTGTGAACAGGCAGGTGTGGCAAGATGTTAACAATTGGTGAATAGAGGCTAAAGGTATAAAGTTCATGCTTCAATTTTATGTTTGAAAACAACATAAAAAAGTGTTTTAATATAACTAGCTCTGAAAAAAGAAATGACATAAAAACCATTCTTAAATGACATGGGTTTTTTAATGTTATTCAAGACAATGCTTTACAAAAAGTGTAGTTAACTAAAACCCTGATCTCCTGAAGTCATGCTGCTGTCTGATACCCAGCTGCCCCGAACATGCTGAAGCTGCTGCCAAGTCCCAGGAGAACATCACGGCTATCAGTGACCGCATGATTTACTAAAGACAGAAAGGCCCTAAATATATGAACTCCTTCTAAGAAAGGGCAACGTAAGTACTGGGACCCTAGTAGTCAAGGATGTACGCTTGGCAACAGGCCTGGCTACAACCCGGTTACTGTGTTATTTGGTAATCAAGGGGCACAAGACAAACCACAGAAGAGAATTACTCAGAATGCAAACAACCTTTATGTATTGAGTTCTCTCATTTTTGTTTCTCTTAAACTATAATTAGGCTTTATCACCAAACACTTAAGAAAATTTCAGGAGGATAATTATAAAATGAAATGTAAGGAATAAAATAGTAATATGTTCAATAGTACTAAGGTTTTCAAACCCATTAACTTTTGCTTTGATTTTTTAAAAAAATATCCATATGAAAAAGAATGTTCACTCTGGTTGAATGCTAACTACAAGTAGTATTAAGCATAATCATATGTAAGAAATTTCTGAGATCACACACATAATCAAGGCACAACTCAAGAACTTTCATCTTCGCACTATTTGCAATGACTGTCATTAAAATAAGAGAGCTCTTGCCTTTCATCTAAAAAGCTTTCTTTTTAAGTTGGGTTACAGCAAGGAATTTAAGAAAACTTATAAGGAAACCAATTACAGAGGAAGACAAAGTGCCCGCCAGGAACACTAAGAACAACCCAACAGTGAAATGTTGAAACATATAAGAATAAAACAGAAAGTCTAAAAACTTTTTTTAAAGGACTGCTATTTTTTAAACAAACATAGACATATCTCCAAATGTAAACCCCCCAAAAAACAACTAATGAACATTCATTGATCTAATTCAAAAGTCAAGATTTAATGTACAAGGAGAGCCTAGATAATCTATAGCATCTTTGAAAACATCTAAGATCTCTTGTTCAACATGACTTTTGAATTATGTCAAAAAATTCAAATAAGACAGGGAAACTATCTTTAAGATGTTTCTAAAAGATTGAAAATTCTATATATAAATATTTCAAAAATAGAACAGAAACTGTGTTTACTGAAGAGAAAAATAACATTTCAAAGGTATTATGCCTGCAACTGAATCTGAAATTAAAAACAAAAAAGCAAAAACAAAACAATCTTATAAAGTCTAGTAATTTATCCCTAAGTAAGTTCACTTTTATTACATTATTTCAGGAACAGACAAAAACAAAACAAAACAAAACAAAAACAATGTGCAAAAGAGACCTGACTTAAATTTCATTATTAGGAGAAAAGAAGGAAACAACTGCCAAACACACTGCACCTTTAGAAACACCACCTTATTAATAAGTAGCAGAAGTTGCTCTAAAGACAAAAAGAAAGGTGGTCACTGATCTCTATTTAATCAAGAGATCATACAAGTGTGCCACAGGAAAAATAAGCCTAAGCAATGCAAAAATCAATATGAAATTGAAGTTTGGAGACATAAAGCAGTTTTTTATTAGTTCATTTTAAAAGGACCAAACTATACTGCAGATATAAGGCCTAGATCTAACCAGTTATAACATCTAATTCTACATCCCAGATAAATATAAAATCTATTCCTTCTTAACTCTTTACCAAATCCTAACCCATGCTACCATCACATTAGACTCCTAACTGAACTCCTTTCAAAGACTGCCAAAGTAATCATTTCAAAAATCCTGTATAATCTTACCTTCAACCATCATGCATAAGCTACTTTTCCCCTTGCTGGACTCAGCCACATTGGCCCCTGAGTTCCTTGAAAGGACGACCTCTTTTCTGTCTCAGAAGTTTCACATGAATCCCCCTTTCTAAAAGCTTCTTCTTCCAATTTTTGCCCCACTAATTCCTACTTAACCTTTAGTTTAAATGTCTCTTCATCTAGGAAGATTCCCTGACCCACCAGACTAGGTTAAAATACTGCAGTCTTTATATGTAGCACTAATCACAATTATTAAACTGTGTGAATAACTGCTTAATATCATGTTCTACATACTTATTCCAAAAAAGTTGGGACTATATCTGTTTGTTTACCATTTCTTTCTAGCACCTGGCATAGTACCCAGGACATAAGAGATATTCAAACAAAAATCTGTTCAACGAATAACTTTTCTCATTACAAAATAATAGCTATTTGAAACAAACTATAAGTGGAAATTTAAGTACTAGACCAGTTTTCAGTTATTTCTTCAACACAAAATATAATATATCTCATCATGAATTTTTATTATTTGCAAATTTATTTTGTTTTAAAGTAGGAAGGGAGTAAGGATTCAAGTTTCCTGGAATTCTGATTTTTCAAATAGGAAATACCTGTAACAGAGAGGCCTGTAAACTTTGGCAGAAACATAGAATAATGTGGTTGCTTCTGTTTCTTAATAGTGTACTACATGGTGGTTTTCCTTGAGAGGAAAAAGGCAGCTACATTCCCCAAAAGAAAACTTACTTTTCTTTATCTTCATTTTGGAATAACTTTCAAAGTGGAATGTATTGGAAAGAGTTTCCATCTAAATCCCTACATTCCATCCATTCTTGAGGGCGCAGTTCAACCCCAGCCCACCCACTATACCCGTAACTCCAGCTAAATGTAATCTTTCCTCTAAAGAGCAATCATAGTAATAGTCTAAATAATTTCTTTACACATCTCTTATATAATAATTTTAAAGCACTCTTAACCTACTCTTCACCTTTTTTCACGTTTCTTTCTCATTTCTTTAACAAGATTGTATGTTCCTGCTACCGTAACTCTCCCCCTGGGTCTTTTCCCTCACTTTAGGCTCGCTCCTACATTCCCTAGACTGGAATACTAAACCTCAAAGCGGACAATTCTTTAGAAAAACGGAAGCTAAGCTGGCTCTAAAAGAGCTGCCTGGTCATTCTTCTTCTGAAATAGAGACATCTAAGCTCAAAGCTTAAAATCTTGAAAGGAAATAAAACCTCCTTGGTGTGTAATACCTATAGGCATTTGTAAAGTTTGATGGCTCAGGAAGAAATACAGTGGGAAGCAGTGATTCATGGGTAGCTCAAATTTTTGTTTCTGCACATAGCAGGCATAAAACTTAGCACAGAATATATGCTCAGACTGGAAAACCTAGAAGAAATGGACAACTTCTTAGAAAAATACAACCTTCCAAGACTGACCAAACAAGAAACAGAAAAACTAAACAGACCAATCACCAGCAATGAAATTGAATTGGTAATCAAAAAACTACCCAAGAACAAAAACCCTGGACCAGATGGATTCACCTCTGAATTCTACCAGACATATAGAGAAGAAATAACACCCATTCTCCTTAAAGTGTTCCAAAAAATAGAAGAGGAGGGAATACTTCCAAACTCATTCTATGAAGCCAGCATCACTCTAATACCAAAACCAGGCAAAGACCTCACCAAAAAAGAAAATTACAGACCAATATTCCCGATGAACGTAGATGCAAAAATACTCAACAAAATAGTAGCAAACCGAATTCAAAAATACATCAAGAGGATCATACACCATGATCAAGTGGGATTCATCTCAGGGACACAAGGATGGTACAACATTCGAAAATCCATCAACATCATCCACCACATCAACAAAAAGAAGAACAATAACCACATGATCATCTCCATAGATGCTGAAAAAGCATTTGACAAAATTGAGCATCCATTCATGATTAAAACTCTCAACAAAATGGGTATAGACAGCAAGTACCTCAACATCATAAAGGCCATATATGACAAGCCAACAGCTAACATCATACTTAACAGCGAGAAGCTGAAAGCTTTTCATCTAAGATCGGGAACAAGACAGGGTTGCCCACTCTCTCCACTGTTATTCAACATAGTACTGGAGGTCCTAGCCACGGCAATCAGACAAAACAAAGAAATACAAGGCATCCAGATTGGTAAAGAAGAAGTCAAATTGTCACTATTTGCAGATGACATAATATTGTACATAAAAAACCCTAAAGACTCCACTCCAAAACTACTAGAACTAATATCTGAATTCAGCAAAATTGCAGGATACAAAATTAACACACAGAAATCTGTTGTTTTCCTATACACTAACGATGAACTAACAGAAAGAGAAATCAGAAAAACAATTCCATTCACAATTGCATCAAAAAGAATAAAATACCTAGGAGTAAACCTAGCGAAGGAAGTGAAAGACCTATACACTGAAAACTACAAGACACTCCTAAGAGAAATTAAAGAGGACACTAACAAATGGAAATTCATCCCATGCTCTTGGCTAGGAAGAATAAATATTGTCAAAATGGCTATACTACCTAAAGCAATCTACAGATTCGATGCAATTCCTATCAAAATACCAACCACTTTCTTCAATGAACTGAAACAATCAATTCTAAAATTCATATGGAACCACAAAAGACCCCGAATAGCCAAAACAATCCTGAGAAGGAGGAATCAAACAGGGGGAATTACGCTCCCTGACTTCAAGTTCTACTACAAAGCCACAGTAATCAAGACAATTTGGTATTGGCACAAA
>JAQQAC010003584.1:7964037-7988635 GCA_029783875.1 Phataginus tricuspis | reverse complement strand
TACACAATGGAATATTATTCTGCCATAAAAAGAAAACAAATCCTACCGTTTGCAACAACATGGATGGAGCTAGAGGGTATTATGCTCAGTGAAATAAGCCAAGCCGAAAAAGACAAGTATCAAATGATTTCACTCATATGTGGAGTATAAGAACAAAGAAAAAAAACTGAAGGAACAAAACAGCAGCAGACTCACAGAACCCAAGAACAGACTAATAGTTACTAAAGGGAAAGGGACTGGGGAAGATGGGTGGGAAGGGAGGGATAAGGGGGAAAAGGGGGCATTACGATTAGCAGATGTAATGGTGGGGGTGCATGGGGAGGGCTCTACAACTCAGAGAAGACAAGTAGTGATTCTATAGCATCTCACTATGCTGAGACAGTGACTGTAATGGGGTTGGTGTGGGGGACCTAATGAAGGGGGTAGTTTAATACCATAATATTGCACATGTAATTGTAGATTAATGATACCAAAATAAAATTAAAAAAAAAAAAAGAATATATGCTCAGGTACCCTAAAAAATAAAGAAATCAGTCACACTGTTTAATCCCTTTAAGTTTCATGCACAGGAAAATACACTGTGAAAACATTTCAAATATGTAGCGTTACAGAAAGATGCTTTCTTTTTCCAAAATTAATGAAATGAGAGCATAGGAGAAAGAATAATGAAGTATATTTAATGTAACCTCTGCAAATCTTGCCAGTCAAATGAAATGTTCGACTGTGCCTGAACACATAGAACTTCTACATTACTTTCTGCTGTTAAATCTCCTAAGTGGTTGGGTAATTATTCTGACAAATCAAACCAACCAAAAGAACCCAAATACCAAAGAGAAAAAAGGAGCCAAAACTAGACTGCAAATTTGACTACAAACTTGGTACAAGAAGATGAAATACCAGTCAAAAGAAAAGTGTTAATTCCTCAAATTATCAAGTCTAATGACGGGAACTTCCAGCAAGCATGGAAGACAGCTATTTAACTTAGAGTAAGTTAAAAGATGAAAAAGGCAAACATTACCTTAATTTAAGTAGATAACCATCCACTTAGTTCCCTCAAACATTTTTTTGAGTTTGAGTTCCCTGAAACATTTTTTAAACAAAGCAGTAATACTAATTTTCTTTAAACCACAATTTTGTCAATGCTCATTGATCAGCGTCATCTGTTAGAGATACAATTTCATAAGAATTTCCATAATCTACAAAATTTTTCTCATCTGTTTGAGCAGAAATCACATGTCAGATAACAGTATATATAAATAAGGAAAACTTAAAGACGCACATAAATTAAAGATAAGTAAACCCTACTAGGTCTATACACTGTTTGCAGTAGTTACTCTTTTGTTTTTAAAGTGTTCAACGTGATAATGTTCTTCTCATCTCAATAGAGAAATCTGGTCTTGATAATCAATGTCACGTTCTTATTTTAATTATATCCTAATTACTTTAAGCCTGCTCCTTAATTATTCAACTCTTGACAAGATTAAGTAGCAGGCTTTCAGGTATATTTAACTATTAAAACTACTAAGAAAGTCATTCCTATCTCCCACATCTTTTCCTTACTAGACATTCACCTATTCACCCCATAAATAGTTGAATACCAAATTACATATGAAAAAAGTTTTAAATGTGTATTATTCAAACAAATCTTTACTGTAGTACACTGTTAACCTTTGGATATTTACTATTAACTATACTCAATTGAGGAACAGTAAGATCTCTTAAAATTTGGGTCAAATTCTTAAACTTTATTGTGTTGTCAGAGTCACCTTTGAGGGCATGTTAAAAAAAATAGATGTCATGGCCCCACCTCGAACTTAATGAATCAGAATCTACAAGGATAGACTGGGGACAAATGAATTGTTAGGAAGGTGATTCTGATTCACATGAAATTTCAGGACCCTGCTCTTGTGTCCATTATCATATTAACTCAAATTAATTAAGAATTCAAATTAGAATATTTAAAGGAATACAACCTTCGAATCATTGGGTACATAAATTAACAAGCTAATTCCCAACTATTTCCAAGCAAAATTTCTACTAATTTGTTTTAATAATGTAAAAGAGAATAACAATCATTATATTAATGTTTGAGCTGACTGATATTTCTCCTGAGTTAATCCACTCCAAAATTCTGAAGCATAGTTCAAATAAGTATTTTGAAAATTGTGTGTGTATGCTTTCAAAAGCTATAAATTTCTTCAGTGATTCATCTCCAAAATGAGTTGTATCCTCCCTTAAAAATAAGTAACTTAGCATTTTGATTTATTTATCACCTTCTTAGTCACTTTCTAAGTCAGGCCCTTACATCAACTCATGATATAATAAGAAAACATTTGTGAAACTTCAAAGTTGAAAAACAAACCTTGGTCAGTGATAGCTTTGTAGATGACGACTGTGAGAACAAAATGAGATGACGCAGGTAAAACACTTAGCACAGTAACGAGAACACAGTGAGACCCCAGTAAATATTAACCATAATTTTTCTGTAACTCATTATGCCAAATTAAATTTATGGTTAATATCGACTGTTACATCATCTTTTTTTGGCTTTGTCTGGATTCAGATAAAGCTAATGATTATTAATACATCTATGCGCATTAGCATAAGCCCATGTGCTCGGGAAATGAAATAAATTAATTCCCAACAAAACCAGGGATTCCATTAGTCACAAACTCTTCAGGGTTTATTGGAACTTACCAAATTACTTTTCTATACTTCTATTAAAGACATGAAGAGTCATTAAAATTATGTATGGAGATTTAAAACTTTAATCATACAAGTTAAATACTTGGAAAAATTAAGGTTCATGAGGAATAAAACTAAGTATTTACATGAAAAAAAGCTAGTACAGAAGCAATTCAAATGAAATAGTCTAATCATCAAGCATTACCAATCTGCAGTTATATTTGCTTGTTATGTTGAGAAACATCTGATTTCACAATGAAAGCATTGTAATCGGCTGATTTCCTTTATGAGATTCCCATTGGACTAACATTAAGATTTGTTTCATATGTCAAACACAGATGGTCATGTAATCATGAAGGCACTATTGAAAGCCATAGTTTCCAAGTGAAATGGTATACTGTCCTAAACTATACAAATACCTTCCCTTTACATGGACTACCATCTGCCAGCCAGTCTCCATTTCAAATGGAGTCTATCTGCTGCTATATTCTGGTTATTTGTTATCTAAGAGATGTGTTTATTGTACCATTTAGCTGGTAAAAAAAAAAACAATAGGAGCAGTACCAATTAGTGTACTGTTGGCTATACTTTGGTCTTCGGTCACTTTACAATGTCAAAAGATGAGCAGAACACTTATTTCAACAGACTGCTTCAACAGGTACACCCTTAGGAGTAAAAGTAGGAACTATGACGCTTTTGTTTGATTTAAGACAAAATGGTAATTACATAAATACTTATTCTTATCACCAGCCAAATTATAAACATTCTACAAGAGACCAGTCTGCTGATCACCTGAAGAATAGAGAAGACAGTGTATTATAGTGGTCACAGACATACAACTTGGGATTCAGTAAGACCTTGAGCCTTGAGCACAAACTTTCTTTTGGGCAAAATTGTTTAACCTCCACCAACCTCAGTTTCATCATATATAAAATGGGAGTACTACTTTATTTCCCAGATGTTATGATGTCCTTGGAAAAATAAATACAGACATTTCCAAAATCAGGATGAGCCTGACAACTGATTTAAAAGAAACCAGAGAGCTGAGACAGATAAATAATTTAGCCTGAGCATGGGCAAATGAGCGTGAGAAGATATACCTTTGATTATGCACCCTGGCTGAGTTGTTTATTCTGGCGGCAATGTACTCACCTGACCTTTAACTTAATTCAAGTTCTTAAGATTATCTTTGAAAAGATTCTACTATGATATAGCATTAAATGAAAAACTACTGGGTTCATGGAAGACTGTAAGTCACATGCAATGAAAATCAACCAAAATTACTAATTCTCTCAGACTAGACCATAAGTAACATTTTCATAGGTGAAAGAGAAGTTGATATGACCAATTCATGCATTCAAACACCTAAATTTTAAAACTTCCAGCTGACTTTCAAGAAGAGTTGTTTAATCTTCAAAGATATGTACTTTAGTTAAAGACAAAAATTTTACAAATTTAACTGAACAGAAACCACCAAAGAAATTAATTTTCTTTGATATGCTTATGCAATTACAAAGTGCTAAAGAGACCCAGGCATAGGTTATAAAAACTGCGTGTCAACATGATGGGGCACATCACTGCTGACAGCCGAAAGTGACTCAGAATAATCCTAAGACCCCACATACACAGGCTAGATTCAAACATTGATTATGATGTTAAAGGAGCTACAGAATGGATAAATGTTTATTATCATAATAAAGAGAGAGAGAGAGACAGAGAGGAAGAGAGGTAGGTAAGCTATCCCTTCCTTGACAAAAATACCTCTTTCAATCAGTAGGACCTTAAAAAGTCAAATCCAGTAATATCTACCTTCTTCAAGCTTCTTGGAGGTGATTAAAGGAGATTACAGCCAAAACATTTACCACAGTACATTGCGCACACAGTAAGCATTCAATGAATTATTATTGTTCACACTTTAAAAAAAACACTAATTTAAAGAATGACAATAAACTATGCTTTTATAAGCATTGATCCAAATATAATGGCTTAAAATATAGTAATAATAATTTTGTGTTTTTAAAGGTCCCTAATTAAAAATACTTTTTTACCTACATAATAATTATAACAGGAACTATTTTGGTTAAGTATAAAGGTAAACCTTGTCTAAACCAGCTTTTGATAGACACTGTGTGTCATCATTTAACATCAGGTCATCCTTTAATGGTGGTGTTAGTATGCTACTTCCTAGTTCTGTCAGTCATTAAGATTTTTTGTCATTCTAATAGAACTGAAAAAAATTGAAAGTCAGAAAAAAAGAGAGCAAGTTCATATACATTCATCTGCTTTACTTATATAAAACATCACAGACTAGAAAAACAGAAGCCAAAGTGGATACACAGACATTTCTTCTGTGAACCACACAAGTTTGTTTTTAAATTTTAACTAAATTTTAATTAATTGCCAAGGGGAATTAACTTAATATTCTTTTAAAACCCAGATTTTCAGCTTCCCATGAAAAAACAGAATCTGGCAACACTGAGCATATGACTATAACCAGCTACAGCTGAGTAGCAGATGCCCCTCTGCCCCACCCCACTCTCCTCAAGTGGCCATAACCTCAACCCTATCCACTTTATTAGCCTTTTATATTACATTCCAGAACTTGTAAATACTCGAATCTCCCAAGTTTTAATAGACACATTCAACTTGTTTTTCTAACCTGGAGTTTCTGAAGAATTGGACAGTGGAGCAGATGCTTCTGCTAAGGCAGCTAATGTAGCTAATACTGATGTGGAGGAGTTTCCAAACTGAACAGCAGATACACCCGTTTCATCTATGAGAAAAGAGATAACAGATATACATTTTTTAAGGAGCTCAATCTAATGCATTTTTCTGATATTCTATTTTACTATATTCAACTCAAAGGAAGCTTGGATAATGTTAGTTTTGTGAAAAACAAGCTGGACAGCATTAGTTTTTGAAAGATAATATTGCACTACACTTTGCAATATCACCTTTCTGTAGATTTTGTCTCATAAAAATTTGTTTTTAGCCAACTATACCAAAGAAAACCAAGATAGCTGATATAATCTTACCCTCAGTCTTCAACAGTCCTTTCTTAAAAGGATGAACACCTACTAAAGCATAAAATCCCAGAAGCTGTCCTACATGCATCTCAATACCTGTTGCCTTGGATGAATTTTCTGAAGATACCAGACCTGTTAGGTTTACCACCCCTCCAGGTCCAATGATAAACTGTGGTGTCGCAGCATGTATCGTCACAGTGTCAGGACTCTCTGGGTTTGTGTTGATTTGGTTCTGCATGGCAATCTAGGGGACAAATCACCACAATGTTTTCAGAATTACAGCCAGGACTTATAGCACAGACTCTCAATGTAGTACAAACACAAAGGAACATTCTGTAATTTAAGAAGATTCATATAATACAAATGGAAATTTTTGTTTACATTATACAGAGAGTATAGTAGTAAATCATAGGTATGAATTTATATCTTAAGTTCCCCTATTAGGTAAAGCAGCAAAATTCCATGAAACAACAAATGAGTATCTGAAAGGGTATTTTATAGGACACAGTTGAAAGATATTCTCTTGCTCTCTGGCTACAGATAATAAATTATATAAATCAAATTATTTCCTCTATTATATTCAGCAGTATATAACACTACATATATAAAGCATGCCCTTCCCAACTAACTGTCTCCATCTGCAACCTTAGTTCCAAACTGCACTCCTAGGAGTAAGAGAATTGGAAGAGACATGGCAAAATTCATTTTCCTGAACATATAAGACCTTCTAAATAACTAGCTGAAGTTCAGTAGAGTCAGATGGTCTTGGAGAACAACAGTTCTACTAGTAAGGAGACAAAAAGGTCAAAAGAGGCAGAAAGTAAAGAAGATAATTTACATCAATGTGGTCTAGCTGAAGAAAAGAGAAGCAATGTTGGTTATTAGAAAAACTTGCCCAAAAGCCATAGTTAGTTATTCCCACAGATTTCGCTGAGGATGGTGAAAAATAAAAGAATTCAATGATAATGATAAAGATTGTCTCACTCACTCAGGGGACATTGCTAAAAAAAATACTTTAGTACAACAGACTTTCAAAAACCATATGGTATCCAAACATGCAAACATCCAAATAAAAATAATTAACAGAGTAAAATGTCTAGAGGGGGGAACAGGAACTTACAACACAAAAAGTAACCACCTTATCTAATCTTCTAATAATGTTACATGCAGACTATGGTCTTACAATCCAGAAAATGAACAGTGATGAACAAAGAGGAAGTGAAAGAGGAAAAGGCCTGTCCACAATAATCAAGATCAAAATGAAAAGCTACAAGATAAATAGTTCAAATCATCCACAACCCAGAGATCATTATTTTCTTAAATTAAAAACCAAAAGTTACCTGTAATATCTCTGCTAAATCTTCATTCCCATTGTCTATTGAAATGTCAAATGCAGTTTTACAAAATTTACTTTGTGTGTGTACATCAGCACCATATTTAATTAAAAGTTCCACCACCTCTTGATGATTGTGTTCTGTGGCCCAATGTAGAGCTGTCATCTTTAACATGTCCTTTGCATTGACATCAGCACCATGCTATAAAAATATTTCAAAATAAGAAATTTCAAAAATATGAAATATAAAGATTTCCTGATATGAAAATATTACTGTTACAAAGCAAGAATTTACTATTAACATGATCAACTCTTAAATTTTTTGTGTTGAATAATTTATATGTTCTAAGAATCACCACGCATCTGTCACTTCATCAGTTTTCTATCATGCCAACTTGCTAATTATTTTCTAATTTCTTAGGAATGCAGCAATTATTTTTTTCAGGCCCCCAGCTACAGTGAGCATGAAGCGACAATGAGCATGAGCATCCATACGAAGTGAAGGAAACCTATGAGCAATCCTCCAAAAACTCCTTAATTCTAGATCCTTATTTACACAAAAATATCCTTTGCTTTCAAAAGCAGTGCAATATAACTAAGTAAAAGCAAGCTATCAGAGGTATACTGTCCAATACTGCAGCCACTAGATACACGTGGCTATTAAGCACTTGAAATATGACTAGTTGGAATAGAGACATGCTGTTTGTAGAAATACAAACTGGAATTCAAAGACTTAACACCAAAAAAAGTAAGTAAAATATCTCAATAATTTTGATACTGATTTCATGTTGAAATGGTATTTTGTATATACTGGTTAAATAAGATATATTAAAATGACTTAATACTTTTTTTAATGTAGCTATTAGATAATCTAGAATTACATGTGATTCACATTTGTGGCTTACACTGCAGTTCTTTTAAACAGGCTGCTTTTAAAGGCTAGAATAAAAAGGAATAAGAATGTCTAAATCTATCACTCTGTTTCAGAATTTTCTCCTTGACATTTAGGTAATTAAAGAAAAATCCCTATTAATATTATCTGTTTGTTAATATTCCCTAATATTCCCTTTCAAGAGCATTTTAAGTGTGTTGAGTAAGTCAAAGCTGTAGTAGCTCACCACAGGGGAGACCAAAGTCTAAGAAATCAATTGTTTGACTTAACTAAAAGAACATACCTAGAGAGAGTTTTTTCCCCCAAAGGAAATCTTAACTTTCATTTAATGGACTTAAATACAAAAATAGAGATAACATAGGGGAAAAAGTAGACATTCAATATAAAATTAGTTCTCCTCTCCCTGGTCTTTGGGGACTTACTTTCAAAAACAAAATGCAAAAAGAACATGTACCTTAAGCAAAACCTCTACTATGCTGGCATGGCCTTCAGAAGCTGCCATGTGTAATGGCGTTCGGTCCACCTTGGTTCTTGCATCCCGACTTACACCAGCTCGGAGCAGTACTTCTGTGGTGGAATAATGCCCATATTGTGCTGCCAAGTGAAGGGGAGAGGTTCCCAGCTATAATGCAAGAAAAAAAACCACATTTATAGTCACTTGTAATACATTTCCATTACTACCTCGTATTTTATATTATCTGCTTACAGGGCAAACAGATTATATCATCTGCTTATACAGTAGCTCAAAATGCAAAAGAAAGAATTTATGCTTATCATATTCTCTTCATAGAGGCCTTCAAGAATTCCCATATACTTCTCAGTGAGGAAAAAAGTCAATATTTTATTTAATTGAAACTTGTTCTCTTCATTTTGTTTATCCTACACAAAATTAATTTCATCAGGAATTAGAAGTAATTAGGGTTTCAGAAATTTTTCTGAGTACTGGGATGTTTTCCTCACACAAAACTTCTTTTCATATATGAAATTCCTATCAAGTCAACATAATGGTGTATGTACATTTTTACATTAAACTGTTTTATGGGACTTCAAAAATAATCTAAAACACCTCAGGGTTCTTTTTTTTTTGAGTTTTATTTTTTTATTTATTTACTTTAAAAATTTTATTTTGGTATCATTAATCTACAATTACATGTGCAATATTATGGTTATTAAACTACCCCCTTCATCAGGTCCCCCCACCAACCCCATTACAGTCACTGTCCATCAGTGTAGTGAGATGCAATAGAATCACTATTTGTTTTCTCTGAGTTGCACAGCCCTCCCCGTGCCCCCCCTACCTTACGTCTGCTAATCGTAATACCCCTTTTACCCTCTTATCCCTCCCTTCCCACCCATCTTCCCCAGTCCCTTTCCCTTTGGTAACTATTAGTCCGTTCTTGGGTTCTGTGAGTCTGCTGCTGTTTTGTTCCTTCAGTTTTTTCTTTGTTCTTATACTCCACATATGAGTGAAATCATTTGATACTTGTCTTTCTCCACCTGGCTTATTTCACTGAGCATAATACCCTCTAGCTCCATCCATGTTGTTGCAAATGGTAGGATTTGTTTTCTTCTTATGGCTGAATAATATTCCATTGTGTATATGTACCACATCTTCTTAATCTATTCATCTACTGATGGACACTTAGGTTGCTTCCATTTCTTGGCTATTGTAAATAGTGCTGCGATAAACATAGGGGTGCATCTGTCTTTTTCAAACTGGGTTGCTGCAGTCTTAGGGTAAATTCCTAGGAGTGGGATTCCTGGGTCAAATGGTATTTCTATTTTGAGTTTTTTGAGGAACCTCCATACTGCTTTCCACAATGGTTGAACTAATTTGCATTCCCACCAGCAGTGTAGAAGGGTTCCCTTTTCTCCACATCCTCACCAACATTTGTTGTTTGTGTTTTGGATGTTGGCCATCCTCACTGGTGTGAGATGATATCTCATTGTGGTTTTAATCTGCATTTCTCTGATGACCAGCGATGTGGAGCATCTTTTCATGTGCCTATTGGCCATCTGGATTTCTTCTTTGGAGAAGTGTCTATTCATGTCCTCTGCCCATTTCTTAATTGGATTATCCCTCAGGTTTCTTTTTAAAGGAGATCATATGGTCATTTTTTCAAGAGAAAATTTTGATCTGAGCTACACTTGCCAAAGGTAAGTCAGGACAGAACCATAAGAGAGCCCAGTCCTGAAATTGGTTCCACGTGGTTGAGGAGCTTCATTAAAGCTACAATCATAATATACAGGGGAAGTACTAAAATGTGAGTGAAGACCCTTATTGGAAGCATAACTTTTAATAGGTGAAAATTAGATAAAGTTACATCACATGCATTTAGAGGCATATTAAGTCCCTACAATTCCCTGATTACCAAGGCACTAATGTTCCAAAGAACCAATATAGTTCAGTAGAATATGAAATTTGCTAAGACCACTACTGTACTAATAAGCAAGAAAGGATTTGTGTAAGCACTTTCCATGGCAAGCACTATTCTAAGACTTTCACACATATTATCTCCATCTCCTCATAACATAGGTACCACTACTATCCTCCTTTGCCACAGAAGGGTTACTAATTTGCCTGAAGTCACACAACAAGTAAAAATCACTAATGCAAAGCTAGGCATGTGCTCTCAATACATGGTAAAAATGGAAACCATTTATCCTGGGAATAATTATTTTAATACAATTAAAAGCCTTGCATTTTTAAGGGAGGGTCATTCTAGCAGATCAAAGATTCTCAAACCTTTCTTTCTCCAGTCTTTATCGTATTTTCCTGCAATTGGCCCTTTGTATACTCTTAAATTCTAGTATTTAACAAAGTATCTCAACAGTCCATTTAACAGCCATGAGTTATGTACTATTTGGGTTTACTTTGTATTTTTTTCTTCTTCAGACCTTACCTTTGTTGTTTGATGATACGATATATACATTGTATATGTGTACACACACACACATACACATGTCTAAAGAAACAAAATAAGGCAAACACTTGTGAAACCACACCACAGTCTCGATATACAATTTTAAATCTTCCCACATGTCACTCCCTAATTACAAACCCTTCCCTAAGCCTCAGAGGTAATTACTACTCTAAATTTTGTAATAAGCACTGCTTTACTTTGTTTTCTGTTTCTCATTTATAAATAATGTACTTTAGTTTTGTCTGTTTTGAACTTTATTTAAATAGAATCATACTGCATATATTTCTCTGTGACTTGCCTTCTTTTGCTTAGCAATGTATTCATAAGAGTCACCCATTTTGGCAAGTGTAATCCTAGGTATAGTTCACTCATTTTCTCTATCCTATAATATTCTACTGAATTAATACATCACAATTCATTTAACTAATCTATGGATGAACATTTGGGTTGTTTCTAAAACAGAATCTATGTATGAATAACACTGCTGCTAAAAACAGTCTTGTACACATCTCATGCACATGAACAAGAGTTTTTCTTGGGAATATTCTTACAAGTTCAATGGCTACATCATAGGGTATGCACATATTCAAATTTACCAGGTACTGCCAAACTGTCCCCCAAAACGTTTACACCAATAAAGCATCTCTTCACCAATGCTTGGTACTATCAGACTTTTTTTTTTAACTAATCTGGTGGATATGCAATAGTATTTCATGATTTTAGTTTGCACATTCCCAATTATTAATGAGCTGGAGCACCTTTTCATGTTTATTGGTCGTTCGAACTTTCTCTCTGTTAAAGTGCCAGGTAAGTCATTTGCCAGTTGTCTTTGTCTTGTTTGTCTTTTTATTACTGTCATGGGAATTCCTTATATATTATGGATACCAATCCTTAAGATCCTTTTGTCTTGATGTACAATAACATTATGATGTGTCTGGATATGGGTTTTTTTATTGATCCTGATGGAGATTTATTGTACTTGAATCTGTGAGCTGCCACCTTTCATTAGTTACAGAAAAATCTCAGCCATTATCTCTTAAAATTATTTCATCTCTATTCTCATTTTCCTGTGGATTTATGATTAGATGTTAGACCTTCTCACACTAACCTTCATGACTCCTGACATCTCTTAAATTTTCTAACAATTTTTCTCCATGCTGCATTCTAGGTGATTTTTTTAATAGCTTTCAGCTGTTCTTAACCTGCTATGAAAATCTTATCTAAAGTCCTCATTGGTCTGTTTCTGTTGTCAGTTATTTTGTGGGTTATTATCCAAGCTGTCCTGTGACCTTGAGTGTTTAGTTTTTGTTTATTTTCCTTGGAATTTCGATTGTGCATATGAAGTCTGGGAATGAAGGCAGGTTCCTGCAGAAACGATATTCATTTGCCTCTGCCAGGAACCGAAGGTAACCTCTAGTCTACAGATCACTTTAAATTCATTTTTCATTGTACAGGGTTTTGCAGAATGCACAAGTATTTATGTGTTCAGGCCACAAACATGTGCAAGGAATGGCTTGGGCTCTAATCTCATCAACAAACTTTTTCCTCTCTCCATTTGGTGACTTGGTTCAAATCAGTTCATTTTCCCTGCAGTACCCTAACAACAGGAGCAGGAGCAGAGAGGAGGAGGGTGGGGTTATTTCTAGTTCACCCTTACACTGAAGGTACATTTCTTTGGGATTCCAGAATTATGGGAAGAGGATCTCCTGGGAGATTTTTCTTTATGAGCAATCTCAGGTCTTTGTCTTCAGTAACCCATGCCAGTGAGGTGGGGAAACCAACAAGCAAACTTACTGAGTTCAGCAAACATTTTCAGGGTGAATTTCTCCAGGTTCATTTAAGTTTTTCAATTTGATAATCCCTTTCTATCTAGCTCATTAAGAATTTTTTTTAATGTTTAATCAAAAAACCTTTATTTTGTATAAACAGATGCTGAAATATTTATGAAATGAAATGGTTCCTGGAATTTGCTTTAAAATAATACATAACAAAGAAAAAGAATGGGGTTATAGAAGAAACAAGATTTGATAATCTTTGGAGTTGAATGAGGCTATGCAGGGGTTGATACATGTTTGAAATTTTCCATAATAAAAAAATTTATTTTGTTTTGTTTTTAATGAAAAGTAAAAAAGAACACAGGACAAGTAAGCCAAACAACTTAAAAATCTGAAATTTTTAGTTGTTAACCAGTTGGGAGGGTTAATCCAGATACCTAATCCTCCCAAGACCATCCCTTTTTATTTGCCCACAGAATTAAATAGAATTACGGTTTTTGTCTTCCCCACAGTAGCCTTCTTTAGTCACTAAGAACTTGTTCCCATTCCTTTCTTTCTCTTTGGTCACCTTTGCAATAGTCATACAAGTATAAATTGAAATGCAAAATTTTTTTTCAGAAATAATTGCAACATTAACCCCAATCTTACCTGTCATTTTCTGAATTATAATTTCTAATACCTTGAATTCAAGATATCTGAGACCTTTCAACTAAATGCCAAGCAACTACATTTTACATTCATTCTATTATATTGAACTCCACAGTTTAAAAGAAAACACTTTTGTAGACAGAATATTTGGACAAGGTTGTCCAATATAAAAAAAAATGAAACATTTCCTTTAAAAGAGGATGATAATTCTAAAATTGAAAAAAATTGCAAAAAAAATTAATATTTTACCACTTACAAACACAATACTGAATACATTTTTATCTGGACTAATAAGAAGAAAGAAAAAAACACCCACAATATTAAAATCATTCTTTACCCAGTCTGTAGTAAAAGGAGCTCCATTTGCCATCAAAATACGAACTTCATCATCTTGACCTGCTCGTGCTGCTTCTAAAAGCTTCTTTCCCAAATCTACCAGGGACATCTAAACAAAACATAGGTAAGTATGACATCTCCAATTATATATTATGAAATTACTTTTTCCCCCTTCTATCTTTACTAATGAGTCAATTTTCAATTATTCCTTCAAAAGGTTGTAATATGGTTAATATGAAACTATAGATCACACAAAAAGCATTTATATTTGAATTTTGGGAACATATTTTCCTTTCTCATCAAGTTTTAACTGAGGATAAAAAATTAGTTTGAATTCTCCAAAATATAGCTGCTAAAAGATAGAAGAAGTAAGTGGCAGAGAAATCTTTCTAAAATTTAAAACTGGCAATGAATTGTTTTCACTGGAGAAATTGAAGCATAAAGTTTTCACAAAAGTAAATAGAAATAAGGCAAGATACTGTCCTCTGTAAGTGGTGCAAATTATATAAATCTACCATAACTTTTTTTTGCAACAGTTAATGGGTTCAGAATTTTTAAATAAGTATTTTCAACCCTTGTATAGGCAATGCACATGTAAGTTCTTCCAGAGAAGGGCACATATTCAATAAAAATGCTGAAAAGAGAGTCTTAACAGTATTATCAGTAGAGTATGTGTCTCACTAAGACGCTAGAAAGTAAGTATACCTAATACCTTGAATTCAAGATCTGAAAAGACCAATGTCACAGCCCAGGATATGTGTGTGCATTGTGTCTGTCAGTCTGTCTGTGTGTCTTCTTGAATAAGAAATACTGAAATATATGTTAAGGAAAGATCATGACAGGAGTACACAGGTGAAGAAAGATGTGAATTCATCAGAGATGCTCAAAATTAAGGGATGATAGTTCTGAGAAGAAAGTTCCCAAATCCAGAGACTACAGAAATTGGAGGACTATTCAATGTTGTTATATAATATCCTGAGGAAAGACAAACAGGTAGAATTTGAGGTCTGTCACAAGAAAAAAATGTGCCTATGGTATGAATTTGCCCCAAAAGTGAATACTCTTTGAGGGTTGGGTAACTAGTCAAGAGGAAATAAGTTATGAGAGGGGAATGTCATGTTGATTAGTGTGTCCCAATCTTGTATGAACATGTATTACTCAAGAAAGAGGGAAGAGGAGTATGTGTGTAAGAAGGAAGTTGACAGAGCTCAGAGAGGTTATTTAGGCCAGGGAGGAATAAAATGCATTATATAATTAGAAGAGATGTTAGGGACTCTAAAAGGGTTGATTAAAAGAAAAGATGTCCTTGAAAGAACAGAGACTTATGCTTAAATAACTGTATTTTTTAATAGATTCCATAACATGGCAACAACCAAACACAGAGTAAAAAGGGACAGATGCTAATACTGGGAGGCCTGCACAATAATTAGTGAGATGTGTTACATCCAAAACTGGCATTTGTCACAGGCAGTGAAGAATTTCTTATAGTTGTTCTATTCTTAAGGATAAAATAATTTGTAATATATCCTATGGTGAAGAAGAAATGCACACAGGTTTTGTGCTTTTTTTTTTAATATGCTTTTGTGTGACACTTGGCAATATTTTCAACCCTTGAATTTCTGATTTCCTTTCCCTTTTCCCCTCATTCTCTCATACCTTGGTGGAGTCACTGGAACCCAAGATACTCCTTAATCCTGCTAAAGGCATTAAGATCTAGGGGTGACTGGTCTCTAATGAAGGATTTTTCCTTGGGAATAGCTGGGTAGAAAAATTAACCTCGTATTCAATAGGCAAAGAACCTGCAATAATAATTTCCTACTAAAGGAAAGGTAAGGCAAAAAGCTGATTTTTCTTCCACAGAAGTACAGTAAAATCTAAGCTGGCCACATTAACAAATATAGTGTCCATAATACGGATAACCAAAATTTAATATGTGTGGTTTTATAATAAGATAAACCTTTCCCCAAAACATGCATTTTACAGTATGTGTTATGAAGGTAATATAAAATCAGTTTGCATTCATTCAGCCTACAAACTGCCATATGGTTTAGACATCTGGATATCTTTTATGAAGTGGTGGTTAAGGGCTATCTCTCATTTTCAGAAATTGGGTTGTCTGCCTTTTTCTTAATTCTTATATACATTCTGGATATGAGTCCTTTGTCAGATACAATATGTATTATAAAGATCTCCTTCCAGGACCCCCGACATTAGATGACTACTCCATGTTGTTTCTTTGTTATCACACACCATCTCCATAGGCAGATAGTAAGTGTTGGGTCTCATAAAAAATATGAAACTTGTGTATTAAAAAACAGAAGTAAAATAAAATAAAACCAAAGACAGCAAAGTAATGTTTGCCACACAAATGAATGTAAGAAACATTAATATTTTAATTATTTAAAAGATCTGAGTCGAAGGGAAAAAATAAAACCACCAAGATTGTGGGAGAGATGAAAGATGGCAGCATGAGGTGAGAAAGAGGCCTCCTCCCAAAAGCACATATAATATGAAAATATAATTAATTAATACAACTAATCCTGAAAGAGCAACAGGAAAGAAGGCTGAGACAGACTGCATACACCTGGAGAAAAGAACAGACCTCATGGAACAGGGTAATGTACCAAAGCCATGAAGGATGGGACACAAGCCCTTCCCCCACCCCAGCACACCAGCGGCAGGATAAAAAAAGAGTGGGGAGGGAGTGGATGCCTGGGGATGCTGAAAACCTAGCCCTGGAGATCTGTTCTGGGAGCACAAACGTACATTGCATTGTGCTCTGGTGATTAGTGAGGGTGGAAGATAAGACAGGCGAAATACCTGGAAAAACTGAGACTCCAGCTGCTTGTGGAAATCAGGGATTCATATCCAGCTGCACTGGGACAAAAGAAAGGCAGGCTGTCTGAGAGACTTCCTAACAGCAAGAGCGCTGCTAAAGAGGCAAGGATTGTATGGAGCTTACAGCTCAGGAGAAAGGAAAGGTAGACAAAACTGTCCGGGCTTACTCTGCCCAGCAAGTTGGGAACTTTCAGGAGCTTCAGGAGCTCCATCCCACTGGCTGGGTACCCAGCTCCAAGGCCCCTCACCATGATGCATCTTCCTCCCAGCCAGCCCACACCTGGCTCGCAAAATGGCAGCCTCTGCCCTGGCGTCAACCCAGCCAGAGGGAAGCCCCACCTAAGGCAGCTACAAACGCAAAGCATAGAGACTTAACACCTGTCTGTTCAGCCCACTGGTTCTAGCAGTGAAGACCGGCATAGCAGCCGGGAAGCAGGAAACAGCTCTTTCCTCCCCCAGGCACAAGCACCAGTCCCCTGTGACCCCTGACATCTCTCCAGGGGCTGAGAAGCTCTAGAGAGTAGAGCTTCTGGGCACTAGAGGGTGCCACATACAAATATGAAATGTCAAAGGAACCTGGTTCAAATGAAAATCCCACAAACTCCAGAAAAAGGGCCAGGTGAAACTGAATTCATCAATATACCAGAAAGAGAATTCAAAATAAAAATCATAAACATGCTCATGGGGATACAGAAAAATATTCAAGAACTCAAGAACTAATTCAGGACAGAGATCCAATCATTAGGAAACACAATGGAGGGATTTAAATGCAGATTAGATATGGTGGAGGAGACGATAAATGAAATAGAAACTAGAGAAGAGGAATACAAAGAAGCTGAGGCAGAGAGAGAAAAAAGGGTCTCTAGGAATGACAGAATATTGAGAGAACTGTGTGACCAATCCAAATGGAACACTATTCATATTATAGGGGTACCAGAAGAAGAAGACAGAGAAAAGGGGATAGAAAGTGTCTTTGAGGAGATAATTGCTGAAAACTTCCCTAATCTGAGGAAGGAGACAGTCTCTCAGGCCAAGGAGGTGCACAGATCTCCCAACACAAGAGACCCAAGGAAGACAAAATCAATACATACGATAATTAAGATGGAAAAGATCAAGGATAAGGACAGACTATTAAAAGGAGCCAGAGAAAGAAAAATGATCACATACAAAGGAAAACCCATCATGCTATGATCAGACTTCTGAGCAGAAACCTCACAGGCCAGAAGGGACTGCATGATATATTTAATGCAATGAAGTAGAAGGGCCTCAAACCAAGAATACTCTACCTGGCAAGGTTACCATTTAAATTTGAAGGAGGGGTTACACAATTTCCAGATAAGCAAAAGCTGAGAGAACTTACCTACCACAAACAATCTCTACAGTGTATTTTGGAGGGACTGCTATAGATGGAAGTGTTCCTAAGGCTAAACAGCTGTCACCAGAGGTAATAAAACCACAGTCAAGAAAGCAGAACGATTAATTACTACGCAAACGCAAAATTAAATGAACTACACCCAAAGTGAGTCACATGATAGACAAAGAGTACAGAATGTGATACCTAATATATAAAGAATAGAGGAGGAAGAAAAAGAAGGAGGAAAACAAAGAACCTTTAGATTGTGTTTGTAATAGCATACTAAGGGAGTTAAATTAGACTGTTAGATAGTAAGGAAGTTACCCTTGAACCTTTGGTAACCAGGAATGTAAAGCCTACAGTGACAATAGGTACATACATACCTATCAATAATTACTCTAATGCACCAATCAAAAGACACAGAGTCACTAAATGGATAAAAAAACAAGACCCATCTCTATGCTGCCTTCAAGAGACTCACTTCAAACCAAAGGACATAAACAGACTGAAAGTGAAGGAATGGAAAGAGATATTTCATACAACTAATAGGGAGAAAAAAGCAGGAGTTGTAGTACTTGTATCAGACAAAATAGACTTCAAAACAAAGAAAATCCCAAGAGACAAAGAAGACATTACATAATCATAAGGGGTCAGTCCAACAAGAGGATATAACCATTATAAATATCTATGCACCCAACACAGGATCACCTACATATGTGAAACAAATGTTAACAGAATTAAAAGGGGAAATAGTACGCAATGCCTTCATTCTAGGAGACTTCAACACTCCACTCAATCCAAAGGATAGATCAGCCAGACAGAAAATAAGTAAGCAGACAGGGGCATTGAACAAGACATTAGAACAGATGGACCTAACAGACATCTACAGAACTCTCCAACCAAAAACAGCAGGATAGACATTCTTCTCAGGTGCACATGGAACATTTTAAAGAATATATCATATACTAGGCCACAAAAAGAGCCTCAGTAAATTCATAAAGATTGAAATTATGCCAACCAGCTTCTCAGATCACAAAGGTATGAAACTAGAAATAAATTACGCAAAGTAAACGAAAAATCCCACAAACACACGGAGGCTTAACAACATGCTCCCAAATAACCAATGGATCAATGACCAAATAAAAACAGAGATCAAGCAATACATGGAGACAAATGACAACAATAATTCAACACTACAAAATGTGTGGGATGCAGTTAAGGCCATGCTAAAAGGGAAGTATACTGCAATACAGGCCCACCTCAGGAAAGAAGACCAATCCCAAATGAACACTCTAAACTCAAAATTAATGAAACTAGAAAAGGAAGAACAAATGAGGCCCAAAGTCAGTAGAAGGAGGACATAATAAAGATTAGAGCAGAAATAAATAAAATTGAGAAGAATAAAACAATAGAAAGAATGAAAGCAGGAGCTGGTTCTTTGAGAAAATAAACAAAATAGATAAACCCCTAGCCCGACTTATAAAGAAAAAAAGAGAATCTACACACATAAACAGAATCAGAAATGAGAAAGGAAAAATCACTACGGACACCACAGAAATACAAAGAATTGTGAGAGAATACTATGAAAAATTACATGGTAACAAACTGGATAACCTAGAAGAAATGGACAACTTTCTAGAAAAGTACAACCTTCCAAGGCTGACCCAGAAAGAAACAGAAAATCTGAACAGACCAATTACCAGCAATGAAATTGAACTGGTAATCAAAAAACGACCTAAGAACAAAACTCCTGGAACAGATGGCTTCACCACTGAATTTTATGAAACATTTAGTGAAGACCTAATACCCATCCTTCTTAAAGTTTTCCAAAAAATAGAAGACAAGGGAATACTCCCAAACTCATTCTATGAGGCCAGCATAACTCTAATAACAAAACCAGGCAAAGATACCACAGAAAAAGAAAATTACAGGCAAATATCCCTGATGAACATGGATGCAAAAATACTCAACAAAATATTAGCCAACCAAATTCAAAAAACACTAAAATGATCATCCATCATGATCAAGTAGGATTTATTTCAGAGATGCAAGGATGGTACAATATCAGAAAATCCATCAACTTCATCCATCACATCAACAAAAAGGACAAAAACCATCTGATCATCTCCATAGATTCTGAAAAAGCATTCAACAAAATTCAACATCCATTTACGATAAAAACTCAACAAAATGGGTATAGAGAACAAGTACCTCAACATGATAAAGGCTATATATGACAAACCCACAGTCAACATCATGCTTAACAGCAAGAAGCTAAAAGCTCTTACTTTAAGATCGGGAACAAGATGTAGATGACAAGTCTCCCCACTTTGTTTTTTTTAATTTTGGTATCGTTCATATACAATCACTTGAGCAACATTATGGTTACCAGACCTCCTATTATCAAATCCCCCCTACATACCCCATTACAGTCACTATCCATCAGCGTAGTAAGATGCTACAGAATCATTATTTCTCTTCTCTGTAAATACTGTCTTTCCTGTGTCTCCCCCACAACTATTATGTGTGCTAATCATAATGTCCCCTTTCCCCCCTTATCCCTCCCTTCCCACACATATTCCCCAGTCCCTTTCCCTTTGGTAACTGTTAGTCTATTCTTCAGTTCTGTGACTCGGATGCTGTTTTGTTCCTTCAGTTTTTGCTTTGTTCTTATACTCCACAGATGTGTGAAGTCATTTGATACTTGTCTTCCTCCACCTGGCTTATTTCACTGAGCATGATACCCTCTAGTTCCATTCATGTTGTTGCAAATGGTAGGATTTGTTTTCCTCTTATGGCTGAATAATATTCCATTGTGCATATGTACCACCTCTTCTTTATCCATTCATCTACTGATGAACACTTAGGTTGCTTCCATTTCTTGGCTATTGTAAGTAGTGCTGCGATAAACATAGGGGTGCATATCTCTTTTTCAAACTTCACTGCTGCATTCTTAGGGTAAATTCCTAGGAGTGGGATTCCTGGGTCAAATGGTATTTCTATTTTGAGTTTTTTGAAGAACGTCCATACTGCTTTCCACAATGGTCGAACTAATTTACATTCCCACCAGCAGTGTAGGAGGGTTCCCCTTTCTCCACATCCTTGCCAACATTTGTTGTTGTTTGTCTTTGGGATGTTGGCCATCCTAACTGGTGTGAGGTGATATTTCATTGTGGTTTTAATTTGCATTTCTCTAATGAGTAGGGATGCAGAGTATCTTTTCATTTGCCTGTTGGCCATCTGAATTTCTTCTTTGGAGAAGTGTCTGTTCAGCTCCTCTGCTCATTTTTTAATTGGCTTCTTTGCTTATTGTTTGTTGAGGTGCATGAGCTTTTTATGTATTTTGGATGTCAACCCCTTATTGGATATGTCATTTATGAATATATTATCCCATACAGTAGGATGCCTTTTTGTTCTACTGATGGTGTCCATTGCTGTACATAAGTTTTTTCGTTTGATATAGTCACACTTGTTCATTTTTGCTTTTATTTCCCTTGCCTGGGGAGATGTGTTCATGAAGAAGTTGTTCATATTTATGTCCAAGAGATTTTTGCCTATGTTTTTGTCTAAGAGTTTTATCGTTTCATGACTTACATTCAGGTCGTTGATACATTTCCAGTTTACTTTTGTGCATGGGGTTAGACAATAATCCAGTTTTATTTTCTTACATGTAGCTGTCCAGTTTTGCCAACACCAGCTATTAAAGAGGCTGTCATGTTCCCATTGTATATGCATGGCTCCTTTATCATATATTAATTGACTATATATGCTTGGGTTTACATCTGGGCCCTCTATTCTGCTCCACTGGTCTATGGGTGTGTTCTTCTGCAAGTACCAAATTGTCTTGAGTACTACGGCTTTGAAGTAGAGCTTGAAGTCAGGGAGCGTAATTCCCCGTTTTCTTCCTTCTCAGGATAGCTTTGACTATTCGGGGTCTTTTGTCGTTCCATATGAATTTTAGAACTATTTGCTCTAGTTCATTGAAGAATGCTATAGGTATTTTGATAGGGACTGCATTGAATCTGTAGATTGCTTTAGGCAGGATGGCCATTTTGACAATATTAATTCTTCCTAGCCACGAGCATCGGATGAATTCCCATTTATTAGTGGCATCTTTAATTTCTCTTGAGTGTCTTGTAGTTTTCAGGGTATAGGTCTTTCACTTCCTTGATTAGGATTATTCCTAGGTATTTTATTTGTTTGGATGCGATTGTGAATGGAATTGTTTTCCTGATTTCTCTTGCTGCTAGTTCATCATTAGTGTATAGGAATGCAACAGATTTCTGTGTATTAATTTTGTATCCTGCAACTTTGCGGAATTCAGGTATTAGATCTAATAGTTTTGGAGTGGATTCTTTAGGGATTTTTATGTACAATATCATGTCATCTGCAAACAGGGACAGTTTGAGTTCTTCCTTGCCAATCTGGATGCCTTTTATTTCTTTGTGTTGTCTGACGGCCATGGCTAGGACCTCCAGAACTATGTTGAATAAAAGTGGAGAGAGTGGGCATCCTTGTCTTGTTCCCGATCTTAAAGGAAAACCTTTCAGCTTCTCGCTGTTAAGTATAATATTGGCTGGGGGGGTTCATATATATGGCCTTTATTATGTTGAGGTACTTGCCCGTTATACCCATTTTGTTGAGATTTTTAATCATGAATCGATGTTGAATTTTGTTGAATGCTTTTTCAGCATCTATGGAGATGATCATGTGGTTTTTGTCCTTCAGTTTCTTGAAGTAGTGGATGATGTTGATGGATTTTCGAATGTTGTACCATCCTTGCATCCCTTGGATGAATCCCACTTGATCATGATGGATGATCTTTTTGATGTATTTTTGAATTCGGTTTGCTAATATATATATATATTTTGTATTATAATGCCCTAAGGCTTTTTTTTTTTACAATTCATTTTGGTATCATTAACCTACAATTACATGTGCAATATTATGGTAATTAAACTACCCCCTTCATCAGGTCCCCCCCACGAACCCCATTACAGTCACTGTCCATCAGCGTAGTGAGATGCAATAGAATCACTACTTGTCTTCTCTGAGTTGTACAGCCCTCCCTGTGCCCCGCCACCTTACGTCTGCTAATCGTAATACCCCTTTTACCCTCTTATCACTCCCTTCCCACCCATCGTCCCCAGTCTCTTTCCCTTTGGTAACTATTAGTCTGTTCTTGGGTTCTGTGAGTCTGCTGCTGTTTTGTTCCTTCAGTTTTTTTCTTTGTTTTTATACTCCACAGATGAGTGAAATCATTTGATACTTGTCTTTTTCGGCTTGGCTTGTTTCACTGAGCATAATACCCTCTAACTCCATCCACGTTGTTGCAAATGGTAGGATTTGTTTTCTTCTTATGGCTGAATAATATTCCATTGTGTATATGTACCACATCTTCTTTATCCATTCATCTACTGATGGACACTTAGGTTGCTTCTATTTCTTGGCTATTGTAAATAGTGCTGCGATAAACATAGGGGTGCATCTGTCTTTTTGAAACTGGGCTGCTGCATTCTTAGGGTAAATTTCTAGGAGTGGGATTCCTGGGTCAAATGGTATTTCTATTTTGAGTTTTTTGAGGAACCTCCATACTGCTTTCCACAATGGTTGAACTAATTTGCATTCCCACCAGCAGTGTAGGAGGGTTCCCTTTTCTCCACATCCTCGCCAACATTTGCTGTTGTTTGTGTTTTGGATGTTGGCCATTCTCACTGGTGTGAGGTGATATCGCATTGTGGTTTTAATCTGCATTTCTCTGATGACCAGTGATGTGGAGCATCTTTTCATGTGCCTGTTGACCATCTGAATTTCTTCTCTAGAGAAGTGTCTATTCATGTCCTCTGCCCATTTCTTAATTGGATTATTTGCTTTTTGTTTGTTAAGGTGCATGAGTTCTTTATATATTTTGGATGTCAATCCCTTATCAGATGCATCATTTATGAATATATTTTCCCATACTGTAGGATGTCTTTTTGTTCTACTGATGGTGTCCTTTGCTGTACAGAAGCTTTTCAGCTTGATATAGTCCCACTTGTTCATTTTTGCTTTTGTTTCCCTTGCCCGGGGAGATATGTTCATGAAGAAGTCACTCATGTTTATGTCCAAGAGATTTTTGCCTATGTTTTTTCTAAGAGTTTTATGGTTTCATGACTTACATTCAGGTCTTTGATCCACCTTGAGTTTACCTTTGTGTATGGGGTTAGACAGTAGTCCAGTTTCATTCTCTTACATATAGCTGTCCAGTTTTTCCAACACCAGCTGCTGAAGAGGCTGTCATCTCCCCATTGTATGTCCAAGGCTCCTTTATCAAATATTAATTGACTGTAAATGTTTGGGTTAGTGTTTGAATTTTCTATTCTGTTCCACTGGTCTGTGGGTCTGTTTTTGTGCTAGTACCAAATTGTCTTGATTACTGTGGCTTTGTAGTAGAGTTTGAAGTCAGGGAGCGTAATTCCCCCTGTTTGATTCCTCCTTCTCAGAATTGCTTTGGCTATTTGGGGTCTTTTCTGGTTCCATATGAATTTTAGAGTTATTTGTTCCAGTTCATTGAAGAAAGCTGTTGGTAGTTTGATAGGGATTGCATTGAATCTGTAGATTGCTT
This sequence comes from Phataginus tricuspis, assembly GCA_029783875.1. Lineage (NCBI taxonomy): Eukaryota > Metazoa > Chordata > Mammalia > Pholidota > Manidae > Phataginus > Phataginus tricuspis. The sequence goes on along the minus strand of JAQQAC010003584.1, from coordinate 7,964,220 downwards.
TAGGTAGTATAGCCATTTTGACAATATTTATTCTTCCTAGCCAAGAGCATGGCATGAATTTCCATTTGTTAGTGTCCTCTTTAATTTCTCTTAGGAGTGTCTTGTAGTTTTCAGAGTATAGGTCTTTCACTTCCTCGATTAGGTTTATTCCTAGGTATTTTATTCTTTTTGATGCAATTGTGA
>JAQQAC010003584.1:7825293-7963637 GCA_029783875.1 Phataginus tricuspis | reverse complement strand
GTACTATGTTGAATAACAGTGGAGAGAGTGGGCATCCCTGTCTTGTTACCGATCTTAGATGAAAAGCTTTCAGCTCCTCGCTGTTAAGTATGATGTTAGGTATGGGTTTGTCATATATAGCCTTTATGATGTTGAGGTACTTGCCATCTATACCCATTTTGTTGAGAGTTTTAATCATGATTGGATGCTGAATTTTGTCAAGTGCTTTTTCAGCATCTATGGAAATGATCATGTGGGTTTTGTTCTTCTTTTTGTTGATGTGGTGGATGATGTTGATGGATTTTCGAATGTTGTACCATCCTTGCATCCCTGGGATGAATCCCACTTTATCATGGTGTATGATCCTCTTGATGTATTTTTGAATTCGGTTTGCTAATATTTTGTTGAGTATTTTTGCATCTATGTTCATCAGGGATATTGGTCTAAAATTTTCTTTTTTGTAGTGTCTTTGCCTGGTTTGGTATTAGAGTGATGTTGGTCTCATAGAATTAATTGAGTAGTATTCCCTCTCCTTCCACTTTTTGAAAAACTTTAATGACAATGGGTAGTAAGTCTTCCCTAAATGTTTGATAGAATTCAGCAGTGAAACCATCTGGAACAGGCGTTTTGTTCTTAGGTAGTTTTTTGATTATCAATTCAATTTCTTTGCTGGTAATTGGTCTATTCAGATTTCCTGTTTCTTTCTGGGTCAGCCTTGGAAGGTTGTACCTTTCTAGAAAGTTGTCCATTTCTTCTAGGTTATCCAGTTTGTTAGCGTATAATTTTTCACAATATTCTCTCATAATTCTTTGTATTTCTGTGGTGTCCATAGTGACTTTTCCTTTCTCATTTATGATTCTGTTTATGTGTGTAGACTCTTTTTTTTCTTGATAAGTCTGGCTAGGGGTTTTCTATTTTGTTTATTTTCTCAAAGAACCAGCTCCTGCTTTCATTGATTCTTTCTATTGTTGTATTCTTCTCAATTTTATTTATTTCTGCTCTGATCTTTATTATGTCTCTCCTTCTACTGACTTTGGGCCTCATTTGTTCTTCCTTTTCTAGTTTCATTTTGTGAGTTTAGACTATTCATTTGGGATTATTCTTCTTTCCTGAGGTAGGCCTGTATTGCAATATATTTCCCTCTTAGCATGGCCTTTGCTGTGTCCCACAGGTTTTGTGGTGTTGAATTACTTTGTCATTTGGCTCCATAGATTGCATTATCTCTGTTTTCTTTGGTCATTGATCCACTGATTATTTAGGAGCATATTATTAAGCCCCCACACGTTTGTGGGCTTTTTCGTTTTCTTGGTGTCATTTATTTCTAGTTTCATACCTTTGTCTTCTGAGTAGCTGGTTGCTACAATTTCAGTCCTTTTGCGTTTACTGAGGTTCTTCTTGTGGCCTGGTATATGATCTGTTCTTGAAAATGTTCCATGTGCACTTAAGAATGTGTATCCTGTTGCTTTTGGATGGAGTGTTCTGTAGATGTCCATTTGGTCCATTTGTTTTAATATGTTTTTCAGTGCCTCTGTCTCTATTTTCTGTCTGGTTGGTCTGTCCTTTGGAGTGAGTGGTGTGTTGAAGTCTCCTAGAATGAATGCATTGCGTTCTAGTTCCCCCTTTAATTCTGTTAGTATTTGTTTCACATATGTAGGTGATCCTGTGTTGGGTGCATAGATTTTTATAATAGTTGTATCGTCTGGTTGGACTGACCCTTTTATCATTATGTCATGTCCTTCTTTGTCTCTTGTGACTTTCTTTGTTTTGACGTCTATTTTGTCTGATACAAGTACTGCAACCCATGCTTTTTTTCTATTAGTTGCATGAAATATCTTTTTCCATCCCTTTACTTTCAGTCTGTGTATGTCTTTGGGTTTGAAGTGAGTCTCTTGTAGGCAGCATGTAGGTGGGTCTTGTTTTTTTATCCATTCAGTAACTCTATGTCTTTTGATTGGTGCATTCAGACCATTTACATTTAGGGTGATTATGGATAGGTATGTACTTAATTGCCACTACAGGCTTTAGATTCATGGTTACCAAAGAATTCAAGGGCAATTCCCTTACTATCTAACAGTCTAATTTAACTCACTTCATATCCTAGTACAAACACAACCTAAAGGGGTTTTTTTCCTCCTTTTTCTTCCTCCTCCATTCTTTGTATGTTATGAATCATATTCTGCACTCTTTGTCTATCCCTTGGGTGACATCTATTTAGCCTTAGGAATACTTCCATCTATAGGAGTCTCTCCAAAATGCACTGTAGAGGTGGTTAGTGGGAGGTAAATTCTCTCAGCTTTTGCTTATCTGAAAATTGTTTAATCCCTCCTTCAAATTTAAATGATAACCTTGCTGGGTAGAGTATTCTTGGTTCAAGGCCCTTTTGCTTCATTGCATTAAATATATCATGCCACTCCCTTCTGACCTGTAAGGTTTCTGTTGAGAAATCTGATGATAGCCTGATGGATTTTCCTTTGTATATGATCTTTTTTTTTCTCTCTAGCTGCTTTTAAAAGTCTGTCTTTATCCTTGACTTTTGCCATTTTAATTATTATGTCTTGATGTTATCTTCCTTGAGTCTCTCATGTTGGGAGATCTGTGCACCTCCATGGCTTGAGAGACTGTCTCCTTCCCCAGATTGGGGAAGTTTTCAGCAATTACATCCTCAATGACACTTTCTATCCCTTTTTCTCTCTCTTCTTCTTCTGGTACCCCTATAATGAGAATATGTTCCATTTGGATTGGTCACACAGTTCTCTCAATATTCCTTCATTCTTAGAGATCCTTTTTTCTCTGTGTGCCTCAGCTTCTTTGTATTCCTCTTCTCTAATTTCTATTCCATTTACTGTCTCTTCTACTACATCTCATCTCCTTTAAATCCCTCCATTGTTTGTTTCATTTTAGATATGGAATTTCTTAATGATTGAATCTCCAACTTAAATTCGTTCCTGAGTTCTTGAATATTTTTCTGTACCTCCATAAGCATGTTTATAATTTTAATTTTGAACTCTCTTTCAGGAAGATTGGTGAGTTTGGTTTCATTTGGCCCTTTTTCTGGGCTTTGTGAGATTTTGGTCTGAACCATGTTCTTTTGACCTTTCATATTTCTTTGTGGTACCCATTAGTGCACAGAAGCCCCAGTCTCTGGAGCTGCTCAGCCCCTAGAGTGAGGTTCGGGATCGAAGGGGAGCGGAGCTGGTGCCTGGGGGGAGGAAAGATCTGATTCCTGTCTGCGGTGCCTGTCTCTAGTGTCTAAGCCAGTGAGCCAATCACCCAGGTGTAAGGCTCTGCTTTGCGTCTCTAGCTGTTGTAGGCGGGGCCTCCCTCTTGCTGGCCTCACTCTTGCCGGCTGGCTTGGAGGAAGGTGTAGCCAACTGGGTGTGATAGTGGGGGGCCTTGGAGCTGAGTAGGCAGACAGAGGGATGGAGCACCTGAAGCTCCTCAAAATTCCCAACCACCTGGGCAGAGCGCACCCGGACGACCTTGTACAGCTCTCCCTTCTCCCGTGCAGCAAGCTCCATGCAAACCCCACCCCTTCAGCAGCCCTCTCGCTGCTAGGAAGCCTCTCAAACCGCCTACCTTTCCTCTGACATAGAGCAGTCAGATGTGGATCTCCCCCCTCCACAAACAGCTGGAATGTCAGTCTCTGAAGCACTCTGCCCATCCGAGCTCCCCTATGTCCAGGGCACCACACAATATACGCTTCCACTCCCAAAGCAGATCTCCAGGGCTAGGTGCTCAGCAGGCCCAAGCTTCCACCCCTTCCCCGCTCCATTTATCTTCCTCCCGCCAGTGAGCTGGGATCCAGGAAGGGCCCGGGTCCCACCAGATTAAGGCTTTCTTACGTTAGACTGTTTCATGAGGTCTGCTCTGTTCATGAGGTCTGCATGGAGACTGGTTCAGCCCTCTTTCCTGTTTTAGGGTTAGTTGTATTAATTAGTTATATTTTTGTACTATTGGTGGTTTTGGGAGGAGTTCTCCATGTCACCTCTCACGCCGCTATCTTGAATCTCTCCCAGTCTCTCCACTTTTATTCAACATAGTTCTGGAGGTCTTCACTATGGCAATCAGACAACACAAAGAAATAGAAGCCATCTAGATTGGTAAAGAAGAAGTTAAACTGTCACTGTTTGTAGATGTCATGATATTGTACATAAAAAAAACTAAAGAATCCACTCCAAAACTACTAGATCTAATATCTGAATTCAATAAAGTTGCAGGATACAAAATTAATACACAGAAATCTGTTGCATTCCTATACACTAACAATGAACTAGCAGAGAGGGAAATCAAGAAAACAATTCCATTCACAATTACATCAAAAAGAATAAAATACCTAGGAATACACCTAATGAGGAAGTATAAGACCTAAACTCTGAAAACTGTAAGACACTCATGAGAGAAATTAAAGAAGATACCAATAAATGGAAACACATCCCGTGCTCATGGATAGGAAGACTTAATATTATCAAAATTGCCATCCTGCCTAAAGCAATCTACAGATTCAATGCAATCCCTATCAAAATACCAACAGCATTCTTCAACAAACTAGACCAAATAGTTCTAAAATTCATATGGACCACAAAAGACCCTGAATAGCCAAAGCAATCCTGAGAAGGAAGAATAAAGCTGGGGGGATTATGCTCCCTTACTTCAAGCTCTACTACAAAGCCATAGTAATCAAGATAATTTGGTAGTGGCACAAGATCAGAAAAACAGACCAATCAAACAGACTAGAAAGCCCAGATATAAACCTAACCATATATGGTCAATTAATATATGATAAAGGAGCCATGGACATACGGGGAAATGACAGCCTCTTCAACAACTGGTGTTGGCAAAACTGGACAGCTACATGCAAGAGAAGGAAACTGGATTATTGTCTAATCCCATACACAAAAATAAACTTGAAATGCATCAAAGACCTGAATGTAGGTCGTGAAACCATAAAACTCTTAGAAGAAAACATAGGCAAATATCTATTGAATATAAACATGAGCAACTTTTTCCTGGACGCATTTCCTTGGGCAAGGGAAACAAAAGCAAAAATGAACACATGGGACTACATCAAGCTAAAAAGCTTCTGTACAGCAACGACACCATAGCAGAACAAAAAGGCATCCTACAGTATGGGAGAATATATTTGTAAATGACATATCCGACAAGGGGTTAACATCCAAAATATATAAAGAACTCACACACGTCAACAACCAAAAAGTAAATAACCCGATTAAAAAATGGGTGGAGTATATGAACAGAGAATTCTCCAAAGAAGAAATTCAGATGGCCAACAGGTACATGAAAAGATGTTCCACATCACTAATTATCAGGGAAATGCAAATTAAAACTACAATGAGATATCACCTCACACCAGTAAGGATGGCCTACATCGAAAAAACTAAGAACAACAAGTGCTGGTTAGGATGTGGAGAAAGGGGAACCCTCTTATACTGCTGGTGGGAATGTAAGCTAGTTCAACCATTATGGAAAGTAATACGGAGATTCTTCAAAAAACTAAAAAAGAAATACCATTTGACCCGGGAATTTCACTTCTAGGAATTTACCCAAAGAATACAAGTTCTCAGATTCAAAAAGAGATATGCACCCCTATGTTTACTGCAGCACTATTTACAATAGCCAAGATATGGAAGCAACCTAAGTGCCCATCAGTAGATGAATGGATGTGGTACAGATATACAATGGAATACTATTCAGCAATAAGAAAGAAACGAGTCCTACCATTTGTAACAACATGGATGGAGCTGGAGGATATTATTATCCGTGAAATAAGCCAGGCAGAAAAGGACAAGTACCAAATGATTTCCCTCGTTTGTGGAGTATAACAGCAAAGCAAAACTAAAGGAACAAAAAAGCAGCAGACTCCCAGACTCCCAGAAGGGACTAGCAGTTACCAAAGGGGAGGGGTGGGGGAGGACAGGTGGAGAGGGAGGAAGAAGGGGATTGAGGGGTATTGTGATTGGCACATATGGTGTGTGGGGGGATCATGGGGAAGACAGTGTAGCACAGAGAAGGCAAATAGTGACTCTGTGGCATCTTACTACACTGATGGACAGTGACTGCAATGCGGTATGGAGGGGACTCGATAATATGGGTGAATGTAGTAACCACATTGTTTTTCATGCGAAGCCTTCGTAAGAGTGTATATCAAAATACCTTAATAAAAAAATTAAAAATAAATAAATAAATAAATAATACCACCAAGAACCCAACAGATCAATAGAGGTCATGATCATACATTTTCCAAAAGAGAAAACAAATAATTCACAGGGACACAAAATATTCAGTTTCACTGATAGTCAAATAAATGTAAATAATTTAAAAGTAATTCCTGATATAGTCAAGTATGAGGTGAAACTGATATACTGACATATGTTTATTGCAATATAGATATGTTATTAACAATATAAAGGGGTATATATATATATATACACACATAATTGTTTTTATAATGTGAACAATGTAAAGGTAGGAAAATAGTTAATTAGTGGAATCTAACAGAAGATGAAGTAATTTTAAAATAATAGTTTGAAGTCATATAATAAAGAAGTTATACCACATTAAGTAAAAAGATACAAAACTAGTTTTGAGTGTCAAAGTATGAACATGAAGAACAAAATACTGAAAAATATTAATGACTGTTGGAGTGGTATGATGAGAAATTTTGCCTCCATTTTTCAAAGTTTCTGTAATGTTACTACATTATCTTCCTAATTTAAAAATTTATAAAGAGATAAACTACACTGTATGATTATCAACCAAGTAAATGCTGACATAAAGGAAAGTTATATACCATTGCCTTACTAAATAGGAAGAGTGGAAAAATAAAGAAAATTCAGGATACTGGGGACTTAAAATAGCAAACATTGATCTTATAAGAATTGCAACAATGATGCATTTGAGCAAATCAACTTCTTCCATAATTCTTCAATTTTATTAATTATTCAAAACATCATATTAAGGGCCTTGGATACATAAGTTACTGTGTCTTTAGAATTCCATGAGCAATATAGCTGTGTAGATTAATTAATGTAGCTGGATACTTTTAAATCAATGGTTCTCAATGGTAGCAGCACTGCCCCCTAAAGGGCCCTTTGAATATGTATATATGGAGACATTTTGGGGATCGACAGGAGTAGGAGGTCGGGGTGAAAGCTCTACTAGCATTTAATGGACAAATGCCAGAGATACTAGAGGTCCAGCAATACTGGGAACAATCCGGTATGGCAAAGAACTGTCACATGTTCTGGATGACTGTCAAAATTCCACTAAGGCTTAGCTAATATGTAAATAAAACATTTTTTTACTATTATTAATGTATCCCAAATTTTCCAGAATAAGCCACACTATATAAATGATTTGTTTTGTTCAAACTTTACTAACAATTGTTCACTATTTTCGAAAACCATGTCACCAATGATTATGCCACTTGCGTGTCTGGATCAGCAACATAACACTTTATCAATTAGCCTTTCACAGCTATTACATTCACAGTGATTCTATGCAGAGGTGCAAGCATAGACTGATTACCCCTTGTGTCATCCAGTATGGTGGGCTTAAGTATTTACACTGAAATTACACACATTTTAATATAAATTGCTTTTCTTCCATTTCTTTTTACTATAATTAGGATATTATAATGATTTTTGAAATTATGCAGATAGGCAATATTAACTATGATTTTCAAATTAGCAAAAAGGGCAATACAAAACATTATACAAAGGCAGCAATGGATCTACTAAGAATGAAAACCAATGGGAGAAAATACATGTTAAATTCAGAGTAAGACCAAAATCAGAGGTGCTCTAATTTTCTTGTCAACGTAATTAGTAAAACTTAAAATAACAAAAATACTAAATGTAGCAACATCATTCCGAGTTCTTGCACGAGGAGAACCACTCACATCACAGCAGAATAATTCTGATTAGAGGCATGCAACTGCATTAAGACAACAAAACTGACCCAGAGGACCACAGCTGCAGGCTGATGTGAGTGCTCAATTTACTTAGTTCATTATCTATGTGTTAAATTCTCAGACATAAAGATAAATAAAATCATTTAAAGACTTACCAATAAATGTTGCTTCTTTGGTATGGCAAATAACTTTTCCCCAGTCAAATAAAGAAGCACAATTCAATAATTTTAATGAATGTGAAAAATACTTAGTGAAAATATACTATGTGTATGGCACCAAATGCCATCAACTTCAATACTACTTTCTTTTTAAAAGTAACGCAAAATCCCAGTATAATAAATTATATCTTGAATTTCTTCACTACTTCCAAAAAAGTTTATCACACTCTGATACAAACCATTATTTTTTAAACTCCAATTAAAATGTATTTTAGTAAGAACAATAGGGTAACCTCAAAATGTCTACAAACTAGTTCCTTTTGCTCAAAAGTACATGCTGAGAGGGCCATCTAGTGGTAACAGAAATTACTACCAATAATAACATTTTTTAAAACCTGAATCTATTTTGTTTTGAATATCTGTAATTCATAGCTCACAGAGCTGTTGTAAGGGTTACAGCACTACTGGAGATGAAAACTATAAAACTTTAAAGTACTAGTTCCTTGTTAATTGTTACTAGCAGTCTTAAAAAATATGAATAAAAACACTTAGAAAATATAACGTTATTTATGATATACTTAACCCTTGATGGTCTCATTAAAAATTTTAGGATAAAGTTGCACTAACACTCCTATGTTCAATGAGTACAATTGTAAATCCAACAAAACAAAGTTTTTCATCAAGCAATTTAGAACTTATGTATACATCAAAAGCCTTTAAAATGTCTGCTCTTTGACCTAGTAATTCCACTCACATAAATCTATCATAAACTATCTGAAACATAAATATATTAATAGAAATGTTATTTAAAATAGGAAAAAAGTTAATGCCCTACTACAAACAACAGTTAAATTAAGATAGGTCATAATGGAATACTGCAGTCTTATTTTTATTTTTTTACTTTTCATTATAGAAAATTCTGAACAAAAACAAGAATAGAAAAAATAGTATAGCTTATTGCAGCACTATTTACAATAGCCAAGAAATGGAAGCAACCTAAGTGTCCATCATGAGATGAATGGATAAATAAGAGGTGGTACATATACACAATGGAATATTATTCAGCCATAAGAAAACAAATCCTACCATTTGCAACAACATGGATGGAGCTAGAGGGTATTATGCTCAGTGAAATAAGCCAAGCCAAAAAAGACAAGTATCAAATGATTTCACTCATCTGTGGAGTATAAAAACAAAGAAAAAAACTGAAGGAACAAAACAGCAGCAGACTCACAGAACCCAAGAACGAACTAATAGTTGCCAAAAGGAAAGGGACTGGGGAAGATGGGTGGGAAGGGAGGGATAAGGGGGAAAAAGGGGCATTACGATTAGCAGAGGTAATGTTGAGGGGGCACGGGGAGGGCTGTACAACTCAGAGAAGACAAGTAGTGATTCTATAGCATCTCACTATGCTGATGGACAGTGACTGTAATGGGGTTGGTGGGGGGGGACCTGATGAAGGGGGTAGTTTAATAACCATAATATTGCACGTGTAATTGTAGATTAATGATACCAAAATTAATTATTTAAAAAAAAGAAAAAATAGTATAATGACCCCACACAGCCACCACTATTAATTTATGGCCAATTTCCCACTAACACATATTATTTTGAAGATACTATCCCACATATTACTTACCTGTAAATATTTTAATATGTATCTACAAAAGATAAAGATATCTTTTACATATAATACTGTAGTCATTTTAAAATGTTATTTACAAAAAGAATGCAACAATGTAAGACTCAGGACTTTAAACTGAGTATGATCTGAACTGTGTAAAAAATGTATTAAAAAGTACCTACTAACAATATACCACGATAATAAAAATTACAGATTTCCCTTCTTCTATTCTTCTTTACACAAGTTTTCTATAATGAGCACATATTACTCATGTAATTAAAAATAAACTTTTATTAAAAACTTTCATCAAAATTAAAGATAAACTTAATAAGCTTATGAGGTTAAGAAATTAGCTATTGAAAGAGTATTTCTTTAAATAGTAGAAGGATGCAAATGTGACTCCATGCAAAATTAAGCCATATTATAACCATGTGTATAACCATATGTATGAAAATATCCCTGGGTATCAGAATTTAGTTGCTTCCATTCATAAGAAAACAACTAAGATAATAAGAAAAAGCAGTGCCTGCCATTTTGCTACAGTCTTATTTAATCTGAACAGCTTAACTAAGACAGTTATTGTCTCCATTTTGCAAAGGAGGCGAAGGATAATAAAAAGAACTTTAGTTTTTGTCTAAAGGTAAGACCTCTATTCTTAACTCTTGTGTTCTGAACAAAAGAATATTGGGAATCTGTTGAGATATAAAAGAGTACTCCCTTCAAATAGTGACTCTGTGGCATCTTACTACACTAATGGACAGTGACTGCAATGGGGTGTGGGAGGGGACTCAATAATATGGGTGAATGTAGTAACCACATTGTTTTTCATGTGAAACCTTCATAAGAATGTATATCAATAATAACTTAATAAAAAAAATGAGTATGCCCTTTAAGGATTTAAACCTAGTCTCTCTCTGTGTAATTCCTTTGAAGGAAAAAAATCATCATATGAACTCTAGTATATTTGGAATTTTCTCCCATTCCCATTTTATCTAGTGAGTTTCTGTTTGGTTTTGTTTTCTTTTTAACTTTAAATAAAATAACATTCCAAATATAAAATATCTTTAAAAATTATCTCCCATATACACTAATTTCAGAAAGATGTATTCCACTAAAATCAGGAGTAAACCAGAAGAATCAAGGGCTTCAGGAAATAAGGGACCCAGCATAAAATAGAGTGGAAGCGGATCCCCAGATGATGGTAAAGGGAGACCCCATAACAGCTGTGCCACACACCTGGGAAGCAAATCCGGATTTGAAGCCAGAAAACAAAATATTCCAGGAAGGTCTCCAAGGAAAAGACAGGTTGAAAAGTCTCCTAAAAAAAGAGTAAAACTTCCACTGGAGAGTTTGAGATGAGTTAATGATGAATACAAGAAAACTAAGCAGAAGAAAAAGCCAGACAATTTATTTTTCAAAGGAAGAGAAAACTATACAAAAAAGAGAATGAAGTCCATATACATATAGCATGGGTTAGTGAAGAATAGAAGTTCCAGGATTGTAATAACTACTGAATAATAATCCAAGCAAGATTTTTAGTAAAATTCTACTGAGAAGATGATGGGCAAGGAAAAATAAGCTTAGGTGTGGGTTGGCTTAAAAGAGTCAAAGCTTCATCTTCGTAAGTAGGAAGTCAAACATTATCTAATATAGAAAAGTCAAAACATATATTAGCTTGTTATTTAGAAATATGGAGGGAAGTATAGAAAACTAGCTAAAAACAAAAGGGATGCGTATGGAAAGGAGGGTTCTGACTGGGAAGTGATAACAAGGGACTGTGGGTGTTTTGTTTTGTTTTGTTTTACCATAAACCTCGTATTTTTTACTTTCTCAACTATGTACATATATATTTTAATAAAAATAAAATTACAATAAACAAATACATGTTCATGGTATATAAGAAATACATACTTCAAATTCAGTCATCCCCACACCGCCCTGTGGTCTTACTCCTCAGAAGTAACCACTTAAATGTTTCATGTGTGTCCTTCCAGATATTTTATGTGTGTTAAAAACACACATATGAACAATGCTTATTTCTTTTTAAACAAATAAAAATACACACAAAAAAGATCATACTATACTTTTTTGCAATCTGCTTTTTTTTACTTAACAGGGATCCCCTTGCCTTATAAGTGACATCTTTCTATGTAAGTACACAGATTTAAGCATTCTTCTTACTGGCTGCACAGTATTATAAAGTGCGGTAGGCTGAATAATGGCCTCCCCAAAGTGTCTAGATTCTAATTCTCAGAATCAGTGAATATGCTGGCTTACCTATGTGGCAAAAGACTTTGCAGATGTGATTAAAGATCTTGAGCTAGGAAGATGATCCTGGATTATCCAGGTGGGCCTAACATAATCAATCACAGGGTCCTTGGAGGTAGAAGGGTCAGAATCAGAGAGAAGGAAGCAGAGATCAGGGAGAGAGAGAAAAAGATTTGAATACGCTATAGCTGCTTGCCTTGAGGACGGAGGGAGGGGTGCACCAGTCAAGAAATGCAGGCAGTCTTTAAAAACAAGAAAAGGAAAGAAAATGCATTCTCCTCTGGAACCCCCAGAAGGAACAGCCCTGCTAAAATCTTAATTTTAGGTCTTCTGACCTCCAGAACTGTAAAGTAATAAATTTGTGTTATTTTAAGAACTAAATTTGTGGTAATCTGATATAGAGAAATGAAACTATTACACTCTAGAAACAGGAAACAAATATATGAAGTATGAGTACATAATTATTCAATCGTTTTCTCATTTCTCAGTTTTACATATAATGTTGCAGCACACACACTCAGGTTAGCCCTTTTAAGGGAATTCTTTTAAGTAAAATTGCTGGATATTTTTTAAATCATATTTTAATTGTGGTAGACACTGCCAAATAATCTACCAAAGATTATACCAATTTACACTCCCACAACAGTGTGCAAGAATAACTGTTTCTTGGTAATCAAAAAACTACCCAAGGACAAAATCCGTGGACAAGATGGATTCACCGCTGAATTTATCAGACATTCAGAGAAGACATAACACCCATTCTCCTTAAAGATTGCCAAGAAATAGAAGAGGAGGGAATACTTCCAAACTCATTCTATGAAGCCAGCATTACTCTGGCAAGGCAAAGACACCACGAAAAAAGAAAACTACAGACCAATATCCCTGATGAACATAGATGCAAAAATACTCAACAATACATTAGCAAACCGAATTCAAAAGTACATCAAGAGGATCACACACCATGATCAAGTGGGATTCATCTCAAGAATGCAAGGATGGTACAGCATTCAAAAATCCATCAACATCATCCACCACATCAACAAAAAGGACAAAAAACACATGATCATGCTGAAAAAGCATTCAACAAAATTCAACATCCATTCATGATAAAAACTCTCAACAAAATGGGCAGAGAGGGCAAATATCTCAACATAATAAAGGCCATGTATGACAAACCCACAGCCAACATCATACTGAACAGCAAGAAGCTGAAAGCTTTACCCCTAATATCGGGAAGAAGACAGGGATGACCACTCCCCCCGCTCTTATTCAACATAGTACTGGAGGTCCTAGCCATGGCAATCGGACAACACAAAGAAATAAAAGGCATCCAGACTGGTAAGGAAGAAGACAAACTGTCACTGTTTGCAGATGACATGATATTGTACACAGCAAACCCTAAATAATCCACTCCAAAACTACTAGAACTAATATCTGAATTCAGCAAAGTTTCAGGATACAAAATTAATACACAGAGATCTGTTACATTCCTATGCACTAATGATGAACTAGGAGAGAGAGAAATCAGGAAAACAATACCATTCACAGTTGCATCAAAAAGAATAAAATACCTAGGAATAAACCTAACCAAGGAAGTGAAAAACCTGTACCCTGAAAACTACAAGACACTCTTAAGAGAAATTAAAGAGGACACTAGTAAATGGAAATTCACCCCATGCTCCTGGGTACGAAGAATTAATATTGTCAAAATGGCCATCCTGCCTAAAGCAATCTACAGATTCAATGCAATCCCTATCAAAATACTGACAGCATTCTTCAACGAACTAGAACAAGTAGTTCTAAAATTCATATGGAACCACAAAAGACTCCGAATAGCCAAAGCAATCCTGAGAAGGAAGAATAAAGCAGGGGGGATATTGCTTCCCAACTTCAAGCTCTACTACAAAGCCACAGTAATCAAGACAATTTGGTACTTGCACAAGAACAAACCCATAGACCAGTGGAACAGAATATAGAGTCCACATATTAACCCAAGCATATATAGTCAATTAATATATGATAAAGCAAATGATTTCACTCATCTGTAGAGTATAAGAACAAAACAAAAACTGAAGGAACAAAACAGCAGCAGACTAACAGAACCCAAGAATGGAGTAACAGTTACCAAAGAGAAAGGGACTGGAGAGGATGGGTGGGAAGGTAGAGATAAGGGGGAAAAGGGACTATTACAATTAGCACACATAATGTAGCGGGGGTGGGGGTGGGGTGGGAGGATACGGGGAAAGCAGTATAACACAGAGAAGAGAAGTAGTGATCCTATAGCATCTTACTACGCTGATCGATAGTGACTGCAATGGGGTATGCAGTGGAGACTTGATAATAGGGGGAGTCTAGTAACCATAATGTTGCTCATGCAATTGTATATTAATAATAGCAATATACATATATATATATATATATATATACAATAAAGGAGCCATGGATATACAATGGGGAAATGACAGCATCTTCAACAGCTGGTGTTCAAAAAACTGGAAAGCTACATGTAAGAGAATGAAATTGGATTGTTGTCTAACTCCATACACAAAAGTAAACTCGAAATGCATCAAAGACCTGAATGTAAGTCATGAAACCATTAAACTCTTAGAAAAAAACATAAGCAAAACTCTCTTGGACATAAACATGAGCAACTTCTTCATGAACACATCTCCTCAGGCAAGGGAAACAAAAGCAAAAATGAACAAGTGGGACTATATCAATCTAAAAAGCTTCTGTACAACAAAGGACACCATCAGTAGAACAAAAAGGCATCCTACAGTATGAGAAAATATATTCATTGATGACATATCAGATATTAAAATTATATAAAGAGCTCACGCACCTCAACAAACAAAAAGCAAATAAGCCAATTAAAAAATGGGCCGAGGAGCTGAACAGACACTTCTCCAAAGAAGAAATTCAGATGGCCAACAGGCACATGAAAAGATGCTCCACATTGTTAATCATTGGAGAAATGAAAATTAAAACTATAATGAGATATCACCTTACACCAGTTAGGATGGCCACCATCCAAAAGACAGACAACAAATGTTGGCGAGGATGTGGAGAAAGGGGAACCCTCCTACACTGCTGGTGGGAATATAAATTAGTTCAAGCATTGTGGAAAGTAGTATAGAGGTTCCTCAAAAAAATAAAAATAGAAATACCATTTGACCCAGGAATTCCACTCCTAGGAATTTACCCTAAGAAAACAAGATCACAGATTCAAAAAGACATATACATCCCTATGTTTACTGCAGCACTATTTACAATAGCCAAGAAAAGGAAGCAACCTAAGTGTCCATCAGTAGATGAATGGATAAAGAAGAGGTGGCACATATACACAATGGAATATTATTCAGCCATAAGAAGAAAACAAATCCTACCATTTGCAACAACATGGATGGAGCTAGAGGGTATTATGCTCAGTGAAATAAGCCAAGCCGAAAAAGACAAGTATCAAAGATTTCACTCATCTGTGGAGTATAAGAACAAAGCAAAAACTGAAGGAACAAAACAGCAGCAGACTCACAGAACCCAAGAATGGACTAACAGTTACCAAAGGGAAAGGGACTGGGGAGGATGGGTGGGAAGGGAGGGATAAGGGGGAAAAAGGGGCATTACGATTAGCACACATAAAGTAGAGGGGAAGCACAGGGAAGGCAGTATAACACAGAGAAGACTAGTGATTCTATAGCATCTCACTATGCTGATGGACAGTGACTGTATGGGGTATGCGGTGGGGACTTGATAATGGGGGGAGTCTAGTAACTACAGTGTTGCTCACGTAATTGTATATTAATGATACAAAAAAAAACTTTGGATTAAAAAAAAAAGAATAACTGCTTCTCACCAAGGTTCCCATTCCCCAAAGCCAGAACCTTGATCCCAGATCTAGATCTTCCTAAAGCCAAGACCAAGGATCTAGGGAAATCATACTCAAAAGCTAATGGAAAACTTCCAGGAAAATAACTTTGTTTCAGGAACCGTGACCTGAGGAAATTCCACTACCAAAACAGGACAGCAAGACTTACAAAGAACAAGACATAACTCTTTAATATCTTTAAAGCATCTACTACAGGGTCATTCTTTGCCTCGAACTAAGAATCGGGGAAGGATTCAAGATGGCGGCATGAAGGTGAGATGGAGAACTCCTCCCAAAACCACAAATAGTGCAAAAATATAATTACTACAACTAACCTTAAAACAGCAACAAGAAGGCTGAACCACACTGCAAACAGACCTCATGAACAGAGTAGACCTCACAAAACAGGGTAACGTAGGAAAGCCTTAATCTGGGGACCCAAGCCCTTCCTCCACCACACTTCACCAGCGGGAGGAAGAGAAACGGAGCAGGGGAGGGGGTGGAAGCCTGGGACTCCTGAACACGTAGCTCTGGAGATCTGCTTTGTGAGCAGAATCCCAGTGTGTGGTGCTCTGGACATTGGGGAGCTCGGACAGGCCGAGTGCTTGAGAAATTGACATTCCGGCCATTTGTGGAGGAGGGGATCCACACCCAGCCGCTCTGTGTCAGAGGAAAGGCAGGCGGTCTGAGAGGCTTCCTAGTAGCTGAAGGGCTGCTGAAGGGACAGGGTTTGCATGGAGCTTGCTGCACGGGAGAAAGGAGAGCTGGACAAGGTTGTCTGGGCGCGCTCTGCCCAGCTGGTTGGGAACTGTGAGGAGCTTCAGGTGCTCCATCCCCGTGGCTGCCTACTCAGCTCCGAGGATCCGACTGGGACACACAGCCTGCCGAGCCTTCCTACTGGACTTCAGGCACTGGCTCCCAAACCCACAGTCACTGCACAGGCATCAGGCCAGCAAGAGGGAGGCCCCGCCCACAACAGCTAGAGACACAAAGCACAGAGGTTTACACGTGTCTGCTTGGCCCACTGGCTCTGACACTGGAGACAGGCACCACAGACAGGAATCAGGAAACAGACCTTTCCTCCCCCCAGGCACCAGTTCCACATCCCTATGACCCTCAACCTCACTCTAGGGGCTATGCAGCTCCAGAGACTGGAGTTTCTGTGCACTACTGGGCACCACACAGAAATATGCAACAACAAAAGAACATGGTTCAGACCAAAATCTCACAAATGCCAGAAAGAGGGCCAAATGAAACCGAACTCAACAATCTTCCTGAAGGAGAGTTCAAAATAAAAATCATAAACATGCTTATGGAGGTACAGAAAAATATTTAAGAACTCAGGAACAAATTTAAGTTGGAGATTCAATCATTAAGAAATTCCATATCTAAAATGAAACAATGGAGGGATTTAAAAGCAGATTAGATGTAGTAGAAGAGACGGTAAATGGAATAGAAATTAGAGAAGAGGAATACAAAGAGGCTGAGGCACACAGAGAAAAAAGGATCACTAAGAATGAAAAAATATTGAGAGAACTGTGTGACCAATCCAAATGGGACATATTCGCATTATAGGGATACCAGAAGAAGGAGAGAGAGAAAAAGGGATAGAAAGTGTCATTGAGGATGTAATTGCTGAAAACTTCCCCAATCTGGGGAAGGAGACAGTCTCTCAAGCCATGGAGATGCACAGATCTCCCAACACGAGAGACTCAAGGAAGATAACATCAAGACATATAATAATTAAACTGGCAAAGATTAAGGATAAAGACAGACTTTTAAAAGCAGCTAAAGAGAGAAAAAAGATCATATACAAAGGAAAACCCATCAGGCTATCATCAGACTTCTCAACAGAAACCTTACAGGCCAGAAGGGAGTGGCATGATGTATTTAATGCAATGAAGCAGAAGGGCCTTGAACCAAGAATACTCTACCCGGCAAGGTTATCATTTAAATTTGAAGAAGGAATTAAGCAATTTTCAGATAAGCAAAAGCTGAGAGAATTTACCTACCACAAACCACCTCTACAGTGCGTTTTGGATGAGCTTCTATAGATGGAAGTATTCCTATGGCTAAATAAATGTCACCCAAGGGAAGACAAAGAGTACAGAATATTATTCATAACATACAAAGAATGGAGGAGGAAGAAAAAGGAAGAAAAAAAAAGAACCTTTAGGTTGTGTTTCTAATAGTATACAAAGTAAGTTAAATTAGACTGTTAGATAGTAAGGGAATTGCCCTCGAACCTTTGGTAACCACGAATCTAAAGCCTACAATAACAATAAGTACATACCTATCCATAATCACCCTAAATGTAAATGGTCTGAATGTACCAAACAAAAGACATAGAGTTACTGAATGGATAAAAAAACAAGACCCACCTACATGCTGCCTACAAGAGACTCACTTCAAACCCAAAGACATACACAGACTGAAAACAAAGGGATGGAAAAAGATATTTCATGCAACTAATAGTGAGAAAAAAAGCAGGGGTTGCAGTACTTGTATCAGACAAAATAGACGTCAAAACAAAGAAAGTCACAAAAGACAAAGAAGGACATTACATAATAATAAAAGGGTCAGTCCAACAAGAGGATATACTTATTATAAATATCTATGCACCCAACACAGGATCACCTACATATGTGAAACAAATACTAACAGAATTAAAGGGGGAAAAAGAATGCAGTGCATTCATTTTAGGAGACTTCAACACACCACTCATTCCAAAGGACAGATCAACCAGACAGAAAATAAGTAAAGAGACAGAGACACTGAACAACATATTAGAACAGATGGACCTAATGGACATCTACAGAACACTCCATTCAAAAGCAACAGGATACACATTCGTCTCAAGTGCACATGGAACATTTTCAAGAATAGATCATATATTAGGCCACAAAAAGAATCTCAGGAAATTCAAAGACTGAAATTGTACCAATGAGCTTCTCAGATGACAAAGGTATGAAACTAGAAATAAATTAGACAAAGAAAATGAAAAAGCCCACAAACACATGGAGGCATAATAACATTCTCCTAAATAATCAATGGATCAATGACCATAGAAAAACAGAGATCATGCAATATATGGAGACAAATGACAACAATAATTCAATACCACAAAATCTGTGGGATGCAGCGAAGGCCGTTCTAAGAGGGAAATATATTGCAATACAGGCCTACCTTAGGAAAGAAGAACAATCCCAAATGAACAGTCTAAACTCACAATTAATGAAACTAGAAAATGAAGAACAAATGAGGCCCAAAGTCAGTAGAAGGAGGGACATAATAAAGATTAGAGCAGAAATAAATAAAATTGAGAAGAATAAAACAACAGAAAGCATCAATGAAAGCAGGAGCTAGTTCCATGAGAAAATAAACAAAATAGATAAATCCCAAGCCAGACAAAAGAGTCTATACACATAAACAGAATCAGAAATGACAAAGGAAAAATCACTACGGACAAAACAAAAATACAAAGAATAATGAGAGAATACTATGAAAAATTATACGGTAACAAACTGGATAACCTAGAAGAAATGGACAACTTTCTAGAAAAATACAACCTTCCAAGGCTGACCCAGGAAGAAACAGAAAATCTGAACAGACCAATTACCAGCAAAGAAATTGAATTGGTAATCAAAACACTACCTAAGCACAAAACATCTGGACCAGATGGTTTCACTGCTGAATTTTATCAAACTTTTAGAGAAGACCTAAACCCATCCTCATTAAAGTTTTCCAAAAGTAGAAGAGGAGGGAATACTCCCCAATTCATTCTACGAGGCCAACATCACTCTAATACCAAAACCAGGAAAAGACACCACAAGAAAAGAAAATTACAGACCAATATCCGTGGATGAACATAGATGCAAAAATACTCAACAAAATATTAGCAAACCGAATTAAAAAATACATCAAAAAGATCATCCATCATGATCAAGTGGGATCCATTGCAGGGATGCAAGGATGGTAAAACATTCGAAAATCCATCAACATCATCTACTTCATCAACAAAAAGGACAAAAACCACATGATCATCTCCATAGATGCTGAAAAAGCATTCGACAAAATTCAACATACATTCATAATAAAAACCCTCAACAAAATGGGTATAAAGGGCAAGAACCTCAACACAATAAAGGCCATATATGACAATCCCACAGCCAATATTTTACTTAACAGCGAGAAGCTGAAAGATTTTCCTTTAAGATCGGGAACAAGACAAGGATGCCCACTCTCCCCACTTTTATTCAACATAGTTCTGGAGGTCCTAGCCACGGTAACCAGACAACACAAAGAAACAAAAGGCATCCAGATTGACAAGGAAGAACTCAAACTGTCCCTGTTTGCAGATGACATGATATTGTACATAAAAAACCCTAAAGAATCCACTCCAAAACTATTAAATCTAATACCTGAATTCAGCAAAGTTGCAGGATACAAAATTAATACGCAGAAATCTGTTGCATTCCTATACACTAATGATGAACTAGCAGCAACAGAAATCAGGAAAACAATTTCATTCACAATCGCATCCAAACGAATAAAATACCTAGGAATAAACCTAACCAAGGAAGTGAAAGACCTATACCCTGAAAACTACAAGACACTATTAAGAGAAATTAAAGAGGACACTAATAAATAGAAATTTATCCCATGCTCGTGGCTAGGAAGAATTAATATTGTCAAAATGGCCATCCTGCCTAAAGCAATCTACAGATTCAATGCAATCCCTATCAAAATACTGACAGCATTCTTCAATGAACTAGAGCAAATAGTTCTAAAATTCATATGGAACCACAAAAGACCCCGAATAGCCAAAGCAATCCTGAGAAGAATAAAGCAGGGGGAATTATGCTCCCTGACTTCTAGCTCCACTACAAACCACAGTACTCAAGACAATTTGGTACTGGCCAAAGAACAGACCCATAGACCAGTGGAACAGAATAGAGAGCCCAGATATAAACCCAAGATATATGGTCAATTAATATAAGATAAAGGAGCCATGGATATACAATGGGGAAATGACAGCCTGTTCAACAGCTGGTGTTCAAAAAACTGGACAGCTACATGTAAGAGAATGAAACTGGATTACTGTCTAACCCAATACACAAAAGTAAACTCAAAATGGATTAAAGACCTGAATGTAAGTCATGAAACCATAAAACTCTTAGAAAAAAATATAGGCATATATCTCTTGGACATTAACATGAGTAACTTCTTCATGAACATATCTCCACGGGCAAGGGAAACAAAAGCAAAAATGAACAAGTGGGACTATATCAAACTAAAAAGCTTCTGTACAGCAAAGGACACCATCAGTAGAACAAAAAGACATCCTACAGTATGGGAGAATATATTCATAAATGACATATCCAATAAGGGGTTGACATCCAAATTATATAAAGAGCTCACGCACCTCAACAAAAAAAAAGCAAATAAGCCAATTAAAAAATGGGCAGAGGAGCTGAACAGACACTTCTCCAAAGAAGAAATTCAGATGGCCAACAGGCACATGAAAAGATGCTCCACATCACTAGTCACCAGAAAAATGGAAATTAAAACCACAATGAGATAACCACACCAGTTAGGATGGCCAACATCCAAAACACAAACAACAACAAATGTTGGCAAGGATGTGTAGAAAGGGGAACCCTCCTACACTGCTGGTGGGAATGTAAATTAGTAAAACCATTGTGGGAATCAGTATGGAGGTTCCTCAAAAAACTCAAAATAGAAATACCATTTAACCCAGGAATTCCACTCCTAGGAATTTACCCTAAGAATGCAGCAGGCCAGTTTGAAAAACACATATGCACCTCTATGTTTATCGCAACACTATTTACAGTAGCCAAGAAATGGAAGCAACCTAAGTGTCCATCAGTAGATGAATGGATAAATAAGATGTGGTACATATACACAATGGAATATTATTCAGCCATAAGAAGAAAACAAATCCTACCATTTGCAACAACATGGATGGAGCTAGAGGGTATTATGCTCATTGAAATAAGCCAGGTGGAGAAAGACAAGTATCAAATGATTTCACTCATCTGTGGAATATAAGAACAAAGCAAAAACTGAAGGAACAAAACAGCAGCAGACTCACAGAACCCAAGAATGGACTAACAGTTACCAAAGGGAAAGGGACTGGGGAGGATGGGTGGGAAGGGAGGGATAAAGGGGAAAAGGGCTATTACAATTAGCACACATAATGTAGCGGGGATGGGGGTGGGGTGGGGGGATAAGCGGAAGGCAGTATATCACAGAGAAGACAAGTAGTGATTCTATAACATCCTAGTATGCTCATGGACAATGACTGTAATGGGGTATGTGGCAGGGACTTGATAATAGGGCGAGTCTAGTAACCATAATGCTGCTCATGTAATTGTGTATTAATAGTAGCAAAAGAAAATAAAAGTAAATGTAAAAAAAAAAACAGAATCAGGGAAAATGCCCTTAGATTCTCTCATGTCATTTTTTCACCCACTTTACCAGTGAAAGCCTGATGAAAACCATGTGTGTTCACATTTGGTTCCACAGAGGGAACATTCCTTCTCAGGGAACCTTGTCCTCCTCCACTGCCTACATATCCCGTCCAAAACATGCACCCTCATTTGACCTACCAACTCACCAATTATTAAATGATGCCAACTGCTAACACATACACACATCCATATGTATATATAGTGGGTAGAGCACAGTAGGATCTAGCATAGTGTACGTGTGTGTATGTGTGTCATCACCTCACACTGACCTCCACACTCCAGATAATATGCTGGTTCGTTTTCTCATCTTTGGGCATCTATACAAAACATTCCCTCTGCCAGAATGTTCTCTCCATGTCCACCTTTACCATATTAATTCCTAGTTGTCCCTCAGAATTCAGCTTATCTACTCAGTGAACCCTTCCCTGAGCTCCCAAAATTAACTCGTGTCCCTTCTGTATGTTCTTCAGCAACCTAAGTTTATCTTTATCATGGCGTTTATTTATTATGCCACATTATATGTACATGTTTACTGAGCCACAGCTTGTCACTGTACCTGGACTATGGTAACCTGATAAATGCTCAACAAATACTCATTCACATAAATAAGATAAATAAACAGGTACCACAATTAAAAACTCCAGAAATAGTTGGGATAACCAATAAAATCATAACATTTCCTTTTTTAAATGTAAATTAAGCTTAAAGGTTCACAAATTCTAGGAAATACCATAATCAATAGAATGCTCACTAAGTTCCTGTCAGCCTTGTTGTAACTAAATTACTTATAACTGACTGAGGTTGGAACTCGACTGAACATTCTTTTTATTGGCAGCAACTCAAAATGACAAATTTGATCCAACAAACTTGAGGTTAAATCTGTTTTCTGAAACAAAAGGGAAAATTATGAACATAATCAGTAAATCTGGATGTCTTTGTCTAGAATGCTCAGAATCACTCTTGGACCTGCCAAGTTAGTATAGAAAAGTCTGGACAGGAAGCCAGAACTTATCTAATAACCAGCACTAGGACTCTGAAGCAAGATCAGCTCAGGGCCACCCTCAATGCTAGTGAGTCAAAGCAGTACCAAACTGAGTTCAAAGTTTCAACTGAGTATGTTCTAGAATTGAGCTATCCAGTATGGTAGCCACTAGTCATATGAGGCTACTGACCATTAAACATGGCTAGTCCAAACTGAGGTGTGCAAAAGTGTAACATACAAGATTTTGAAGACATAGTACCAAAAAAAGAATGTAAAATACCTCATTAATAACTTCTATTAATTACATATTAAAATGGTAATATTTTGGATATTTGGGGTTAAATAAAATATAGGATTAAAATTAATTTCACCTTTTTTTTAATGTGGCTATTAAAAAACCTTAAAGGTAAATTTTTAAAAATGTTTTTGGGAGTAGTGAAAATACTCTGAGTGATACCATAATAATGTCATTACACATTTGTCCAAACCCATACAATGTACAATACCAAAAAATGAATCACAAACTATGGACTTTGGGAGATTATGATTTGTCAATGTAGGTTCATCAATTGTAACATATATGCCACTGTGGTGGGCATAGTGATAATGGGGAAGTTATATATGTGTCAGGGCAGATGGTGTATGGGAAATCTCTGCACTTTCTCCTCAATGAACCTAAAAAATTAAGTCTTAAAAAAGTCATTTTGTATATAAAGAATTCATAAGCTTCAACACCAAAAAAACAAATAACCTGATTAAAAAATGGGCATAGGACCTGAATAGTCATTTCTCCAAAGAAGAAATACAAATGGCCAACAGGCATATGAAAAGATGCTTCACATCACTAATCAGGGAAATGCAAATCAAAACATAATGAGATATCACCTCACACCAGTTAGAATGGCCATTATCCAAAACACAAGAAATAACAAGTGTTGGCAAGGATGTGGACAAAAGGGAACCCTCCTACAACTGTTGGTAGGAATGTAAATTGGTGCAGCCACTCTGGAAAGCAGTATGGAAGTTCCTCAAAAAACTAAAAATAGAAATACCATTGGACTCAGTACTTCCACTTCTAGGAATTTACCCAAAGAAAACAAAATCCCTGATTTGAAAAGATATATGCAGCTCTATGTTTATTGCTACATTATTTACAATAGCCAGATATGGAAGCAACCTAAGTGTCTAGCCATAGATGAATGGACAAAGATGTGTTATATATACACAATGGAATATTATTCAGCCACACACACACAAAAAGAAATCCTGCCATTTGCAACCACATGGATGGGTCTAGAGGGTATTATACTCAGTGAAATAAGCCAGGCAGAGAAAGACAAATACCATATGATTTCACTTATTTGTGGAATATAATAACCAAACAAAACAGAATGAACAAAACAGCAGTAGACTCAAAGACACTGAGAAGTGACTGATGGTCACCATTGGGAATGGCGAAGGGGGATAAAGGGGCACAGAAATTCTCAATCATAACGTAAGTTGGCTGTGGTGATAGAATTAATTAAAAATTCAGTTTTTTTATCTCACTAGCCACATTTCAAGGGCTCAATAGCCCTTGTGGCTTATGACTACAATACTGCACAACACAAATAAAGAGTATTTGCATCACCACAGAAACTTCTATTGAACAGTCTTGGCTTAACTTATGTTTAATGGGTGAGATGTTGGTAATCTGTTTTTGTCTAAATTATCTTTATTTCACCATTAATTCCTTATTTTCACTGGGTATAAAACTGTAGATTAGCAGGTTTTTCATTTCATGTTGCAGATATAATTTCACTATCTTCTGATTTCCATTGCTGCCGTTGAGAAGTCATCTGTTAGTCTAATTCTTGTTCCTCGGATGGTGATCTTCTTTTTCTCTAGTTATTTTTGAAATTTTTCTCTATGCCATTGGTTTTCTGAAATTTCATTATGATGTGTCTGGGTGTAGATTTATTTTTATCCTAATTAGGATTCATTAGGATTTTTGAATCCTGGTTCAGTGTTTTTTATTGGTTCTGAAAAATATCAACCATCATTTCTTGAAATGCCCCATTTTCTCTCTACTCTTTTGAAACTCCAATTAAAACCTTCTCATTCTATCCTTCATATCTCTTACTCTGTCTTTTTTATTTTCCATCTTTTTCCTCTAAGCTACAACCTGGATAATTCTCTGATCTATGCTCTAGTCAGTAACTTTCAGATGTGTCCAATCTGCTGCAAACTGCACTGTTAAGTTTTTAATTCAGTTATTGTATTTTTTATATCCAGAAATTGTTTTTTAATCTACAATGCCACCTTTTATATTTCCATTTCCTGTATTCAAGTTTGTCATTTATTTCCATAAATACAAAAAGCATGATTATTTTATCATTTATCTTCTAACACAGGATGCCTATGAAAATCTTTTTCTGCTGTATACATCCCTGGTCTCCAGATATCAGTAGCACCACCCTTGGCCCCATTTTATGACATCAAAAAATGTCTCTAGATACTGGCGAGCATCCTGAGGGCAAAATCACCCGATTGAGAACCACTAATTAAATGCTTCTTGAATTAAAGTTAACTTCTATATACTGTGCTATTACCATCCTTTCACTCAACTGGACTGATCAAAGATATACAAGAGGTTGGAGTCCATCCAAGCCCAAACCGCAGCCCAGCCCAACCCAGTGTTTCTCAAATTGTGCTTCCCAAAGGTTCAGTGGACTGCAGTACTGAGAAAGGCCATTAGGTAAAGAGGTAAGCATATGTTGGAAGTAATAGAACAGTTTCACCCTTACTTAACCAACACCATCTCCAATTGTTATGGGATTTTATATACAACATTATTTGTGATTTTTAAAAGAAAACTATAGCCAGTAAAACATCTTTTCTTCATATCTAAAAGGATTAAAAATTTAAATCTCATGCAATAATTATTTAACAGCTTTTTTATTGCTATTTCATACCCAAATTCTTAACATAAACCCAGAAAAGAACTACTAAATTCATTTGCAAGTCCTGACATGTACATACTTCATCTGTGCTCTCCTTTATTTTTTTTGACTGTAGCCAAATCATGTAAAAGTGTTACAGATGACTCATTCAAATAAGTTTTAAACCCCAAATTACATACCAAGAGCTTGTTTTAGGCAGCACCCAGCATATTGTGACTCCTTTTCTCCCTTAGGTTAAATAAATCTTTGTCTTATATACAGTTACTCCCAAATGTACTATTAAAAAAAAATACTTTTATGCTGTACTATAAACCTCCCTAAACCAGTTTTAATATTCTTTTTTTTGGAATTTTACAATATATCAATTTATTTAAATTTTCAAAAATACCTAGTAAAATAAAAACACATGGGAGCAGCTGTGCCTTTCCTCAAACTTCCCTCTGTGTCCTTCTCCATCCACTCCAATGTCTCAGCTCTGCTGGTTAAAGTCAGGCTCATTCTTTTTTTTTTTTTTTTACTTTGGTATCATTAATGTACAATTACTTAAACATTATGGTTACTAGACCATCTATTATCAAGTCCCCACCACATACCCCATTACTGTCCATCAGCAAAGGAAGATGTTATAGAATCATTACTTGCCTTCTCTGTAAATACTGCCTTTCCTGTGTTCCCCCCACTACATTATGTGTGCTACTCATAATGCCTCTTTTTCCCCCTTATCCCACCCTTCCCACCCATCTTCCTCAGTCCCATTCTCTTTGGTAACTGTTAGTCCATTCTTGGGTTCTGTGAGACTGCTACTGTTTTGTTCCTTCAGTTTTTTTCTTTGCTCTTACACTCCATGTATGAGTGAAATCACTTGATACTTGTCTTTTTCTGCCTGGCTAATTTCACTGAGCATAATACCCTCCAGCTCCATCCATGTTGTTGCAAATGGTACAATTTGTTTCCTTCTTATGGCTGAATTATATTCCATTGTGCATATGTACCACTTCTTCTTTATCCACTCATCTAGATGGACACTTAGGTTGCTTCCATTTCTTGGCTATTGTAAATAGTGCTGCGATAAACGTAGGGGTGCATATGTCTTTTTCAAACTGGGCTGCTGCATTCTTAGGGTAAATTCCTAGGAGTGGGATTCCTGGGTCAAATGGTATTTCTATTTTGAGGAACCTCCATACTGCTTTCCACAATGGTTGAACTAATTTGCATTCCCACCAGCAGTGTAGGAGGGTTCCCTTTTCTCCACATACTCGCCAACATTTGTTGTTTGTGTTTTGGATGTTGACCATCCTTACTGGTGTGAGGTGATATCTCACCGTGGTTTTAATTTGCATATCTCTGATGATTAGCAATGTGGAACATCTTTTCATGTGCCTGTTGGTCATCTGAATTTCTTCTTTGGAGAAGTATCTATTTATATCCTCTGCCCATTTTTAAATTGGATTATTTGCTTTTTGTTTGTTAAGGTGTGTGAGTTCTTTATATATTTTGGATGTCAACCCCTTATTGGATATGTCATTTATGAATATATTCTCCCATACTGTAGGATGTCTTTTTGTTCTATTGATGGTGTCCTTTGCTGTACAGAAGCTTTTCAGCTTGATATAGTCCCACTTGTTCATTTTTGCTTTTGTTTCCCTTGCCAGTTTTAATATTCTTTTAAATATTACAATATGATCTCATCTGCCCTGAAGATTACTTCCTTCCTTATTCAAGGCTATTTTAATTTCCTTAAATTTCAGTTACCAAAAGATGTGATTCAATTTGAACCATACTAATAAATTAAGTTCCTACTTCCCATATAAGTTATATATTTATCAGATACACATTCTCTATTTTTCTATCTACACTCTACTGTGCATACTAATGTCCCTATTTGACTGTAAAATTATAACATCATTACAAAGCTGTTCTCTATAATCCTAGAATATAAAATGTCTATAATCTAAGGATAAAAAATATTTACTGATGACTATTTTATATTCATGTTTCAGATAAGCTCAAGTTCCATGTCTCAAGCACATAAATTACACAAACACACCCCTGAAAAACAGTAAGAATTCAATTCGCATGTCCAGAACTCCCATAAACATGCCAAAGCCTAATCTTCCTCCTGTACCTCTGGATGATGCTACCACCCTCTTTACCTCCCAAATTAGAAATCACACCTCTACACAGTTGGTCATAAGTCCTATAGAGTCTGTTTTGCATCTCTTTCTCTTTTCATTACTTTTTCAACAGGCAAATTTTCATATAGCTCAAAAATTCAAACAGAAATGTATACACTGAAAAGTCTCCATGGAAGCATTATTTCCATTATTCCAACTCTCCTCCCAACCACAAGTAAGCACCTTTACTAGTTTCATGGGTATCCTTCCAGTATTTCTATAACTACTAAAAGACAGCATTACTACATACACTGTTCTGTACTTACTTTTCTTACTTAACACATCCTGGAGATGTTTTCCTATTAGTTCATAGACAGCTTCCTCATTTTTTTTTCTACAGCTGCTTAAGTATGCTATTGCTTAGTATGATATGCCTTAGTTTATTATAGATTGACACTGTTATTATAAACAACACTGCACTTAATAACTGGATATATGTATCATTTCACTTCACATAACTGAAGGATAAATTCCCTGAAGTAGGATTGTTGAGACAAAGGTAAATACACTTGGAATTTTGATATATTGCCAAATTGCCCTCACGTCATTTTTAAATTAGTCCTTTCTCACCATTCTCTTTGCTACTGCATTCTCATGTCTATATTAATGAGGTACCCCTTTAACTGGTCTCCCTCCTTCCCCAACCATTTTCCATCCTTTTGTCAAACTGATCATTATGATTCTTAATGAATGTTTAAATATACACTATAATACTCTAACTTAAAAATTCTAAAGATTACTGAAACAACTCAAGTTCATTCTGGTCATCCTTCCCTATCCCTACTCCCAAAATCCAATTCTCTATCCACCACCCAAGAATTTAGCACTATTATCACTACAGTATTTATCTTACCAGACCATATTCTTTCCATTTGCTTTCATGTATCTGTACACAACCCCCCAAAAAATAATGCTTGGAGTTCTTTCCTTATTTATATAATTGCTATCATACTTTATATACTGCTCTACAACCTATCACACAATAGTATAGGTAATTTATTCATTAAAAAAATTGTTACGTTATTCCATAGTGTGAGTATACCAGTTTGCAGTCATTTTCCAACTTATGATCAGTTTTGTCCATTTTTTCAGTTTTTTACTATTATAAACAATGCTGCAATGAATATACTTATACATGCCCCCTTACACATGTATACAAGTGTTCCTCTAGTGCAGCAAATGGACAGAGTTGTTGGAAATAGCATTTTAAATTAATAGATACTACCAAACTGCCTACACCAATTTAAACACCCAAATAGGCTATACTAACTTACACTCCCAACAACAGCTTATAATATTTATTATTTCTTCACAATACATCCAATCTTAATATTGCCAAACCTTCCATTTTTTTGCCTGCATGGTGGGTGTAAAAAAAAAAACTTTTAATATGTATCTCTCAAACTACTCCTGAGATTGCATTATCTTACTAATTGTTTGTTGGTCACTTATGTTTTCTCTTCTGAAACTGCCTGTTTGTATTATTTACTTCTTTTTATATGTCACTGTTTCTTTGTAGGAGTGCATTATGTATATTTCTGGTTTATTATATATATTACAAATATTCCTGTTTTAAATTTCTATATTTTGAAAACTGTCATAAAGTCTTAAACTGTGGTTTGGTCAAATTTTCAAAATATCTTTCTAAAACACAGATACAATCATATATTCCAATCTCTTAAGTAGCATCTAACTATATGGTAATATTTAACTTGAAGTGAAAAATAGTACTTCATAAACATAAGTCTCAGAATTAGCCTGAAATGTTAATCTCCTGTTTTCTCAGAAGGTCTCAATTTTCAAATGCTTCTAATAGAGTGAACTTCATACTGTAATAGGTAAAAGTTCAATTATTTTAAGACTGACTTTTTTTTGGTACAACATTGTACATATATGTAGATCAATTTTCCTAGGGGCACTGAGGAAACAGTGTTATGTTTCATCATGAGAGGAAAAACTAGCTATCTTGGACTTCCATTAAGTGATGGAATCTCTACTTCCCATGTGGCAACTTCCTATAAGTAATTTTGACTGCAAAGAATTTTTACCTAATTGCCTAGTCATTGAAAAAGTGATGACTCCAGTGCATTTCAGATCTTTAAGGATCTGGCCCATGCCTCACTGCAGCCTCATCAACTCACCACTTTCCCCTTGGATTTATAAGCCAACAATACAATTAGCTATAATTACCCCTATGTATTATTCTGTCTTATGATACCATTCCTTTTATGTTATTCTGCCTGAGAAGTCTTCTCCTTACCCCAATTTACCTGACCAGGCATTCATATTCTTCTCCAAAAGTTCAGACTTACCTCCTCCAACAAGCTCCCCTTGACCTTCTCAGCAAAAAGAATTAATCATTCCTCTTTTCTACCACCAGGCTCTGAATCTACTTCAATAATACGTGGATTCTACCATATTACAAATAATTTGTTTACAAGCTCTCCTCTCCTATAAGCCTCAGGAAGTCAGGCAGGGTTCACCTTATTCTTACGTGTATTATGGTATCTTAGCGGTTTCTTGCAAGTCCTCTCTATTTAGCACTATAGTAAAAACTGAAAACCTACACAGTCACAAGTTGAAGCCATGATCTTTAACTAAAGATATTTTATGACCTGAAAGAATATGTGGATTATAATAAAAGCAGTCTGTAGTTCAATTTTTTGGTTTTTCTTTTTTTTTTAAGTGGGTATATACCATAAATGTTTTTCAACTGTGGGTAATGACCCATTAGTTGACTGTGAAATCATTTAGTGAGTTAAGGCTAACATTTAAAAAAGTACCAACATATATCAAACATACTAAAGGCCAGTCATGTTTCCTGAAATCTTCATTGCAGTTACACACATGTGCATGCACAAGCGTGCGCGCACACACACACACACACACACACACACACGCATCCAATAATGGGTATAATAAGCAAATGATGCAAAATACATTTCTTACTGTGGGTCACAATAAAAAATAATTTGCAAGCCACTTCCATAGTTGTTCTGTGGGTTCAGAGAAGCTTTAGCCAACAAACGATGTAGTCAAGGAAGGCTTCTTCGATGAAAGACAATATTTGAAGCATAACCTGGCTCCGAACCACCTCTCTAATCGCATCTTTCACTCCCCCTTGTCAAATCTGCTCTAGCCACACAGTCCTGGTAATTATTCAAACAAACCAAACATGTTCCCATGTTAGGGTCTTGAACATGTTGTTTCTTTTGCCTCGAAAGCTCTTCACTTAGATAACTGCATGGTTTACTCCCTCATTCCAGGACACCCAAAGAGAGTTTTTTCTTACCACCTAAAATAATAACCACCTCCCACCATTCTATCCCCTTATCTAGTTTTATTCCTTTTCAATTGTACTAATTACCACCTGACGTTTATTTACTGTGCCTCACCTCCCCTCACCCCTGAATGTCAGCTCCAAGAAAACAGAGACTTTGTCTTCTGTTTTGTTCATCACTACACCACCAGAGATTAGAACAGTGCCTGGCACAGGGCAAACATTTCTGAATAGGCTTTGACAAGCAAGGAAAAGGAAAAGGAAGAACACATGGAGTTGTGCCTGAACATGGTATATTACAGAGGAAACACTAGCTTGATAATGTTAAGGAGTAAGAAATAAGGTTGAAGCAGCAGAAAATAATATGAAAAGGTTTGAAAGCCATAAAGTAAGAGTTTGGACTTTACCCTGCAAACAATTGGGAGTCATTCAACATTTTGAGCAAACGGTGATCCATTCAAACGTTTATTCAGCACAAGTTCAATTGACATTGCTTGGCACAATGGAGAACACAAAGGTCAAAAGCCCATGTTCTCTCCTCTGGCTGCTTAAATTTAGTAAAATGGATTCAAAATAGTTTTAGGAAAATTATTCTGGCAGCCATAAGCAGGATGGATTGAAGGAAGGAGACTCTAAAGTTAGAAAGGGCAAATAATAGGCAATGCAGAGTCCCAGGACAAACTGAGAACCAGTCATCTAAAGAATTGTACTGACTGATGGATGTAAGAAATAAAGGCAAAACATGTATCACAGGCATCTTTAAGATTTAAGCATGATGACCATTAGCTAAAACTAACAAAGAAAAAGAGCAATTTCCATCACTTTAAGATTTTTACCCAACCATTGCAGATAATGATCAAAGTGATCAGAGGAAAACTTAAGTGTGGCAGCAAGATTCTGCTTTCACTCAGTTTACAAAGTTAAGTAGGAAAGAGAGAAATCAGTCATGGTGACAATGAAAAAAAAATGTGCAAGCTCGTACTCTATTTTCTTTTTCAGTTAAGTATAAGTCAGGAGCATCTTTTGAGAGGAGAAAAAACATATATGAGACAAAAGAAAAATATGAGATTAATAAATGATTGCTAAGAAGTAACAAGGGCTCATTGGTATTGTTCAGCACAAATTTATAATGGCCAAAAATCTTCATAATTACCCACCTTCTTCCACAAATACTCTACAACCTGTGAGGAAAAACAGAGGCAATAGATGGTGGAAAGATCTGACAACAGGGACACAGTAAAATATGAAAATGACTGATGTCAAGTTCATGCTATATTTAATGCATACAGGAATGAACTAATTAAGGGAAAGAAACTGAGGGTCCCAAATGAATGGAATGAGTAAAGAAACATAGGTAGAGTAATCACATGCACACAGATCAGAGGTCATGGAAGGCAGGTAGGATATAAGGGAATTTTTTTAGGTTATTCTCTCATACCCCATACTGTTTGCTATGGTCTGAACACTTGTATGTCTCTCCTCTATGCCAAATTTTTATATTAAGCACTAAATGCTCACAGTAATGGTATTAGAAGGTGGGGGCCTTTGGGAGGTGATTAGGTCATAAAGGTGGGTCATGAACAAGACTAACACCTTTCTAACGGCAGACCCAAGAGACCTCCCTTGTCCCTTCTGCCGTGTGAGGAGGATACAACAGAGAATACTGCGACCTGGAAGTGGGTCTTTACCAGGCCCCAACCATGCTGGCACCTTGATCTTGGACTTCCATTTCCGGAACTATGAGAAATAGATTTCTGTTGTTTATAAGCTACCCAGTCTCTGGTATTTTGTTATAACCACTGAAAGGGAGTAAGATGCTGTAAATTTTTTTCTTGTTTGAATACATGGTGTTAGAGACACAAACGAGTATAGGAGTCCAAAGACACTGCATATCCAATAATTGTATCAGGAGAGGAAGTAACTTAATTCCAATGTCCGGTTCTATAATTAATATTATGACCAGGGGTAAATAGCCACCTCAGTTTCTACATCCACAGAATGGGAGGGTATGTTAAAGAGAGTTACCATAGCAGCCTCCATTCACCTCCTTTAAAAGAATAACTGCTGCAGTAAGCCACCATAGGACATACGTCTTACTCCTCAAATGCAATGAGACAAAACAAAGCTAACTTGGTTAGAGGAACTCTTAAGGCTTGTTTGGAAAAGATTCTACGCTATGTAATAAATCAACAGTACCTGTGTGCTTAGCATTTTTTTTTTCAATGTGAATAGTTTTAAGTATTCATTTTCAAAAAATTTCCAAGTGTAATATTTAAGTCCTCTTACTTTTTACGTGTATATGTGTTAGTTTTAATAGTTAACATTTACTGAACTCTGACTCTCGGTTCCAAGCACTTTTCTAGGCATATTTTATGTATTATCTTCCCCAAAACTCTCTAAGGAATTATTAACTATCCCCAGCTTACAGATGAGACAACTGAAATACAGGGACACTGGATAATCTGCCACAGTAATTTGTAAGAGGCTGGGAGTCCTTAGCATGCTTTTTAATCAAAGGAAAAGGAGGGAACATTTCATTTGCTTTTAAATTTTTAAATTACCACGGACTATAAATCTATACGGTAATAGGAAAAGGTGTATGTTCTAAAATTAAAATAGGTCTCAAATTGAGCAAATATTCTACAGGTTCCTTAACTGCAATTCCAAAATACAAGAACTCTAACCAAAAACAACTTTTGGAGTAAAACCTTACCTAGACTGAAATGAAGCTATTTATAATCTTTGTTTACCCTATGTTGTGTAAACGTTCGTATGTTTTGCTGTGGAAATAATGTTTGAAAAGGGGTACTGTAGAAAGACATATAGTCTGAAAACTACAAGACACTCATGAGAGAAATTAAAGAAGATACCAATAAATGGAAACACATCCCGTGCTCATGGATAGGAAGAATTAATATTGTTAAAATGGCCATCACATCTAAAGCAATCTACAGATTCAATGCAATCCCTATCAAAATACCAACAGCATTCTTCAATGAACTCGAGCAAATAGTTTTAAAATTCATATGGAACCACAAAAGACCCCGAATAGCCAAAGCAATCCTGAGAAGGAAGAATAAAGCTGGGGAGGGATTACGCTCCCTAACTTCAAGCTCTACTATAAAGCCACAGTAATCAAGACAATTTGGTACTGACACAAGAACAGAACAATAGACCAATGGAACAGACTAGAGAGCCCAGATATAAACCCAACCACATATGGTCAATTAATATACAATAAAGGAGCCATGGACATACAATGGGGAAATGACAGCCTCTTCAACAACTCGTGTTGGCAAAACTGGACAGCTACATGCAATAGAATGAAACTGGATTACTGTTTAACCCCATACACAAAAGTAAACTAGAAATGGATCAAAGACCTGAATGTAAGTCATGAAACCATAAAACTCTTAGAAGACAACATGGGCAAAATCTCCTGAATATAAACATGAGCAACTTCTTCCTGAACACATCTCCTCGAGCCAGGGAAACAAAAGCAAAAATGAACACATGGGACTACATCAAACTAAAAAGCTTCTGTATGGCAAAGAATACCATCAACAGAACAAAAAGGCATCCTACAGTATGGGAGAATATATTTGTAAACGACATATCCAACAAGGAGTTAACATCCGTAATATATAAAGAACTCACACACCTCAATACCCAAAAAGCAAATAACCTGATTTAAAAATGGGCGGAGGATATGAACAGACACTTCTCCAAAGAAGAAATTCAGATGGCCAAAGACACATGAAAAGATGTTCCACATCACTAATCATCAGGGAAATACAAATTAAAACCACAATGAGATATCACCTCACATCAGTTAGGGTGGCCAGCATAGAAAAGACTAAGAACAACAAATGTTGGTGAGAATGCGGAGAAAGGGGAACTCTCCTTACACTGCTAGTGGGAATGTAAGCTAGTTCAACTATTCTGGAGAGCAATACGGAGCTTCCTCAAAAAACTAAAAATAGAAATACCATTTGACCCGGAATCCACTCCTAGGAATTTACCCAAAGAATACAAGTTCTCAGATTCAGAAAGACATATGCACCCCTATGTTTATCACAGCACTATTTACAATAGCCAAGATATGGAAGCAACCTAAGTGTCCATCAGTAGATGAATGGATAAAGAAGATGTGGTACATATACACAATGGAGTACTATTCAGCCATAAGAAAGAAACAAATCCTGCCATTTGCAACAATATGGATGGAGCTGGAGGATATTATGCTCAGTGAAATAAGCCAGGCAGAGAAAGACAAGTACCAAATGATTTCCCTCATTTGTGGAGTAAAACAACAAAGCAAAACTGAAGGAACAGCAGCAGACTCACTGACTCCAAGAAGGGACCAGCAGTTACCAAAGGGGAGGTGTGTGGGAGGGTGAAGAGGATTGAGGGGTATTATGTTTAGTACACATGGTGTGGGGGGTCATGAAGAAGACAGTATAGCAGAGAATGCAAATAGTGAATCTGTGGCATCTTACTACGCTGATGGACAGTGACTGCACTGGGGTATGGGTGGGGACTTGATAATATGGGTGAATGTAGTAACCACATTGTTTTTCACGTGAAACATTCATAAGAGTGCATATAAATAATACCTTAATTAAAACAATCAGGAAAAAAAAAGGGGATACCATACTGGTCTCTGTTGAAAGGTTACATAACATTATTACCTTGTCTATGTCCAAAAAATTCTTAATTCTAAAACTTACTAGACCCCAGGGGTTTTAGTGGGCTATGATTCTATACTAATAATTGCTAACATTTACTGAGCTATCAACTATGTCACTGTTCATCTGATCTCATCAAATAGCTCTCTCACTTAATACTGGTTTCTCTTTATCCAAGGTGAACACTATGATTCAATTAAGCTAACCAGCTTCTTTCACTCAACTAGCTCTTGATCTCCTGCTTCTGTATCTGCAAACCTGGACATATTTCAAAAAAGCTCTAAGCCTGTAGGGAAACTAAGGACACCTGGCCCAAATCCTCATTTAAGTTGAATACTGTCAGTAAGAGCAACCTACCACCCAAACCACCCACATTTCACTGTTTGGAGAAATTTTTCTTGAAAGAATGTTGAAATAGGCCTCCTTTAATTTCTACCCATTTACCGGAGGTCCCTCTAGTCAGATCAAACCAAATACTTAAAGACGGCTATCACTTAGATGAGGTTCTCTTCTTTGGGCTAAACGTCACATTCCCAACCTTTCCTTCTTTCCATTTCCCCCATGATTAAGGTAGTCTGGATATGCTCTATGTTCAGTGGTTTTTAAACTTGTCTACCACCTGGGGAACAAGAAAAATACAGTGGCCCAGATCCTATCCTACTTAAACTTGGGCCTCTGTTTTTGCCCTCCAGATGATTGATACAAAGTTTGTGAATTGATGCATGGTCCCACCAATAACGTGAGAGTGCTATCTAAAAAGCTGACAATACCCCAAGTATAATACAACCAGTACAAAGCAAAGTGGAGCTAACGCCTTGCTCTTTCTATATGTTCCACCAACTTCAAAATGACTTTTTACTTTTTAAAAAAATTATACCACAGTGTAGATTCGTATTACATGTACAATTAGTTAAAATGATCAAGTCTTTTCCCCATTCTCTGTGCATTAGCATCTTGGGCCATAACTGCCAATCTTTACAATTATTCCCACTAAAGGTAAGAGAACCAAAGAGTTTTAGATTTCTATTTCTAAATAGATTGATGGCCGTGCATATGAATTTTCTTTTAATGGGGAAATCACTTCATGCTTCAGCCTCCACACTTATGTCATGGAAATACTTAGCCCATACAAAAGTGCATTAGCCCACAGACAACTGAACTGACAGCTGATTGCACCAAAGCATCTTCACTGTGCAAAGCACTGTTGACAACACTGTGAGGAAACACACAGGCCCTGATGCTAACAGTAATAGATTGACCTTCTAGAGAGTATGATGGAACAAACATCTTCAGAAAAGTATACTACTAATCACAGCTGTCCCAAGATAGACACATCAGTGCTATAGAAACATGATTACTAGCTGGAAATCTCTGGGGCCAAAGAAATGACACTCGTTAGAAAACTAAGTTGTCCTGAACTTCAAGGCTTTGTTTCAATTTGCTTTTTAATGTTTGCAAGGAGATGAAGCCACATGAGTTCATCCACATTCAGGCTACTTGCAAAGCGACACTGCACTTTTAAAATGAGTTCATGATTCAAAATTTCATGTCATGACTTCTGAATTCCTTATGATTTGATTACCTGTTACTATCTCTAACTTTTGAAGTATCAAAGGCAAAAAAAAAACAGTCATTCTACAGGAGATGAGGCCCATTTATAAATACATCTCTGAGATGGAAAAGGCGAGGTCAATAGACAAACAAAAATCCAGTGAAATTAACCAAGATCCAACCTGATCTTTATTTTTGTGTAGCAAACATCCAAAACACACCTGGCATTTGTAACAATTACATGTAGAATGACCAGATGCTTCCTGTTGATGGAAGAGTGGAGAACTACAGGCAGAATCAGACCAGAGTTCACAGAAATTGGAAATGAATTTAGCTTCATTTCAAAACCAGTAAGCCAAAGTATGGCCTTAAATTTTCACATTTACAATATAATTGTCTCCAACCTAGAAAACCCAGATTTATTCAAAGAGACAGAAAACTCCATCTCTAAGTTAGGAGAGTTAACCCTTAAGGGTTCGCATATGCATTACAAATATATTGTTTTACCAAATGTTTCACTGCAGGATTTCTTTCAAATCCAGAGCTCCTACAGTGCTTTGAAAGTCTACTATCTTAAAAAACTACATTTACACATAAATTTTCACAAGCACATCTAATACGGAATTCACAATTAAAGTGCACATCATTAAAAATAACTTGTGGCATTATATGTTAACTCACTTAAAATATTTTAAAATGTTCTTGAGTCTCCAGGATCATAGGAAGCTTATGCAATCCTTATTCATGATACTGTTTATGCATCTAAATCCCAAGCTGAAAAAAAGAGCCCAAGAAAAAAGTATAGGAATCAACCTTATCCACGTTCTCAGAATGTGTCTTGCCTAAAATCCTTACTTGACTTGTATGGTGAGGACAAAAACGACACATTTCTCAATTTAAGAGGAAAAATAAACAATAAAGGCGTTGAGCATACAGTGCAGTTTTCCAGAGGTCACATGGTATGATCGAATGCATAAGTAATAAAAATATAGCTGCCTATTAAACCATTTAAAAGACAAGCAAAAAAGCAAAAAAAATAAAAGTCACTCTTGCCTAATATTTCACTTATGTTAGTATGTAATGGGTTTTTTTTTTGTTGTTATTTTGGGGAAAAATAGTTAGAGAAAAGTCAGGAAAAAAATTAAAACCGTCTTTAGTTTCCTTAAACTCAAAGTCTAAGCCTAAAGGTGGTAGTGTCAAAGCTGATATACGTCATAAGAAATTTAAACCAAGCTGGGAGGGCCTATGCGTGACATAAAGCAAACTATCTACAAAAAGAATTTCTGGTCACTAACTTCTGCACAATAAATTAGTGCATCTTTAACTCTGGGAAGGCAAATTGCACGTATTATTTACTGACTACATCAAAACATTTTCCAGATAAAATTTGTACTTCAGGGAAGTAACTTGCCTGAATCGAGACAATAAACCAGTGTCTCGAGACAGCACTTAAAATATTTCCACATTACCAAGCCCCCTTTAGAAGTATCTCTACCCCTCCTTTGAACAGATGTCTGCTCGCCACAGTCCAATCAGGTTTAAGGCAAGAGTATGTGTACTGAAAACAAGCATGAAGTGGGAATACACACACAAAGCAGGCCTATATCATTCTTTGGTTTCAGTTTTCACGATGCACCCCTGAGGCTTAGCACGCTGATTCAACACCGTAGGGCAGCGTCAAGGAAACACACTCAATACACACTGATGAACTGTGCCCAGGCCCAAATGACCTGGCAAAATTGTAACTTCTTTCCGAAGCCTCGCACTCGCAGATCCCGCGGGCCAGGTCCCAAGAGCCAAAGTCCCGAGCATCCAGAGCGGTTGGCTTTGTCCCCGTAGGAACTCGAGTCGCCACGGCGGAGGCAGTCCCCGCGGTGGCTCCGCGCGGGACGAGCTGGGCTCCGTTAACCCTGTCCGAGCCGGCCACTGCCGTCGCGCCCCGAACTCCGCCCGGCGCCGCCGCACAGCGCGCCCGGGGCCGGCCGCCCCCGCCGCCCTTTCCCCGTTCCGGCGAGCCCGGCGGGGCCGTCAGGCCGCCCAGACAAAGAGGCCGGAGGCTCCCGGGGCGGCTGGCGCCGAGGCCCGGCCGGGCCTCGCCGGCCCCCCGCCCGCCTCCCGGCGCCCGCAGAGCTCCCGCCGCTCCGGCCCGATCCCATCCCCGCCTCGGGGCCGCCGTTCGGGACCGGCCCGGCGGGGAGCAGCAGGGAGGCCGCGGCGCGCCGGGGCCGAGGAGGGGGCGGCGGCCGCCACCATGTCTGCCCGCCCCTCCCAGAAGCGGGATGCCCAGCGGACAAAGCGCGGCGGCGCGGGTGCCCAGGCCGACCCCGCCGACCCCCGCGGAATAAGCGGGGCCAGGAGCCCCGGAAACCCGGCGCCTTATTGCAATAAACAGGAAATCGCGGGGATGATCTGGGTTCCGGGGGAAGTGGAATTATTTTTTACCAGCGAAGAGATCAACTTCCACATCCGGTGGTAACAGGGCCCTACACAGACCCGCACTGACCTGGAAAAGCTTCGGGAGGAGCGGCGACGAGGAGCAGCAGGAGGTGGTGCGGCCACCCGAGGCGCCTCGTACCCGGCCGGGCTGACGCGGCCCCGCTACACACAGAGCGCTTCAGCTGCACCGGGCGCTATTTTCCGAAAATGCCGCGTCTGGTCGGCGCCCAAAATCCCCACCGAAAAGTCCCCCGTGTTGCGCGCGGAGGGACACATGGTGTGCGAGTGAGTCAAAGCTCCCAGCATCCCTCCCGGACCTGCCCTCGCCTGAGCTTTTCCGCCCCTGCCATCGTTAGCAGAGCTCTCTCCCACCCACCCCCGGCTCCATTCCGGCGGGAGGATGGGGACGAGCGGATCTGGTTTTTCTTTTTAACGGAGGAACAGGAAATATGCCATTTCTAGACGTCAGCCACACAAAGAAAGCGGCGGAATGATCCACTCTCAGCGACCGCAAGTCCCGGCTCGCCTGGCGCCTGCGCGGCTCGGCGGTGGGAGCTGCGGCCGGCCATGTGCGCGACGGAGCAACCTGGCTGCTAGCCGAGCCTTCCCGCCTCTTTCTGCGGGGGATAGGAGTTGGGAAGGCGAAAGTGCGTGCGGTAACCTTATCACTCCGACGTGGCCGCTGAGAGACGGGGGATCGGACTTCTTTGAGATTTAGCTGAGCTGCCAAGTAGAGTCCTGGGAGACGGAAGGGCAGTCGGAAAGCTAGGATTTAACTTAAAGTGGCCTTAGCTGCCACAAGGCGGACTGGGACAGGAAAATTGCTGTTAAGGTACAAGGGGAGGAACAAACGAGGGTCCTTCACTTCGCATAAACTAAGCAGTCAGGTTCATGACGAAGATGTACGTACTCCTAGACTTTTGTCTGAAAAACATTTCAATGGTCTCATAATTCGTAGACCCTACTAACTGGTAGCAGAATTCCCTTGGATTACTGTCACCTCAGAGGTAGACATCTGTTTTCCATGGCTGGAATGTCAAGATTTTTGTTGTATTTTATTAAGAAAGGAGCAGAAGTTTATTTGGAGATGTTTGCAAAGTAAAGGTCATATGAATTTGAGTTTAATTTTCTTGTGTTGGTTTGCTAAGAAACCCAACACAGATAAGTTTTTAACAGATAAGCCTAGGAATGACTTTCCCACGTGGCTTTTCCAACCTGCTAACACTGAACTTCTGGCATCCTATGTCTATCTAGGAGTTGGGATATCTGAGCGCCAAGAGTTTGATCCAGGAGAGTTTCCAATCCTAAGTGAAATCTATTGCCCGCTGATTTTGTGTGGCCTCAGATAGGTAATCGTTCTTCATTTACCCTCTGTGATATTGATGTAGTAAAGATTTGTAAAGTCTTGATGTAACTTACGAAAGCATCCTTCCTAAAATAAAAGCATAGTAAATGGCATAGGAACCATAACTTTTCTTTTTATTTAATATTTCTGATGCTTCATTTGATAAAAATTTGTCAGTCTTTTTATGTCGTATGGTTTTCTTTAGCACTGCATTTGAATAAACATCAGCTAATAATTACAGTGGAATCCTTGCCCTCATTGATCATATGCCATAGAATGCAGACAGGAAAATAGGAAAATAAGCAACTTCAATATAATGAGGGTAAACAACAGGAGGAATTCCTTGCTCACCTGGGAGGGGGCAGTGGAATGGGACTGGAGAAGCACTTAGCTTTAATAAGGGAGTTGGGGAAAGGCCTTCCAGACGGAGGAAGCAATAAGGAAAAAGGTTGGGAGGCAAACTGGAAAACTTTTGGGTGAAGAAGATAATGCTGTTTCAGGAGTCCCTAGAGATGTTCCTGAAGAGGTCTAGTCGTGAAGGCCTCGAATGCCATGTGCAGAAAGTAGCTTTTGAAAGCTAAGAAGAAGCCACTGAAAATTTTTAAGTAGAAGTATCATAGGCTTGGATTTGCATTCTAGACAGATAACTTAATTATGCAAAAATTGGAGGCATGGAACACAGTTTGGAGAAAACAAGTCATCTGTAAGAGAGTTTTGATAGTGGCCAATAGTGTGAAGAATATGACAAGTGGTTTAGTGAGAGGTTGGTGATTTGGTTGACTGGATAAAGGGGTGACTGAGAAGAGATGTCGAAAGAGAATTCCCTGGGGGGAGCAGTTAGGATGGTAATGTCCTCATTGAGATGAGAAGCCAGGGAAGAATACATGGTAGGGAAGGAAGAGTATTCTGTTTTCACCGTGTAGAATTTGAAGTGCTTGTGAGCCAACCAAGCAGCTATATCTAGCCGGCAATTAAATACTCATTTGTTTTCAGAACACCCATCTTTAACTGGCTGTGTTCCACACATTGGAGTAGATTAATCAGCAACAAGACTATCGTGACTCCTGCTCCTGTTCCTAGTGGAGGGGACAGACCATGAAGTTTTACAAAAGAGGAAAGATTCTACAATGCTCCATGAAGAAAAAAAGGGTATTTGGATAAAGCATTTCTCTGGCAGAGAGAGAGCAGGCAAAATTTTGGAGGTTGGTCAGAGATGGCCTCGCTGAGAAGGTATTCTTTGAACTAAGGCCTGAATGGAAATAAGTTAGGGGTAGGGCAAAGGGAATGGCAGGGCAAAATCCTAAGGTGAGAAAAAGTTTGTTAGGTTTAGCAAGGAGGCCAATGTGTCTGAAGTCTAGAAAGCAAAAAAGGAATGGTAGAAGATGAAGTCTGCAGCCTTGGTAAGTTTAAGTGTTCTAGAAGCCATTGAAGGTTTTTAAGGAATGGAGTAACATAGCTAGCAGCAATAGACATAGATTGGATGGACTGAAGATATATTTTGTAATTAGACCTGACCTGTATTGCTAATTAAATGAAACCTGAGTGAGGGAAAGGGAGGAATCAAGAGTGATTCCTAGGTTTATGTCATGATTAGGCCAGCACTGTCTAATGTAAATATAATACAAACCACTAAATGTAATTTTATAGTAGCCACATTAAAAAAGTAAAATAAATTAATTTTTAAAGTGTATTTTATTTAACCCAAAATAGGATCATTTCATATGTGGTCAGTATAAATATTCTTAAATGTTTTACTTTTTTTTCCCAATTAAATGTGTGAAACCTGGCATGTATTTTATACTTAGAGCATATGTCAGTACTTGATTACATAAAATTTATAGTTGAAAAAGTAGATTCACATTCCCAAGTCATTCAAACACTTAAAAGTTTTGCAGTAATTATATTACGCTATAAAATTCTTAATTTAAAATTAAGGTGAAATTCCAGTTCCTAAATTAGCTGCATTTCAAGTGTTCAATAGCCGATTGTGACTAGTTGCTGCTATGTTGCCCAGTGCAGTCTAGTGAAAATCAGACTAAAAAGAGTTGTGTGGAATCAGCCTAGGCCTTGGATGCCATGGTAAAGGATTGTGATTTTACCCTAGAGACAAGGGGAACAGTGGATGGTGTTTGAGCTAGGGAGTGACACAACATTGTGCTTAAGGCTAGAAAAAGGCCACTGGGTGACCAGCTACTGACTCAGGACCAAGAGCAGTTTTTCATTTGAGTCCCCACATTACAGGCTCTGACCTCAGCAGCTTGATTCAGAGGACTGATTTTCGTCTGTGCTCTAAAACAGTGCCACCAAAAGTGTGGTCCACAGGCCAGTGCCTGACTGCAAACTCTGACACGTGTCCGAGACAAGGCATTTGCAGAAACTGAGTGTAAGAATT
This sequence comes from Phataginus tricuspis, assembly GCA_029783875.1. Taxonomy (NCBI): domain Eukaryota; kingdom Metazoa; phylum Chordata; class Mammalia; order Pholidota; family Manidae; genus Phataginus; species Phataginus tricuspis. Next base: position 7,919,529 of record JAQQAC010003584.1, on the reverse strand, counting down.
TATAAAATACATATTTTTATAGCCATTTAACACTAATTTTATGTCTGGATCTGATAAAAGTTTTGGGTTTGTATTGTACATGTCTTTTCTTTCTTACTTCCATTTTCTAGTTATTTATATTTTATAACTGTGTCCATGATCTTTTATTACAGATAATTTTTGAAGCACTGTTGTAGAGGTAGTCAGACAAAGGGAGTTAGAAGGACTACGTTCCCAGAAGGCTTATCTAAATCCAAATGCCTTTTTTTTCATAGTTTTACAGTGAGAACTATAATGACTAAGAGAGGAATGGATGTCTGCTTCTGCTCAGTTTCTCCCTCTAGAAATGTAAGGCTACATGGAAATATATAATAGCCTCCACTTACTAAATGTTCCTGTTTGTTAGCCACTGTGCCCAGCCTATTACATATATTGTCTCATTTAATCCTCACAACACTTTTTAAAAGTAGGCTTTTTTAGCAGCATTTTTCCAACAAGGAAACTGAGTCTAAATTAGATTAACTTGCCTGAAGTCACCAAACTGGAAAAAGTTAGAGACAGGATTCCAGTACGCGTCTCATTCCAAAGCTATTGTTCCTAATCACTTTTTTGCCATTATATTCCCAGTATCTACCAAATTCCGTGGCACAGTGATGCTACATTGTTTTAGGGAGAATAAATTAAGTTGATTACATTCCCTCCCAGAGGGTTCATTATTGAATTTGGGCCCAGAATAAGGGGAGTTAGTGTCATCCTGACAGCATCAGACAAATGTGTTTATTTCTACAGTAGGAATACATCTGCTTTACTTCTGTCTAGATTTATAGACTCCCACAAATCAAATTTAGAAAGACACCCTAATAGGAAAATGGCTAAGAAGAGACTTGAATAGGTCACTTCATAAAAAAAGGTATGTAAATGGCCAATAAGCATGTAAAGGTGTTCAACTGCTATAATCACTAGGGAAGTGCAAATGAAAACTACAATGAGATACTGCTGCACACACACACAAAAATGGCTAAAATGGAAAACAGAAAATGCCAAGAGTTGAAATATTTGAAACTGTGCATTGCTGTTAGGAATGTATATTGATTGGTATAGCCACTTTGGAAAATTCAAAGTTAAAAAAAACCAGGCAAAAACAAACTAGACTAGGGATTTAAGTTTAAGTGTAAAAACTATAAAGAAAAGAAAGGGAGTGGCTAGTTTTGGGTTAAGGAATAATGCTTGGGAGGGTACAGAGGGGCTTCTGGGGTACTAGCAGTGTTTTATTTCTTGACCTGAGTGGGATTGTATGGGTGTTCACATTGTGATTCATTGGACTGTAGGGTTGGGGGTGGGAGAATTTTCAGTATGTGTATTATATATTTCACACTTTTGAAAAATTTGCTGAAGTTAGCAAGTTAGAAAAAGTTTCCTAGACAATACTGGATATATACTACCAACTATTAACTCACTGACTGAGCCAATCTTCCTATATATGCAGTGCAGATGTGAAAGATAAGATAGGCCTGAATTCTTGGAGTGGCAATGGTGAAGGAGAAGAGAGACAGAAGCAAAAAATAATACAGAACTTGAGGCTGAAATGAAAAGGTGAAAGAGCATGGTAGTTGGCATGAAGAGCCCCAAATTCAAGTCTTTCATGGTTTTTAGGTTAGGCTCTAAACCCTCCCTAGGCATATAACCCTGGGCGTATCTCCTAACTTGCCTTATTTTCATTTTTCTCTCCTGGCAGGGAAGGGGATAAAACCACCATTTTGGAGGTATATAAGCTGTTAAATGCCTTGTTTTTATTGATGCCTGATTCAGTGGGTTGGGAAAGGGGAAAGGAGTTACGATGATTGAGATTTTGAGCCTGAGCAATGGAGCAATAGCGCCAACAAAATGAGGAACACGAGAGAAGGAAAAGCAGATTTCGAGAAGGACTTTTATATATGTTGAGTTTAAGACCATGGCAGGTGAAATTATTAAGCAGATACAGAACCCAAGGTTTGGTCCTTTGAAAAAAGGTCAGAATTGGTGATAGAAAATTATTAGTTATCCATATAAGGGATACTTAAGTTAAAATGGAATGAATGAGATCATTGGGAAATAATAGAGAAATGTGAAGTACTGAGGACCAAGAAGGTGAGAAGGAAAGGAAGGAGGAGAGAAAATCATTTACTGAGCACCTGTTAAACTGTGTGCCATCTGCTCTACATTTGTTCTCATTTATCCCCCTTCAAATTTCAAGGCAGCCAATTTAGCCTCATTTGGTAGACTCCGTAGGCTCATAAGCAGGGTAAAGAATCAGCATTTAAAACCAGCTTGACTCCATTTCTGTTTGTTTTTTCTGTATGTCTTACAATTTTTGTTTTTTATTGAAGTCATTGTTACACAATCTTATATTGGTTTCAAATATTCAAAACAGTGGTTCAACAGTTACACATAACTACTAAATCCTCACCCCCAGTAGTGCAGGTACTATCTGATACGTCACAGAATCATTGGCTATATTCTCCATTCTTTAACTCCAGCTTATATGGCACACTACACCATTCCTGGAGTGCCAAGTGTCTCTTACAGAAGACCCTGGGGAGAATTTGAGTCAAGGAAAGATAAGCCCTGAGAAATGACCTTTGGATTTTTGTGGTTTGTGACCAAGGGGTTACTGGAACCCATGAAGTGGCACCCACACTTCTGTTTGTTGTGCTTTGATGAGCGTGGATAATCTCGACAAACATTTGTGTTCTAGACCTCTGGCAGGAAGAAAAACTCAAGATGGTAACTGTAAAAATTAGTTAAAATGAAAACAAAGTCAGTTATTACAGCCTAGCTGGGTAATCTTGCCATACAAGTGCTTTGAATCTGAAGGCTTGAAAAAGAAATGAAAATAACTCACTATGCGATTCGATATCTTTTGCTGCTTTTCTCAGGGACTTCCTGGAACCGTCTTGAGTATCACCAGTGGTGTGGGCCTTCCCCCTGGGGAACACTGGAATGTCATGTAATAGTGTTCACTTTCGGTCACCTGAAATCTAAGGGACAAGATCAAGATGGCTTTGCCAGCCAAGGTCATTAAAACATAATGAAAGATAATTATTGCTGGTGATGAACACATACCTTTTGGAAAGCAGCAGAATCTCCTCAAAACAGAGTAATCCACTAAATTTAGGGTAATTGATGAGGAGGATTTTTCCCTACTAGGTTTATTTAAACCATTATTTGCTCTTAGAATAACATTTTAACATTTAAGAAAAGTAAAAGAAAAATGTTCTACCACAGCACGATTTCTGATTTCTTCATGCAAGTTTTTAGATTTCTAGATGAATGATGGGTGCATTTTGGGCAGGCAGACTGCTGAAGAATTTTAAATTGCTTGCAGAATCATGATGTTTTCTTCATCTACCCCCTCTGAATGCTAAAAAAGAACTCCAGTAAGCAAGTGTATTTCTTTGGCAAAGTCTGATCCTAGAACACCCCAGAGGCACCAAAAACTTTGATTTCCAGGAATTGGTTAGGTACAGACATGTCACTCAACCTTATACATACATTTTGCACTTAGCTACCTTACTTTCTTACTGTATTTTAAGGTAGTAGGCTTTTAATAATTATTGGTTATGACTTCCAGCCAATTTTTTTTTTAATAGGTCGTCCATCCACTGATGCAAAAAAACTTAAACATCATCACTGTCTTCCATCCATACAATTCCCACCACCTCTACTCTTATTTTCTTTTGTATTCTTCTAGAATTGTTTCATTTCCATACATGTCAAAATAAATACTCTTATTTTTCCCCATTTTTTTTATATAAAAGTACCCTGCACTTTGCACTTTAGACATCTTGGGCTTTTCCATGTAAATGCATAAAAGGCATTTTTTTCTTATCCCTGCAGATAATTTAACCAGGCATTGTCTATTTGAGAGACACTGAGTTTCTAATCTTTTGTATTCTAACTGGTACTTGGTTGAATACTTTTCTACTCACATCTTCTTTCCTTCTGTACCTGTCTCAGTTCCCCAGTGGACTGGCTCTGCAAAAGGGCATACGTGTATTTCTGATTTTCATAGATACTGCAATATTACCCTTCATGTACCACATCTCTGCACAGCATTGCTGAGAGTATTACCTACCATTGGATTTTGCCTGCCAAGTTTTGAAGGGCAGATTATTTTGAGTCCTGTTTAGTATTTTCAAGACCAATAACAAAATCATTTGATTAAATTGGGGGGAATGGGGTTAGTTTTACAGACTTTGTTCAGGATACAGAAATTCTTTGCTGCAGCTCCTGCAGCTACACTCCCACACTAGTACAAACGTGGTGCAGTTGAAACAGCCAGCAAACCTGGAAAGGAGCCAAGAATAACTACGAACAGCTCTACCTATGCTCTCTTTGGGGTGGGGGCAGGAAATTTGCTAGCTTAGCCAGATCTAAAAGGATCTTCAGCCTTTGAGTTACAGAAAACCTGGCAAGAGGCAGGAAATTATTCATTTCATAAAAACTTCCTCTAATATGATAGGAGCTGAAAATGAACCATTTAATTTTGTTTTGGTGCTGAGTGAGGTAGCACGTGGAGGGAGAAAGTAGGGTTAGTAAGCTATGTGTTCCACCTACACTGGGGATTATATTAGGGTGTGGAGAAATTTACAGGAATGAAGATCTGTTATTTGGAGCCAGCTAATTTCAGGAGAGGAAAAGAGATGTGGCACGCTAGTTTACTAACTTTTCAAACTTTTTAATCGTTTTATAAATTTGTAGGCTTGTTATGGATTGAATGTGTCCCCCCCAAAATCTATAACCCCTAATCACCAATGTGCTGCTACTTGGAGATGATGCCTTTGGAAGGTAATTAGGGTTAAATAAGGTCATGAGAATGGGGCCTTTATGATGGCATTAGTGGCCTTATAAGCAGAGATATAGAGAGTTCTGTCTCAGGTTGAGCACTGAGGCACAGAGGAAAGGCCGTGTGTGAGGACACCGTCTGTGAGCCAGAGGAGCGCTGTCACCAGGCATGGAACTGGCCAGCACCTGATCTTGGACGTTCAGCCTCTAGAACTGTGAGACATAAATTTCTGTTGTTTAAACCACCCAGTCCTTGATAGTATGGCAGCCCAACTTTACTATGACAATGTGTCTCTAGTTTTCCATGGATTCATAAAGATCCATCCAAAAAAATTTGTCGAAACTATTAAGTGTCCTGCCTTCAGATTAACTGCAGCCAACATACTGTCTCTGTAGTTCTTGCACAATTTGGGAACAATGATCTCTTTAGTCAAGGCAAGTGACTATTGGGAAATCTTTCAATTTGTTTAATATCCCTAGATTTTAATTTGCATCTCAGGAGTGGCTTGGGTTTGGAATCCTTTTGTCCCAAATTGAAATAAGGGGTGTATAAATGCAAGTGTTAACTCATCCACTTAATGGGCCGTAAGTAATACACACTGGTGATAGATTAGATATTTGATGATATAGGGGAATCATACTACTTTTGTTGAGCTATGCTTTGTTACGATAATAGTGTTACTACATTTTTTAAACAAGAATCTTTTAGATATATTGAAATATTTAAGAGAAATGATGCATCTGGGAGTCTTGACAGCATGTAAATTGTTGACAGTACCAAGAAACTGGTAGTGAGAGGATGATTAATTGTAGAAGCTGGATGATGGATACAAGGGAGTTCGTTATATTCTCTCTACTTCTATATATGTTGAAAATTTCTATACAAAAAAGATTGTAAAAATAGTTTGTGATTGCGTATAACTAATGACAATTGTGCTTTCACTATCGTACATTCTAAATGATTCTGATATCTGCTGAAATTAACATAAGAAAATCTTCAGCTTAAATGTCTTACCAAGCATGGAAATTAAAGGGCTGCGCATTATTAGTACACATTAAACTTCACTTACCATGCATTTATTTAGCAACTACTTAATGCTTTCATGTAGATTTATCATTTAACCTCCACAAAGGTAGGTGTTATCCCCATTCTGTAAATGAAAATGTTGACTCTCGATAATTAGTGAACAGATAGAAATTAGAAATTAGGATTTTTAGGATAATGAAACAGACAGAAATTAGGGTAGAAATAAGGATTAGCAAAATTAGAATTTTTTTCTCCATTTAGTCTACCTCCCAAAATTCATGTTTTATTCTACGTCACCATGCTGCTTCTGAGACATGATTGACAACCCTTTCTTCCATGCTCTTTTCCTTTTAGGAGTGAAAGCCTTACGCAACAGGTAAGCAAACTCAAGTGAGAATGTGCAAGATTTCTGGGGTCACTGTCCTCTCCTTTCCTGTAATGACAGAATGCCAAGGCAGAAATTAAAAGTTGTGTCCTGAACCTTAAGGAAACCATGGAATAGTGAATTGATAAAATTCTAGACCTAATTCGCCACGCTTTGTTTCTCCAAGAATTCATTTGACAATTATTACATATATTTGTGTTGGTTACTATTCATGACACTGAACTGATACTTTCATCTCACTTTTAGAATAAATACTAAGAGCTCAACCTTGAGGGCTTTATGCTAACCTTGAGGGCATTGTGGTAAGTGAGGTAAGTCAGACAAAGACAAATTCTAAATGTCTCATATATGGACTGTGGAAAACCCAAACTCATAGAAACAGCAGATTGGTGGTTGCTGGGGCAGAGTGAAGTGTGGGGTGTGCTGGAAGGAGAAGATAGGTGAAGATGGTCAAAGGGTACAAAGTTCTAGTTAGGAATAAGTTCTGGTGATTTAATGTACAGCATGGTGACTATAGTTAACACTACTGTATTTTGTAGTTGAAACTTGCTAAGAGTAGACCTTTAAAGCTCTCACTATGAAAAGGAAAAAATGGCAACTATGTGAGGTGATAGAGATGTTAACTAACCTTATTGTAATAATTTTGCAATATATACATATATCAACTCATCATGTTTTACACCTTTAACTTACAAAATGTTATATACCAACTGGAGAGGGAGCTTAATCCTAACGCTTACCTCTGTCCTCCATCCTGCATCCCCCACTCCGCCCTGTCCACTTAAAACCCCTTCAATTAAAAGTCATGCCTATGCAGCTCAGGAAATGGAGTCAAGTGCAAAGTAGAAACATCCCCCAACTAACAGTGAGCAGCTCACCCAATCCTTTTTCCTTTCTCTTCCCAAGGACATGCCAAGTTTGCAATATAAGGGAGCTTGGGAGACACCTCTACTCCCAAGCTTGTTGTAACAGTACATCTTTAAGGATACTTGGGTACAGAGTGGCAGAGCTTAACAAAAGTCCCACACAAAATGTAGAGGGAGGAGACCAGATTTTATAAGCCCTTGTGATTAAAGCAATACTTGGAATCCAAGAAGGGCACAGAGGCTTTGTGAGGAATCTGGATATTTATACTTATTTTATTCCCTCTCACCCACCCATCGCCCCAAATGAAAAGCACCACACTTAGGCAAATCTAGACGCAACTATACTGAGAACAATCCCCTTGCTGACCAGCCCACAGAGTGGGTCGTGTGGGATAGACTTGCAGTTCTACAGTATGCTTGCCTTGCCCCTGGATTTGTGCATTTCCAGACCAGGGAAGGTTAATGTGACAAGAGTAAGAGCACAAACTCCAGTTTTATCCACAGAGAAGTCTTTTGATGAGGCAAAAACATTGAACCACTGGAGAAACTACCAGTTTGATTCTAAAAAGATTTGACACTTGAGCCCAAAGAGATGGAAAACTAGAAAATGAGAAATTGAGTTTCAAGTAAGAAAAAGAACACCTATTTAAGGGCATAAACTCAAAATATCCCTGCTTAACCTCCTGAGAAGGCTTTTAAGGATAGAAAGTTGAGAGCTGCCTTTTCCCCTGGCTAATCCACCTCTCCCTCGTAGCTGGCAAACAATAGATGGGGTAATATTTTATTTAGTTAAACATTGAAGCCCGAAGTCCCGGCTTAAATTTAGATCTTTAGCTTTCTGCATGTGTAAAAACTTATTTTTTTGCCAACTGCACACAGGTGCCTACAGGACCTAAAAGAATGTATTTAGATGTCCCCCTTCCCTTTCAACTTCAAATGAAATTCGTTTTGCATCCCTACCTTCCCAGCTTCTTTATCTTACTAAGATACCACCTTTCTCCAATAGTCCAGGCAAAAACTTTCTTGGTTTTTATAGTTTTCATTTTATAATCACAAACTTAATTCTGCATCCAGCTAGACTTGAAAGGGCATGGAAAACGTGGAACCCAAAGGGCTGCAATGAGCACAAAGTTGTAGGATATAGTGAGCTGACAAGTTTGGCGAGGTGCTCTCCTGAACTATTGGGAGAATGATCTGCAGGTTAAGATAAAACACAAGTTAAATTTATTGACGTTGTCCATTCGGCAACAGTGAGCTTCTTGATGGTCCTGCCATTCCTGGACCCAAGCACTCCAGGGCTTCCTTGATTTTCATGCCCTCTTCTACTTCACCAAAGATTAACCAAACACTGAGTGTTGGCAGTGCAGGTAGAAATCTGGGTACTGTTTGTGTTGGGTCCAGTATTTGCCATGGACAAGATTCCAGGACCTGTATGTGTGACTCAGGATGAAACTCACATCATCAAATGTTTCCCCACAGATGGACTTGATGTCAGTGCCATTATGGCAAGTAAAGTCACCACCCTGACACCTAAACCCCAGAATAATTCTGTGAAAGCAGTAACCTTTATAACCAAATCCTTTCTCCCCAGTGCTCAGAGCATGAGGATTTTTGCAGCCTTTAAAAGTGTCTGCAAACACCTCAAAGGTGGTGCAGCCAAACTGCCCACTGTGGACAGTTGTTGAATGCAGGTGGGCAGTGGCAACATCTGCAAGGTTGAACTGTCCTCATTTTTAGTCCCACCAGGTTGTCCTCCCTGAAAAGAAAGCGCTTCTATATGTCTACTTTTATCTCCACAAGCAAGAACTTCATCCTAAGTAAGTATCACTTTTCTCTCAGATTACAGGGTCTTCTTGCCCTCTGAATTTAGCCTTTCCTTCCTGATCCCAGACTAGTTGGCCTGACTACCACTGTCATCTTCCTCAAATATTGCTTTCATCTTGAGACTCCTAAGCATACCCTCCACAGTACTAGGTGCACATCTAGGGTCATCCTGGATCTGGCCCTATCTAGCCCTGGGTTTGGGTACATCTGCAGGCAAGCACGACAGTATGTGAAAACATCTAGCGTGGTTCCGGGCACAAAGAAGACACTGTTAGCTTTTTTTTCTTCCTCTTATTAAGTTTCTTTATTGCCCCAAGGACTACCAATGGTCATATCTGCCTCATAGATTATTCTCCCTCTAAGAAATGTATTCACTGTAATCTTTTACCTCTCCAAATCTACCAAACATGAACAAATTCAAATTCTTCAAATTTTAGCATAATCTTGAAGGTCACAAAAGTAGGAACAAATGGAAAACTGTACCTTGTCCTTGGCTAAGAAATTTGAAATCACAAGTGTTTCTATATCTGACATGTCAAAAATACTAACAAGGTTTTCTGGGGAGTGAAGAAAATGGGAGGAGGGGAGCTAGCCAAGCTGATTTTAAAGTTGACGTGGGCAAAATAAGCAAGAAAATGGTCAGAAAACCCTGGCAAAGAAGAGGGATAGGCAAGAGTAACATCTGCTGGATAATAGATTTAAAAGCCTCAATAGGGGCTCTAATCTGCCCTCATAACCTAAACACCTCCTGGAGGGCCCTCCTCCAAACACCAGCACTTCGGGGATTTGTTTTCAACATGAATTTTGGGGGCATTCAGTCTATAGTCTATCTCAAGGGGACTATAGAAAACAAATAGTAAGTACTGCTCAGGGAATACCTTCAGCTTCATATAAACAATCATTTGCATTTAAAGAGAAAAGTTCAGAAAGTGTATATAGAGTACTACCTTTTAATAAAATACACATATACACATGTGTATTTGCTTATATTTGTATTTTAGAAAACTTCAAAGGATCTGTGACAGGACAGTGACAGGAACAGGACTGGCCGATGTACACCTTTTGTTATTTTAAACCATCTGAATTTAATGTGTTCACTTTTTTAAAAAGCTTTCTCCATTTATAAATAGAAACATAAAGATTAAGCTCACCTAAAACAGTGGCCTCATTTTAAAAGTGAAAAAATGAGGGAACATAGGGGGAAACGTTCTGCACAGCTTGCTTATTGGAGAAATAGGTGACAGGCCTCTTGATGAGTGCTTTTCCTTTTATCTCTTCGGTTTCTCGGTCAGTGTTGTCTGCTCTAGCCTTACTGGTCTCCCTTTTTACTAACTCACTGATGTCTTGCCTTGTTTGCTGGTTATTTCGTGTGTCTTAATTTACGTTTACACTTTCAAAGGTACGCCTTTGCATTTCCTATAGCAGTTCACACTGTGTGGCCCATAACTGCTTTGTTCATTCAACAATTTATTGAATGTTCACTAAATGTCAGGCACACTGCTGGGTTTTGTGACTGCATAGCCGTCAACTGGAATAATGGATGTGGAAATAGAAGTTCTAATCCTTGTTCTGAGCATTGAGCATAAATGCAATAAAGTCATTCACCCACCTATGTGAAGCCATATATAAATTTACTCTCTTAATTATTATTCTTGGGGGAGGGCCTAAACAGTGAGTGACATACATTTTGCTGCTCATATATAGGTGTTAGGTAAACAATACTACTGGTCATCAAGTTCAGTTTTAAGAGAACAGAGAAATGTTGGCTTGCCTCCTGTTAATAACCCATAGATCCCCCTTCTGGGCTACTTCTGGGGATGGGATCACTGGATTTTCAGGAACCTTCTAGGAAAGACTACCCCAACACCCTGTTTCCTATTTCTTTCTGTCAACATGCCAGACGGTCAGACTGTCAGTGTTTTGAAGGCAGGGGCCACTTGTTTGTTTATTTGTTTTTTTGTATTCCTAGCACTTGTTATAGTGCCCAGCAGATGTAATGTTAGTTAAACTCAACCAAACATATCAAGGCCATGCACATCCTATACTTAAGATCCAGATGTGTCCCCTCCAATGCACTTCCCACTAGAGTGGGTTTTTCTTGATTTCCTATCTTTAATATTTCTGATTCCCAACTATACAACCGGTAGCCTCCATTTTCTTTTCTCACAACCATATCTACCATCTTTTCTTCCATCCCTTCTGGAAATGTTTCCTAACCTTAACCGCAAGCCTACTGAAAAGCAGGTGTTTCCCTGATGCTCAAGATAAAATTTGGCAAGTTTATGTTCCTCAATACAAAGTTTAATACAAGTCTGACCCTTGGTCCTGGTAGGTTATGCTCCCCCTGAGGTTCAAGGGTTTCTTGAGAAACCTTCTGAGTATATTCCATCATGAGGTGGAAGATAGTTTGTTGAAGAGAGGTAGAACAGAGTCTCACATACCTGCAAATCTTGGCTTAATCACCAATGTACTTGTAGCCTTGTTTTCATTATTTATAATTAAAATAATGTTCATCTCATAATGTTACAGTGATTAGAGATAAGGCATGTGAAAATCCCTGGCATATAGTAAATGTTCTAAATACCTCCCACTTCTTTTCCACAAAGTGGTCAACAAATTAATGAAGAAACAAAATGAACAGCTCTCCCAAGCAGCAATACTTAACTTTATTTATAGAAATCTGTATTACCAGTTTCTGAAGATGGGACAAAATAAGTCTCTCAGTGGCTTGCCCTGGCCTGTTTCTAGCACTTTAGGTTTAGAACATTGTGCTCTCAGGTGTGTCATATCATGTCCTGAGTAAAGGCCTACTGTTAGCCAATGATGTAGGTATGTAAGGGTCCCTCCTACAAGGTTCCATGAGGTCCCCGTATATGACCTGGGGAATCTGGATTTTTGGTGATAACCACCTATCAGAGAATATAAGATATTTACATAAATAATTACACATGATGAAAAGTCATAAGACATAAGATGTCTAGAGAAAATGCTATGGCAGTTCAATAAGGAAAAATTACTTCTGGTTAGACAAGATAAATGGGTTCATCAGTCAATAGAGACTTATCATAGATTTCTCTATGTATTAAGCTAAATACTGGGGATGCAAAGATTAAAACTGTACTTGCATTTGAGGAGCTAAGAGCTCAATAGCTTATTGAAAAAATAATTGCAGCACTATGTGGTAAGAACTGTTTTGTAATAGTATGTTCAATATGCTTTGGAAGCAGAGATTGAGTGATTAACTCAGTTTACAGATTGTAAGTAAGAAATGATGTTTGAGTTGGTTCTTGAAGGATAAAGAGAAGTTTACCAGATAGAGAAGACGTGAAAGGGTTTTCATGAGGAGTTGACCTTTTACCTTAAAAATTGGGAAGAATTTAGATATTCAGTAGTGGGGAAAATGCAGAGCTTCATCAACAATGATAGAACTATTCACTTCATGCTTTCTTCTGATTTTCCTTATTATAATATAGGTGAGTAAAAAGAATTAATGAATTTGTTCCAGGTTGTGGTGGGCCTAAAGACAATGGGCAAAACCATTAATCAAACTAGGACATGATATGGTTAGATCTTTGAATTAAGATTAACCTTACAGTCTTACACAAAATAGGTTGGATAAAGGCACATTAGGAGCAAGGAGAGCAATTAGAGACTGTTAAAATACATAGATAAGAGATAATTAGATCAAGTAGAAAATGGCAAGTGGAATGGAAAGGAGAGGCTAAATGGAAGAAGTGTTGTAGACATGGGTGCATGGTTATTGAAAACCTAAGTGTCTGAAAGTATGATGTAATATTAACAGAAGTAAGAAACATAAAAGACAAGCCTTGGGGGAAGTGAAAAATTTCAGTTTGGACACACTAATTTTTAGAGTCTTCAAGAAAGCAGTTTCCATAGACTGGTAGAAACAATAGACAAGATGGTCCAAGTGGTTAAGAGAATTGGGAAGTGAGAAAGTAGAGGCAGCAAATGCAACTGTCTTTCGTAAACTGGCAATGAAGGAAAAGTACGTATGAGGAGAGATTGAGGGTTTCAACTGTATGATGAACTGGGAAGATTGAGCTTGTTTGTAAGTTGAAAGGGAAATAAAGAGCAGACCAAAAACTGAACATGAAAGAGGAAGGGATAAATAATGGAGCAATGTCATAGTATCAGGAGTATTAGTGGAGGGAAAGATGAAATACTTCTGTGATAAGAACTTCCAGGCATAAGATATACAGAATCTCAGATTCTACTTCAAATGATCTTAATTTTGTTTCCTCTATGTGGAAAACTTCCTGTTTTATTTTTTTTCCAGCCCCTTGGCAATTAAACCAATTTCTGACTAGCTAACAACATGGCCTGATCAGTAAGAGATACTTAGCTGAAGGAGAGTGGGAGTTGTGTAATTACTTTCCCTGGTATTCCTGCTGCAGAGGGCTGCTTACTCAACTACTTCAGATTTGACACCAAGGTACTGTGTGACTGGCTCTTCAAAAACAGTTCATCAGTTTCAATAGATATAGATTTTCACCACTTGCCCAACTCAGACATTTGACAAGGAGTAATACAATAAACCTCTAGAAGAAAACGTAAGAGAATAGTTTCATGACCTTGGAATAGGCAAAAATTTCTTAAATAGGACACAAAAGACACCAGCCATAAAGTGGGAAGGGGAAATATGATAAACTGGACTATTAAACAATTATAAATTTTGTTCAAAAGACATCAATAGAACAGTAAAAAGACAAGATACAAAGCAAAAGAAGATGTTTTCAATATATAAATTTAAAAAGCACATACTCACAATATATTAAAATTTTTCTACAAATCAATAAGAAAAAGCTCAATCATAAAATGGGCAAATAGTTTGAACAGGAATTTCATAAAAGACTATTCAAAGGACTAATCAACATTTTAAAAGATACTCAACTTCTCTAGTCATCAAAGAAATGTACATTAAAACCACAAGATATTTAGCCATTAAGATGGCTAACATGAACAGAAAATAGCAAGTGCTAACAAGGATTTGGCGCAACTAGAACTCTCCACATCTGATGAGAGTATAAATTGGTACAGCCACCTTGGAAACATGTTTGGTTTTATCTACTAAAGCTGAACAAATTTAACTCTGTGATTCAGCAATTCCCAATGCTACACCCAACAGAAACAACGGGATTCTATCCAAATGTCCTATAGTAGAATAAGTGAATAAATGTGGTATATTCATGTGATGTAATACTACTTTCCAGTGAGAATAAGTGAGCCACAACTACATACAGCAATATGGATGAATTAAACAACATCATAATGAGTAAGAGAAGCCAGAGACAAGAGTTTCTACTATGTGCTTCAGTTTATATAGAGTTCAAAAAAAACCACAGATCTGTTAAAAAGGACGAAAGTAGTAGTTACCCTTGGTGTGTGTGTGTGTGTGATGGGAGAGCAATGTAGGAGCTGGAAGGGGGAGCAAGAGAGATTTCTCGGGTATAGATAATATTATCTTTCTTGATCTGACAGTAATTACACACATGCATGTTCAATGTGAAAATTAATTGAGATACACATTCCTGATGTTTGCACCCTTCTGTGTACATGTTATACTTAAGGTTACTTTTTTAAAACTCAAGAGGTATCAAGTCTGTCAACCTTGTTCTCATGCTAGGTTTAAGTCAAGATCAAGATTGTAATTTATCGTTTTCCTCTGACTTATCTGTTAAAATTATCCATGCTTCTCATTAGTTTCTACTTTCCAAATCTCTAACTGCCCAGTTTTCCACCTCTTCAAACTCTAATGATTTCCATACAAGAGAATATTATACCAGGTGCTGTGCCTTGGGGCCTTTGCTTTTGTGTTATAAAGCAGAGTGTATCTTCCTTAAAATCCACAACACTAGCAAAATTGCTCAAAGAACCAGATGGATAATAACATCCATTTAGTTTGGAGTTGGTGACCATGAAGAAAGTCCAGCACAATTGTGGACATGCTCAGTCTGGTCAGTACCTTGGTGCCCTGTTGGCATAGTCTAGTCTTTCAGTCTCCCTGAGGACATTTGGACATTATCATCAAGTTCCAGAGGATGTAATGATAGTAGAGGGGGACTGAAGTCAGGAATTCCTTGTTTTTGGCAGCTTCCTTGTTTATAAATTATTCACCTACTGGGACAGACAGTCATACAAAAATACCTTCAATATGGATATCTGAGTACTAGAGAAAAGAAAAGAAAAACTAAGTTTTAAAGAGTAAAAATAAAGTTAATATCATGGATTCCTGATTTAAAAAATAATACATAGCTGCTTCAGAGGGTATGCAAATTTTGATTGGTCTCACCCAAAATATGGTGTGTAGAGAACTGCCATTTTTAGTAATGTTTCATTTTCTAATCCAGGAATATGATGCTTCTTTCCATTTATTCTCCTGTTCTTTTATGTAAAGTTTTAAAGATTTCTCATTTAGGTCCTGCGCGTTTCTGATTAAGTTAATTGATTTATAAGTGAACACAAGTGAAGACTGAGATTCCTGGGACTCAGCTCCCAAAGGAGCCCAAATGGACAGAAAGTAGATTCATTTTCCTCTTTAAATTGCTCATCTAATACAATTCAGGGAGGAACAGACTGCACTCCTAACTAACTCCCCTTACTCATCTAGAATGAAACAGCACTTAACAGTAGCTAATATTTTTTGGGAGCAGTTATGTGCTAAGCGCCTAAATAATGTAATCCTCACAGCCACCTAGGAAGTGGATACTATTATCATCTCCATATGACAAACAATAAAACTGAGGTGTAGAGAAGTGAAATAACTTGGTCAGATAACTATTAACTGGCAGAGCCAGGATTCAAAAACAGGCTTCTGGTTCCAGAGCCTGTGCTCTTAAATATTACCCTGTACTGCTCTGCCACTTCATTCAGGAAATCCTTGCTGTGGACCTTGAAATATACTTGTTATATAAATGGGAGGAAGAAAGAGAGGAGGAAAGGGGGGAAAAAGGGTGGGGAGGGGGAGAAAAGTGAAGAAGAATTCTCTGCCTATGCATGTCAAGTTGCACACTCTAGTTGATGTCTGTCTTCTTAGTTTGAGGTTTTCTCTTACAATCAGCCAAAGGTTTAGATTTTTCAGTTTTACCATTTGCACAGGAAAGATGTTTCCTGGGAGGCCTGAGAAAAGGGCATAAG
Source organism: Phataginus tricuspis (assembly GCA_029783875.1). Classification (NCBI taxonomy): domain Eukaryota; kingdom Metazoa; phylum Chordata; class Mammalia; order Pholidota; family Manidae; genus Phataginus; species Phataginus tricuspis. The sequence goes on along the minus strand of JAQQAC010003584.1, from coordinate 7,903,469 downwards.
AAGAAACACTGTATGCAAGATACTATTATGTGACAAAAATAACTGGCAGGGACACATTAAGTTTGAGGCATTTTTAGTGAATGTTATGAAACTCCTGTAGACAATCTAGAGCACTTGTGTCCCAACAGGGGGAACATTCACCTTGGGGTAAAACGTTATTAACAGAAGGGTGTGTTTCAAGGTGATGTTTTTGAAGAATTTCAGGAGAAGATTATCCATTAATATTTTGTAAATATCAGCTTATCTGGCTGATAGACTGAGATACAGAGATTCATTTTGCCTGAAAGCATGGATTCTAAAAGGTCCATGAAAAGAAAAGTCTATGGAATAGGCTGGGTCAGCTGGGAATGGCAGGGTGGCAGTGTGAAACCAGAAAGTACATGGTGGGAAGAAGGAGCTGCAGAAGGGGCATGTGGTCAGAAGGGAGAAAGAATGATTTCACTCCCTTCATTGCTGCCCCCCAAGTCAGGTATGAAATTACAATCTTTCAAAGATGTCATATGGTTTTTTAATATTCCTATATATGATTTGTTAGATTCAGTACAGAATTGTGCCTGAAATGCTGACACTTGACAAACCTTGCTGAATCACTGCAAGATAATCAACATCGTTGGAAAATGACTTTTGCTTAGTATTTCTTAAGGCAAATAGCTCATCTTCAGAGTAAAAGCTTACAAGACAAGAATTATGCAAAGTGTATAGGAACAGAATGGTCTCCAGCAGAACAATTCCACTTTGATTTCCCCTTATCACTCTTGGTGCCCCCACACCTCTCAATGCTATTCAACTGAAACACAGTGGCAGTAGCAGGGCTACAATTAGTCCTCAAGGAGTTGCAGAATAGGTGGGGGAGATAGCCTGTGATTTATATTTTTCAGCTGGTAGACTAAGAAGCAAATAATCACAATCAGCAGGATAAGTACACAGTGCTAAGGGAGCATGGAGGAAAAACGAGGGAATGAGAATAGAGTTCATAGGAGAGAGGAAACTTGAGGTGAAGATTAAAAAGGACAATGGGAATCGCCGTATCACTTGAGGAAAGGGAGACTGTTCCAGGTGGACAAAGAGTACAGAAATCAATGCAAGGAAACTAAATAAGGTTTTTGAGAGAATTGCAGCTAGTTCCGCATGACAAAAACAACTGTGTGCTTTGGAGGCCTGACGGGAGAGAAGGCTGGAGAGAACTCTGTGCTGCATTGAGGAGACTTTATCTTGAAAGCGCTGGGCAGCCATTTAATATCGTAAGCAGGGAAGTTTTATTTGCCAGTTGCCTACCATATGCCAGATATTACACTACATACTAGAAAATCAAACAAGATTTTAAAAGACGGGGAAAAAGATTTCTGAGGAATAATTCCATAAATATGACTAGTGCTTAAAGTAAGCGTGCAAGTACAAAGTGCAATAAGGACACAGAATAAGAAGCTGTTTGTTCTGCCTGCCTCCCTCACAAAGGCAGGGGTGAAATTTGGCCTGTGTTTTGAAGGACAAAATGTTTTCTAGGTGGACAGATAGTGCAAAGGCACAAAAGTACAAAAGAATGTGTCAAGGTCTGGGAACGACCAAAGAGTCAGTATGAAAGGAGGGGAGGGTAGATGTATAAAAATGACAAGTGAGGCTGGTAAGTTGATGACAGCCAGGCCATGAAGATCCTTGTGAGTGTGCTTAGGGATCTGGACATGATGTATGGATGATGGATATATTAGTCAAGAGTCTCCAGAGAAACAAAACCAATAATAGATGATGATAGATAGATAGATAGATAGATAGATAGATAGATAGATAGATAGAAAAATAGATAGATAGGTAGATTTTAAGAAATTGGGTCATGCAACTGCAAGTCTAAAATCCACTAGGCAAGCTGTCAGGCTGGAGAGTCAGGTAAGAGTTGATCTTGGAATCTTCAGTCTGAAATCTGGAAACTCAGGTAGAATTTCTAAGTTGCATTCTAATCAGAATTCTTTTGAATTCCTTTGGAAAGCCTAAGTCTTTTGCATTTAAAGCCTTCAACTGATTGGATGAAGCCTACGTACATTACAGAATATAATCTGCTTTACTTAAAGTCAACTGATTGTTAATCACTTCTGGACAAATACTGCATGATATCACTTCCATGGGGAATCTGTAATAGTCAAATTCATAGACTCAGAGAATAGAATGGTGGTTGCCAGGGGTTTAGGAGGGGAAGAAGCAAGGAGATACAAACATACCTCATGCCCCTTTAGTCAAAGGGTACACAGCTTCAGTTACACAAGATGAACAAGTTCTAGAGATCCACTGTTCAGCACAGAGCCTATAGTTAACAATATTGTATTGTATACTTAAAAATTTGCTAAGAGGATAGATCTTATCACATACTCACAAAAAATTTATAATAACAAATAAAAAAGGCAAGGGGAAACTTTTAGAGGTGATGGGTATATTTATAGCACAGATTGTGGTGATGGTTTCTCAGGCATATACTTATCTCCAAACTCATCAAGTTGTATACTTTCAATATGTGCAGCTTTTGTATATCAATCATACCCCAATAAAGTGGTTCAAAAAGCAAATATAAAACATTTTAATCACATGTAAAAAAAACACCCATAATCTAGCCAAGGTAACACATAAAATTAATCATCAGATTGGGGAAACATGCAAGTATTGATGATTACTGGGCAGTTTTAAATAAATATAAAAATTTATAGATTATATAAATAAATATTTTTTATGTGTCTGGAGATATAGCAGGAGGACCAGGCTTAATGACTTGAGGGCCAAGTGCATAAGCAGTAGCTGAGGTTATGAGATGAACGGAATAGCAGCGTGAGATGCGGAGAGCACTGATGGTGGATTATGGGAGACATCATTGTCTTAGGGACGGGTGGATGAAGGAAGTGATGTTTTTGAAGGAGACTGAGAAAGAACTGTCCACGAAGCTGGAGAGGTACCAAGAGAGCATGAAGCTGCAGAAATCAAGGGAGGAGAGAATTACAGTAGATGCTAGAGAAAGGCCAAGGGAGGCAGGGACTGAAATGTCCACTGGATCTTGCGTTTGGGAGATCTCTGACGACCTCAGCAAGAAGAGTTACTCCTGAGAGGGAGGCAAGGAAAGAGAGACCTGAATTTAGGCATTCTTTTAAGAAACTTGGCTGTGAACCAAAGGAGGGTGGGAGAAGGATGGTAAAAGGGGTATATGGAATGGAAAAAGTTTGTGTGTGTGTGTGTGTGTGTGTGTGTGGTTTTTTTTAAAATAGAATATGTTCATGTTCAGAGAGGAAAGGACAATAAGAGAGAGACAGAGATAGAAGTTACAAGGGAAAAAAGGGGTAATTGTCAAAGCAGGATGTGAAGGGCCACGAGGAGAAGAGATTTAGAATAGAAGCAACTTAGGACTAAAACGGAAATGGGAGGTGATAAATAACAATTCTCAGAAGATGATAGTGTTCTAAGAGTGTAGTAGAATAATAAATCCTAGAGTTGGAATGGACTTGAAATGTCTTTAGCTTCCATCAGGTAGTGCATTAATGACTCCACTTTATAAATAAGATGGCTATAATAGCTCAGAGAAGTTCATAGTTTACCTATTCATATGATATTATCTTCAGAACCACACTTTAAGCCTTTGGGTAATAAGATTTCCAACTTGTGCCTAATGCAGATCTGTGACAATAAAAGACTATGCCTTATTTTGCTATCTTTCTGATTCCCTGTAAAAGAATCACTACTGTTTACAAGCACTACTGACTATTTCGCTGTATTTAAAATAAGATGCTAGTCATGAGTTTTTGTTCTTACATTAGAAATGAAGATGTTTACTTTCTTTGGATTGTTATTATCACTTGCTAGAAATGTTATTTTAAACAAATAATAATCCCTTTAAACATTTTTATAGAACCATGGATACAACCAAAGTTTCTGTTTTATCCAAAGGTTAAATCCTACTAAAATGTCCTTAAGTCAGTTCCTGAAAGATAAATTCAGAAAAGTGACAAATGGAACTCAAGGTGCCTTTTAAAATTAAAATTATAATATTGTGTGTGTACCTTATACATCCTGCAGACCTTTCTTGCCTTTGAATCCTGTAGATGATGTGATTCACCTTACAATTCGCATTATTTTCTTTTTTTTTATTAAGTTATCATTGATACACATTCCTATGAAGGTTTCACAAGAAAAACAATGTGGTTGCTTCATTCAACCATATTATCGAGTTCCCCCAATACCCCATTGCAGTCACTGTCCATTGGTGTAGTAAGATGCTACAGAGTCACTACTTGTCTTCTCTGTGCTATTTATTATGTGCTACTTATTATGCTACTATCTTCCCCATGACTCCCCCACACACACCATGTGAACTAATCATAATATCCTTCAATCCCCTTCTCCCTCCCTCCCTCCCTGCCTTCCCCCACCCCTCCCCTTTGGTAACCACTAGTCCCTTCATGGAGTCTGTGAGTCTGCTGTTGTTTTGTACCTTCAGTTTTACTTCGTTGTTATACTCCACAAATGAGGGAAATCATTTGGTATTTGTCTTTCTTTGCTTGACTTATTTCACTGAGCATAATACCCTCTAGCTCCATCCATGTTGTTGCAAATGGTAGGAGTTATTTCTTTCTTATGGCTGAATAGTATTGCATTGTGTATATGTACCACCTCTTCTTTATCCATTCATCTACTGATGGAGACTTAGGTTGCTTCTATATCTTGGCTATTGTAAATAGTGCTGCAATAAACATAGGGGTGCATATGTCTTTTTGAATCGAGATCTCGCTTTCTTTGGGTAAATTCCTAGGAATTCCCAGGTCAACTGGTATTACTACTTTTAGTTTTTTGAGGAACCTCCATATTGCTTTCCACAATGGTTGAACTAATTTACATTCCCACCAGCAGTGTAGGAGGGTTGCCCTTTCTCCGCATCCTCGCCAGCATTTGTTGTTCCTAGTCTTTTGTATGTTGGCCATCCTAACTGGTGTGAGGTGATAACTCATTGTGGTTTTAATTTGCATTTCCCTGATAATTAGTAATGCTGAGCATCTTTTCATGTGCCTATTGGCCATCTGAATTTCTTCTTTGGAGAATTCTCTGTTCATATCCTCCGCCCATTTTTTAATCGGGTTATTTGCTTTTTGGGTGTTGAGGCATGTGAGTACTTTATATATTTTGGATGTTAACCCCTTGTCGGATAAGTCGTTTGCAAATACATGCTCCCATACTGTAGGATGCCTTTTTGTTCTGCTGATGGTGTCCTTTGCTGTAAAGAAGCTTTTTAGCTTGATGTAGTCCCGTGTGTTCATTTTTGCTTTTGTTTCCCTTGCCTGAGGAGATGCGTTCAGGAAAAAGTTTGCTCATGTTTATATTCAAGAGAGTTTTGCCTATGTTTTCCTCTAAGGGTTTTATGGTTTCATGACTTACATTCAGGTCTTTGATCCATTTTGAGTTTACTTTTGTGTATGGGATTAGAGAATAATCCAGTTTCATTCTCTTGCATGTAGCTGTCCAGTTTTGCCAACAACCATTGTTGAAGAGGCTGTCATTTCCCCCATTGTATATCCATGGCTTCTTTATCGTATATTAATTGACCATATATGGTTGAGTTTATGTCTGGGCTCTCTAGCCTGTTCCTTCAGTGTATGGGTCTGTTCTTGTGTCAGTACCAAATTGTCTTGGTTACTGTGGCTTTGTAGTAAAGCTTGAAGTCAGGGAGCATAATCCCCCTAGCTTTATTCTTCCTTCTCAGGATTGCTTTGGCTATTTGGGGTCTTTTTGTGGTTCCATATGAATTTTAGGACTATTTGCTATAGTTTGTTGAAGAATGCTGTTGGTATTTTGATAGGGATTGCATTGAGTCTATAGATTGCTTTAAGCAGGATGGCCATTTTGACAATATTAATTCTTCCTATCCATAAGCATGGGATGTATTTCCACTTATTGGGATCTTCTTTAATTTCTTTCATGAGTGTCTTGTAGTTTTCAGGTTATAGGTCTTTCACTTCCTTCGTTAGGTTTATTCCTAGGTATATTATTTCCACTTCAGCATTTTTTGTGGGGTTTAGAAAAGGTTTAAGATAGATTCTGACCACTTCGTAACCCATAGAAAAAGAGTTTACCCAGAATTTTGAGGATTATCACTGTGGACTTTAATACATTTGTAATAATTGTGTAAGCAACAATTGTGTGACCTTCACATGAGCCCATCTTTGAGTTAATCATTATCTGGTTCTGTCCTCATATACTATACTTTTTTAGAGTTTGTTTCCTATTTTTAAATGCATTTCACTTTGTAAATCTTACCCTTTTCTGCACAAGATGCTGCTTTGGAAATAGCTGTTGTCATCTGGGAGACTTTGGTTGTATATGTGAGACCTCAACATCAGGGTATGTGGCTCAAGAACAGGAGCTCAGGTAGGAATGAAAACAGGCAAGGAGGCACTGAGAAATACAGAGTTTTCAGTGCTCTGTGGCCCATTGTCACTGCAAGTTATAAAATTCTTGTTCACATGCTAGAATGTGACTGACCAGCAACAATAGCTGTGGTGCACGAGGACACGGACCCCATTTCCCTTAATGTCTGTTCCCCTGACATCACTGGGATGATGTCCTGTTGAAGACATGCCTTGAGACATGCCCGGCTGTGAGAAGAAAGCAGCTGGTGGTGTCAGGACGTTAGCCCGCCCTCCACTCACGGTCCCTGGCCAGGCCTGACTCTGAAACCTTGGTGATGTCTCCTTGGCCTTGGTGCTTAATCCCATGTAACCCACTGGCTCCCACTTTAACCCAGGAATACCTCACTTGTATCTGCACATTAAGCTGGGAATTTGCCCATTACAATGAATTGAATAAATAATTTATAAAAAAATAAAAAGAAATGGAGAAACTTTAGCACACATATCTCCCCTGTGATCTCCTTGGTAGGGAGGACTTCATATACTCAAACCCCTTCCTGCTACCTTTCACCTGCTAAAGCCTCCTTATGAAACCTTGGTTCCCACAACACTCCCATCTTCCTTAGCTTCACTTTTCGGACATTACCAAAATTTGCCTGTCCTATGTTTAATTCTCTCTCATTCGTGGGAGGCTGCTTCATTTGGGGAAATAGTTTAATGCGAGGATAGGTTTTCTCAGAAATGATATACTTTCATATGGAGTAATGTATCTTTAATGGTGGCATTCCAGATAGTATGGTAAGTCAGAGGAAGAGATTTGGAGATATAGGGATTTAAAAGGACCTTGTCTGTCCCTCTTGTCTTGCTACTAAATAAAAGAACAAGTTAATTGTAGAAAACAAATAAATTGTGGAAAGAAAGCAAGATTATTTCAAAAGCAACACACATCAGTGAGTCAGAGAGCCATTGGCAGTTCCACAGTTTGTGTATAGGAAGGGTGCTCAGCTTGGTTGGAAAGGCAGACTTCAAGTTGCTTTTCCATAGCACTTTACCAAAAAAAAAAAAAAAAAAGATAAAAATGTTAACTGATCCCAGAAAAGAATAGGAGAGGGGAGAGGGTTGTTGATGGAGTTTACTGAAGGATGTTGAAACAACTCCTCAATTTTCCTGCCTGGGTGCTAGACACCTTTGCACTCAGGTAATATATTTATTGAGCCGATTATGTGTCAGGTATATTAGTTAAAAATCCCTTTGTAAAATAAATACGGTTTTGTTTTTTTTCGTTCATATCTAAGATCATATGAAAATTTCGGGTTTATCCATATTGAAACACAAGTTGGAACAGTGGAAATCCACCACATAATCTGCTAAGGACATGCACATTTATCTTAAATAGGGGAAAAATATAAATCACTCTATGAATTGATCTTTTCCATATAGTCCAATCATGAAGGAGTGAAGAAAATCTACAAAGTATTTTTCTCTTACCCCAAATCATCACACTCCTAGACAGAGATATGAAAACAGGCTCATTCAGCCATCCCATTTTTACTCATGAATATACTAAACAAAGACAGACACACTGATACTCAATCCATTACTTTCTGAAATGTCTTGCCTCTCTGTACGAAGGTATTGCATAATCATTGAGAAGATGCAAACAGAAGAAACATTCGCTAGAATGGCACCCCACATTCACAGATCTCTACCACTAAAGAGACCACTAAAAATGGGATGGACATTGTACCTCTGCACGTGGCACATTATAGAATGACACACTGATGGATTTGCAATGTTAAAATATTTCAGAGAACTCCTCAGTGACCGAAGAATCTCATCATCCAGTTAAAATTTCAACAATCTTCCACAAGTTTTCTCAGACAGCTATTTTAAAAATAAAGTCAGATTGAAGAGAATGTTTTCTTATGACTGGTGAAGTGAGTGCAGGATCACCAGCATCAGAATCACCATGGACCCCTTAAAATGCAAATACGTGGCTCCCTCTCCTTACTGTGAATGTAATCTTGGGGTTGGTTCTTATGCACATTTGTGGATAGACACACTAGTCTATCTGCTGGATAACTCCAGGTGCTCTCTTTCTCTTCCTGCAGCTTAGCAACAGGCTGGCTCAGCAGGATGTCTGTAAGTCCTCAGGTAGAAACAGGATGAATAAGGAAAACTCCCCAGGCAATTAGTGTCAAAAAGCTTGCTTTTTAAACCCCTAATATTGAAACCCAATAGAAAAGTTCAAAGCTTTACAAATCTGCTGGATGATCCCTGCTCCCTCTCACTCCTCCATAAATAACTGAGGTGGCGGGGAGTCAGGATCCCTCTTTTGGAACATTTCCCAGGGTGCATTCCCATTGTGTGCCAGGCCCAGGCACAACTCCCCATGAGGAGGCAAGCAGCTGGGGAATCCCATGCACCAGCGAGCTCTGAGTCTGTAAATGTTTGTTTTGGGCCTACACTGTGTGTTGTGTTTATTCAAGCCACATATTGCTTGAGGATACCAACATTTGAAAACCACTGGGTATGCATTACTTAACATATTTACCTATGATTTGGAGGAAGTAAACAGCCCTTCAAAAATCATACCCCTCCTGCTCCTTAAGATGATGTTATATTACTTTAGATAGGAGCCATATAAATGAGAGTAAGTTACAGAAAGATTTTTTTGGAATTTTTTTTAGTTTATTTTTATTAAGGTGTCATTGATAAACAATCTTATGAAGGTTTCACACAAGCAGCATTGTGTTTACTACATTCACCCATATTATCAAGTTCCCGCCCAGACCCCACTGCAGTCACTGTCCATCAGTGTAGTAAGATGCTATAGAGTCATTACTTATCTTCTCCATGCTGTACTGCCTTCCCCCTGACCCCCCTACATTATGTGTGTTGATTATAATGCCTTTTAATCTCCTTCTCCCTCCCTCCCCACCCCTTTCCCTTTGGTAACGTCCTCTAGTCTCTTCTTGGAGTCTGTGAGTCTGCTGCTGTTTTGTTCCTTCAGTTTTGCTTCATTGTTATACTCCACAAATGAAAGAAATCATTTGGTATTTGTCTTTCTCCACTGGGTTTATTTCACTAAGCATATTACCCTCTAGCTCCATCCATGTTGTTGCAAATGGTAGGATTTGTTTTCTTCTTATGGCTGAATAATATTCCATTGTGTACATGTACCACCTCTTCTTTATCCATTCATCTATTGATGGACACTTAGGTTGCCTCCATTTCTTGGCTATTGTAAATAGTGCTGCGATAAACATAGGGGTGCATATGTCTTTTTGAGTCTGGGATCTTGTTTTCTTAGGGTAATTCCTAGGAGTGGAATTCCTGGGTCAAATGGTATTTCTATTTTTAGTTTTTTGAGGAACTTCCATACTGCTTTCCACAATGGTTGAATTAATTTACATTCCCACCAACAGTATAGGAGGGTTTCCCCTTTTCCTCATCCTCGCCAGCGTTTGGTGTTCCTTGTCTTTTCAATGTTGGCCATCCTAACTGGTGTGAGGTGATATCTCATTGCGGTTTTAATTTGCATTTCCCTGATGATTAGCAATGTGGAGCATCTTTTCATGTGTCTGTTGGCCATCTGAATTTCTCTGGAGAATTGTCTGTTCATACCCTCCGCCCAATTTTTAATCAGGTTTTTTGCTTTTTGGGTGTTGAAGCATGTGAGTTCTTTATATATATTTTGGATGTTAACCCCTTATCGAATGTGTCATTTACGAATATATTCTCCCACACTGTAGGATGCCTTTTTATTCTGCTGATGGTGTCCTTTGCTGTACAGAAGCTTTTTAGCTTGATGTAGTCCCGCGTGTTCATTTTTACTTTTGTTTCCCTTGCCTGAGGAGATGTGTTCAGGAAAAAGTTTGCTCATGTTTATATTCAAGAGAGTTTTGCCTATGTTGTTTTCTAAGAGTTTTATGGTTTCATGACTTACATTCAGATCTTCGATCCATTTTGAGTTTACTTTTGTGTATGGGGTTAGACAGTAATCCAGTTTCATTCTCTTACACGTAGCTGTCCAGTTTTGCCAACACCCAGATTATTTTGGAATTTTGACTTAAATAAGTATCTTTAAATTAGATGCTTTCTTAAAATGTCATTATAGCTAAAAGTTAATAGGTTTTTTGGTAAATATGTAGAAAAGGCTTAAGCATGTGTGTTGATTCAATGATCTCATTTCGATACACTTGCAGCTCAACAGTTCCTATGACTATTGAATGGGATTCTCCTTTTGCCAGTTAATGTTAGCATGAGAATATTACAAAGACAATTCTTAAGAAATTTAAGTAACTCTTTGATGACCTCAGTCAAGCAGGTGAAAATTTTGTGATAGGGTGAGTGAACTCATCACTTTCTCTTGTTTGGATAAAACCATGTGCATCACCATGTGTAATATCATTGTATTATGAATATTACATCTGTGAGGAAGATCTAATGGAAGCAGGTAAGATCCAGAAGAAGACAGAGTAATAACTGAAATGGGGAACCACTGAAGAACATGATAATGAAATCAAAACTCTTCAGTTTAAATAGAAAAACAAAGGCAGAAAGGAGAGAAGACCAAGTCTCTAAGTCTGTAAAATCAGGAAGGAATGAAAAAGGTAAGCACAGTTGTTCCCTAAACCCTAAAATTGTAAAATGAGGGTGCATCTCTAAAACTTTATTGAAGTAAGTTTCTCCAATTAGATAGAAGTATAAATTCATATAAAAATAAAATTTGAGTCACCCTAAGTGGTTATATAGATTTTTAATAACAAGATTAATCAATGGCTGACAACGTATTTTTTTTTTTTTAGGGCTAAGTGCAAAGAGAGGTGAATACCTAACTTTTGAGGTTGATACCCAGGAGAACAGCCAAGACTTGCCACCCTGGTCTGGTGAGAATGCCGTTGAGATAAAACGCTTGATGGGGCATGCAACTAGCCTAATGTGGTAATTATTATGATTTCAGAAAATAAAAACTGTATCAATAGAAAAGAGTAAGTGATAAGAAACCACGGGATACTTGTACTTCAGCTAAAATAACAACTGAGATGAACATTTGCACATAATGTAAGTTTTATCATAGTTGTAAAAGCTACATTTTTTCATGAAATATGAGGATGTTATTCACCTCTTGCATTATTCTGGGATTAACATTTTATTGAACTACAAGGACTATACAATCTGTGCGCCATTCCCTCCCACCCCTCTAAGATCATTTATTATGATCTCACTCACTCACTCTTCCAGGCACACTGTCCTTGCTGTTCCTCCAGTGCACTCACTATCCTGCCTCACTGCCACCACCTGCCCTGCTCCCATTGCTTGAATGCTCTTTCCCACACGTATCTATGGCGTGCTCCCTCTCTTCATTGAAGGCTCTGTGGAAATGCCACTTTGGGAGCTCTTCCCTGACTACCCAATCAAAAATACCACTGTCTTTGCTGGCCCTTAACCCTGTTTAAGTTTTCTTAGCTTTTCACACCTAATATATATGTATTTGCTTATTCCATGTCTCCCTCACTAAAATGTAGGTCAGCTCTATGTTGAGGAGGCACTGTATATATATCTGTTGAATGGATGGAGGGTGAATCAGGGTCAGTAAGTTTTGGACTATTGCTTATGCTGGATGGCAGAGGAATGAAGCTATGGTCAGTACAAGCCATGCCTTCTAGTGACAATTACTTTGATTCTAATTACCATAGATATTCCTGCCTGGTTTGTTACAATAAATATTTGAAAAAGAGCTAGTTAAATTCAATAAGCATAATTTCACCTAGGTAACCCAGCTCCTTAAGCACTCTCATTCCACTCATTCTGAAAAGTCCAGAGCCTGCCCCCAGATTTCTGTGAATTTCCTAAGAAGGTTGTTTTTCCCTGTTTACACCACCTTAGTTTGGCTTGGAAATCATCTTGTCATCTTGTGCCTGGTTTCTCTTCTGCATATCTTGACCCACATGAAGAACTTCTTAGTTTTCAGAATATCAAGCACATGACTTCTGTTTCAGCAAACTTGACTGGTGCTTTAGGGAAGTGGGGGAATTTCACTTACTGGGGAGCATTCGGGTGGTTACATCAGAGCAACATAAATAACTTTAGATGAATGTTAAGAGTTCTATTTCATTTAAACCTCACTGCTGCCCCACCAAAGGTGACCCTTTTCATTGGTTAATTCATTCTCATGGTTTCTATCAACTCACGTTCCTGGCGTCCTTTCTCTGAGGTGGTCTTCAGAGAACTCCAAATTCTTCTCCCTGCCCTTGTTTAGTTTCTACTTCCAAACTCAGCTCTGGGTTTTTCTTCGCATACTCAAATTTATCAAGGTGATCAGCAGAAAAACAACAACCGACCAACTTCTTTCCTAAGATTCACCTTCAGAAGGCAGATGCAAGTTTTTTCTTAGTTATGAAAATTTTTCTAAGGCTTCCTAGTTAGTAGTTCCACAGTACAATCTATTTCACATTGTATATCAGTCTTAAATCTTTGGTGGAAACAGTGTATAGTTTAGGTATAAAAGAGCTACCATATTTTTGCAGGTATTTCATTGTGATGTAAAGGAAATTAACATGTATTTAAAGACTGTATGTGAAGCACGGTTGGACTGGGTGCTTTAACTTATTCGTTACAAATTTATTGAACACTTATTTGGCACACACTTTCACTTAAGGCATTTACTAAATCCCTCCTTCCCATCCATGAGACACCTGGACTCTCCGGGGGGGTGCCTCAGTGACCATGGCCAGCAACTCCAATCAAGCCAACTTCACAACTACAGATAATCAGAGCATCCAATCAGCTTCTCTAGTACAAAGATCACATCGCGAGAAAGTTCATTTCCTCTCGTGCTTTGTACGATTTGGCCTTTAACTTACGTTAAATGTGTTTATATAACGTATATACACTTTAGAATCAGGTTCCTTCTTTCACTTCACAACAGGCTTAGCCAGAATTTGAAGGGCTTCAAATCCCTTTTCTAATCAGTCCTAAATCTCCAACCTCAAGAGGAAAATACGTAACTAAGAAGCGCAAGGGCAGCCCTGCCTTCTCCGCGGCAAGGCCTACGCTGCGAGTTATACCAGGGCGACCGAGCTACGCCGGAAACCGCGGGACGCGGGGGACGGGCGCACGGCCCGTCTCAGCTCAGCGCACCCCCAGGCCCTGCCCTTGCTGCCCACTCTAAACGTCCGCCTCCGTCCTGCCCCACACTCCCAGGCCTCCCTCTCGCGCAGGGGCAGGGGCAGGGCTGAGGAGGAGGAAGCCGTCACGGGTGCGCGTGCGCAGGCCGCCCTCCGTGACGACAGAGACGCGACGCGTCTCGACGCAGTGCAAATTGGGAAAAGGGGTGAGCCGGGCTGGCTTCCGTCGGGATAGCGAAGGCTGATTCTTCCGGAACTCGGTAGGCTATGGGCCTTTGGCAGGGAGGCCGGCGTTAGTCGAGCGCTCCCGGCGCTGCGGTGAGTGCGACTTCGGGTCTTGACCTTTGTGCCCCGGTAGTCGGTCCGCAGTGAATCCCCATTCCTTCCACCAGCTGCTGCTCACTCGGGAGACTAGCCCTGTCGGCGGGCAGTGGTGGCCCAACCGCAAACATAAAATCGGGTTTTGGAGGAAGGGCCCAACCTTGAGTCCTTCTCGCTGCTTACCTGGGGTTCCCCAGCGAATTTCGTGTGGACTCGGGTTTTCCAGTCTTTGAAGGTGGCCTTGACCATTCCTCCTTCTTGGATACTCAGACCCGACTTTGACCTTCTTCTTCTAGCGTCCCGTTTTCTGATTTTCTACTATTCGTAGAAATACTCCGTGTTCTGATTTTGCTACAATTTCCAGGCCTTAACTACAGCCCCTCAGAATGCTTCCCAAACTCTCCTCACTAAAAACTTGATTTTAGTGAAGTCCAAATATGAGTTTAAGGAACGTATAAACTCACCAGAGTTAAAACTATGACTTCCCCAAATTAAAGCTTTTCTTTCCTAAAATGTGGCCTCCAACCTTGAGTTGTGGGACAAGTTAATTTCACCTCCACTCCACCTTGGAAATTACCAGAACCCTGAAACGCAGTGATGCCCATTTAAACATAAGGCTGCAGACTACACTTCTGGGGTTATTTTTTGCCTCCAGTTCATTCTGTGACCTTGAAGCCAGTCACTTTATCACCAACAAAATACCTGAAGACAGAGGTGTTGCATAGCCTAAGGAATTTAATGTTTGTTAAGAGCTCTGAGGGTTTCACATGAAAGGGATGCTGAACTAAAAGGGTATTACTCTTTCTGAATCCACAAGAATTCTTCGTTTTTATATTTTTTGCTGCTGCCATTAAAAATGTCAAGTGTTATTTGTTAAGGAAGTGTTCCTTGATCCAGTCTTGCTCTGTGGCTTTGCTGTCTAAGCATGTTTTGCTTTTCAACAGATTCTATTTAAGATTCGTTGTTAAATGTCTTTAATGATGGATTTAGATAGTTTCTCATGACTCCACAGCACTGGCAGTTTATTTGAAAAGTGGTATAGGTTGTGCTATGTCTTTATCATATTGGTATGGCTGTCTTGAAATGTATTCCTTCTCTCGTGACACATTAGGTACATCTTTAAAATTAGATAGTAAGGACCCTGTAATAGTAAAAACCGACAACAGCAATCTGTCATTAGTGACAGAAATATGCATTCATTGAATACAGGTATGTATTGTATTTAGAAAAACAATGCATGACAAAAACTAACAAAAATATTTTAAAGCTGGCTTTCTGGCATTTCTTACATTTACTTGAACTTTATTAATCATTATAGTCATTTGTTTATTGATGTGACTATAATGGGAAAGAACCAAAATAGCTTTTGTAAAGTAAGAGTTAGAAAATAAATCTAGCACATCAGATTTTTTCCATAAAATGTCTAGCATTTTATTTTATTATGTACTTTTCTACATGAAAATACACTTATTTTTGTAGAGATGAAAGGGAAAAAAGTGTCTATTAATTAAGAATCGCTAATAAAATTAGATATAATTAAGGAAGCATTTTTTTTTTAATCTTGGTTGTTGTCCCAGTTACCTATTGCTGTATAACAAATCACTCCAAAACAAAGTGGCTTAAGACTACAATTTATTATATCTTACATTTCTCTGGGCTGACTGGACTCAGCTGTGTCATTTTCACGTAGAGTTTCATGCATTTGTATTCAGCTAACCTGCTAGAGTTGAAGTAATCTGAAAGTTCAACTGAGCTAGACTTCCAAGATAACTCATTTTCATGGATGGCACTTGATGTTGTCTGGGAGTTCAGCTGGGATGTCAACTGGACTGCCTGCCCATGGCCTCTTCACGTGGCTTGGACTTCTCACAACATGGAGGTTGAGTTTCAAGAGCAAGTGTTTCAAGAGGCAGATGGTGGAAGCTGTCTCTTAAAGTTTCTTAAAGCCTGTACCAGAAATTGGCATAACATTACTTGCAGAGTTCTCTACTTTAGCTTTCAGATCCCTCCCCTGACTAGATGATACACCTTACCTTTTGAAGGGAAGAATGTCAAAGAATTTATGGCCATCTTTAACCTACCATAATTTTGTTGACAAGGTTGTATTAAACTAATGTTTGGATTTAACAGTAGATGCAGAATAAGGTGCACTTCTGATTTCTTTAACCATAAACCTTTATATCTTCATGGCACATTGCAATTTTTGGAGCATTTTTCTGTATATATTTTTTCATTTGATACTTGTGAGAACTCTATAAAAGCAGATGAATCATTCCCATTTTGCAGATGAAAGGAAACAATGGTGGTGGTGTTGAGAGGATTTAAGGAATTTAATCCAAAAGTCATGATAAAAAATGGAAAATGAGACTAAGACCTTCAATGCCTTCATAAAATAAAATTTATTATTTGTAAATAATGAAATGTTATATTAAACTTATTTGGAATTCCTTATTTATAACCATACCAATTCAAGTAAAAACTACTCACAGATAGTGAACAAAGCCAGTGTTAATACAGCTAAACCTTGTCTTAACATGTTACAATTTAGTTTTTCATAATACTAAATTCTCCTAAATGTACCAATAATGCAGTGAATCTGTATGTCTTAATATAGTGACGTGAAATTATTACATATTATAATCAATTTCAAACAATCTTGAAAAAAGTTTTAGGTGTAGGAATTCTGGAGTTTTTAATTTCTCAAGTACAGAATTTTAAAAATGAAAATGATTTCTCATAATTTTGGTAGATTGGCAGTTATATGACTTAAAATTCAGCTAGAAATGAATTATATTCATATTGTTTCATTGCTTCTAGCAAAATGCTTATATTCGTTCTTCATGTCCTTGGTTTTCTGTCTTGATTGCACATTAGAATTCACTGAGGAGCTTTTTGGAAACCTGTGTGCAAGTCCCATGCTTAGAAATTCTGATTTAACAATTTAGTAGTGGGTTCTGAGCATCAATACTTCTTTAAAAGTTGGGTAGGTGATTCTAATACACAGCTAGGATGAGATTCATGTCTCTTTTTGGGGGGGAGGGTACATACATGATCTGGTTTCCTACCCATCTATTTTTGCACCTACTAAACAAAAATTAAGGAGGTGAGGCTATTAATGTAAGTAGACACCAATTCTAGAAAACAGTTCCCTTCTGTTTTTATTGTAGGAATGGATCCTTCTTAATAAAATCAACAGATTTTGGTATGGTTTGTTAATGCCTGTATTATGGTATTTTGCTTTGTATTTTCCTTGTGTACTTATCTTTCATCTTAAGAGATACGCACCTTGTTCAGAGGTATGTTCTTTGTATCCCCTGTAGCTCTGACACGAACCTTGAATAGATGTAGGTATTCTTAATAGTTTACCAAACTGAAGCTAATTTATATAGGCACTCTTAAAAACTAGGGCTAGTTGTTGTACCCTTTTTTTAAAGCATTGCAAGAACTTTGTAAAAGTTCTTTGGAAGTCTTTTCTTTGATTTCCATGATACTGCACTTTCCTTGTTTTCCTTTATTCTGTTCTCTTTCCCCCTTTAGTACTGCTCCCCTGCCCCAAAGTTCTGAGTTCTTCCAAATATCTTGGCAGCTGTAGAGAAACAAAATCTCATTTCCTTGTTGATTAATTTTACTGATTTTAGTTAGTAAATGGTGTTTATGTTTAAAAAACTATTACACAAGTTTTAAATATACATAAAATATAAGATTATTTTGGCCATATCCTAGATAACGTATCATTTCAGTGTCAATACTTTTATCTCCCAAAACAATAGGGATTATCAAAATTACCTTTAATGCCTTTATAGTTGATTTGATATCTGTCTGCTCTCTGTGTACGTGTTTACACTTCTATCAAGGCTTCTTTAGATTTTGTTCCTTTTTCACACACCTAACATGTTCAAACTCTCCTGTAAATGAGTCATTCTTACTTTGGGGTTGATTTTGCCCCCTCCCCCGGGGACATTCACCAATATCTGGAGACATTTTTGTTTGTCACACAGGAGGGTGGTGGATACTACTGGCATCTACTGGGTAAAGACCAGGGATGCTGCTGACTTCTACAGTGCGCAGGTTAGTCTCTCACAAAACCCTTTGGTCTGACCCAAGATGTGAGTAGTGCCCAGGCTGAAAAACGCTGCTGTAAACTGATGAGTATTTTGAATTACAGTGTACATTTTTCACTAACAGCTCTACCATTCTTCACATTTCTCAGGGTAGAAAATGCACGTGCATGCACACAAGGAAGAAAATTGTTCTGTTTCAGTGTATTACAAAAGCATGTTTCTGCTTTTTTGTGTTCTTTTGCAGTGCTCTACTAGTTACTCTTTTCCAAAATATCATTCGCTTGTTCTTGTTTTCTTCAAATCCATCTCCCATAGCCCCATTTTGACCGACCCCAAGATAATTTTCCCTTCAAAGACTTTTTCTTCTTGCCTGCTGATTAAATATAAGCAACTCTGGATGGTGTCAGCAGTCACCTATAATGTGACTCCATCTCCGTACCTTATACAATGTATTGTTAGCCAACATTTAATGAGTAGTGATGGTAAGGGCTGCTGAGGCGGATGCTCATGTCAGAGTGATGACATGTAAAGAAGACATGACCATGTAATTCCCTTTGTGTAATTGATGATTTCCCAATCAGACAGTCCCCAGCTTAAGATGGTTCAACTTAGGATTTTTCGACTTTATGATGGTGTGAAAGTGGTATCTGTCAGTAGCAACCATATTTTGAATTTTGATTTTTGATCTTTTACTAGGCAGCAGTATGCAGTACAATGCTCTCTGGTGAGACCGGACAGCAGCAGTGAGCCACAGCTCCCAGTCAGCCACACCATCATGAGGGTGAACAATGGATACACTTAAAATCATTCTGTATTTTTCACTTTCAGTACAGTTTTCAATAAATAAGATAGTCAACACTTTATTATAAAATAGGCTTTGTATTAGATGATTTTGCCCAACTGTAGACTAATGTAAGTGTTCTGAGCATGTTAAAGGTAAGCTAAACTAAGCTATGATGATTGGTATATTAGGTGTATTAAATGCATTTTTTATTTTGATTTTGAACAGTATTTTCAACTTATGTGTTTATTGGGACATAACCCCACCCTAAGTCAAGGTAGAGCTGTAATCTTTATAATATTCCTTATTTTTCTCTTTGCCTTGCGATACTAATTCCTTATTTTGTGTTTGTATTGGTTTCTTCATCTAGAATGCCCTCCTTTCTCACTCCATTCATAGCTAAATCCTGTACTTAGGAGGGCCCGTTTCTGTCTGTCTTATCAGCATGAACATGCATGCTTAAGAGTTAAGAGGCCCTAAGACCTAGTCATAATTGTCATTCGGTCCAAATACTGTACTAATGGAATGATATAGATAACAAGTACCATAGGATTTAGATCAAGAAGTGAATTCCAAGAACTGGGACCATCAAACATGGAAAGGTGGAACTTAAGTTGGTCCTTGAAGGAAGAGGTACCAGCACAAAAGGGAGGAGAGTATAGTCTGGGCTAGAAGAAACTTTTTTTCCTCCAACTACACCCAATTTTCCCCTCCTTTTGGCTTCCTCATCACATATTAATATACAGTGTAGCAATTAATTGTTGGCTTATTATTTATTATTAGTTTGGTCTTGGTCGCTGTACTAAGATACTTGTGATCAGAAGCCCTGTGGTACTTTTTAATCCCCTAGAGCAGTGTTACTCAAAGTAGCCAGGCCCTGTTACAGGCTTGTAGCCTGAGCTAGATTATAAATCGGTACACTGCTGTGTTAAAAAAAAAATCCTAACTTTACTACTTAACTTTACTAAGTGTGACGTGCTCTATTATTTTCTCCTAATTTTTATTATTTTTTTAAAATGCTGATTGTGATTTTCTAAATGACTTGAAAACACTGCTCTCAAGCATTTAGCACAGTGCTAGACATGTAGTAGATTCTCAGAAAATACCAGAAGCTGTAGCAGTGATTAATTCTTGAAATGGTTGAGCCTTCTTAATACTTTCGGATTGCTTTAAAACATTATTTCATTAGTACTTATTTGTGGCATTTTAACTATTATTAGCATTAAGTGGATGATATGACATTTAAGGTGTCAGAAGATACAGTGAATACTGTTGCTGTCTGAAGGGCAGAGATGGAGTGAGATGATGTATGGCCAAAAAAGACAACCTTTGCTTTCCTTTCAGCATCACCAAGAACTGGGCAGTGACTCTTGTGCAGCCCTAGTTAAGATATCAGGACCTGTTTGAATGACCACAAACATCAGGCTTCACTTTTTTACTTTTTAGTCTTCACTTTGTGGTTCAACTCAACTAATCTCTTATTAAATCTCTTTGGAAGGATTAGAAGGGTGTTAAAAAGAGAGGCAGAGATATATACCATTTTCTCCCCATTATTAACTTATTTTCAGTCGTATCTGCATTTCACTTTTGGAGCCTTGCTGTTTGACTAAAGCTGGAATCCTTAACCTTTGTCAGGTTTAGATGTCTTAAGAAAATTTTTTTGTTTTAGAAGAACTTTTAACTTTTCATACATGTACTTATTTTACTGTTTTACTTACAGTCCTTTTTGAAGTTTAACATAGTTTTAATGGATTATATGTTATAATTTGTTCCAGATCTAAACAAGTAGCTTCTATAAATTGTTTGAGTTTTATAGTTATTGAACATTCTGTGTGAGTATCACTGGATTTGTAACAGTAAACTGCCTCTGCTCTTTTCCTTGTTTTTACTGTTGCAGCCAAAATAAGGAAATTGTGAATTCATTCAGCCATTCTTGCCTTATTTTGTGTTAGTCAGTTTTGAAATTTCCTTAATAGCAAAATGCAGAAAATGACTTACCAAAAATTGAACACATTAAACTTCACACAGATTTAAGTTGGATGTGTAGTCTTTGTTTTCTCATTGGTTAGGGAAAAATACTTTTACTTTCTGCTTTGACTTTTGTACAAATGTGCGTGATTATAGAAGCTGAAATTATCATTTTGGCAATGCTATAAAGTATTTTTAACACCAGGCATCTTGTTTGACAGTATGATGTATGTAATATTGTGAATGAAAATGTAAACTTTTCTGGATTTCATTTTCAGATGTGGTCCTTTGTGGACATTATCAGAGAAAATTGTTACTTCAGCTGTTCTCAAAATTCAAGTAAGGACAGAAAAGGTATCTTTTAAAAAGTACATTCTCCTAGAAACCCTAAAAAGTTTTGTCATCATAATCTTATCCCTGTACTTTTTCCCTCTGTCTGTCTAATCATTTGCCAAGTCCTGTTGTTCTACCTTTGCAGTGTCTCTTGTATCTGCCTCCTCCATTCCATCTCTACTGCCCTAGTTCTGACCTTCATCATCTTTCCTTAGGATCATTGTAATAGTGCCTTACTCATCTCTAGTCTTTTTTTTTTTTTTACAATTTATTTTATTTTAGTATCATTAACCTACAATTACATGAGCAATATTGTGATGATTAAACTACCCCCTTCATCAGGTCCCCCCCACCAACCCTATTACAGTCACTGTCCATCAGTGTAGTCTTTTTTTTTTTTAACTGCAGTTGATATACAATATTATTTTCATTTCAAGTATATAACACAGTGGTTCAACAGAAACCCACATTATTAAATCCTCACCCCAACTAGTGCAGTTACTATCATTCAACATAGAAAGGTGTGATAGAGCCATTGACTGTATTCTCCATGCTGTACTGCCATCCTCGTGACCAACTTATATTATGATTGAGATTTTTATGCTTCTTTACCACCTTCACCCATCAACCCAAACCCTCCCCATGGTAAACCACCAGTCACTTCTCAGTGTCTGTGATCTACTGCTGTTTTGTTCATTTGGTTTGGTTTTGTTTTTAGATTACACATATAAGTGAAATCATATGGTATTTGTCTTTGCCTAGCTTATTTCACTTAGCATAATACCTTCTAGGTCCATCCATGTTGTCACAATGACAGAATTTCTTTTTTTTAATGGCTGAATATATTCCATTATGTATATGTAATACTACATCTATCTTCTTTATCCATTCATCTATAATAGACACAACGTTGTTTCCATATCTTGGTTATTGGAAATAATGTGGCGGTAAATATAGGGATGCATGTATCTTTTTGAATCCGGTTTTCTGTGGGTGAATTCCTAGGAGTGGAGTTACTGGGTCTTATGGTATTTCTATTTTTAGTTATTTGAGGAACCTCCATACTGCTTTCCATAGTGGCTACACCAATTTATATTCCTACCAACAGTGTAGGAGGGTTCCCTTTTCTCCAGTCCTCACTTGTCATTTCTTGTCTTTTGGACAGTGGCCATTCTGACTGGTGTGAAGTGATTCCTCATTGTGGTTTTGATTTGTATTTCCCTGATGATTAGCAATGTGGAGCATCTTTTTATGTGCCTGTTGGCCATCTGTATTTCTTCTTTGGAAAATGACTGTTCAGGTCCTCTCCCCGTTTTTTTAATCAGGGTTATTTGTTTTTTTGTTATTGAGGCATATGAGTTCTTTATTTATTTTGGATGTTAACCCCTTATCAGATAAATCATGACAAATATATCCTCCCATACTGTAGGTTGTCTGTTTGTTTTGTTGATGGTGTCCTTTGCTGTACAGAAAGAAGCTTTTTAGTTCCCTTTTGCTATTATTTCCCTTGCCCAGGTAGACATGTCCAGAAAAAAATTGCTCATGCTTATGTTCAAAAGATTTTTGCCTGTGTCTTCTAATAGTTTTATGGTTTCATGTCTTACATTTAAGTCTTTAATCCACTTCAAGTTTACTTTTGTGTATGAAATTAGATAGTAATTCACTTTCATTCTCTTGCATGTAGTTGTCCTTTATCATATATTAATTGACCACATATGTGGTCTCTGTTCTGGGCTCTCTGTTCTGTTCCATTGATCTATGGATCTGTTCTTGTTCCAGTACCATACTGTTTTGATTACTGTAGTTTTGTAGTATAGCTTGAGGTCAGGCAGTGTAATGTACCCAGCTTTGTTCTTCTTTCTCAGGATTGCTTTGGCTATTCAGGATCTTTTGTGGTTCCATATGAATTTTAGGATTTTTTCGTTCTAGTTCACTGAAAAATGCCATTGATATTTTGATAGGGATTGCATTGAATCTGTAAATTGCTTTGGGCAGGATGGCTATTTTGACAATGTTAATTCTTCCTATCAATGGGCGTGGGATAGATTTCCATTTATTTGTGTCTTCAGTTTCTCTCATGTGTCGTCGTATAGTTATCAAAGTACAGGTCTTTCACCTCCTTGGTTAGATTTATTCCTAAGTATTTTATTCTTTTTGATGGGATTGTAAATGGAATTTTTTTCTGATTTCTCTTTCTGCTAGTTCATAGTTAGTGTATAGATAGGAACACAACAGATTTCTGTGTATTAATTTTGTATCCTGTAACTTTGCTGAGTTTTTAGGTGGAGTCTTTAGGGTTTTCTATATATAGTATCATGTCATCTGTAAATAGTGACAGTTTAACTTCTTCCATACCAATTTGGAAGCCTTTTATCTCTTCGAGCCTAGGACCTCCAATAGTATGTTGAATAAAAGTGGTGAGAGTGGAAATCCTTGTTTTGTTCCTGGACTTAAAAGTAAAGCTTTCAGCTTTTTGCCATTGAGTATGATGTTACCTGTGGGTTTGTTGTATATGGCCTTAATTATGTTAAGATATGTTCCCTCTATACCCATTTTGTTGAGGGTTTTTATCATAAATGGATGTTGAATTTTGTCAAATGCTTTTTCAGCATCAGTTGAGATCATCATATGGTTTTTATCCTTCCTTTTGTTAATGTGGTGTATGACATTGATTGATACACAAATATTGTACCGTCCTTGCATCCCTGGAATAAATCCCACGTGGTTGTGATGGATGATCCTTTTGATGTATTTTTGAATTCAGTTTGCTAGTATTTTGTTGAGAATTTTTGAATCTTTGTTCATCAAGGATATTGGTCTATAATTTTCTTTTTTGTAGTGTCTTTGTCTGGTTTTGCTATTAGAGTGATGCTGGCAGGCCTCAGAACGAATTTGGAAGTATTCGCTCCTCTTCTCTTTTTTGGAATACATTAAGAAGGATGGGGATTAGCTTTTATTTAGATGTTTGTTAGAATTCAGCTGTGAAGACATCTGGTCCTGGAATTTTGTTGGTTGGAAGTTTATCTCCAGTTTTTTAAAGAGTAAATTTTGTACTGTCGTTAGTTTGGATCACATAATACCCTTCTTCAGAACCCTGCTCTGGCTTTCTGTTACATTTAGAAATCAAAGCAAAGGCCTTCCATTATCTGTTCCTAGCCTGTTTTTTCAGGCCTTACTGTCTAGTAGATCCTTGTTTGTTATCTATACTGACTACTTCCTAAAGATGTTCTGTACTTTCTTGACTTTTTCTCATACTGTTCCTCATCTATATCAAGAGCCTTCTTCCAACAAGACCCACATAAATGCTCTTTTCCATGATGCCTCCCAAGATCCCTGTAGTCATACTTCATCTTCCTTCTTAATTTTTCTCATTGTGCATTATTTGTAACTCTTCATAGTTTGATATCATAGTGTGTTGTATTACCACTGCTTATCTTTTACATTAGAGAAATGTAAGGAAGGTACATTTCCTTCCTTTGTGAGGAAGCGTATCATATCTCATCTCTGAGTACCTGGAAGCGCAGTGTCTTCTATACAGCAGGATATCTGTGAATGTTGGAATTGAATTGGACTTTGAAATAGCTAAAGGTTAACTATTTTTTAAGTTGCCTACATAGCATATATAGTTTTTATATTTTTGTCTTTTAAAATTCAAGTTTTAAAAGTAATCATGAGAAACAGATTCAACTGAGAACATAATCTAGACCTTCATTCTGGAAGATCCAAATCAATAGCATTCTTTTCCCAGCCAAGAAACCTAATTGTCATGACTCAACAAAATAGACTCTACCTGACTTTTTGAACGTATATCTTTGGCTAAACCACTAGTACTTATGACCTAGATGGAGGATAGAATTGGAAAAATAGATACTATCAGATTGGTACCTGCTCGCTCTCCCTAACTCTGGGTTTAGTCCTTATCTTAGTACACTTATAATAGCATCAGTAAAAAAATGATTGGGCTTTTTGGGAATTTCATTCTAAGAGCTGGTGTATATCAGGGAAGCAAATGTTGGCTTTCTGTGGTTGAGTAAGTTTAAGATCCTAGCTAAGCTAGTTGGAGGCAGGGATAACTCTTGTTATCATACTGCCTTCTGCCCTGTTGATAGTCCAAGCTCCAATGGCCCATGCCCTCTGCCACAGTGATATCTACTGTGGCATCATTAAGGCCTCAGGTTTCCTTAAGCACCTTCCTGAAAAATTAGTTTCTTGACCTTACAGTGCTTTCTTTTAGTTAAAAGTATTATTCCTCAACTGTTGCTTGTAGGTTTCATTAGAGCTCATGTTCCTGGAGCACCATTCTACTCTGTCCCATCATTATCTTTTTTATTGCCAGCTTTAGAACATTACCTACAGTCTACTTTCATTTTTTTATTTGTTAATGCTTGTGCTGTTGCCTCTACTCACACCAGTGTATGGAAGTGGTGTTCCATAAGGTTTTATATATGTACCAGGCTCTTCCAGTATTCCAAATCTGTTTTTTTGGTAATCTTTTAAAACGTTTATATTTTGTTTTCTTGTTTCACTCATAACATCTAACTTGTACATTTGTCTCAGTATTCTTTTCATATATATATATATATATATATACACACACACACACACAATGGCAAATTTTTACTCATTTGATTACATAATTCCTTTCTTTAAAAATTTTTATGAAATATGTTAAGTATATTATATATATTCTTTGTATGTTATAAAGCATGATAAAATGATCACCTGTGAATGTACCACCTGACTTGAGAAATAAAACTTTATGGATACCCCGAGCCTCCTTGTATGTGCCTCTTATTGTGTCGTCTCCCTCCCCAGAAATAAACTTTTTTATCATTTACTGTCTTCATAGGTTTACTTCACTTGTGTCCTTAAGCAATATACTGTTGAATTTTGTTTTTAAACGTAGTGCAAGTGATGTCATGTTTTATATATTCCTGCTTTTCACTCAATATTGTGGGGTTAGGCAGAAGGTGAGGATGTGGTGGGTGTGGGAGGGTAGGATGCTCTCTGTTTATGGGAGGCCAGAGACCATGTCTTATGTGCCCTTCCCATCTTTAACATATAACATAGTGTTTTTTGCAAGGTATACAAAGGATGCTGTTGTCTCTATAAGTATGAGGAAATCCAAGGGATCCCTATTAATGCACTCTTCTTAAGCTGACTTAAATTTACCAGAGCATATAAGGAAACAAAGAATGTCATGGAACATCAAAGATCTGTCAGAATAAACCGAAGTACTTGGGTTTGTTCTGCCAGAAACATGTTCACATGTCCTTAGCTCCATGTAAAGTGGCCTGCCTACCCCCTGCCCCAGCTTGTTTCCTTTTATAAACTGGTATCATCAGGGAGGAAGAGAAATATTTCTAAATGCAACTTCCTTCTATTTGTGATCTGTATATTATGCAGATCTAACAAAGAAAATACAAAAGCTCTTATTTTTTTGTTCATTTGATAAGGAAGATTCCTAATATTTGAGGAAAAATGATATAAACAGTAAATTATTTAGTTAATGAAAATTTGAAAAAAATTAAATTATTGATACTCTGTATATCTTGAACTCCCCAGATAGTCAAGATAATTTAAAATAATTCTCTTAGCAAAAGATACTGTTTGGGAGTTTTATTTTTTTAACTGCTCATTTGTTCTCATGTTAATGAGGAAAACTAGTGGAATTATTTGTGTTCATTTTTTTCAGAAAAAAACTACTTTTAATGAAGCACATCATCCATTGTTAAAGTGGAAAAGTAAAGTTTATTCATCATGCCTGCTGTGGCTTCAGTTCCTAAAGAACTCTACCTCAGTTCTTCATTAAAAGACCTCAATAAGAAGACAGAAGTTAAACCAGAGAAAATAAGCACCAAGAAGTATGTATCCTTTCTAGTTTGATCCAGTCATATATTTATTTTCAGTTCATTTCCATATTAGTAAATGAGATAGATGAATAGTCAATCTAAAGTTTACTTGAAAATGGCATTATCATATGATTAAAGTAAGAAGTCCTTAGGGAAGTTCTTAATTTTATCTTGGCAGAGCACATATATATTCAGCTACTATGAATATTATCTGGTCTCTGGACAATATACCAAATCATAAATTTAAGAATTAAAGACTACAAAGGTTCTACAAAGCCCATTCATCTGTAGTTAATGTCTTTTCATAAAACGATTTTAAAAATACTTCTTAATTAAAGATTATTTTTATCCTTGTGTTTTTCACATATACGATAGTGTCCTAGCATAGTCTTTCTTTCTTTGAAAGAGGAGAGGCATATATTCTTTGTTCAGTATTCAGCAAAGATTAATTTGTGCCAATTGGACATGAACTTTTAACCTATTGATTTATTTTACATATTTTTATTTTTGAGGACATTTATTTTTGAGGCTAGAGAAGATAGCTTCCTGATAATGATTACAGAATCTGCCTGAAATAAAATATAATAGTGGTGGAGTGGTCCAGATATTTTGATACTTATTGGAAGTAATTTTACTGAAAATGAGAGAGCACTAAAATTATTAACTCATTGATAGTTTTATCTCTGTTGTGAGACAGGAGACAGTTGAGGAACTTCCTGTGAATTTATTTTGACCAACAAAGGAGAAGATTTGGAGATAAATATGTAACTATATTATTATAGAGTTAGAAATAAGAGTTTCAGTAAGAAAGGTGGGCTTAGCCAGCCATATACCCCAGACAGGGTGGGCAGATTTTAGAAATCAGGGAGGAAATAGGTATTCCATGGCTGGGGATAAATGAGATGTTCTAAAGAAGTGATGTGTATTGATCCATCCCAAATGAACCTGGAAAGAGGCATCTAAAGAAACCTATAATTACGTAGGGATATTTTTATGAGTCACTTTCTAAAGGAAATTAACAGAAGATGGAAAGAAAAGAAAACATCAAGGATGAAGATAAAAGAGTAGTAGAACTTTAAAGAAGGTCAGGAAATAAAAATCCCAGAATGAAATGTCTCTAAACATATTACTAATGACAAAGTAGTCTTCTTAAAAGATCTTTTGAGGGGCAGGAAGAATAAAAGAGGGATTGACCTACTTCTTGAGCTAAGTTGATAGGGTTAATGGGTGACAGAGAAAGCAGCTCTATTTAACTTCTGAGTGGTTTCCAAATAGGAAACAACGGGAAAGATAAAACCATTTCGAAGCTTTCTCAGACACCTTCATCCCAAGTTCTCTATGACAATCAGTTTGTTCTCGCAGTGTCTGATTCAGCTCGAGGACTATCCTGATCCCATAGGAAGTAGTATGTTGGAAGGACTTCTAAGTGTACCACCACAAACTTGTGTTCTTGCTATGCCATAGCACTATTCTAGAGAATGCCAGAATTTTTTTAGGATGTTCAGATGATTAACTAGACTCTGACTGGCATTGCAGCCATCTCAGCTTGATCTGCTACATAGAGGCCCATGAGGTAAACATGCATCAGAATGAAAGAAATTTGGAGAAAAACCCAAGGACTATTGCACCTACTTCTTCACTCTTCTAGAGAAATGCCTTACCATCTTTGGTTTGATTTACCTCTACTCTAGGACTATGATGCCATGTTAGACAGGGCATGCACACTGACTGAGACAATCCTTGTGTAGGACCATCTTTGATCCTAAATACCACTTTGGCCCTGTTCCTTTGTGTGGTGGTCTGGGCCTGACCAACTTGCATCATTAATCATGTCACATCTTGGAACGCAGTTTGAAAATAGAAAAAACAAGACACACTGTTTTGTATAAGTTACTGATAAAGCATAGTATACATAATCATTGGTATATAACTTGGTATAAAACTTAGTAGCCAAAACTTTAGTCCTAAGTGAATGAATTTCTCTTGCAGAAATGCCTGTTTTAGTAATTTGCTTTTCTGAAGACTGTTAACCAAGAAAATGTCCTTAGAATTAATGCCACAGAATCCCCAAATTATTTTAATGAAATGTAATTTTAAGATGACATATTTTTAGACCTTAAGTCTCTTTTCCTTCTAAAACCAGTCAATCAGAGTGCAGTTCAGTTATTTTGTAGACAACTTTAACCAAGTGAAAAGATTGAACTCATGTTTCCTTCCCTGCCTCTAGTTTCTTTGATTTTTAGGTGGGATGATTTTTACTTTATGGTTAGAAAGGAGTGAGGAGAGTTGAAAAGTATTTAACATTGAATTAATAAAGATTTTTAGCTTCCCTACTTCAGTACTGACGGTATGCAGGTATATTATATGGCTGCCTGAGGACTACTTGCCCCAAGATTATCTGTTAGAGCAAATCTTTTAAGATACTCAGAATGCATTTGGAACAGTTCGGTGGTATATAAACAAGTATTAATAAACTAAAGTATTTACCTGAGGCATAAAGGTAATTTTCAGGTTGCATGAAAAATTATGTCTAATTTTGTATCAATTCTAAAGTAGTGTGACCTAAATTATAAAATTAATTTTATCACAATTCTCTGTGGACTTTATTCAGAACTTCTTTTTCCCTAGATGCTAAGGGTTTTAATTTTTTTTTTTTTCTCTAATTTTAAGTTATGTACAGAGTGCCCTGAAGATCTTCAAGACAGCAGAGGAAAGCAGATTAGATCGTGATGAGGAAAGGGCCTATGTACTATATATGAAATATGTGACTGTTTATAATCTTATCAAAAAAAGGCCTGATTTCAAGCAACAACAGGTACCTTTTATTTCTGGATTTTTATTTGCTGAGATGTTTTTGTACAGTGGCACTCTTGATTGCCTCTAAAAGTTTTCACACTGAAATTTTTTTTTAAATAATTTTTAAGGTATTATTGATGTACATTCTTATGAAGATTTTACATGAAAAAACAATGTGGTTACTAAATTTACTCATATTATCAAGTCTACACCCATACCCCATTACAGTCACTGTCCATCAGTGTAGTACGATGCCATAGATTCACTGTTTGCCTTCTCTGTGATACACTGTTTTCCCCGTGACCCCCCACACCATGTGTACTAAACATAATACCCCTCAATCCCCATCTCCCTCCCTCCCGACCTGCCCTCCCACACCCCTCCCCTTTGGTAAACACTAGTCCCTTCTTAGAGTCTCTGAGTCTGCTGCTATTTTATTCCTTCAGACTTGCTGCATTGTTATACTCCACAAATGAGGGAAATCATTTAGCTCATGTCTTTCTCCACCAGGCTTATTTCACTGACCATAATATCCTCCAGCTCCATCCATGTTGTTGCAAATGGTAGGATTTGTTTCTTTCTTATGGCTAAATAGTATTCCATTGTGTATATGTACCACATCTTCCTTATCCATTCATCTACTGATGGACACTTAGGTTGCATCCATACCTTGGCTATTGTAAATAGTGCTGCAATAAACATAGGGGTGCAATGTCTTTTTGTGTCTGAGAAGTTGTATTCTTTGGATAAATTCCAAGGAGTGAGATTCCTGGGTTAAATGGTATTTCTATTTTGAGTTTTTTGAGGAACCTCCATATTGCTTTCCACAATGGTTGAACTAGCTTACGTTCCCACCAGCAGTGTAGGAGAGTTCCCCTTTCTCTGGATCCTCACCAGCATTTGTTGTGCTTAGTCTTTTCGATGCTGGCCATCCTTACTGGTGTGAGCTGATATCTCATTCTGGTTTTAATTTGCATTTCCCTACTGATTAGTGATGTGGAGGATCTTTTCATGTATCTCTTGGCCATCTGAATTTCTTCTTTGGAAAATTGTCTCTTCATAGCCTCTGCCCATTTTTTAATCGGGTTATTTGCTTTCCGGGTGTTGAGGCATGTGAGTTCTTTATATATTTTGGATGTTAACCCTTGTCAGATATGTCATTTACAAATATATTCTCCCATACTGTAGGATGCCTTTTTGTTCTGTTGATGGTGTCCTTTGCCGTACAGAAACTTTTTAGCTTGATGTAGTCCCATCTGTTCATTTTTGCTTTTGTTTCCTTGCCCGAGGAGATGTGTTCAGGAAGAAGTCACTCATGCTAATATTCAGGAGATTTTTGCCTATGTTTTTTTCTAAGAGTTTTATGGTTTTATGACTTACATTCAGGTCTTTGATCCATTCTGAGTTTACTTTTGTGTATGGGGTTAGACAGTAGTCCAGTTTCATTCTCTTACATGTAGCTGTCCAGTTTTTCCAACACCAGCTGCTGAAGAGGCTGTCCTCTCCCCATTGTATATCCAGGGCTCCTTTATCAAATATTAATTGACTGTAGGTGTTTGGGTTAATGTTTGGATTTTCTATTCTGTTCCACTGGTCTGTGGGTCTGTTTTTGTGCCAGTACCAAATTGTCTTGATTACTGTGGCTTTGTAGTACAGCGTGAAGTCAGGGAGCGTAATTCCCCCTGTTTGATTCCTCCTTCTCATGATTGCTTTGGCTATTGGGGGTCTTTTGAGGTTCCATATGAATTTTAGAATTATTTGTTCCAGTTCATTGAAGAAAGCTGTTCGTAGTTTGATAGGGATTGCGTTGAATCTGTAGATTGCTTTAGGTAGTATAGCCATTTTGACAATGTTTATTCTTCCTAGCCAAGAGCATGGGATGCATTTCCATTTGTTAGTGTCTTCCTTAATTTCTCCTAGGAGTGTCTTGTAGTTTTCAGAGTACAGGTCTTTCACATCCTTCGTTAGGTTTATTCCTAGGTATTTTATTCTTTTTGATGCAATTGTGAATGGAATTGTTTTTCTGATTTCTCTTTCTGTTAGTTCATTGTTAGTGTATAGGAAAGCAACAGATTTCTGTGTGTTAATTTTGTATCCTGCAACTTTGCTGAATTCAGATATTATTTCTAGTAGTTTTAGAGTGGAGTCTTTAGGGTTTTTTATGTACAGTATCATGTCACCTGCAAATAGTGACAATTTGACTTCTTCTTTACCAATCTGGATGCCTTTTATATCTTTGTTTTGTCTGATTGCCGTGGCTAGGACCTCCAGTACTATGTTGAATAACAGTGGAGAGAGTGGGCATCCCTGTCTTGTTCCCGATCTTAGATGAAAAGCTTTCAGCTTCTCGCTGTTAAGTATGATGTTAGATGTGGGTTTGTCATATATGGCCTTTATGATGTTGAGGTACTTGCCGTCTATACCATTTTGTTGAGGGTTTTAATCATAAATGGATGCTGAATTTTGTCAAATGCTTTTTCAGCATCTATGGAGATGATCATGTGGTTTTTGTTCTTCTTTTTGTTGATGTGGTGGGTAATGTTGATGGATTTTTGAATGTTGAACCATCCTTGCATCCCTGGGATGAATCCCACTTGATAATGGTGTATGATCCTCTTGATGTATTTTTGAATTCGGTTTGCTAATATTTTGTTGAGTATTTTTGCATCTACGTTCATCAGGGATATTGGTCTGTAATTTTCTTTTTTGGTGAGGTCTTTGCCCGGTTGGTATTAGAGTGATGCTGGCTTCATAGAAAGAGTTTGGAAGTATTCCCTCCTCTTCTATTTTTTGGAAAACTTTAAGGAGAATGGGTGTTATTTCTTCTCTATACGTCTGGTATAATTCAGAGGTAAATCCATCAGGTCCGGGGGTTTTGTTCTTGGGTAGTTTTTTGATTACCGATTCAATTTCGTTGCTGGTGATTGGTCTGTTTAGTTTTTCTTTTTCTTGCTTGGTCAGTCTTGGAAGGTTGTATTTTTCTAAGAAATTGTCCATTTCTTCTATGTTTTGCAGCTTGTTAGCATATAGATGCTCAGAATATTCTCTTATAGTTCTTTGCATTTCTGTGGGGTCCGTCGTTATTTTTCCTTTCTCATTTGTGATTCTGTTTATGTGTGTAGATTCTCCTTTTCTCTTAATGAGTCTGGCTAGGGGTTTATCTTTTGTTTATTTTGTTTATTTTTTCAAAGAACCAGCTCTTGGTTTCATTGATTTTTTCTATTGTTTTATTCTTCTCAATTTTATTTATTTCTTCTCTGATCTTTATTATGTCCCTCCTTCTGGTGACTTTGGGCCTCCTTTGTTCTTCTTTTTCCAATTTCAGTAATTGTGTCTTTAGACTGTTCATTTGGGAATGTTCTTCCTTCTTTAAATAGGCCTGGATTGCAATATACTTTCCTCTTAGAACTGCCTTTGCTGCGTTCCACAGAAGTTGTGGCTTTGTGTTGTTGTTGTCATTAGTCTCCATATATTCTTTGATTTCTGTTTTGATTTGGTCGTTAACCTATTGATTAATTAGGAGAATGTTGTTAAGTCTCCATGTATTTGTGAGCCTTTTTGATTTCTTTCTAAAATTTATTTCTAATTTCATACCTTTGTGGTCTGAGAAGTTGGTTGGTGGTTGGTAGGATTTCAATATTTTTGAATTTACTGAAGTTCTTTTTGTGGCCTACTATGTGGTCTATTCTGGAAAAAGTTCCATGTGCACTTGAGAAGAATGTGTATCCTGCTGCTTTTGGGTGCAGAGTTCTGTAGATATCTGTTAGATCCATCTGTTCTAGTGTGTTGTTCAGTGCCTCTGTGTCTTTACTTATTCTCTGTCTGGTTGATCTGTCCTTTGGAGTGAGTGGTGTGTTGAAGTCTCCTAAAATGAATGCATTGCTGTCTATTTCCTCCTTCAATTCCGTTAGTATTTGTTTCACATATGCTGGCGCTCCTGTGTTGGGTGCATATATATTTATAATGGTTATATCTTCTTGTTGGACTGACCCCTTTATCATTATGTAATGTCCTTCTTTATTTCTTGCTACTTTCTTTGTTTTGAAGTCTATTTTGTCTGATACAAGTACTGAAACACCTGCTTTTTTCTCTTTGTTGTTTGCGTGAAATATCTTTTTCCATCCCTTCACTTTTAGTCTGTGTATATCTTTGGGTTTGAGGTGAGTCCCTTGTAAGAAGCATATAGATGGGTCTTGCTTTTTTATCCACTCTGTTACTCTGTGTCTTTTGATTGGTGTATTCAGTCCATTTACATTTAGGGTGATTATTGATAGATATGTACTTATTGCCATTGCTGGCTTTAGATGCATGGTTACCAAAGGTTCAAGGGTTGCTTCTTTACTATCTAAGAATCTAACTTAACTTTCTTGTTAAGTTATTGTGAACTCCGTCTGATGTTTCTGTATCTCTCCCTTCCTGTTCTTCCTCCTCCATTCTTTATACATTAGGTATTTTATTCTTTGCCTTTAGTTAGTATTTGGATGGTCTGCTTTCTTTGCTATGATTTTATTTTCTCTGGTGTCATCTCTTTAGCCTTAGGATTGCTTCCATCTAGAGCAGTCCCTTTAAGATATCCTCTAGAGGTGGTTTATGGGAGGCAAATTCCCTCAGCTTTCACTTGTCTGGAAATTGTTTAATCCCTCCCTCAAATTTAAATGATAATCATGCTGGATACAATATTCTTGGTTTGAGGCCCTTCTGTTTCATTACGTTAAATATATCATGCCATTCTCTTCTGGCCTGTAAGGTTTCTGTTGAGAAGTCTGATGATAGTCTGATGGGTTTTCCTTTATAGGTGATCTTTTTTCTCTCTCTAGCTGCCTATAATACTCTGTCTTTATCTTTGACCTTTGCCATCTTAATTATTATGTGTCTTGGTGTTGTCTTCCTTGCGTCCCTTGTGTTGGGAGATCTGTGGGCTTCCGTGGACTGCGAGGCTATTTCCTTCCCCAGCGTGGGAAAGTTTTCAGCAATTATTTCTTCAAAGACACTTTCTATCCCTTTTTCTCTCTCTTCTTCCTCTGGTACTCCTATAATGCGAATATTGTTCCGTTTGGATTGGTCACACAGTTCTCTTAATATTCTTTCATTCCTAGAGATCCTTTTATCTCTCTCTGCCTCAGCTTCTCTGTATTCCTGTTCTCTAATTTCTATTCCATTAACAGTGTCTTGTACCTCATCCAGTCTGCTATTAAGCCCGTCGATGGCTTGTCTGATTTCTGCGTTGTCTTTCCTCACTTCCCTCACTTCCTCCCTCAGCTCTTGCACATTTTTCTGTAGATCCGTCAGCATCGTTATGACTTATTTCTGAATTCTTTTTCAGGAAGACTGTGCATGTCCATCCCTTCAGGTTCCCTCTCTGGGGTTGTCTGAGTCTGAAGCTTTGTCTGTACCATATTCTCTGTCCTTTCATGGCTATAGAAGTGGTTGCTGGTAGTTGTCACGTATGTCAGCTGGGCTCTTTATGACCGCCTCGCGGTGTGCCGAGTCCTCTCAGGTGTAGCTGCACGCTGTGCACTTTCCTGTTTATTCTGGTCTCTCTTTTAGGAATAGTTGTATTTGCTGTGTTTTCATGGATAAATATAATGTTGGGAGGAGATTTCTGCCGCCCGGCTCACGTCGCCATCTTCCCGGAAGTCGGTGGCCTTTCTTTTTATAAGTCTTGGTTACTCTTTCAGTTGTGATGAACTGTGCTAGAGTGTTCCATGTGCAAAGTCATACTGACACGTTGTGGCAACTTAAATCCAGTAATAAGCTAGCTGAGTCTCACTGTGCTACTGTCATGTCGAACTTACCTTGATTGGAAAATACTTACGGTTGCAGGATCCAGTGAGTGACCTCTCAATTAATTATGTGTGACCTAAACTTCATTATGCTTGTTAGTAAATTATGTGTCAAACCTGGTGTGTTTTTTTGAGGTGGATTATATTTATTGATGATTTACTTCTATCATCTGATATTTAATCAAGGTTTTTGCAAGAGTAAATTTGTTTTATGTCAAAAATTTTTTGACTCCAGTTGAAAGGTGGAAGTGAAAATATTTCTTTTTTATAAAAGTTCAGATGGAACCAAAAACCTCTCTGTTTTAAATAAAACAAAATAAATTCCATGCTGTAGATCGATAACATAATTTGCTTTAATGCTTCTGAGACCAGAGAATAAACACTAGGCAACATATCTACAATAGGAAAATATATTTTGCTCCTCAAATCTTTGCTTTTTGGCACTTATTCATAAACAATAGGAGTACTATTTACACATCTTAAAGGTTCCTTACAAATAAGTACAGTTATTACCTACTGGATTTTTTTAAAAGGATACTACTGCCATGAAGAGAGACGTTTGAAACATTTGAAGAATAAATCGTTCATTTGTGTGGTAAATGTCTAAAAAGATACTTCATTCAGTCATGTTTTCATCTAAACTTTCTTTACATAAGCATCATGATTTTAATTTTTTCAGCACTAGTGCTGTGTACAGTGGCCAGTACTAACCGTATGGGATGGTTTTCCTATAATTTTAGGACTACTTTCTTTCAATACTTGGACCTGCAAACATCAAAAAAGCTATTGAAGAAGCTGAAAGACTCTCTGAAAGCCTTAAGCTCAGGTACAGACATTTTGAAATCTTTAAAAGAATGTAAAGTTAAAAGCTAAAAATAATATTTAGAATTTTCCTACTTATATCTGACCATGCATATAAATACTTATTTCTAGAAATGAGTCATGTTAATTGAGACACAAAAATTAAAATCTTTCGCTCTATTACTTAATGTTCATGTGTTAACATTCATACTCTTTACTGAAATTTGTTAAATATTTAAAATGCCGGATTGTTCAGGTAAGCATTACTGTATTAGATCAGAGCTCAGATCTAATTTTTTTTTGTTTCTGATAGAATTCTTCAGAAAAATATAATTCCTTTTGTGCCCATGTTATAATATGCTACTGGACAACTGGTCTTGTGGGAATGAAGTATTCACTGTTAGTTTTGATCTGCCTAGTTGCAAAATTTACATGTTTTTTTAAAAAAATGTAATTCTAATATTTGCCAAGATTGGCTTACAAGGCTTATAAAATAATTAGAAATTAAAAAGTTTGTTTCAATTTTTAGTCATTAGTCCTTCTTTAAATAACAAAATAAAAAGGGAACTACTTATACTTCAGTATTTTTTCTTAATCGTTTTTCATACTTGGATTCACTATTATAGTTATATACATTATAGTCTTTACTTAGAAATTACCTTTTTCAATAATGTATTGCCTTCATCCTTTACAAAAATCCTGGGGCTCAAGTATATTAAAGTGGATATTATCTAGAATCACTATTCTCTTGCTTGAACGAATTAATCAACTAAGTAGAAAAGAATTTCTTCTGATCTTTGAGTTACCCATGGTTCACTGTTTTCTCTTGGATTTGCCTAGTTTTCGCCTAATCATATTACCACCAACAATAATCATATTCTTTATTCCCCTATCTTTGAGGCTTTATGTCCTTTTTCTCACTTGTTGTCTGTACTTTTTCATATTTTGAATCACTTTATAAGTGAATGAGACTTTGTAGTTAGTTTTAGGACTTTAGGATTCTAAGTCTTTGAAAAAGAAATTGCAGCAGATTTGAATCATTAAAAGGTTGAAATTAGTGGGAGGGGAAAAGCACAGAGAATTAAACAACTGCAACTTAAGAGCATAGAGTTTCTTTGCAAGATTTTTGAGCAATTTGAAATAACCTAAGAACAACAAATATACAAGTTGTGGTCTATAACAGAACACTGGCAGAGTCAGGTTTCAGTTGGAGGGAGAAAGTACGCAGCCATAAAATAACCCAAGGCAGGGCACTGGTTTTATGGAACAGGAACTCCTCCTTTCCATGATTGTGCCCATAGGAGGCAGCTTGGCTTCTTTTTTTCAACTAGGTATGAAGAAGCCGAAGTCCGGAAAAAACTTGAAGAAAAGGACAGACAGGAGGAAGAACAGCTGCAGAAACAGAAAAAGCAGGAAGCAGGAAGAGAGGATGGTGGCACAGCAGCTAAAAGTTCTTTGGAAAATATATTGGAATCCAAAGGCAAAGCCCAAAAGGTATTTCACATTTATTCTGTGTGGTAAAGAGACTGTTTCTTTTTAGTCAGATGATTTCCTTAAGAAGAGTTGAGATACCACTACAAAATACTTGTAGCCAACAAGGGTAAAATATAATGTGTTTTTATTAGACACTGAATTAAATATTCTAGCTTCAGTTGATTCCAGGTTTTTCCTGGAGCCTCTGTAGAACTACATTGTGTGTTAATTCGTTTTTAGCCATCACTATAAACTGGATTACAACAAATAGAAAGCATTTGAGCTGTGATTTAGTATATCTGACTTATGGTCCTGTGTCTTGTTTAACATTTCTGGGACACAGTTTTCTTATTTGCCAAATGAAGCTCTTGAAATGGATGATCTTTAAGGTCTCTCCTTTGTATTAAATGTAATTTACATTAAAAGAAAGATTTGGTGTACTACTAATTTGATTCCAAACCTTTTATTTCTAGGGTCCCTTTTTCTCCCCTTTGCTCTTTTCCTCTTTTCTCTGACCCAGTTTCCCCTTCCTCTTTCTCTCCCTCTTACTCCATTTTGTTAAATGACTGTTTGTCTTTTTACCTACGTCATTTGTTTGCTGAAAATCATCAGTGACTCGGTGTATACCTTTTTTTCCCTATATAACAGATAAATGGTGAAAAGAGTGAAAAGAATGAGACCACAGAGAAAGGTAAGTGTGTATAGAAAGAGGCAGTTCTTTTAGCTTACTATTAAGATCTTCTTTTAATCAGATAAGCTTCAGAGTTTATAAAATGAGATTCTTAACATTGTGTCTCATCTGTATGTAAGCTTTACCATTTTTTCCTAGCCTGTACAATTATACTGAAAATGTATTATATTCTTTATTTATATATCATGGGGAATGTATATGGTGATATACAAATGAAAACATCAAAACCAGTTTGTACTTGTCATTGTTTTCCAAGATGTGGTTTAGCATAGTGGCTAAGAGCATGAACTGTGAGAACTCAGACTGCCTGGATTTGAATACTGGCTCCTCCTAAATTTCCATGTGATCTTGAGCATGTTACTTAACCTCTTTTCCTTAATGTCCCCATCTGTAAAATGGGAATAATAATAGTACCCGTTTCATAGATTTATTGTGAGGATTGAATGTGTTAATATTTGTGAAATTCTTAGAACACATAGTAAACTTTACATTAAGTATTAGCTATTATTACTTATGACTCTAGGTTGTAAACCGAATTATTTAAAAGGTGTCTTCACTTCCCTCAAAAAATCCAAACCAGTAATCTGGATGTTGTTAACAGGTGGTGCTGATGCTCCAGTCACAAATACGGACCTAGGCAATTGCCTAAGTTTTCCTCTCTCAAAAAAAGTGTAACTTAACTATTAATTGTATGTAACACTAAACTCTCCATTTAAAATATTTTCATACAATTAAAAAAAATAAAGTGTAGAAAGGTGTCCTTCTAAAAGCAGTTATCAACTCTGTAAGATTAGGTTTTATTCATGTGTTCTTTTGTAACTCATCCTGCTTAGATGTTGCCCTTCTCAGTGATTTATTCCCATCTTGTTTAGAGTGTTCAAAATGATCTTGATGGTCAGAGAAGGAAGTAGGATAGTTAATAGCAGCTGGGTGCTCTAGCTTAGGAGATCCTGTGACTGCATTCTTCCCACAGCTCACTGCTGAGGTCAGTCTTTACCGTTTTACGCTTCCTTGTAGTGCTTTTTGAATCTTTCACTTCAGGTGGTAGAAGCTGGAAGAGCAAAATAGTAACATAGGGAATATTTATTTTGGTTAAATACTAAAAAGCTAGATAGCAAATATTTAGGCTATGGGGTTCTTGCTGTTGTATAATGAAAGCAGCCATAGACAAAATACATTATCTATTAACTATAGTTAATAATTAACTATTAATTATTGGTTAATCATCATAAATAAATGAGTGGAGCTTTTTGTATTCCAATATAAACAGGTGGCCATAGTTGCCAACCCCTGGTGTGGAACATAAATAACAAGCTTTTGGCTTGTTACTCTAAGAATACTTGAAAATCTAAAACTTTTTCAAGTAGCTCCTGTAAAACCCCATCTTTTTAAATTTTTTAATTCTTTTAAAAAATAAAGAATTTAAAATTATTTTAAAAAAGAATTTAGAACCTTTCAAGAAGTTTTGAATGATAGATGCTTCTTCTGGTTGACCTTTTTCGAATTGCTTAATAATTAAAGGCAGAATAAGGATTTTTCATGAGATATGCATATTAACTTTCTTTATACTAGTAACAAAGCTAACACCATAGTTGTAACCTCAACAGCAAGTTTTGGTATTTAAGTCTTTATATTTATAGACAGAGTATTAAATTAGTTTCTTGATAAATGTCAAAAATACAAATTATATTTAATGTTAGTTTAAGAGAAAATAAATGGTGTTAAGGGATAGCAAGTATATGACACCCAGTACATCTCACTCTTCTAGAAAAAGTTACTTGTCCTGTGTTTGGAGGTATGATAACACACGAAACTGGGTGTTCCTTGTCACTTACATTGTCTCTCTTGATTTCAAGGAGCAATTACAGCAAAGCAGCTATACACAATGATGATGGATGAAAGCATCAGCTTGATTATAATGGATGCCCGAAGAATGCAGGATTATCAGGATTCCCATATTTCAGATTCTCTCAGTATTCCTGAAGAAGCCATCAGTCCAGGGTGGGTCATTGTGTATTTAGATAAAATGATAAACTACAGACAGTAGTAAATGTTACTACTTAGCATCCAAGCTAAGTATGATAAAGTAGTCTTTTCTTTTTCTATTCACCTTTTCATTCTTTGCTCCTCAGTGGTGTACATTATGCTTTCTGAAGAGTAGTGTAAAGGACATTCCAATTTGCCTGTTTCCTCCAATTTGTGTCATTCAGAGCTTTATTGACAATGAGAAATGAAGCTGCTTTTGTGTGCCCTCTCTCCCCAGGTGTTTGTTGACTAATGGCAACTATTTTTTATTTATGATCTTGTGAAGCAGTTGCACTAAATTGATTAAAATCGTGAGCTAATTTAATTTTTTTATTTTGAAATCCCCCATCCTGTTATCTATGGTAAAAGAGTACCCAAATACTTTTTTGAAGAAGCAGCAGTTTAGCTAAGTGACTAAGGAAGATTATAGGCTGTAAAGCCAGGCTATATTCTAATTATAACTCTGTTTCTTACTAGCTATAGTACTTCTAGTTAGTGAGCTAACCACTCTAAGCCCATGTTTCCATCTGTAGAACGGGGTTAATAATACCTGTCTCAGAGGTTTGAGAAGTTTAAGTGAGAAATTATATACACACACACACGTAACACAGTGCCTGGCACTAGTAAGTACTAAACTAAAAAAAATTTTTTTTTTCTCTTGGTTTTGATGAGAAAGCCTTTAGCCTATAAAATAATTTCAAGTTAACTTGCATGGATATGTTGTATATTAGAAACTATCATAATGGTGACAGAGCTAAAGCTCCAGATCCAGGGCTATTTTCACTATTTGGAGTGTTATATAAATTATATATGAAGTTAATGGGATTGGATTAGTTAAAATCTGTGGTCCATTCTAGGATGAACTGAACATTAAAAAGATACCTTTTTTTAATTAGGTAAAATGTATAGTTTTTGGTGCATTGCAGATGCTTGGTAAATGTTTGACCTGAAGAATAGAGTGCTTTGTAAATATGCTACTTAAAAATGAGGTTAGAGTGCTGAGTCTAATCAAGTGGATGTGAATATATTCCCAGGTTTTGAAAAGAAAGGTTATAATTCATCTTTAGATGGTCTCGTCTGTACTAACAGAAAGGTGGTGGTTTGTACCTCATTTTGTTTCCCAAGCTGTAAGATTTGGACTACTGTGAAACTCAAGATGAGTTTAGGTTGAAGATTAAGAAACAATGTATTGCACACCAAGAAAATTAATTCCCCTTTAATTTCTGTTTCAGTCCTTCTGAAGTAGTTAAAAGAAGTCTCAGTTTGGTGCTACATTCCTTCTTAATATTTCTAACCTTCTTACCAGATAGCAGGACTCGGAGCTTTCTGTAGGCAACAGTGTCTACAACTAGCTGATAGCGATTACTGCATTTGTTCATTGTCTCTCTTAAAATTTTAATACAATGTAGTATACATACAAAAGCACTCCTCTCCTAAGTATTAGCCCAGTGAATTTTCAAAAACTGAACGCACCCATTTAGCTAACATACAGACCAAGAAACAGAATATTTCCATCATTCCAGAAGCCCTTCACATGACCCCTGTCAAGGACTACTCATATCCCAACCCACCCAAGGGCACCACCAACTTCTAATGTTCATTTTTGTCTATATTTTATATAACTGGAATCATACAATCTATAGTCTTTATGTCTGGCTTCTGGTACTCAGTCTTATGTTTGTGAGAGTCATCTGTGTTACTGTGTGTAGTGATAGTTCA
Organism: Phataginus tricuspis; assembly: GCA_029783875.1. Taxonomy (NCBI): domain Eukaryota; kingdom Metazoa; phylum Chordata; class Mammalia; order Pholidota; family Manidae; genus Phataginus; species Phataginus tricuspis. Next base: position 7,861,364 of record JAQQAC010003584.1, on the reverse strand, counting down.
TTTATTCTCATTGCTATATGGTGATCTAATGTGTGAACATAGTATAATTTACTGACCTGATTTATTTTTAGGACTATACTATATTTATTGGATATAGTACTGTTTTTCCATGTATACAGGAATATTTATTTTCCAGTTAAAATAAATTTAAGGCTCACTTTCAATTAAAACCAAATCAAATTAAATATTAAACAGTAGGCAAGGTACAGCAAAGTTGCAGCCTCTTATATAGATGATACAATAAAGATTGACGTTTGGGAAATACTGGTTGATAGTATTTTTTCCCAAAGTGTTTTCTGCAAAATACTAATCTTGAGTTTTTAGACAAAAGGTATTTATACAGCTGTATCCTAGAGTCAGAAATAGTCCTTAAGAATATCACATTTCAATTTTTCTCATTCTTTGTTGACCAAGCATCCTTCTGATCTCTATGTATCAGGTGAGAATTACTATGAGAGTATTTTATATTTCTTCTTTTTTCCTTTTAAATAATCTAAACCATTTAGTTTGACTTGTGAATAAAAGGTTAACGAATCCTGCCAGTATCATCAGTTAAATACTGAAATGCCTGGGTGTTTTGCTAGGAATAATAAGGAGTTCCTTACTTGGAGGAGGAAATCTGTATTATTCAGTTACTCATTCAATCATTCAGCAGATATTAATGAGCATTTTACTATGAGCTGGGTTACTGTGGTTCTAAGTGCTGGAGCTAAACCACTGAACAAAAATCTTTGCTTTATAGAGCTTTTTTATTTAACAGGGTGGTGGGGTAAGTGAGGCAGACAATAAAACTTAAAATGTACGTCTGTTGATAAGTGGTATAGAGATGGGTGTGTCAAGTATGTATGTTGGGGTGGGCATTAAAGTTTTAATCCAGGAAGGCTCCACAGAGAAATTATTGCTGAGCAAATCTTGAGGATATAACGGAAATAAGTGTTGCAGTTATCTTAGGGAAGAGGGTTCCAGATGGAGGGAACAGCAGGTGCAGAGGCCCTTAGGCAAAAGTGTACCTGGATAATTCAGGAATTAACAAGGAAACCAGTGGGAGTAGAGTGGAGTAAGTAGCAAGTAGTTTGTGATGAGGCCAGTGAGCTAGGATTTGGGGGAGTGACCATGCCACAGGCCCATTGTAAGAATTTTAGGTGAGAACTTTTATGTGAGCAAAAGAAGAAGTGAAGAACACCCTTTAAAGTAGAATTGATATTATTCAGTTGATGATATCGGAGGCAACACAGGACAGCAGCTGAGAATGTGGACATGAGCCAAGTGGCCTGAGTTTGAATTCTAGCTCGACTGGGCAGCTGTAATCTTGGGCAGGTTACTTAACCTCTTTGTGCCTCAGTTTCCATATCTATAAAATGAGGATAATGCCTACCTTAATAGGATTGTTGTGAAGATTCAGTGAGATTCAATGAGAATAAAGCATTCAGAATAGTTCATGGCACATAGTAAATGCTGTTATGTGTTTGTTAAATAAAAATTTTGGTATTTTGTTAACTACTAATTATTAGTATAGGTATAAGAGAACTGAAATATAACATTACCCAGGTGATTCCCCAGTTGTTTATATTTGGCTGAGAGAGGTGCTCAGATCACTTCCTATGTTTTCAGTTTTGGGCCCTTTTTTTGTGAAAGGTCAGTATTGAGTCTACTTCTTTTCAGTCACTAATAATTAATAAAACAATTCCAGTATTATGTAGTGGTGAAGTTGTTAAACATTTTAGACTATTTAATACCTTTGCATAGTCTGACCTTAGAAAGAAATCTGTCTTAAAAGTTTGCAATGGTATGATACAGACTAGAACAAAACTCAGTCTTACATTAGTGTATTAGGACCTCTCTATTTTTGTTCTATTACAAATATTAATACATTTCAGAGTCACTGCTACTCGGATTGAAGCAAACCTCCCAGATGATACTAAAGACACATGGAAGAAGAGGGGGAATGTGGATTATGTGGTACTTCTTGACTGGTTTAGTTCTACAAAAGATTTACAACTTGGAACAACTCTACGGAGTCTGAAAGATGCACTTTTTAAGGTTAGCAAGTTGCCTTGTTAATTTACTATAATTACAAGCCTTCTCTGGTTGTTAGAAAGGTATATTGAATAGTTGCTTATCTTAAGGATAAGAAGGTCCATCAGTTATAGAATTTTTTTAGTTAGATTTAAAAAACTAGTTTTGAATCACCAAATAATAAACTGAGCTATATAAAGTAGGATATTAGAATTTTCAGCTATATACATTGTCTGGAAAAAGTTACTGTTTAAGAATTAGACTATGAAGTTAAGGCAAAGGAAGAAGTCACTAAAGAAAAAAAGCTTGATAGATTTTACTTAATAAAATAAAACTTAGGTGAAAAAGTACTATTAAATTAGAATACAGGAGACAGAGAAAAACATTTGCTACAAATATATGGCAGTGACTTAGAACATGTAAAATCCAAAGAGTTTTTGCAAATAAAAAAATTATTTAAGATAAAACAGTAAAATAAGTAGCGGACACAGGTAGATAGACAATGAACAGAAAAGGAAGTGCAAGTAACAAAAACATAAAAATGGCCAACTTTATGAGTAATCAGAGAAATGAAAATTGAAACAATGCCATTTACACTGATCAAATTAACAAAATTTAAAATAATACTCAGTTTAATTTGTTAAATTAGTGAATAATGATAGCACTGAATGCTGGTGAGCACGTGGTAGGAACAAAACTGTCTTCTAGTGGAAGGGTCAGTTCATAGAACATTGCCCTTCAATTGTTTGAACAAAGCCTTTCAACAATTCATGCTTTAAAATACGGAATCTAGAAATGTACCCAAGTATAGGATGATGTATGAAACCGGCAACATTCATCTTGATTCACAAAAGTGGCAATTTCATAGTTAAACCTAAGATATATGAAAGTTCAGTGTATGATACAGATGAATAACAAATCAGGAAGGAAGAATGGGTTGAAATGAATAGTTTGGGGACAGTTGGCTAGCCAATAAGCGAAAGGAAAGGAATCCTTACCTTAATTCTTATATCAAAGATATGAATATATTGATTGAAAAATTAAACTACTAGGAAAAAGCTTTAGTAGGTATTTCTGTTGTCTTAATCCTAACCCATCTTAAACTGAGATGCCATAAATGAAAATCATTATATTTGACTGTTAAAAACATAAAGTGAAAATCAAATCAGGAAAAGTAATTTTAACATATATGATGAAGACATATTTTCCTTAATATTCAAAGTATATTCACAAATAAAATAGCAAACTATATATTAAAAAATGTGCACAGGATGAGATTAGTTAAGTCAGAATATAAAAGGTTAAACATATTAAAGATGTTTGACTTCCCTAAGAAATGCTAATTAAAACAAGATACCATTTTATGTCCACCAATTTGGTAAAAATTTAAAAGATTTATAATGGGCATTCCCATATACTGTTGGTAGGTGTGTAAATTGGTATTGTCTTGAAGGGCAACGGCAATATCTATCAGACTTTTAAACCAACAGTTCTACTCCTAAGAAAATACCTTACAGAAACACACAGATATATATTTTTAAAGATGATTTCAAATATTAGAAAAATGTACAAAAGGCCTTAAAATATTCATGTGCCTTGACTCAGCAGGTCTACTTCTGGAGATTTTCCCTAAAGGAGTTGATTTGGTGTATTCATCTGTAAGGATCTTTAGTGTTTAAATCAACATTTTTTGTAATTAAATGGGAAGAATAACCACAAGTGTTCAAATGATTAATTCAGTTTTGGTGTGTGTCTATGTGTGTGTAATACAGAATATTATCTGGTTATTAAAAATGGTGTTTAAAAAAGATGCTCACTTAGGAGAAGAGCAGCATCATAAAAGTTCCTGTGTTTTGCAATAATATGAAAAAAGAAGTGTGTATCTACATAGAAAACTATAGGAATAAACTCTAAATTGTTATATTGGTACCCCACCGGGTATTGGAGTTATGGATGATTTTTATTGTATATTGACTTTTTCTTATTTTCCTTCTAAAATCATGGATTATTTGTGTGGTTTTAAAAACCTGATTTACCCATTTCTTTCGTTTAACACTGAATTTTGAATTCAGCTCTCATTTTTTTAAATCATTTTAAAGATGAATCCTCAAGAGAGCAATTTTAAAATTCGAGTTTGTTTTTAGCTTCCAAAAATTTGAGTTTGTTATGACTGCTGCCATATTAAAAATACTATCTCCTTATTTTATAGTGGGAAAGTAAAACTGTCCTTCGCAATGAACCTTTGGTTTTAGAAGGAGGCTATGAAAACTGGCTCCTTTGTTATCCCCAGTACACAACAAATGCTAAAGTCAGTCCACCCCAACGAGGCAAGAATGAAGAGGTGTCTATCTCATGTATGTATGTGAAAATTTTTATTTAAAATTGCTTCAGTAAAATAAACTAAAACTATTTGTTTTGAGTGTAGTGTTTTTGGTTGTATATGCATTTGTCCTATTAGATAGCAGTTTGTTTTTAGGCATAAAAAATACAAGATGTCCACAGCCTGGAAGTTAATATTTAATTCTTTATGACTGTCATGGTTGTCACCTCATTTAGTTATATTTAATTATCAAATATAAAACACATGAGATACGTAAGTACTGTTTATAGGATTTGCTGTTCTTTCAAAAATATTATTATTCTTTTGGGGATTTTAGTGGATTTCACTTATCCCTCACTGGAAGAGTCCATTCCTTCTAAACCTACTGCCCAGATGCCACCTTCTCCTATGGAAGTACATGAAAATATAGAATTGATAAATAATCAAGATGAAAGAATGACACCAGTAAATATATCAACTCCAGCTGAACCAACTGCTGCCTCTAAATCTGATTTTTCAACCATAACCCAGCCAGTGCCTAATGTAAAGAGTGTTCCACAGGTATGTTCTTGATTTTCTTTTTTGTTGCTTTCCTTTTAATATTATATTAAATACATAGTATAGAAATATAGTTTTATATATAACCTTTAATATTTTAGAAAAAAAATCATTGAGAAGAATGTATGTTTTGATACCTTTATAGTTATAAAATTTTTTTATGTAGTCCTATTGCCAGCAGTATTAGAATGGATAATTCAAAGCATTTCAAAACCAGCTTGGCAAATGCATTTACGTATGGGCAGTACGATTAAAGATTAAAGTGAAGAACTTGAAAAACACTTTCAGGATATTTTTTTATTGTAATTTAACCAATAGTATATTCCCAAATACTGTGGCTCATAGACGATATATATGTGACATCAGTATTTTGCTTTTAAAACACTTTAGTTATATTTCCTTAGAATTTCACACATAAATAACAAGCATATTTTGTTTTTTTGTTTTTACTGATGAGTAGTTGACATACATTGTTAATTATTAATAAATTAATAATTATTAATTTCAGGTGTACAACGTAGTAATTTAACATTTATATACATTATAAAATGATCACCATCATAAGTCTAGTTACCATCTGTCACCATACAAAGTTATTACAATATTATTGACTATATGCCCTATGCTGTACTTGGCATCCCTGTGATCTGTTTATTTCATAACTGGAACTTTGTTTGAACAAAGCCTTCAAACCTTCCTCCCATTCCTATTTCCCCCAGCCCCCAACTCTCTCCCTCTGGCAACCACCAGTTTGTTTTCTGTATTTATGAGTATTTCTGTTTTTTGTTGTTAATGTTTTGTTTTTTAGCTTTCACATATGATATTTGTCTTTGTCTGACTTACTTCACTTAACATAATGCCCTTTAGATCCATTCATGTTGTTGCAAATGGCAAAAGTCCATTCTTTTTAGTGGCCAACTAATATTCTACTGTGTGTACGTACCATATCTTCTATCCATTCATCTATTGATGGACAACTTAGGTCACTATCAAATTTTGGCTATTATAAATAATGCTCCAGTGAACATAGGGATGTACTTATCTTTTCAAATGAGTGTTTTCATTTTCTTAAGGAAAATACCCAGTAGTGAAATTGCTGGATCATATTGCTAGTTCTATCTTTAACTTTTTGAGGAGCCGCTGCTGTTTCCCACAGTGGTTGCCCTAACTTACATTCCCACCAGTAGTGCACGAGGGTGCCCTTTTATGCACGTTCTTGCCAACACTTGTCGCTTCTTTTTGATAGTAGCCTTTTTTCTAGTATGAGGTGATATCTCCTTATAGTTTTGATCTGCATTTCCCTGATGACTAGTGATGTTGTGCATCTTTTCATGTGTCTGTAGGCCATCTGTATGTCTTTGGAAAAATGTCCATTCAGGTCCTCTCCCTATTTTCTAATCAGATTCTTTTTTTGATTAAGTTGTATTAGCTCTTTATGTATTTTGGATATTAACCCCTTACTGGACAAATCATTTACAAATGTCTTCCCCCAATCAGTAGGTTGCATTTTTGTTTTGTTGATGGTTTCATTCCCTGTTCAGAATCCTTCTAGTTTGACAGTTTCCATTTGTTTACTCTTCTGTTGCTGTTGCCTGAGGAGGCAGATCAAAGAATATAGTGCTATGACCAACATCCAAGAACTTACTGCCTGTGGGGTTTTTTTGGATTTTTTTTAGGTATTTTATGATTTCAGGCCTTACATTTAAATCTTTAATCTATTTTGAGTTCATTTTTGTATATGGTGTAAGAATGTGCTCCAGTTTCCTTCATTTGCATATATGCTGTCCAGTTTTGCCAGCACCATTGATTGCTCAAACTCCTCAAAGTCATCCATGAGGGTTGGAATGAACTTCTTCCAAGTTCCTGTTGATGCTAACATTTTGACCTCTTCCTGTGAATCACTTATGTATTCTTAATGGCATCTAGAATGGTGAATTCTTTCCAGAAGGGTTTCAATTTACCTGGCCTAGATCCAGCCGAGGAATCATTATCTATGGCAGTTACAGCCTTACAAAGTGTATTTCTTAAAAAATAAGACTTGAAAGTCTAATTAATTCCTTAATCCATGGGCTGCAGAATGGATATGGTGTCAGCAGGCCGGGACAGCAGTGAGCTCTTACGTCCCCATTACAGCTGTTGGATGACCAGGTGTATTGTCAAGAAGCACTTAATATTTTGAAAGGAATCCTTTTTTTCTGCACAGTAGGTCTCAACAATGGGCTTAAAACATTCAGTAAACCACACTGTAAACAGATGTGGTGTCCATCCATGCTTTGTTATTCCATTTATAGAGCACAGGCAGAGTAGATTTATCATAATTCTTAAGGGCCATAGTTTGGAATGGTAAATGAGAATTAGCTTCAACTTACAGTTACCAGGCACGTTAACCCCTAGCGAGAGTCAGCCTATCCTTTGAAGCTTTGAAGTTAGGCACTGACCTCTTTTCTCTAGCTATGAAAGTCCTAGATGGCATTTTTTTCCAGCATAAGGCTGTTTCATCTGTGTTGAAAATCCATTAGTGTAGCCAGCCTTCACTCATTATCCTAGCTAGGTCTAGATAACTTCCCACAGCTTCTACATCAGCACTCGCTGCTTCCTCTTGAATTTTCTGTTAAGGAGATGACTTCTTTCCTTAAACCCCATAAACCTACCTCTGCTAGCTTCCAACTTTTCTTCTGCAGCTTCCTTACCTCTCTCAGCCTTCATAGAATTGAAGAGAGTTGGGCCTTGGTCTGGATTAGGCTTTGGCGTAAGGGAATGTGGTTCCTGGTTTGATCTTCTATCCAGACCACTCAGACTTCCTCCATACCAGCAATAAAGCTGTTTTGCTTTTTTATCATTTGTGTATTCACTAGATTTCCTTCAAGAACTTTTACTTTTGCATTCACAACTTGACTAACTGGTGCAAGAGGCTCAGCTTTCAGCCTTTCTCAGCTTTTGACATGCCTTCCTCACTAAGCTTAATTATTTCCAGCTTTTGATTTAAAGTGAGAGATGTGCGACTCTTTCTTTCACTTGAACATTTAGAGGCCATTGTAGGATTGTTCATTGGCCTCATTTGAGTAGTAGTGTGTGTCAGGGAGTAGGGAGGCCTGAGGATAGGTAGACACACAGGGAAAACAGCTGGTCAGTGGAGCAGTCAGAACACACACAGCATGTACTAAGTGTGAGGGCTTGTATGGGTGGGTGCAGTTCGCATCACCCCAAAACAGTGACAGTAGTAACATCGAAAGCCACTGATCACAGATGACATAACAAATGTAATGATAACGAAAAAGCTTGAAGTACTGCAATAGTTACCAAAATGTGACACAGACACTCAAAGTGAGCCAGTACTTTTGGAAAAACAGTGCCATATTCTGCAGTGTTGCCACAAACCTTCAGTTTATAAAAACTATCTGTGAGGCGCAATTAAAGAAGGTCCCTCTGCGGCTGTAGTTTTGGTGTGTCTGTAGGGGAGCTGAGGGTCTTCCCACTCCACCATTATGGTCATGTCTCCAACTGGCATGTTTTAACAGTTTTTAAAATAACCAACATGTTACAATAAAAAATAGCAGGTTTTTTCTCTTCATCAGATTTTACTTAAAGGAAGGTTAACTAATTGTTTCCTATGCATTTTCCAATAAGATTTTTTAGCATTCCTTTTTAACTGTTTTTCCTGAGGTATATTTCACATTTGAAGTGGTTGATATTTGATTTGTGGAGCAGACTATGAATAGAAAATATAGTCATATTTTATAAAATGAGGTGGTTCGTTTTTTTCATTTTTTAAAGGTCTACTTTTAATATTTTAGATTATATCTTAAGACTAAGTAGAACTTGATTAAACAACTTTTCCTACAATGTAAATTTAAGAAATTCAAAAAAGAGCTGTTACTGTACCTCCTCTCAACTTAATCATCATGTTATTTGGACCCTAATCCTTTTGTGACTGAGAAATGTGCAATTTGCCAAAAATATTTTGAGGGTTTTCTATATGAAAGAGAACATGAAGGTTTACAAATATGATTAAGCCATGGATTCTGTCTGATGTTTAGAAGGACAGACTTATATAAAATTAGCCATAGCATAAGGCAGAATATCATAATTGCCCTAATAATCACTGGAGTACAGAATAAGGAGAGAAATTTTGACTGAGGACATCAGGGAGATCTTCATGGAGGAGGTAGTTCTTGTTTGGTTTTTTTGGTTATCAGTAGGATTTGGGGATGGAAGAGACAAGTAGAGAATTTTATGCTGAAAGGCACAAACCATGCTCTGAGAACAGTGAGTAGTTTTGACGTGCATGGACATAGCTCTGTGTTGGAGAGAGGCAGGTGTGCCAGTAGATTAGATTGGAAAGATAAACGAGAGATTTGGATCAAATTGGAATTCTGTTCTGTAGTCACAAGATTAAAGAATTTTAAACTTGAAAATAACATGATAGCTATGCTTTTAAGATTAGGGGAAGATGGACTGAGTTACCAGAATGTGGATGGAAACATTTATTTTAGTTACTGTCCATCAGGTTAACCTCATCCCCATAGAGGTTCCTCACACTCTGTTCGCAAATAAATGTAGAAAAGAAGAGGGAGTAATAGTTTCTTTTTTAAAAAAGAAATGAGGAATAAAGGAATGATTTCTTCTTCACTGACTTCGTCCTGCCATTTTGTTTTCTAGTGGAAAAGCAAACATTTTATAAGAACACTACACAGGTTGTTACTAGCAGATATTCTTGAAAGTTGTTGTTTTTGTTCCAGTAAACTGTATTCTCAAGAAATGATGTTAGGGTTGCTTCTCACAGTTTTGTAAGGTTAGTATGTTGTTTAATAGAGGTGGTAAACATTTAACTTATAAATCAGGAAGTTAGTTTATCACTCAACTTGTAAATTAGTTGTTATTCATTCCCTCAGCAATATATTTATTTACTGTGTGTCAGACACAGTCTCTACCTCCTACAGTTTATATTCTAGGAGGGAAAAACGGTTTAAATAAATAATTGTAGTTACTTAATCAGAATCCCAGTAAGTACTATGAGAAGGTATTTACTATGAATAGGGTATTAGAACATATATCAGGGGACTTGGCTAGTTTTAGGACTGAGGGAAGTTTTTTCCAAAGGAGAGAGATCTATTTAAGCCAAGACCTAATGTGGTGGTGGGCATTACCTAGATGGACAGCTGGCAGTTGTAAAGGCCTGAGTAAAAGGAGCATGGCATCTTTGAGGAATTAGAAAGGGAGGGAAAGTATGACTGGTCTATAAAATAGTATGAAATAAGATTGGAGAGATATGCCGAGGCAAAACCACTAAGGGTTATACAGGTAAGGTAAGGGTTTTAGATGTAATTTGAGTACAGTGAGTGGCTATTTAAAATAACATTTTTAAGTAGACAAGAAACATGATCAGATTTTAATTTTAAAGATGACTACTCTCTGGCTTAAATATGGAGAAATAGAAGGTTGACAAGAATAAAGGGATGGGGCAGTAGTGGGAATCTGTATAGAGAGGATGTTTGCGTCGACTTGGTTAGTGCTAAGGGAGGTGGAGCGTCAGTAGGAGGAAAATCATCTGAGTGCAGGCATTCAGGGGGAGAACATGTGAAATGCCCCATTTTCTGGTTTGAGCCACTGTTTGGATAGTAGTTACATCCATGAGATAAGGACCATGTTTTTGGGGAGAAATCATGGACTCAGTTTTGATCATGTTATGTTTGTGGTACATGTGAGACACTCACCTGAAGATACTGAGTAGGCAATTGGATGTGTGGGAGTTAAGTCTAGGTATGCCAGGTCTAGGTTTTTTACAGAACACCTCAGGGTGTGTTGAAAGTGTAGAATCCAGAGGAAGTAAGTGCCAAGTGCCTTATGAGAAATCTTGGCATTGGGCAATTTTCAAATAGATGTTCTGGCTGATACTATCTCCACAAAGTGATGGTACTTTTCACAACTTGATTTCAAGAACTGAAGTTACATTCCTCGGTTTGTTTTGCTCTGTTTTTGTTGATATAGATTGATCGTACTAAAAAACCAGCAGTCAAATTGCCTGAAGAACATAGAATAAAATCTGAAAGTATAGATCATGAGCAGCCATCTCCCCAGAATGGAAAAGTTGTTCCTGACCGTTCCACAAAGCCAGTATTTCCCCCTCCAGCTGCCTTGTTAACAGATGAAGAAAAAGCTCGTATTCACGCAGAAACTGCTCTTCTCGTGGAGAAAAGCAAACTAGAAAAAGAACTTCGAGAAAGGCAGCAAGAAGAACAGAAAGAGAAACTGAGGAGGGAAGAACAAGAACAAAAAGCCAGAGAGAAACAAGAAGCTGAAGAAAATGAAATTACAGAGAAGCAACCAAAAGCAAAAGAAGATATGGGAAAGAGAGAAAGTGAACAGGCCAAGAAAGAAGATAAAGAAACCTCAGCAAAGAGAGGCAAAGAAATAACAGGAGTAAAAAGACAAAGTAAAAGTGAACATGAAACTACCGATGCCAAAAAATCTGTGGAAGATAGGGGGAAAGGGTGTCCAACCACAGAAGCGCAGAAAAAGTTGACAGGAGATGTGCCCCAGGCCTCTGTGGCAGGGGAGTCAGGTGCAGGCAAGGTAAGCAGAAGCGGACAGTACAAGGCGCCGGCTATGTGAAATAAAATTATGTAAAAAGATGACGCTAGCAGCATTCTGTAAACAGGACAGACACTTGACGTAAAGGATGATAGATTTGTGCTGATCTATCTACATTGGCTCACCTACTCTCCTTTGATTGGGTTGGGAATGGAACTGCTTTTTGTGTCTGCGAAATGCAGTGTATTTTTAATAATTGAGATAAATAGCTGCATTCTTCATTTTTATGTTTGATGTATGATCATCAAAAGACTGGAGTGAAAATAATGTTTCCCCAGTAGGGAGGAATTAGGTGCCAAATACTTAGAGGATAGAGTTTGTACAAAATCAGTGACATCTAAATGCCCCAACATTTCTTTTTGTGTATAATCATTTTTTTGGTCAGGTCTATGTCATTTTGTTTGTTACTTCATCTAATCAATAATAAGGGCAACAACCATTTTCTTGCCCTTGACTTTTCCCCAGAATTGATTCCCTTCATTTTGGGGGGCCATTTTGTTGTTCTGCTTTTTTAACCTAATAATATGCATACTGTTCATTCATTTTTTTTCTCTGTTATGCAATTAATAATACCTTTCTCTTTTGAACACTAAATCGTTTTTATAATAGCAGGAACAGTGGTAGCCCTTTTTATGTACATGCAAACAGAAATACAGTTGACCCTTGATCAACATGTGCACAATTACTTATATGCAGGATTTTTCAATAAATATATTGGAAAATGTTTTGGGAGATTTTGCAGCAATTTGAAAAAATATTTTGTCTAGCTGCTTTATTGAAAGAATGTAGTATATAATACATACAATATACAAAATATATGTTAAAATGACTGGTCATGTTATCGGTAAGACTTTTCCAGTCAGCAGCAGGCTATTGGTAGTTAAGTTTCTGGGGAGTCAAAAATTACACACAGATTTTCAACTGCATGGACTCTCCATGCCCCTAACCACCCCCTGCATTGTGGAAGGGTCAACTGTACATTTCTTGGAAGTGTGAAAATGACTTTTGATGGAAGGAAAAATACCATCTTTATAGAACATCAGTTTCTATACTTTTCAACAGTCAGGCATATACCAAAATCAACTGTTTATATCACTGGCATACTTGTCCAGGGAACACTTAATCTGGTGACCGTAACTGTCAAAACAATGCCTCCCTCCAGAAACCTGAGCACCCAGTGTTAGGGAAGTGGTGCTCACGTCCTGTACTGAAACTGACTTTTTTTCAAAGGAGAATCGGAACTTAGCAGCTCTTATAATTTAAATATTATTCATTGAGTAGTTATCTCTATGCCAAGTGTTTTTCCTCCATTATCTTACTTATTCCTCCTAGTGATAACTTCATGAGATATTCAACTTATAAAGGAAATTGAAGCTTATGAATGAAAATTCAGCCTGCAAAATGAAATTGCACCTAATTCCTCCCGAGTGAGAGATTATATTTCACTCTGTCTTTTGATGATCATACGTCAAACATAAAAATGAAGAATGTAGCTATTAATCTCAGTTACAAAGTAATTTGCCTAAGATCACATACACAGTGAGATTCCAAAGCTACCTCCTGTCCATCTTGCTACAGTTAGAGCCAGGCAGTGATAAGAACTTAAAGCCTTCATTTTATGGGGTTATTTAATGTGATGCCAAATATCCCTACAAATCTAAATGCCCTGAGATTATCACGTACAGTTTTTGATATTTCTGTAATATAACACATTGAAAAAAAAGTTGATTGCATTCGTTGTGTGCTCCCTTTAAAAGTTGGAAAAGAAAAAATACGTAATTTATTCTGGAGTAAATTTTATTAAAATCATCAAAAAAATTTTAGTTTTTATCATAGTTACTTTTAAAATGAACTATAAAATTAAAGTGAATTTAGAAGAACCTGTGGTAGGTTCAAAAGAGATATAAAATGGATTTCACAATTTTGAATATTTTTCTGTATAAAATTCTGTCATCTCTTCATTCTCTTTGATGTTTTTATTTTTGGAGCATGACCTTAAAAGTAACCAAAATCATGAAAGGATAGTGTTCAAAAGAGACCATAATAAGTATACACTAATGACCAGCATCTAACACTTGGTCATATATTTTCAATCAGTGCTTCACAGTCCGCTGTGATTTGTATCTCTTGTCCCCTCTTATTCCTCTGCCACTGATTCATCCAAGTTTCCTTTTCTTAGTTCTTTATCTTTAGTGTTAGGAAATCCCACATGGGCTCTACCACCTTGAATCAAAAGCTGTCTGTTTTGGCAATAAAATTGAATTAACTTTTCAGAGGCTTCATTTTTTTTTCTCCTTGTACATTTTCAATCTGATGGCTTTGCTTGTATTAACTAGTGATAGGTTAAGTTTATATTGAGGAGAAGTTAGTTTTCTTTCATTTCTGAAATTTTAATAATTTTATAGCCTGTTAAGATTAAAGGACAACCAGAAAGTGGAATTCTAAAGACTGGAACTTATAGAGAGAATACGGAGGACATCGAAAGAAATAAAGTAAGTAGTAGTTCATTGGGTGGGGAAAAAAACATGGATTATAACCATATGGTCATCCTCCATTTTAAGATCTGTTTTCTGAGGGAATCTTTGCTACCTTTGGTAGCTGTTTTTTGGTTTGTTTTTACACGATTCATTTACTATATGCTAAAGGAAATAGATGCTTGTTTTCTTATTTAAATTACAACAGTATATTCTATTCATTTTGTGAAATTAAAAATACTTAAGGCTTACTATATGATCCAGCAATTCTTTTTCTGGGTATATACCCAAAGTAATTAGAAGCAGGGCCTCAGAGATATTTATACATCCATGTTACTGGAAGTATAATTCAAAATAGCCAAAAGATGGAAGCAGCCCAAGTGTCCTTCAACAGATAAATGTGTACATACAATAGAATATTAGCCTTAAAAGGGAAGGAAATTCTGACACGCTGCAACACAGATGCACTTTGAGGACATTATGCTAATTGAAATTAGCCAGTTACAAAAGAACAAATATTGTATGATTCCATTTCTGTAGGTACTTAAAGTAGTCAGAGTCATAGCAGTCATATAGAGTGGTGTTGCCAGGGGGTTGGGGGTGTTTAAATGGATACAGAGTTTCCATTTTGCAAGGTGAAGGAAGTTCTAGAGAGTGGTTTTAAACAATGTAAATATACTTAATGCCACTTACCTGTACACTTAAAAAATGGATAAGATGGTAAATTTTATGGTAAGTGTATTTCATCACAATTTTTAGAATATTTAGGCCTTTTATAAAACATCTTTGCCTTGTTTTCATTTAAGAGCTTTATCAAGATACAGTTTGCATACCATAAAATTCACCTATTTTTAGTTTATGGTTCAGTGATTTCAGTTCAGTGTTGTGAAACAAGTATTAACTCAGTCCAATTTTAGAACATTTTCCATCACACCAAAAAGATCTCTGTGCCCAACTCTAGTCACAAGCTGGGCAACCATGAATCCACTCCCCATAGAGTGCCTCCTCTGAGCATTTCATATAAATGGGATATAGAGAGAGATAGATATAACACGGTTCAAGGTTGAACCTTGACAACATGCATTTGTTTGAGTTGTGCAGGTTCACTTACATGTGGATTTTTTTTTAATGTATTGGAACATTTTTTGGAGATTTTTTTGACAAGTTGAAAAAACATTTTTCTCTAGCTTACTTTTTTGTAAGAATACAGGGTATAATACACATGACATATAAAGTATGGTTAATCAACTGTTTACATTATCAGTAAGGCTTCCAGTTGACAGTAGGCTTTTAGAAATGTTTAGGGAGTCAGTAGATTTTTTTATTGCATCAGAGTTTAGCACCCTTAACCTCTATGTTGTTCAAAACTGTATGGTCTTTTGTATATGCCCTCTGTCACCTGGAGTAATTTTTTGAGATTCATCCATGTTGTAGTGGGTACCCATAGTTTGTTCCTTCGTGTTGCTGAGTAGTATTCCCTTGTGTGGATGTACCACATTTTATTCATTCATAAGCTGGTGGACATTTGGATTGCTTCTACTTTTGGGCTATTTTGAACAATGCTTATGAACACTTGCATACAAGTCTTTATGTGAAAATATGTTTTCATTTCTTTTGGGTTGATACTAAGTGGAATTGTCTCTGTGTTTTTTGTTTTTTAAAAAAACTTTAAAATACTTTAAGAACCACCATCAGTATAGTTGTGTGCACACATGCTCCTCTTCCCCTTGCTGGGGTCATATTTGGACTTTGAGAAAACATACATAGTTTTCCATCTTTGACCTTGTTTTTAAAAAACAGCATTAACAGCAGCCAACACAAGGCTTTTTGATTCTTTGGTACAGGTAGCCTAAGTTTGTTTATGGCAAAATTGAATTGAAAAATCAGATATTTTTTTCTTTTTTAAATTAGGTTCGAGAGCCTTTGACAAGAGCACGGAGTGAAGAAATGGGGAGGATCGTACCAGGACTGCCTTTAGGCTGGGCCAAGGTAAAATTCAAAATAAGCGCAGAAATAATTAACATAGTCACGGTGTTCTTTTTAAAAAGCCTTTCTTAGCTTTATCTGTTTATTCTACGTCTTTAATGCACAGTCAATTCTGTTTCTTCATTATAGAAGACATAGGTTCTTTCGAATTATACCCGTTTTAGATTTCTCAATATCCAATATGGGATGCCGGCTACAGTATCAGAGCATTCCTGGCATTTGTTGTTAACAATGTATTACTTTAAAACCTAAAGTTCTTTGGAAGTTTAAGTATAGAAGTGATTATCACCATTTTATTGAAATTATTTTAATTCAAAAATACATTTAGCAGTTGAATACTTTTGAGTGATATTTGTTGTTGTTCGTGTAATGGTCATTGTTTTTTGACCTTTTTTTTTCTTTTCCATCTAAGTTTCTTGACCCAATCACTGGAACTTTTCGTTATTACCATTCACCCACCAACACTGTTCACATGTATCCACCGGAAATGGCTCCTTTATCTGCACCTCCCTCCACCCCTCCAACTCATAAAGCCAAGCCACAGATGCCTGCTGAGCGGGATGGGGAGCCATCCAAACTGAAGCGCTCCTACTCCTCCCCAGATATAACCCAGGCCATTCTAGAGGAAGAGAAAAGGAAGCCAACAGCCACTCCAACAGTTAATCGGGAAAACAAGTAAGTTTATCCTAACTCCTAAAAGTAGAATAATCTGCTATCTTTGAAAAGTTCTACTCTAAACATAGCTTATTAAATGTCATGGAGTTAGAAATTTCTATGGAAGGCTATACCAGCCATGGTTATTTACCATAGAGGAAAAATGAATGGATTAAATATCCTTGGTTTTTCTCCCAAGTGCTAACTTAAATATATCAGAGAGGATTATCATAAGTATTAAGGTAGATATAAAGGTATATACATTATTATATTTTAAGGCACCATGCCATAGACTACCTAGAAGTTTTTCATAAGTCTTCTATGATCCCTAAATCTTTGACGACCATAATTTGTAGGGTTGTTGAGTTTGTCTTGTTGCAGCTCTCAAATCCCAACGTTTTTTAACCTCAGCCAGTAATATAGGAGTATTAAAGTAACAAGCATTGTAGTATGTATCAGCCCCTAATCCTTATTCTGTTCCCTTTCCTCTGTTGCATTTCTGCTGTTCTGTTTACAAGTAGTGATTGATAGGTTCATTTATGTTTCTCAAAACACTATCTCATTTAGATATATATTCCTGGCTTTAATCCCTTTTTGAATGTTCTCAGGCTCCCCATTTAAGATTAATAGGGTTATAAGAAGATAATTTTCAAGTCTACTTACCACTTCTAATATTTACTTTTTTGGGGAGGGAGGATAGATGGAAATATAATTTGTTTTTTTCTATTTATAATATACCCTCTTTGAATTGCTAAGGAATTCCAACTAGGCTATCTTTCTGGCCCCTTCAGTAACATCTCCCCAAAAAGTAGTTGATATATTTTCCTTTTCAGAACTTACCTTGTCAGGTGGGGGCTTGTTTGGGAGACTTTTAAGTGCTGTAAATCTAGTTACAGATTTTAGGGGTCACTATTAAAGCTGGTGAGATTTAATCCTTCTTGAATCATCATTCTTATTAAAAGTTTTAATTTTGACAGTTTCATATGCAGTGTATATATTTTTATGTGTATTGAACAGAAAAACAGCACATGAGTACATACATGTACCTGAGCACAAGAATATAGTTTAAATTAATCTATTTTTAGGGGTAGAAGTATTCTTAGGATCAATAATAAAAGACATATCAGTTAACATTTTTCTTAATGCTGTAGTAGTTCTCGAAGTTGCACATATAATTCAAACACACTAAATACAACAAGTCTTAGAGGCATTCCCAAGTCCAGTACTGTCCAGTAGACATGTTGAGAGAAATGTGCTCTGCCATATGGTAGTTGCTGTTTAAAATTCTGGCTAGAGTAACTGAGGAGCTGAATTTATTGTTTTAAATTTAAATACCCATCTGTAAGAACCATGGAACCACATAAGAGAGTAAAGATTATTGGTTCATGGGAGGGTCACAAAATATAACCAGTGTTCCTAGATACTGAATGTCCTAAAAGACCCAAATACCCTAAGAGTTAACTTACTAACTGTAAGATGACAGTGTGTGGTGGTGCAGATGCTGGAGTTGGCTGCCATTTGTACTATGAACCTTCATTTCAGATGTTGCACATTTCAAGACCTTGCATGCTTTTTCTTCCTCAGGCCAACATGCTATCCTAAAGCTGAGATCACAAGGCTCTCTGCTTCTCAGATTCGGAACCTCAATCCTGTTTTTGGAGGATCTGGACCAGCTCTCACAGGACTTCGTAATTTAGGAAATACTTGTTACATGAACTCAATACTGCAGTGCCTATGTAACGCTCCACATTTGGCTGATTATTTCAACCGAAACTGTTACCAGGATGATATTAACAGGTGAAGAAATTTCATACTTTTTTGCAATACAATAGTAAAAGGGTGATCTAACCACACTTCCTTACCACCCAGTTCCAGAGAAGTCAAATTAGGAAAAGGGAAAATGTCTTTATTCTTAAAAAACACATGAGAAAAACCTCCTCTGATTGGTAAAGGACAGACAGGAGAGGAGCGCTGCAGGAAAGCAAGACCCTCACTGCCAGAAACTGGAACCTGTTGGTGAGGAGGAGACAGTGCGAGTCTGGGAGCCAAACAGAAACAAGGAATCAGAGGAAGGCTCAGATGAGTATTTGGTAATTGGTCTGTGAATAAATATTTCAGAGTAAGGTTATAGTATGTGAGTAGTTTAATGGTAACATCAAGAACCCACTGTTCCTTGACTTTTTACAATTTCCTGTATTGCTTTTTTGTAATTTTAATTGTATTTACAAAGGTCGAATTTGTTGGGGCATAAAGGTGAAGTGGCAGAAGAGTTTGGCATAATCATGAAAGCCCTGTGGACAGGACAGTATAGATGTATCAGCCCAAAAGACTTTAAAATCACCATTGGCAAGATCAATGACCAGTTTGCCGGATACAGCCAGCAAGATTCACAAGAACTGCTTCTGTTCCTAATGGATGGTCTCCATGAAGATCTAAATAAAGTAAGAAGTGTGATTTTTTCATTTGCCAAAAGACTCTTTAGGGTGCTCAGCACTGTAATTCACAATTAGTGGGCTTGTTCAGTGCTAATTGATTCAGATGTAGTGACACTGTCCTCTAAGGCATGGAACTGTAAAACATGTATCCCATTGGTCTAATATTTGAAAAGAAGTATATATGATTTTTATTTTCCAAAATGTTAACAGGTTGTATTATTGAGAGAAGTTGTAAATGTTAAAATAGTTGTTGGAGATACTGTGTGTGTGACCCATATGTATGAGCAAGTAAAATCATAAATATGATTTTATGAAAAGATTAGCTATAGACAGCCTAAACAGCTTCATTGTATATTTTATTTATATATGACTGCATGTTTTATATGTATTATATATTCTGTATATATTATTATACTATATTTTTACACCTTCTTCTAAAATATGAATTTTTCCATGTAATCAAATGATTCATGTGAGAAGTTTTATTGAGGCATGTATCTCTACATAAATGACCAATCTCTGTTTGTATACTCTGGCTTCTTTTTAGCAACAAGCTGTTCTCTCTCTTTCAATACCTTTGGGATTAGCATTCTTACCACTTAATGTATATATACACATATGCACACATATGTATATTTATGGAAATACATGTGTACACACACATGGCACTATATACATATATATAGAACTATATATACACACACATAAACATGGAAGTTTTTATGTGTATGTGGAAATACATAAAATACAGTATGTGTAAGTGTGTATTCCTCTTTTAGCCTAAGACAAGTAACATCTGTCTAGATGTAGCCCTAATTCCCAGCTATTTGTGGGATGTCTTCTCTTTACAAAACCAGACTTTTGACCTTTTAAAATAAAAATTAAATTTCAACAAGTCACATTCTTTTGATAAAGTGGGTTTTTGGTTTTTTTGGGAGGGTTTTTTGGCTAGATTTTTTTGCATCACTTAATGAGTTCAGAACTCCTTTATGAAAAGAGGCACGAGTTTCTCCAAATCTGCAAAATGTTTGTATTTAATATAGTCTTTCAATTTTATATCTGAATGTTAACTTTGAGATATTAATATCGAGTTTAATATCTTATTTCCAGGCTGATAATAGAAAGCGACATAAAGAAGAAAATAATGATCATCTTGATGACTTTAAAGCTGCAGAACATGGTTGGCAGAAACACAAGCAGCTCAACGAGTCTATAATTGTTGCACTTTTCCAGGGTCAATTCAAGTCCACAGTACAGTGCCTCACCTGTCACAAAAAGTCTAGGACATTTGAGGCCTTCATGTACTTGTCTCTGCCACTAGCATCCACAAGTAAATGTACATTACAGGTGAGTTTGAGAAAAAATAATTTGTTGAATAAAAATGCTGTTTATATGCTTATGGAGGCCTACTTTATTGAAAGCAATTTATTTCTGTCCTTTAACCCTATAAATATTTTGTAGGTAAAACTCACATAAATTCTACTTTAATTAGGCCTACGTAGATTAGAAAGTTAAAAAATTTTTCCATTTTAAAAGCTATTTTCCTATTAAATATTCTTTCAGAGTTGATCAGTAATATATTTAAAGCTTGTATTTTGAAGAAGATTTTTAAAAGTTAATTTGGACAATTATATGTTGACTTCAATTAGGTATACTTTTTATAAATTTACTCTAGGTGGGGATATCAAAGAAATATCCTGTTTGCCATACAACAGCAAGGTGATTTAGATGGCTTGTTGATACCTTCAGGGTTTGCCTCCTTGAGAATGTAATTCTTCCTGTAAGACCTGTGAGCGTGGAAGAGGTAGAGATGGCCAGGCTGTGCGCCTTGAGGACGCGCAGTGCTTCTTCCCTCCTCCACTGGGGGCGCTCACCACTCACCACACTCTCATCATGGTCGGCTCCCCTGCTTTCCTCACTAGCTCTTACACGGGGGAGTTTTGTTCCAATTGACCCTGGCATCCCCCATGCCTGGCAGAGTAACTTACTGAATAGGTGCTCAGTGATACTGTGCTGAAGAAAGGAATTAATGAGTATCTGCTGCTTGTTTTTGCCTTCAGGATTGCCTTAGGTTATTTTCCAAAGAAGAAAAGCTCACAGATAACAACAGGTTTTACTGCAGTCATTGCAGAGCTCGGAGGGATTCTCTAAAAAAGATAGAGATCTGGAAGCTGCCACCTGTGCTTTTAGTGCATCTGAAACGGTAAAGGGGACAGACTTTTCTACCTGTTTATTACAATTTGGATGAAGAAATACTGAGTCCTTCATTCCAAGTCATTTTGTTGTCCTGCTCGCTGAGGATGCCTAACAAAGGAAGATTACCCGCTTAGGGGGAGCTCTGGGGACACAGGCGACACTGAGACCCTAGTTTGCCTTAGTGTTCACGGGAACAGCAAGAGGGCAGCACCGTGCCTTCATGTAATTCCATCTTTAAACATCAGTGAAACTAAACTATTGCATTTCAAATATAAAAATTTTAAATCATTACAAAACATAAAGTTGATAATGTATAAAAATAATGTTTTACATTATATCTCTAACAGATTAGATAAAATTGATCAAACAGTAAACTAAAAAAGGTGTCATCCTATGATAAAAACGAAGTATGATTTTTTTTTAAGTAATTGTAAAGATAAAATATTAAGGATCCCATTGCTGAGTACAGATACAGTTTTGTCCAGATTTTTCCAGCCCATGAAAAAGATCTCGCCCTACAGGAGTGGGGGGAATAGTGGTGAGGGTGTGAAACATGTCCCAGGTCTTTTGCTCTGATTCTTTTGTCTTTATATAAATCTGTCTGTGGAATGAAAACTTCAGGTCCTTATTTTGAGAAACTTCATAAAAGGAATTTATATCTTTTTCTTGAGAGATGTAATGTTTCCAAAAAAGCATTTCTGTTTTAATTTTTTTGATTCATCTTGTATTATGGGAGATTCTCAGGCACTTACTTAATGTTAATTTCAATATTGACATGTTCAGATTCCTCTTGTGTGTATTTTCTAACCAAAGCTTATTACATGAGTTGTCCTTTTCCTCTTGGGGGTTATGGAGGTATAGATAAAAGTCTACATATGGTACAAGTTTGTTCTGTCAAAATTTTTAATGCTGCATATTACTCTCGGAGAATATCTAAAAATGTAAATGGCTCAGAATTCAGTTTTTGAAAAAATAATTTTGAAATAACCATATTACACCAACCAAAATATCAGTATTTTGGTAGAAGCAGAATATGACAGGATGATAGAATGCCATTATAAGTTTCCCTTGCTATCTGAAAGTAGAGCCTTCTTGTGAAACCTTTTGTAAGTTGAAATGGTATAAAGTGAAGAAGCAATTACTGTTAATTCACATGGGAAAATTTTTGTGCATCCTCTGACCTCAAAACTAACCCCTTAGGCTTTTCTGATCCCGAGACCCATCTTGCTAACTGATAATACAAAACAGCGACAGAGCACAAGTGCCCACAGATACAGTGGCTTGACACGGAGTTGTAGCTTCTAGGGAAGGAGCAGGCCGCTCTGGCTGCTCAGGGCGCCCGCCGCCGCTGTAACCGCGGGCTGAGTGCTCTTTTCACTTTCCGCCTCTTATCATAAAAGCGAAAATCCTCCTCAGATTTCCTCCAGTTAGTGAAAGGTCTTTCATCAAAGTGAAATGGCGTAAGTGGGGGTGATGCCTTCATTTCGGTCACTAGTCTACACACCTGTAATTCCCAGCCCTAATCTCCCCAAAATGCAAGCATAAATCTAGAGCAGCTCTCCTCAGTCTTCTCTCCGTACTTTTGTGGTGATTAGCATTATAAACATGAGCTTCCAGAACTTTTTACCTTTGTGGAAGACTCATCTAACAGTTCTAGGTGACCTGGCTATATGGAAACCAAGGGGTGGCTCTACCTCTAACACCCCAGCTGTTTGACCTTGGGCAACTCCTTTAATATCTATGCACTGAAGTTCCCTCATTTGTAAAATGGAAATGAAACCAAATATCTTTAACAGGTCCCTCCACCACAAAAATTCTGAGCAGGCGCTTGAATGGATTTTATGAACCTTGTTGAAAATCTAGATGGTTTATGAATAAATTAGGATTCATTCTGATGGCTTTGGTCTGCCCCTTTAACTGCTGTAATATTTCGCTCTGCAGTTTTTCCTATGATGGCAGGTGGAAGCAAAAATTGCAAACATCTGTGGACTTCCCGTTAGAAAATCTTGACTTGTCTCAGTATGTTATCGGCCCAAAGAACAATTTGAAGAAATATAACTTGTTTTCTGTTTCAGTAAGTATCTCATTGAACTAAATACTTTTTCCTTTGAAGCAAACTAAAAAAAGCAGGAGTTTCAAGTAGCTCCTTACCTCATAGAAAAGTAACAATATAAGGCTTTGAAACTGACATATTTTAAATAATTATATTTGAATTGATTTTCAATCTCATTTGGCACAGAATCACTACGGTGGGCTGGATGGCGGCCACTACACTGCCTATTGTAAAAATGCAGCAAGACAGCGGTGGTTTAAATTTGATGATCATGAAGTGTCTGATATCTCCGTTTCTTCTGTGAAGTCTTCGGCAGCTTATATCCTCTTTTATACTTCACTTGGACCACGAGCAACTGATGTAGCCACGTAAGGAGAAGTAGGTTATAAGCTAGTTATCTGTTAAGAGGCTGAGTAACACAACTCCTGAAATGCTTATAAAGATACTGGATGGCTCTAGCTCGCCATTTAGAGGGATTCTAGGACAGCGGGAATTGTGTTACTATTGCCATACATTTTAGGTCAGTGCTATTATCAAAAACTGACTAATAACATTTAACAAGTACTGCAGTAAGCATTCCTTACAGGTACCATTTATTTCAAAACAACCTTTTTAGTTTGCTCCAAAGTTAAAGTAATTAACCAGCTAAGCATTATTATTCTACTGGCCTAAACCAAGGTATCCTTTATTTTCCCTTTCACTGTTACGGCCTTTTTACATTTCTAAATCCCAGCTTGATCTACAGATACTCAAGAACGATGTAAAGCGGATAGGAATGTACGTGTACATATTTATTGACCACTTGCACATCAAATCAATGTACATAGTATATGTTGTGCGTGGTGAGGCCTAGAACTCAGAGGGTCGCCTTTTGTTTTCCTTTGGCCTATTCTGAGTGAGTGCAGTGCTTTCTTAGGGAGATGACAGGGCAAACCTATTTTTTTGTTGGCTTTGGGCTGTATTTGTGCACTAAATCTTTATTCTAAAAAATAAATGGAAACTTTCTTTAATTTTTTAAAAATGAGAACTTTCATTTACAACTACATTAAACTCTTAATGAGAAAAATGATTTAAAACCCTGTGTCTGTCTTTAGTTTTATATTATCAAACATAAGACAGTAGAACTATGGATTTTATACATACACACATACTGTTTAGCCTGCTACACTGACTTAAAATTTAGTTCACTTACCCTATTGCATCAGGACATAATTCCACTCTTCTTCAGCCTGGCCTAGAATTGCATATGGCACTTAAATCTCTCAGAGTTGGGAGTCAAAGTAAGATACTACAACCCCCAGACTCATTCTGTCAGGAGGAGTAAAGTCTTAGGGTTGAGATAAAAAGGGATAGGAGTCAAGCATGGTTGCAGTGCGAACTGCATTATGAACCACAGCTTTACAAAGTGGCATATTAAAAGGATAGAGAAACTCAGAATTTATCATTTACCTCAGGGACTCGCCTACAGATGAAGTCAATAAAAATACTCCATATAAAAATAAGAGTCTAAAGGTACTTCTTAAGATGTCACCATTAGTGGATTCCCAGGGAAAAGATGGAAAGGATGGGTTTTGAATTTGAACTTGATAACTTTTCATGTTCTGCAGTTAGTCTAAGAGACTTGTAGCTTCTTGGCTAAATTATTTGATCAATTAAATATTTCAAATAATATTCTTAAGCTCACAGAGCCACCTGAAAACAGTTATTTTGGTTTAGCTTCATGAAGCATCTTTGGAAAATAATTTGTTGTCTATATATGAGATAGTCTATGAGAAAAGTCACCCTAATAAACAGTAAATTTTGAAGCCCAAACTCAATGCATAATCTGCCAGGCTTTGAAAGGCCCCCATCCATTACCATTGTATCCTTTTCATGCTGCCTTTTTCAGTGGGCCAGGACTTATTTTCTTTGCTGTAGACATACTGTATGAAAAATTATATAACATGCCAGAAAGACTTCAAGATGTCAGTGATGCAAATAAGTTGCAAGAGTTTAATGACAAAGCAAAATTTACGTACCAGTTTCTCATTGCTTGTTTTTCAGTTTTCAGGAAACACCATTTTTCCTAGTTCTTACGTTTTTGTATAGGTATTGAAAAGGACTGGCAGCTGTAGAACAGGAGATAGGTTGTAGCTGTTCGCACTAAAGTACTGGAATCTCACTGACTCGCATGTCATCAAAGCTGTACCAGGCGTGAGTCACTGAGTTCTTGCAGAAAGCAGTGTAGTGGCCACCGTCCAGATCACCAAAGTGGCTCTAGGGGAGGAAGGCATGTCAGACTTAGTATTCACCTGTGAATTAACTAACAACTGGAACAAAAAGTGTAGGGCCAAGACATATTTTTCATAATCGTCCCTATAATTAAAAGGAAGTGATAATTTGTTCGATTAAATCATACATAGAACCTGACTGCTATATTGTTTTTCAATTCATTGAATTGCTTATATATTGTACCCACTAACTATATAACAGTTTGTGAATGAAATAGGGTAGTATTTGGCGGCATCTAATATTTATCAGTTAATATTGAGCACTTACTGTATATAGACTATTAAACATTAAAAGAAAAAAAGATAGTCATCTTTCCTAAATGAGCATATAGTTCAGCTTTGAAGACAGGCTAAGATAGACATGAGAAGAAGCATTGAACACTGGGACAAGGTATCTAAACAACTGCATTTTGCTACCACACAGTTGAGGGGCCTCCATAGCAACAACCCCTCGGACCTTTGGATCCTTCAAGGAACCTGCGCTGTTCTCTGTCCCAGGCCTTTCTAACCCAGCAAAGGGATGTTCAAACAAAGACACTGGAGAGCCTCACCTCCCAGAAGGTGGTGTGGTGTAGATCAGGGATTGACGAACCATTTGCCCATGGGCCAGATCCAGCCCGCTGCCTGTTTTTATAAGGCTGGTGAGTCAAGAGTGCATTTTATACTTTTAAATGTTTGGGAGAAAAAAAATATATTTTGTGATGTGTGAAATGCATATGAAATTCAAATTTCAGCATCCTTGAATAAAGTTTTATGGGAACACAGACATACTCATTCGTTTTATGTTTTTCAGTTGCTGCTTTCACACAACAGTGAAGTTGAATAGTAACAGAGGCCATATGGCCTGCAAAGCCTAAAACATTTATCATCTGACCTTGTACCGAATAAGTCTGCTGACTCCTGTTGTACAGGGAAGAAAATGGATTTGTAAAGTCAATTCCAACTGAATTCAGTTCTAAGACTAACACTGACCTTAAGGAAATGATTTAACCTTTCTGAGCTTTAATTCCCTCATCTACTAAAATTGGGTAATAAGACCTGTCCTGTCTTATACAGCTGTTGGCCAGTATGTCTTATATTACAGAGCCAGCACATCGGAGGACTCTATAAACATTGCCTTAGGTCTTCATCTTCCCCATCTCTCCTCTTAGATGGTAGATGTGCAAAGCTGACATGTAAAGAATCCAGGCTCTGGTTCTGGTCTTTGCCACGTGACCTCAAGCTGATGTACTTCAGCTTCCTTATTTATAAAATGGTGCCCATAATAGTGTAACATAATTAGGTTGAGAAAAACAAAGCATCTGGTGGATATGTAGTGCCCAGATGATGAAGGTAGTGTTCTGAAGTAATTACACAGACCACAGCTGGAGTATTATGTTCAGTTTTGATGACTAATGTTAAAAAAAAATTGACAGAAGAGGGAGGGTGAAGTATCTTTCTAGACTTCCATTTCCAGCAATTATGGCAGGCAGTTAGCCCGAAAGCCTTAGTCACAAAACCGTAAGGAAAGTTGGATAAAGCCTGGTAAACACCTCTTGAAATGTGTGACTGCCTTTATACATTGCATAGTGAGACTAATCCCCAGGGGCCAAAAACAGTGGAAATAAAAGAGTAGCATGATGTGTGGTTAATGCTGTGACTGCCTGGGAATAAAGACAGTTCCTAGTCTCTTGAACCAAGGTGTGTAGGTTTTAATAAGGTTGCACCATGAGAGGTGGTAGTCTTAAATCCCTGCAAGGTGAGGAGTTGGACTGAAATCTACACACATACCCAGGACTCTTAAAGAGAGTCACCCTCAAAATAATAAATTTGGTGAGTGTGGTGGGTTGGGAATGGTTATCCATCCTCTAGTGCTTGTGTTAGCTGGGCTTTGGGTGCACAGAATAAAAGTCATTCCTGGGAATTTGTTACCACACTTTGACTTCTCATTAATTTGGGATTCAAATTCAGACTGCCTGTGTGGTCTTTAATTTTTCCATTAAATTATTCAAGAATCAAATTTTTGAAGTGCTTGGCAGAAGGAAAGAGATTTACTTTCTGGATTGATGCACCTGAAATCAGGCTGTGCAGGATACCCACATATAAAAGCTGTGATGTTGAGCTCACAGTTCAAACTTACAGAACACAGTAAGAGTCAAAAGGCAATAAATAACAAGACTGAACCACCAAGGACTTGAGATAACTGAATTAATAAAAAGAAACTACAAAGAATATATATTTAAAATTGTAGGCATTTAAGAGAAGGAAGCTAACTTAAATCAAGACAGAACTTCTAAAAATAAAAAATCCTTGATATTAAAATTTTAGTGTAGAGATAAAATAGTACATAGAATTGAAGAAAGAATGGACAAACTGTTCACTGACAGTGAAAATGAAACTGAGGAAATTAACCTGAATGCAGTAGTGATGGAATATTGAGAGAAGATTCAGTATATGTCTTGGAGAAGTTCTAGAAGAAAACAGTATAGGAGCAAGACATTAAAAGTGATAGTGACTGAAAATGATGAATGAAAGACATAAATCTTCAAATACAGGTAATATAATAAACCAAGGAAATAAACATTGCAGGACAATAAAAGCAAAGAAAAAAAATCTTAAAAGCAACCAGAAAGAAAAGATTATTCACAAAAGAATGACAACCTGATGGTAGAATATCTCCACGGCAGCCATAGAAACCAGAAATAATAACTTGAAAATGATGAAAGAAAACTCTTAATCTAGAATTTGTTTTCTATTAAATTCTTCAACAATCAAAGTGAACTAAATCAGTCAAAGACTGGGAGACTAGACTAACAGACTCTCACTGAAAAATCTGAAATATATCCCACACAAATAAATGAAATTGGATAGAAGTGATATGTAAGAGACTGGTTAGCAAAAAACTTGGTAAAGATCCTGGTAAATCTAAACCAACGTGAAGTTACCCATGGTAAATAATGTCTACTTTAGAGGTTGTAGGGTAAATTGCAGTAATTCCAAATCTCTCGCCTGGCCTTAGCCCACTTAACATAAAGCACTGCAGCTTCTTGCAGCCTCTGGGGCAAGGGGTGGGCTGTTCTTTTCTCCACTCTGTCGTGTAATTGATCTGGCACCTGTCAGTCCTTCCGGAAGGGGCGGTGGAAAGGTGAGCCGGTGCTGTGACTGCAAGAGATGGAGCCAGGCCGGGAACAGGCTTCTCCCTGAAGCCACAGAGGTTGTGTAGTAAAAAGTTAAAACCAAAATGCTGAAAAACAGTTAACAGTAGTTCAGTTACCAGAATTACAGTATTCTAAAAGCCTTCCATTTACTTGAGAGGAGCATATAGGGATCCTAATTAACTTTAGGCTTTAAGTATGGAAGCCAGTGTTTTAAGGTAATTTCAAAAGAATCTAAATAAAATGTATAAACTCCAAAGCTATAGAGGCAAATTTTAAGCTATTAATTTAGTAGTAGGCAAGAAAAATGGGGGAAATGACTAGACAAATCAGATTAACATCAAGCACACAAGATGACTACAAAGAAAAATCCACAAGTACTACCACTTGAAATGCATGGAAATGTACTGAACTTACGAGATTGACAGATTGAATTTCTAAAATCCAGTTTGAAATTCGACACCGTCTAACATTCAGATCTTGGAATATACTGAATTTAAAGGGATGGAAAAAAAGATCCAGGAGAGTAAACTACACCAGGAGAAAGCTGGAGCAGCTATATAAATGTCAGTTAGGAATGAAGTTGAAGACAAAAGGCATTATAAGTGATAGAAAGAGACACTTCATAATGAAAAAGTTTTAAGATACCAGAAGAATCCCAAACTGCTACGCATCTAATAGATTTAAGAAAAATCGAAGACTAGGGAAATTTTGACAAGTCTATCACCATATTACATATAATTATATGTATTTATGTATTATGTGTTCATGTATCTAAGATAATAACCAAATTGTATTTATCCCAGCAATACAAGGATAGTAAAATTAGAAACTCTGGAACTCTAATTGGCCATATTAACAGGTTAACAAGTGTTCAGGGGAGCCATTGGATCTCAATTACTATGGAAAAAAAGATATAGTAAAATTCAACACCTTTACAAACAGGCATAAAAACTGTTACCAAAAACAATAGAAGGAAGTATTCATAACCTGATAAGCATAGCTATAAAAGCTTATTTTTTATTAGTCCCTTTAAAATCAAGAAAAAAACATTTCAACACCTTTCAACTCTCAACTAGTCAAACAAAAAGAAACTAGTATAGAGAGAGCTTTGAATAACACAAGTTTAACTCTCATGACATAAAGAACCTGGCTCCTGATAAGTAGGAATACACAAGTCTCAACAAATATGAAAGAACTAGTTACATGCAGATCATAATCTTGAACACAATACTATAAGATTAGCAGTTGTCTTGGCTGCGGGTTTCAGCCCCAGGCAAGTTCACTATGGATTCGATGAGGCTGAGAAATGACAACGGAATGTTCTTGGGGTACAAGGGTTTATACCCAGCTTTATTTTCATGGCAGTTGGTCAAGCACTAGAATCATGTCTGCATCCAGCAGTCTGCAGGTCCTTAATCTACCTCCATCTCTGCCTCTGCCCAAACTACCGGGCAGAGTTCTTTATATAGTGACTCAGTCAATAACAGCGCATGGCCTACGGATGTGGAAGCAGTAGCCTAGTAGCAGGCCAGTTACATCATCAAGTAGTTTAGGTTCAGGTGAGGATGCAGACCATAGGAACTTCAATTTTCCCCACAGCAGTCAATACAAAAAGTTACCCTCCCAAAATGCCTATACTTTTGTAAACGTAAAAAACTAAAATAACATATTACAGTAAATAAATTATAGCATAAATTATATAAAGAGACAGAGGCGCTAAACAACATTATTAGAACACATGGACCTAACGGACATCTACAGAACACTCCATCCAAAAGCAACAGGATACACATTCTTCTCAAGTGCACATGGAACATTTTCAAGAATATATCATATACTAGGCCACAAAAAGAACCTCAGTAAATTCAAAAAGATTGAAATTGTACCAACCAGCATCTCAGATCACAAAGGTATGAAACTAGAAATAAATTACACAAAGAAAATGAAAAAGCCCACAAACACATGGAGGCTTAATAACATGCTCCTAAATAATCAATGGATCAATGACCAAATAAAAACAGATCAAGCAATATGTGGAGACAAATGACAACAATAATTCAATACCACAAAATCTGTGGGATGCAATGAAGGCCATGCTAAGAGGGAAATATGTTGCAATACAGGCCTACCTGAGGAAAGAATAATCCCAAATGAACAGTCTAAACTCACAATTAATGAAACTAGAAAAGGAAGAACAAATGAGCCCCAAAGTCACTAGAAGGAGGGACATAATAAAGATTAGAGCATAAATAAATAAAATTGAGAAGAATAAAACAATAGAAAGAATCAATGAAAGCAGGAGCTGGTTCTTCAAGAAAATAAACAGAATAAACCCTTAGCCAGACTTATCAAGAAAAAAAGAGAGTCTACACACATAAACAGAATCAGAAATGAGAAAGGAAAAATCAGTATGGACACCACAGAAATACAAAGAATTATGAGAGAATATTATGAAAAATTACATGGTAACAAACTGGATAACCTAGAAGAAATAGACAACTTTCTAGAAAACTACAACCTTCCAAGGCTGACCCAGGAAGAAACAGAAAATCTGAACAGACCAATTACTAGCAAAGAAATTGAACTGGTAATCAAAAAACTACCTAAGAACAAAACTCCTGGATC
Source organism: Phataginus tricuspis (assembly GCA_029783875.1). Taxonomy (NCBI): domain Eukaryota; kingdom Metazoa; phylum Chordata; class Mammalia; order Pholidota; family Manidae; genus Phataginus; species Phataginus tricuspis. Next base: position 7,830,049 of record JAQQAC010003584.1, on the reverse strand, counting down.
AGATGGATTCACTGCTGAATTTTATCAAACATTTAGTGAAGACCTAATACCCATCCTCCTTAAAGTTTTCCAAAAAGTAGAAGAGGAAGGAATACTCCCAAACTTATTCTATGAACCAACATCACTTTAATACCAAAACTAGGCAAAGACACCACAAAAAAGAAAATTACAGACCAGTATCCCTGGATGAACACAGATGCAAAAATAGTCAACAAAATATTAGCAAACCGAATTCAAAAATATATCAAGAGGATCATACACCATGATCAAGTGGGATTCATCCCAGGGATGCAAGGATGGTACAACATTCGAAAATCCATCAACATCATCCACTACATCAACAAAAAGAAGGACAAAAACCACATGATAATCTCCATAGATGCTGAAAAAGCATTTGACAAAATTCAACACTCATTCGTGATAAAAACTGTCAACAAAATGGGTATAGACGGCAAGTACCTCAACATAAAGGCCATATATGACAAACCCAAGGCCAACATTATACTTAACAGTGAGAAGCTGAAAGCTTTTCCTTTACGATTGGGAACAAGACAAGGATGCCCACTCTCCCCACTTCTACTCAATATAGTTCTGGAGGTCCTAGTCATGGCAATCAGACAACACAAAGAAATAAAAGGCATCCAGATTGGCAAGGAAGAAGTTAAACTGTCCCTGTTTGCAGATGACATGATATTGTACATAAAAAACCCTAAAGACCGGGAATATGGCGTCGTGAACGGACTAGCAGAAAAATTCCTCCCAACATTATATTTATTCACGAAAATACAGCAAATACAACTATCCCTAAAAGAGAGACCAGAATACACAGGAAAGTGCACAGCGTACAGCTACACCTGTGAGAACTTGGCAGCCGGTGAGGCGGACGGGCGGCGATCCGGTGGGACTGAGCGCTCCCCCCCCAGAGCTCTGGCGGCCAGACACGCCGGACAGAGGACTCGGCACCCGACGAGGCGGGACAGAAACACGATCCAGCGAGACGAGAGCGCCCCTGCACCCCAGCACTCCGGCGGGAGTCTCGGCAAGGCGGGTAAGGTACGGAGCCGCGAGCAGACCGAGTGCTCCTCTCCCCCAGCGCTCCGGCGGGAGGAGAGGATTCAGAGCCGGGAGGGAGTGGAAGTCTGCGCCCGGAGCGCCGACACACGGCCTGCGGTGTAGCGGAGATTGGAGAGACAGAGGGCACAGGGTCCCAGCCGGGAACGTGCAAGTTGCCCGCGGCAGGCTCCGGGAAGGAAAAAGAAAGGAGAAAAAGGGGAAGAAAAGCGCGCGCTCTACCTCAGTGGTCTTAAAGAGACAGGAGCTCAGTAGAGGGGCCGGATAGCCCCGCGAACTGAGCCCAGCATGCTGGGAGTCCTGGGGAGCTTTGGACCCCGTAGCTGGCGACTGGGAAAGAGTGCCCGCCATTGAGACCCCCACGGAGATCAACAGCTTCCCATTGTTTCCAACCCAGCCAGAACTATAGTGGCGCTGGAATAGTGGAGCAACAGCGCCACCTACAGCACTCGCGCAGAACCCACGCCCGGTGGCTTTTTTTTGTTTTTTGTTTTTTGTTTTTTCTCCCCTTTCTTTTCCTTTTTTTCTTTCCCTCTCTTTCAACAGCCTCCCATCCATTCTCACCCGGCCACAGATTTAAAGGGCCGTGTGGAGCGATGTGGCCGCGGCTCTGGAATAGCGGAGCAATAGCGCCACCTACAGCATTCGCACAGAAACCACCCCCGGTGGGCTTTTTGGTGTTTTTTTTTGTTTTGTTTTTTTGTTTTGTTTTGTTTTGTTTTGTTGTTCTTCTTGCTGTTTTCTTTTAGGTGTTGCTGCCTTTTCTTTTTCTTTCTTTTCTTTTCCCTTCTCTCTCTCTCCTTTTACTTTTATATTATTAGTAGAAATCTCTTTTTTTTCTTGTCTCTCCTTTCTTATCTCTCCTTGCTACCAACAACCAATTCTATAGTCATGAGAAGACAGAAGAATATGATACAGACAAAGCTTCAGACAAATACCACCCCAGAGAAAGAATCTGGAGAAATGGACATTCACAGTCTTCCAGAAAAAGAATTCAGAATAAAAGTCATAGCCATGCTGACGGATCTACAGAAAAATGTGCAAGAGCTGAGGGAGGAAGTGAGGGAAGTGAGGAAAGACAATGCAGAAATGAAACAAGCCATCGAAGGGCTCAACAGCAGATTGAATCAGGTTCAAGACACGATCAAGGAATTACAAGACAGGGACCAGGAATACAAAGAAGCTGAGGCAGAGAGAGATAAAAGGATCTCTAAGAATGAAAGAATATTAAGAGAACTCTGTGACCAATCGAAGCGGAGCAATATTCGCATTATAGGAGTACCAGAGGAAGAAGAGAGAGAAAAAGGGATAGAAAGTGTCTTTGAAGAAATAATTGCCGAAAACTTCCCCACGCTGGGGAAGGAAATAGTCTCACAGTCCACGGAAGCCCACAGATCTCCCAACACAAGGGACCCAAAGAAGACAACACCAAGACACATAATAATCAAGATGGCAAAGATCAAAGACAAGGACAGAGTATTAAAGGCAGCTAGAGAGAGGAAAAAGATCACCTACAAAGGAAAACCTATCAGACTGTCATCAGACTTCTCAACAGAAACCTTACAGGCCAGAAGAGAATGGCATGATATATTTAACATAATGAAACAGAAGGGCCTCGAACCAAGAATATTGTATCCAGCACGATTATCATTTAAATATGACGGAGGGATTAAACAATTTCAAGACAAAAGAAAGTTGAGAGAGTTTGCCACCCATAAACCACCACTACCGGATATCTTAAACGGACTGATCTAGAGGGAAACACCCCTAAGGCTAAAAAGATGTCACCAGAGAAAATAAAAGCATAGCAAAGAAAGCAGACCACCCAAATACTAACTAAAGGCAAAGAATAAAACACCTAATATATAAAGAAAGGAGGAGGAAGAATAGGAAGGGAGAGATAAAGAAACATCAGACGGCGTACACAATAACTTAACAAGAAAGTTAAGTTAGATTCTTAGATAGTAAAGAAGCAACCCTTGAACCTTTGGTAACCACGAATCTAAAGCCTGCAATGGCAATAAGTACATATCTATCAATAATCACCCTAAATGTAAATGGACTGAATGCACCAATCAAAAGACACAGAGTAACAGAGTGGATAAAAAAGCAAGACCCATCTATATGCTGCTTACAAGAGACTCACCTTAAACCCAAAGATATACACAGACTAAAAGTGAAGGGATGGAAAAAAATATTTCAAGCAAACAACAAAGAGAAAAAAGCAGGTGTTGCAGTACTTGTATCAGATAAAATAGACTTCAAAATGAAGAAAGTAGCAAGAGATAAAGATGGACATTACATAATGATAAAGGGGTCAGTCCAACAAGAAGATATAACCATTATAAACATATATGCACCCAACACAGGAGCATCAGCATATGTGAAACAAATACTAACAGAAGTGAAGGAGGAAATAGACAGCAATGCAATAATTCTAGGAGACTTTAACACGCCACTCACTCCAAAGGATAGATCAACCAGGCAGAGGATAAGTAAAGACACAGAGGCACTGAACAACACACTAGAACAGATGGACCTAACAGACATCTACAGAACTCTACACCCAAGAGCAGCAGGATACACATTCTTCTCAAGTGCACATGGAACATTTTCCAGAATAGACCACATTCTAGGCCACAAAAATAACCTCAGTAAATTCAAAAATATTGAAATCTTACCAACCAACTTCTCAGATCACAAAGGTATAAAATTAGAAATAAATTTCAGAAAGAAATCAAAAAGGCTCACAAATACATGGAGACTTAACAACATTCTCCTAATGAATCAATGGGTTAACGACCAAATCAAAACAGAAATCAAAGAATATATGGAGACTAATGACAACAATAACATAAAGCCACAACTTCTGTGGGACGCAGCGAAGGCAGTCTTAAGAGGAAAGTACATTGCAATCCAGGCCCATTTAAAGAAGGAAGAACATTCCCAAATGAACAGTCTAAGGACACAATTATTGAAATTGGAAAAAGAAGAACAAATGAGGCCCAAAGCTACCAGAAGGAGAGACATAATAAAGATCAGAGAAGAAATAAATAAAATTGAGAAGAATAAAACAATAGAAAAAATCAATGAAACCAAAAGCTGGTTCTTTGAAAAAATAAACAAAATAGATAAACCCCTAGCCAGACTCATTAAGAGAAAAAGAGAATCTACACACATAAACAGAATCACAAATGAGAAAGGAAAAATAACGATGGACCCCACAGAAATACAAAGAATTATAAGAGAATATTACAAGCATCTATATGCCAACAAGCTGCAAAACCTAGAAGAAATGGACAACTTCTTAGAAAAATACAGCCTTCCAAGACTCACCAAGCAGGAAACAGAAAAACTAAACAGACCAATCACCAGCAACGAAATTGAATCGGTAATCAAAAAACTACCCAAGAACAAAAGCCCTGGACCTGATGGATTCACCTCTGAATTCTACCAGACATATAGAGAAGAAATAGCACCCATTCTCTTTAAAGTTTTCCAAAAAATAGAAGAGGAGGGAATACTTCCAGACTCTTTCTATGAAGCCAGCATCACTCTAATACCAAAACCGGGCAAAGACCTCACTAAAAAAGAAAATTACAGACCAATATCCCTGATGAACGTTGATGCAAAAATACTCAACAAAATATTAGCAAACCGAATTCAAAAATATATCAAGAGGATC
>JAQQAC010003584.1:7759870-7819649 GCA_029783875.1 Phataginus tricuspis | reverse complement strand
GACAAGTAGTGATTCTCATCTCACTACGCTGATGGACAGAGACTGTGATGGGGTTGGTGGGGGGGACCTGGTGAAGGGGGGAGTTCAATCATCACGGTATTGCTCATGTAATTGTAGGTTAATGATACTAAAATAAAATAAATTATTAAAAAAAAAAAAAACCCTAAAGAATCCACTCCAAAACTACTAGATCTAATGTCTGAATTCAGCCAAGTTGCAGGATACAAAATTAATACACAGAAATCTGCTGCATTCTTATACACTAATGACGAACCAGCAGAAAGAGAAATCAGGAAAACAATTCCATTCTCAATCGCATCCAAACGAATAAAATACCTAGGAATAAACCTAACCAAGGAAGTGAAAGACCTATACCCTGAAAACTACAAGACACTCTTAAGAGAAATTAAAGAGGACACTAATAAATGGAAATTCATCCCATGCTCTTGGCTAGGAAGAATTAATATTGTCAAAATGGCCATCCTGCCTAAAGCAATCTACAGATTCAATGCAATCCCTATCAAATACCAACAGCATTCTTCAATGAACTAAAGCAAATAGTTCTAAAATTCAGATGGAACAACAAAAGACCTCAAATAGCCAAAGGTACCCTGAGAAGGAAGAATAAAGCAGGGGGATTACGCTCCCTGACTTCAAGCTATACTACAAAGCCACAGTGATCAAGACAATTTGGTACTGGCACAAGAAAAGACCCATAGACAAGTGGAACAGAATAGAGGCCCAGATATAAACCCAAGCATATATGGTCAATTAATATACAATAAAGGGGCCAGGGATATACAATGGGGAAATGACAGCCTCTTCAACAGCTTGTGTTGGCAAAACTGGACAGTTACATGTAAGAGAATGAAACTGGATTACTGTCTAACCCCATACACAAAAGTAAACTCAAATGGATCAAAGACCTGAATGTAAGTCATGAAACCATAAAACTCTTAGAAAAAAACATAGGCAAAAATCTCTTGGACATAAACAGGAGCAACTTCTTCATGAATATATCACCCCCCGGGCAAGGGAAACAAAAGCAAAAATGAACAACTGGGACTATATCAAACTAAAAAGGGTTCTGTACAGCAAAGTATACCATCAGTAGAACAAAAAGACATCCTAGTATGGGAGAATATATTCATAAATGACATATCCGATAAGGGGTTCCAAAATATATAAAGAGCTCACGCATATCAACAAACAAAAAGCAAATAATCCAATTAAAAATTGGGCAGAGGAGCTGAACAGACACTTCTCCAAAGAAGAAATTCAGATGGCCAACAGGCACATGAAAAGATGCTCCACATTGCTAATCATCAGAGTAATTCAAATTAAAACCACAATGAGATATCACCTCACACCAGTTAGGATGGCCGACATCCAAAAGACAAACAACAGCAAATATTGGTGAGGATGTGGAGAAAGGGGAACCCTCCTACACTGCTGATGGGAATGTAAATTAGTTCAACCATTGTGGAAAGTAGTGTGGAGGTTCCTCAAAAAACTCAAAATAGAAATACCATTTGACCCAGGAATTCCACTCCTAAGAATTTACCCTAAGAATGCAGCAGCCCAGTTTCAAAATGACATATGCACCCCTATGTTTATTGCAGCACTATTTACAATAGCCAAGAGATGGAAGCAACCTAAGTGTCCATCAGTAGATGAATGGATAAAGAAGATGTGGTACATATACACAATGGAATATTATTCAGCCATAAGAAGAAAACAAATCCTACCACTTGCAACAACATGGATGGAGCTAGAGGGTATTATGCTCAGTGAAACAAGCCAGGTGAAGAAAGACAAGTATCAAATGATTTCACTCATCTGTGGAGTATAAGAACAAAGGAAAAACTGAAGGAACAAAACAGCAGCAGACTCACAGAACCCAAGAATGGACTAACAGTTACCAAAGGGAAAGGGACTGGGGAGGATGGGTGGGAAGGGAGGGATAAGGGGAGAAAAGGGGCATTACGATTAGCACATGTAATGCAGTGGCGGGGGACACAGGAAAGGCAGTATTTATAGAGAAGACAAGTAATGATTCTATAGCATGTTACTACGCTGATGGACAGTGACTGTTGTCAGGTATGTGGAGGACTTGATAATAGGGGGTCTAGTAACCATAATGTTCAAGTGATTGTACATTAAGAATACCAAAATAAAATAAATAAATTAAAAAGAAAAATAAACTGATGGAAGAAAATACAAAAGCTGAATAGACCTACAAACATTAAGGAATGTACATCAGCAGTTAACAATCTTCCCTCAATGGGAAAAGCAAGCCCAGGTGGGTTTGCAGGTGAGTTCTATCAATCCGCCAAGAAACTTTTCATTGCAGACTTAACACAAACTTCAGTAGAAGAGGAAGAAATCTCCCCTAATTCGTAAGGTCAGTATAACCTCGATAGGGAAACCACACCAAGACAATATGAGGAAGAAAAGCACAGATCACTCTCATTCAAGTAGATAGATGCAAAATCTTAAAATGTCGTAAAAAATACAGCAAAATACGGCTAAAATAATAAATAATATCATATATTTATCTCAGCAATGCAAGAGTACTACAATTAGAAAATCTGTAAGCATAAACTGACAATATTTCTAGATTTTAAAGGGTCCGGGAGAGCCATAGCATCTCAATCATTGTGGGGAAAAAGATTAATAAAATTTAATATCTTTATAAACATGCATAAACATTTAGCAAAACCAGAATAGAAGGAAGTTTCCATAATCTGATAAGAGCAAGCATCACTCTTGATTATTCTCTTTAAAATCAAGAAAAAAAAAAGGGAAACTCACTTATGCTGGCCCCTCAGCTCTCAGGAACACACTGAAAACCCCCCAGGGCTCACGTCCTTAAGACTCCCAGGCTCTAAACCAACTGAGGACGCTGCTGAAGGGCTCAGCCTGGAGGCAGCCAAGCGAGAGGCATCCAGACTACGTGAATGAGGCTCATCTGCTAATCTTAATGCATCAGACTGAGGGGCAGGCATCTAATTTAGCACCTATGTAGGGGCTTTTGTCCCCCCAAGGAGCTCCATCTGCATACTCTCTCCGTCCTCCTCATTCGAGGGGGTGGGTGTCATCTTCCCACTGTCCTTCTGCCATGCTGCAGAGTGCCAGGGCCTCCTGGAGGGGAGTTTTTACCTGCATCTGATGCCGTTTTCTGTGGATGCCACCCAGGGGGATGCCCCTTGGTCACTTGACTCTGGTGAGCAAATGGGCTTGTGTTCTTGGGTCCCATGGATTGTAACAATCAGAGAGTTCTTGGCAGGCCGCCACACAGGGCACTGCACACACAGCAGACTGACACCCCCCCCCCAGTCTTTCTCTGAAAGAGGCCTATTTGCTTGTTCAGAAGCTTCAGCCCGGAGGGCTGGCTTCTGGTTTGGCACACAAGAGGCCAGTGGAGGGAGGGCTCTTAGGGAATATGGGCTGGTAGACACCCTTTGCCCTCTTCCTCTGCCTTGTTCCTGCTCACCAGTGTCTCCCAGAAGCGAGCTTCTGCCCTACCTGGTGTCCTGGGTTTTGCAGCTGCTGCCAGGGGACACCTCTGTATTGCCTGGATCTATCTGGTGGCCAGTGGGGCTTATGCCGGTAGGTCCCACAGGACTGTACCCATTGGAGAAAGAGTTCTTAACCAGCTACCAGTCCCAGGGCACAGCAAGAGGCAGTAGACCCAGGAGCTTTCACTTCCTGTGAAAGTGGCCCATTAGCTAATCATCGTGGCTGCAGCCTGAGGAGCAGGCTTCTAGTGAAACGCGCATCTAAGAGCTGGCTGCGATCTCCAGAGACCTTGGAGGCAGGCGCTATCTCCGTGCTCTCCCCTGGCTGTGCTCCAAAGGGCCAGTACCTCCTGAAGGGGGTGTCTGTATGCATCTGACGCCCCTGGCTGCCACCCAGGGGATGCCCCTTGATCGTCTGGCTCTGGTGGCCAGGGAAGCTTGCGTTCCTGGGTTCCATGGGACTGTTAACAATCAAAGGCAGTACTTGGCAGGCGACCATCCCCGGGGCACTGCACGGACGGACAGCAGAATGAAACACACTCCCAGCTTTCATTCTGTAAAAAAGGTCTATTTGTCCTTGAGCTTCAGCCTGAGGGGCAGGTTTCAAGTTCAACACACAACTAGGGGCCAACAGAGGTGCTCTCAGAGACATAAGCCAGTGGACACTGTCTTTGCACTCTCCCTCTGCCTTGCTACATACAGCCCACTGGTCTCTCCCAGAAGGAAGCTTGTACACTCATTTGGAGCCCTGATTTTTGTGACTACCACCCAGGGGACACCTTTAGATCACCTGGCTATGGTGGCCAGCAAGGCTTATGCTTGTGGTCCCACAGGACTATATAAATTTGCATACTTTAAAAGCTGCTCCCTGACTCTAAGGGCAGACTGAAATCCTCCTATGGAGAAAGTGAAGGTTCCTGTGGCCAGGATTCTTACCTGGCCCTAGTCAACTTGCTCACCACACATGTGTGGGCAATACGTTGTTACTGACTCTATATGAAGAGCTCCACCCAGTGCTCTGGGCTGCTTCATGGGTACAAGGCTGCACGGCTGCAGGAAAGCAAAGACTGGAGTGGTGGCAGCGCCAAGCACAGAGACTGAGATGGCAGCAGTGGGGCAGAGAGGCCCAGAGGCAGAGACCGGCTTGCTGCATGCAGACCTGCTTTGAGTGGGCGGGATTCCAGTGATTAACCTGCCACCATGGGAATAAAATTGGGTATAAACCCTTCACCCCAAGAATGTTCCACTGTCGTTTTTTTGGTCTCATCAAATCTATAGTGAACTTGTCCAGGGCTGAAACCCATTGGCAAGACATCTCCCCTTTGGGACACTGACAGACCTTGACACACCCTATGGATAAAGTGAAGGTTCCTGTGGCCAGAATTCTCACCTGGCCCTGGTTGGCTAGCTCACTACACATGTGTGGGCAATGTGTTGTTACTGACTCTATACAAAGAGCTCCACCCAGTGCTCTGTTCAACATGATGACACGGCTGCAAGGCTGCAGGAGAGCAGAACAGTTGGAGTGGCAGCAGCTCTGAGGACAGAAGCCCAGAGGACAGCTGCATTGGTAGAGAGGCCCAGAGGCAGGGATTGGCTTGCTGCATGCAGGCTTGTTCTGAGTGAACAGGATTTTAGTGATTTACCTGCCACCGTGGAAATAAAGTTGGGTATAACTCGTTCACTCTAAGAATTTTCTACTGTCATTTCTTTGGTCACACTGAATTCATAGTGAACTTGCCCGGGGCTGAAACCCATTGGCAAGATGCACCCTCAACTACTGGGAACCATTAAAAATAAAATAGTCTGTTTGGACAAACAAAGGTTTGAAAGACAACAAAGAGCTAGGGCAGGGTTGACCAATAAGGTTCATTTCCCAGGCGAGGTCACTCCTTCAACACTGCAAGAGGTAGCTGTGTTATCTAGTACATAGAAACCAATATAGAGTCAAACAAAACAGAGAAGCAGAGGAATATATTCCAAAAAAAAAAAAGAACAAGATAAAGCCTCAGGAAAAAAAACTTAAGGAAACAGAGGTAAGTAACTTACCCAATAAAGAGTTTAAAGTAATGGTCATAACGATGCTCACTGAATTCAGGAAAAGAACAGATGAATACAGTGAGAATTTCAACAGAGATAGAAAATATAAGAGAGTAACAAAAGTCACAGAACTGAAAAATACAGTAGAGGGGTCTGACCGCAGGCTAGATGAAGCAGAAGAAATGATCAGTGGACTCAAGGACGGGGCAAGAGAGCCCAGGCAGTCAGAGCAGCAGAAAGAAAAAGAGGAAAGAAATGAAAATGACTTAAGGGACAACATCAAGTGGAATAACATTTGCATTATAAGGGTTTCCCCCAAAGGCAGAGAAAGAGGGAAAGGGCAGAAAGCTTATTTGAAGAAATAATGTCTGAAAACTTTCCTAACTTGGGGAAGGAAACAGACGCCTAGATCCAGGAAGCCTAGAGGGTTCCAAAGAAGATAAACCCCAGAAGACCAACACCAACACACATTGTAATTAAAATGCCAAAAGTGAAGGACAAGGAGAGAATCCTAAAAGCAGCAAGAGAAAAACAACTTGTTATGTACAGGTACACTTTGGAGATACTGAGAGTTCAGTGCCAGACCCCTGCAGTAAATCTAATATTGCAATAAAGCAAGTCAAATGAACTTTTTGATTTCCCAGTACATATAAAAGTTATGTTTACTCCCTATACTATAGTCTATTAAATGTGCAATAGCACTATGTCTAAAAAAACACTGTACATACTGTATATACTTTTATTTAAAGATACCTCATTGCTAAAAAAACATTATCATCTGAGTTGTAACCAGTGATTACAGATCACCATAACAAATATAATAATAATGAAAAAGTTTGAAATATTGTGAGACATGACACAGAGACATGAAGTGAGCAAATGCTTTTGGGGAAATGGCACCAATCGACTTGTTCAGTGCAGGACTGACTGGCACAAATTTTCAATTAAAAAAAAAATGCAGTATCTGTGAGGCACAATAAAGAAGAGCACAACAGGGTTTAGTGTGCCTGTGCAAAGGAACCCTCTAAGACAATCAGCAGATTTTTCAGCAGAAAATTTGCAGGCTGGAGCAAGTAGCACAATATATTCAATTTATACTGGAGGTCCGGACCAGAGCAGTAAGAAAAGAAAGAGAAATAAGAGATACAGTAATTGGAAAGCAAAAAAAAGACTGACATTTGAAAGGCAATATAAATTTTTAGAAATAATGAGAATTTAGCAAGGTGGCTAGATATAATAAAAAGTCACTTCTATGCACCAGCCGTAAACAGTTCATTTTTAAAAACATGATATCATTTATCATTTTCTGATTTAGGAACAAAAATTAAGTACTTAGGAATACATAAAAGGAAAGATGCAAGACCTCTGTGGATGAAATTATAAAACCGTTCTGAATGATACTAAAGAAGACCCTGGAGAAATGGATGTATATAGCATTGTTCATGGATTGGAAGACTACATTTTCTCTAGTAAGTGAATATATCATAGGCTTTTTTTTTTTAAAGGAAACTAACAAGAGTCAAAAATAGTTGAAACAATCCTGAACAGTGAGAATGAAGCTGTGAAGGCAAGGGCTTAGGGGGAGGGTGATAGTGGTTCTTGCTCTACCAGATACCAAGATTTATTTAAGAGCTATAGTAATTAAGACTGTGGAGTTATCTCAAGGGTAAACCAACTTGATCAATAGTCAAACTGCATAGGAAAGGTAGCATTGTAAATTAGTGGGAAACAGAAGATGCTAGGACATTTGATTATTCATGTGGGGAAAAAACTTGAATCCCTACCAAATCCCACGTATTTGTAAAAAGCACAAAACAAAACATTTAAAACTTTTAGAAGACATAGGAAAAATCTTTCTAACTGCAGGATTGGAAAGGATTTACCAAATGAGACACAGAAAAGAACTAGAAAACATTGATATTGCTATTTCTATGAAATTAAAATTAAAACTTCTGTTTGTAAGAAATGACTATAAGACTTAACAACCAAATGCAATTTGTGAATTTTGGTCTTAAGAAAACAGTCATATAAAAAACACTGGAGCAACTGGGGACATTTGGACATGGATTTATGAATATAAGTAATGGAATTTTTAATTCTCTTACATAGAAATACTGGTATTGTGTGTTTGTAGAAGAAAGTAATTAAGGGATGCATGTTGATTTATTTATGGATGAGTAGTCATGATATATGCAAATATTCAAATAATTTAGTATAAAGTTATATATACATACAGTTGACTATTGAACAACATGGGGGTTAGGGCACTGACCTCCTCAGCAGATGAGAATTTGCATATAACTTTTAACCACCCCCCAAATTTAACTACTAATATGTGTTGACCTGAAAGCCTTACCAATAACATAAGTAGTCAATTACCAGATATATTGTATGTTATATGTATTATATACTGTATTCTTATTAAAAAGTAAGCTAGAGAAAAGAACATTTTTTCAAATTGTTGCAAATCTCCAAATCTTTTTCCAGTGTATTTAATGAAAAAAATTTGTGTGTAAGTGAACCTACACTGTTCAAACCCATGTTGTTCAAGGGTCAGCTGAACAATAAGAGCACAAATATATTAAAATGTATACATTGAATATTAATTGTTGGATCCAGGTGAAGTATATTTCAATGGTCTTAGCACAGTTCTTTCAGATTTTCTGAATGTTTGCAAATTTTTATATTAAATGCTTGGGAGAAAGCACATGAAAAGATGCTCAATTTCATCAGCCTAGAGAAATGCAACTCAAGCCACAAGATCTCAGTTGTATGTACTACTTTACACTCAGTTGTATGACTAAAAATAAAAAAAGACAGTAGTAAGTATTGGTGAGGGTATGGGAAACTGGAACCTCATACATTGCCAGTGGGAATTGGAAATAGTGCAGCCATTTTGGAAAACAGTTTGCAGTTCTTCAAACTGTTAAAATACAGTTACTATATGGCCCAGTAATTTCACTCTTCAACATATACCCCAAAGAAATTAAGCCATGTCCACACATATGTCCATAGGAGCATTATTGATAATAGCCGAAAAGTAGAAACAACCCAAATTCCCTTCAAAGGAGGAGTGGATAAATGAAATGTGGTATAATCCACACAATGGAATAGTATTTGGCAATAAAAAAGAATGAGATACAGATAACGCTATAACATCGATGAACTATGAAAACATGCTGAGTAAGACAAGACATTCACAAAAGGCCACATAGTGTATGATTCCACTTATGCATAGCTTAAAATTATGTAAATAAAAAATGATAATTACTGGGAAAATTTGACAAAATCGCTATCTTTCAGAAACACCTTTCAGTTACTGATTTTGAAAATACTAAGAGTATATAACATTTGAACAATACAATTAACAAATTAATTTAATAGACATATGGAACTCTGAACCTAATGTAAAATATTTTTCAAGCACAGATAAAACTAGTTGAATACGCGATGATATTTGGACTATATTTTCTGATAAGAATGCAACTGAGTTACAAATGAGTAAGAAAAGAAAGCTACTTAAAAAGTCATGTTTGGAATTTTTTTAATGCGTCTCTAAATAATAAGTGCACGAAAACGCTAAATATATATATATATATATATATGATAATATATATGACAGGAAATAAAGATTAGAAATCAGCGAAATAGAAACACAAGAAATAACAGAATCAACAAAACCACAAGCTAGTTCTTCCACAGGACTAATAAAAGAGATAAACCATTGGCAAGATTGACCACAGGAAAAAAAAAAAAGATTAGATACAGACAATGCTAAGAATGAACCACGGGAGAACTGAGAGTACAACACAGATACTAAAATGCCAAGAGAATAATACAGGTAATTTTATGCCAATGAATTTGAAAATATAAAAAACTGACACTTTTAAATATTTTTTAAACTGTGTTAAGGTAAAACAAAGCTTTTATAAGATAACATAAGTGAATGCCTTCATGATCTTCTTGGGTAGAGGAATCTGTGGTATTTTTCACACAATGGAATACTATCCTGCAGTGAGAATGACTGATGCAACAATGTAAATGAATGTTGCATAATTTTGAGTGAAAAGAGCCAAATGCAAAGGAGCATAGGCTGCATGATTCTGTTTGTATAAAGCACAAAAGTGGGCAGTCAGCCATCAGCCATTTCCCAGACTGGCAGGGGGCATGAGAGCAGTTCAGGGATAGTCTGCTGATGATATTCTGCTTGAACCGCATGGGCTGGTCATTTTCAAAAAAATTCTTTGAGTTTTTACACCCATGGTTTGCATTTTTCTATATGTGTATTTCACTTCTATAAAAGACTATTTTTTAAAATATAAAGAGACAGAAATCCTGAATAGACTTGTAATGACTAAGGCAAATTGAGCTAATATTTAAAAATCTACCCATCAAGAACAAAAATTCCAGGACCAGATGGCTTTTCTGTTGAATTCTACCAGAGTTTCGAGAAATAAGTTATTTTTGTCTTATACAAACTATGCCTGAGAATAGAAAAGAATGGCCAGCTCACTTTGTGAGGCTAGAATACAGCAGGTCCCCAAAATAAAAACAGAAAAGGATAGTAAGAAAGAAAGTTATAGGGTAATTTCTCAATTGTGAAAATAGATACAAAAAAAAATGGTCAAACATTTTTAGCAAAAAAAAAAGTAGAAAATCAATTGTAGTCATTGTTACATTAGTAGATTAAAGGAGAGATTTAGATCAGTTATCCTCAAAATGTGGTCTGGGAAAACTACACACACACACACGTTTGTATATAAAACAAAGTTTCATGTGTTAGCACATGGTGATGCATTCTACAACATTGTAAAAAGCAAAATATTGGAAACAACCTAACTGCCCAGCAATAGGAGAAATGATAGATACAATAGATTGCTAAAAGCAGTTAAAATGAGTGCCTAAAGCTAATGTATCAACATGGATTCATATCATAAAAATAACATTAAGAGAAAAGTTACAGAAGAACACATGTATGATCCAAATATGTAAAATATGCCAAACAATACCACATAGCATATATAGATGCACACATGTGTGACAACAGTATGAAAGAATGCAGGAGACTAATCAGGACAGTGGTTACAGGTGTCGGGGGATGGGATCATGATACACGGTGGGGGGGGGTTGCTTCTATTTATAATATTTTATTGTTAGCCGCAGAGGGTAATGTGAATACCTATTATATTGTATTTTCTGTGCCTGAAATATTTCATAATTTTATTAAGAGTCCTTCTAAAAAACAACCATTTGAAGAAGGTTGAAAGAAGTAAACGTTGTCAGTGTATAATTGCTATTTTCAAGCATTTGAAGGGACATGTATGAGCAAAAAATGTGTTTTGTTTTGCCACCACATATAAGCATTTGTTCATATAAGATGTCCAAGTATTTAACTATAAATCCTCAAACATATTACTATTCCTACTTCAGAGGACAGAATTAGGACAAATGGAAGAAATTACAGGGAGAAAGGCAGACTGGGGCCCAATACGGAGACATGTGAACAAGGAGAGGCCGCAGAACGCAGCAGTGAGCGCAGGACTGTTTGGAACCAGACGGCCTGGCTTCAGACTGTGGCTCTGCCCTTTGTAGGTGATAAATTCGGGGCTGATCGTCGGACCTCTCTGTGCCTGTTTCCCAATCTGTAAAATGGGGACAATAATAATGCCTACTTCATAGGGGCTATATAAGGATTAAATGACTGATTATATGTAAAGTGCTTATAACAGTTCCTAGTACATAAGCACTATGTATTTGTAAAATAAATCAAATCCGACAGAGCAGTAAGCTCTTCGAGGGTGCGTACAAAGGCTGGATCAATCTCTGTCAAGGATGGTGTGGAGGTGACCTTCCTTTACATACTAGTCTAGATGAGAACGTATTTCTCACACTTCAGTATGCATTCAAATAATTCAGGGATCTTGCTAAAATATATGTCTTGCGTCAGGAAATCTGGGGTGGAGCCTGAGATTCTTTATTTCTAACAGCTGGTGCCAAGGGCACGTGTCTGCTGGGGGCCGCGCCTCCAGGGGCAGAGCCCACACGGCCTTTCCCGGGAGCCAGGCGCCATGGCTCTAGAGATGGTCAGTTCTTATCTCTGATCGATCATCAGTTTGCAATAAATTCTAAATACATTTCTCTTTCAATGTAACTTTTGGCCCCTTGATTAAGTCATAATAATTTAAACGCTGAAAGAATTAAGAATTTATAGAAGGCTAAAAGTGACTTTTTATACAAATGTGTACCTTTTCATCATGTAGATAATTGCCACATAATTTTTGAAAATTCAGCCTTTTGCCTTTTGGATTTTGTTAAAGCAGAAACACTAATAACGAGCAATTAAAACAGTAAAATATAGGGGAGGCAGTCCCTATATCATTTTGGAATTCACATTAGACTCTAAACTTGACGTGACAGAGGAGAGGATGTCACTCTAGATTCCCAAATGGGGTAGTGAGAAGAAAAAAATATTTTTTTTGACGTTTGAAGGTTCTGAGAGACGTGAAAGAGGAAGACCAGCAGAGCTCATGTTTCCTGACGTGATCTGACAATGAACCGAAGAGGCACGTCGGATGTCAGGTGTCAGAGGTCTCCGCTGATGCATTCCGGGCTCTGGAGGAGCCCCCGCATCTGACTCGGGCACAGCTGGACCCCAGGTTCACGCCGAACCCCAAGGGTGTTCTGAAGCAGAGCTTCAACACCATGCTCCAGAAAAGACCCCCAGGAATGGCTTGGTGCTTGTGGACGGGCCTTCAGCGAATCCTCAGTGATGGCAGGTGACACAGAGCCAAAGGGAACCCCGAGTTTCCTTAGGACAGGATGTACGCAGGCAGGGAGTCTGCGACTATCACGCACCTGGTGTTTGGGGATTTCGGCTAGAGTGGCTCGTGGCTGTTCAACATGAAGCTATCGGACTTCCACTGCCTCGGAGCACAACTCGCACGAGTCCCCAGACCCGAACTAGTCATCAGGTGAGGGAGACGGGAGGGAGTGAAGGGACATCTTACACTTTCACTGCTCTAGAGTTCCAGGTCAGAACACGGTGTTTCCAGGCTCTATGTTTTGTTTTCAAAAGGAGAATATAGGAGAAGTCAGGGAGAGAGAGAATGAGTAGCCATTCAAGTAGATAATTCTACAGTTTTCTTTAAATTTAAATTCAAGTATTTTTGTATTTCACTCACCACCACTGCGCAGAGGTTATATTCAGGATGTTTCCGCAAGACTGGACGATGTAAGGAGTAAGGGCCGAGCCAGTGAGTGGGTAATGAATGTCTGTTCTCAGTTTCCTTTCCATCGTACCCAGGATGTCAAACCTGGAGAGATAATAAATGTGTAAAAAGTAAAGTAAGTTTGTGAACGACTCATGAATGAAGTCCACATACCTTGATAAATTCCAAGTACCGTTCGAAGTGATTTCTGGGAAAGATTACTTGGTGCAGACACGTATGTAAATTTACTTTTCTTTTTCTTGTCTACGTATGTTTAGAATCTCCGCATCCACAAGCCTCACCAAAACCGAGCCTGGAGCCCGAGTCAGGGAGAGAGACAGGGCGGTCAACTCAGTGGGAGAGAAAGACGGGGATAAAGCCAGGCTGCTGCTCAGGGGGCAGCGGGCCGAGGCGCCCACGCGGAACACGTCCTGAGGACGTCATGTCCCCAGCTGCTGCTCGTCTGTTCCTTATCTTGATTTCCTCACATGTTTAGGCAGTACCCTGTTTTCCACAGGTTTTAATATGTCTTTAATAAGGTAAGACTGTGAAAATCTTGTTGCCTTCTCTATTTGTTAGGTAGACAAGTGATCCCCAAATCTGAGCTCATAGCAAAATCACCACAGAGCTTTTTAAAAAATAAATTATGTTCGTTTTGTACAAACGGCCGATTCAGGTCTGGGGCAGGGACGGACTGAGTGAGCCTGAGGTGTTCTTGTGGCAGAAAGCAAGAAACCTTGCTTGCAAGAACGGAGGGAGTACCACATGATGCAGCAATCCCACCTCTAGGTAGCATCTCAAAAGCAATGAAGACTTCTACCCACATAAAAACCTCTATGTTAATGCCCACAGCAGCGGTATTCATGCCTGCTCCACACTGGAAACCACCTAAATGCTCATAAGCTGGTAAATGGGTAAACAACTGCGGTACATTCATAAAAGGGAATAGTGGTAATTAATAGGGCATGTGGCTATTCATCATATATTCTTTCAACTTTTCTGTAGATTTTAAACTTTTTAAAAATAAAAATTGGGGGAGAAATAAAAACATTAAAATAGAGATGCCTCGGTTCACTTCAGACCTGTGGAATTAGAATCCTTAAGGGTGAGGCCAGGGAATTCATTTTTTAAAAGCACTCGAAGTGAGTGCCCAATGTCCATCAACCGATGAACAAATATACAGAATATGATATACAATGGGATATTATTCTGCCATAAAGAGGGATGAACTTCCGGGACACATCACGACATGGATGAGCCTTGAAAACCTATGCTAAGTGAAATAGGCCAGCAAAAAGGACAAATATTGTATGATTTCACTGATATAAAATGCCTACAACTGGCAAACCGTGGATTAGAAATTACCAGGGACCAGGGAAGGAAAAAATGCAGAGTTATTGCTTAATGGTTACATAGTTCCTGTTTACAGTGAAGAAAAAGTTTTGGAAATAGTGGTGATCCTGGCAAACATTGTGAACGTCATTAATCCCAGTGAATTATACACTTAAAATGGTTAAAATGGCAAATTTAATGTTATATATATTCTTACCACAAATTTTTAAAAAAGAATGTAATTTATCAAATACCACTGACTTGTATACTTTGAAAAGGTGGATTGCATGGTATGTGAATTATATCTCAATAAAGCTGTTCAAAAAAAATCTGCTCACAAAGTGTCAAAATCCATACCTTTTTAAGTGAAAGATAAATCTTTTTGGCGCTTTGGCAGCTGGCCGTCGCAGCTGTTTCTTGCTTGGCTTCACAAAAGGAACAGTGGATTTGATTGTTTCAGGTCAGTGGGTCTTGTTGAAAAAAAACACTGGAGACAGTCCTGTTGAGGAAAACAGCATTTGGTGGCCACACTGGGTCGAGCGCACCCTGAGCCTTCGGTTGAGCTAGAACTTGGGAAGAGCTGTGCAGATGTGATCCTTGGTGCTTTTCCTGAAGTCAACAAGTCCAGGAGACACCAGGGCCCAAGCGACAGCCTGGATAGGTATAAAATCTGCCTGGCAAAGGAGGCTCTACTTTCTCACTTAGTTACTGAAGCGGATCCAGCTGCCCATCTTCTGATCTGTGAATCAGCATTTTTATATTTCTGGTTTATTTCAGAACCAGAAATATTGACCTTGAACTTCCACCAACCAAGTTGGGCAGCTGTTTTACATTATTCATCTCATCACAAAAGGATCTGGTAGTTGAAAAATGAGCATATCTCAGTGTTTCGGGGTGGGCACACTGAAGACAGCAGGACAGATAGCACTAGAGGCCATACCCACAGGACACATCCTCAGTGCAGCCAGGCCCCCTGGCTCGGCAAACCATTAACCTGAAGAGGAAGATAAGCACAGATGCTATTTTCAGTAGACATGCCAGCACCTCACTTAAAGTCTTTGGAATTCATTTCCAGCAATCTTCAGAATTTTGATCTGAGAACGAAACCTAGTTCTGAATAAAGTAGTAGGATCTTATTCTCTAATTCTGGTATATGAAAATTTTAACAATAGACGTGCTTGTATAATTTAGGAAGAAAAATATAAATGTATAATGTTCTGCAAGGAAACATTGCTCTCTGCCTCCTAAGGTTCCCTGCTTTCTACTGCCATCCCTCTACCCCCATTTACCAATTAACTTCTGGTATTATGGTGCAGAAAATTCAAGAGGTAAAAACTAAGGCACTAGGTTCCAGTCTGTCTTCCTGATACATTTCACAGCTTTTGTCCAAAACATAAGCACTCAGGAGTAAGAGTCAGAATCTTTGATATCTAGTTCCTAATCTGGATCTACAGATCTCTGGGGAGAGGCAGGGCCACACAATTTTTGCAAGAAAGTATAAATTCCCTATATGCACCCAGCCATCTCAACAGGCTGAATGCCACCTCTCTCTCCAGTTTGACAACTAGGCTCTTTTATTGAGTGCATTTAGAAACACAACAAGAATTCACAGTGACATTTGGCTGTGTGCCACTTTTCCATAAAAACATCACCATGGGCTTTCAACTTACTTTAAGATATAAAGCAGCCCCTTTGCACTAGAAAATGTCGGAAACAGCCCGGAGAAATTTCAGGGCTGCGGGGAAGCTAGACAAAAGAAGTGTCCAGGCGTGGGCACCCCTACCTGAAGTGAGCACTCGTATTCAGATGGAACGGGGAGGGAGAGAACAGTGAAGGCTGCGTTCTTGTAGGTGCAGTTCTCACACTTCAAACATGTGACGCTATAGTTGAGCTCCCCTTCAAACAGCCGTGTGATGATGGAGGACTCACTGACAACCACCCTCCTGCAGCATCTTGGAATAGATCCTTTCTCACGTGATCTTTTTCGGTGGTACTGAATCAAGGAACAAATTTGCCTCAAATTAACTATTAATTATCAAAAAACTTTTAATAGCATCACTCGATTTTGTTTTATCAGGATGATAACATTGCTACCAGAAACCACTTAGTTTTGGACGCAGACAAATAGGGGAAGATCTTCTTCAGAGTATGTATTATGTATAACTTCTGATAATTCAGTTATTTCCCCTCCTTCAGCGAGCTGAGGAATGAGGGCGCCCTGACCCTGGTGAAGGGCACACCCCGACCCTGTGCCGACAGCCTACGAGAACAAGATCATGAAAATCTGGAGGCAGTCTGTTCTGGAAAGATGGTAAGTACGCTGTTAAACTAGTTTTGTTAAACATGCAAGCCGATTTGGGGTAAAATAAAGAAATCTGAACTCTCTTCCAGTCCCTTCAGAGTGTTCCCTAGCCTCTTGCTTTATTGTTAGAAAACATTTTTTTAAAAGAGCAAATCTTAAATTCTTAACACACCTGTAGCCTGGTTCGAATCTAGCTCAGGAACAGCACTATGGGAAGCACACCCTGACTTGTCAGTCATCTATGGCCTCAGCGGAATGTAGTCTGAAGACACAGTCACCCCACATCAGGGCCCTTTGGAGCCGTGCGCTTAGCCCCACTCCGGCTTGCTTCCTGCATCACGCCCTGCTGCCAAGGTCTTCCACCCTGACAGTCATCTACTGCCCCTAATTCCACGTTTGGTTTTGGAAACAGAATGCTGTTTATTTCAGACTGGCTGTAGATGAGGACCTACGTGATTTTACTGACCACCACCCTCCCCCCTGGCTAAAAAAAAATGCTTCTGTGAACATGTTATTAGTAGTAAAAATGAAAAATTGAATCGAGGAATGCAGGTGAGAATGATAATGGCTATAGTTTGTGATCTTCTATACTCTGTATTTCCTGGGTGTTAGTTATGAGGCGAGGTGACATGAGCACAAGGACACTGCATAAAGTCAAGGACATATCTTTGGAGAGTGTGGGTTTCAGATCAAGGCTGAAGGCAGCAAGTGTGGTAAATGAAGGCAATACCCTTAGTAGCTGGCAATTTCATGTTTCATTATAAGTCCCAATCCAATGAAGAACTCAGGCTAGGCATGTCGGTATGAAGATGAAACGTTGCAGTATATAGATCTTGTCCTTTAATCCAATACCAAGCATACTATTTTCCTGGGTTTGTAAGAACATTTAAATAGTGAAGTTCATGAGGAATACATTTTTATTTAAAAAATGTGATTTTCACTGTTCTTGCAAAAGGAACTCGGTCAATAGTTCACACCTGCTGATCGCTGGAAATACCGAGTGCGCGCTCCCTGAAGACAGCCCCAGACAGTCTAACTGAGGCTGTGGCCGAAGGACCCTCCCAGGTGATTCTGATGATGGGCAAGTGTGGTAAACACAGGCCTGTTCGAATACCAACTCAGCTGTTTCCTCTAGAATCCCCAGCACCGGTGCTCGGCCCAAGTTTCTCCAAGAAGCAGCAGAACGAGAAATGCACGTCGCCGATCGAGCTGAAGGTCTGTCCCATCTCAGGCCACCGATCCTACTCACCTTTTGGAGAGCTTCGTGGAGTTCCGGCAGAACACACATCAGGAATTCCCGGGCATCTTGTTGCGTCTTTTTCATAAACGCTGGGTAGAGGTTGCCCAGAGCGGACCGCAATGCTTCCAGCGAGACGCAGTCTGAGTCTCCAAGCCACCTGTCCGTCACCACGTTCGCAAAAGCTTTGGCAGCCTCACTGCAGTGCCTTGCAAGAAGGAAGGGGACGGTTTCCTGCTGATTTCATGAAAAGAAGGCACCTAAAAACTCAAGCGTGTAGCATCAGCGCAAACACAAAACTTCCTTCTTTCTTGGTTGAACCTCCCGCATTACAGCCCCGAGAAGCGGCGGCTGGGGCGCTGCAGCCTGAGCGACGTGGTCAGCCCCCGCCAGGGCCTCCCCGGGGTGGGGGCTGGGCCGCAGGGAACCCCAGCGGTCCTACTTCTGAAGAGCGGTATGTGCTTTCCGGAGGGGAAGTACGCCCCCAGCGGCGAGACGCTGCAGAGACACGTAAGACGGCATTCCTGGAGCCCGGGTCGCCCAGATTCCGCGGGCCGGCCACGCCCCGGACCCGGACCCGGTCCTCCCCGGCCTCCGCGGCCTCCCCGGCGCGGGCGCTGCCCTCCGCCCTGTGTCGGCGCCGCGCGCGAAGAAGGGGAGGCGTTTTGAGGGCATGAAATACGTGCACAATGACAACACGGCCCTCTCAGCCTCATGACATAAAGAAGAATTCTTAGTAAGTCTTCTAGCAAATACATTCCCTGCCGAGGACAGAAACATTCCAACCTGGAGTCTGAAAATGGCATCACTTAGTCCGGAACTCTGTGGAAGTGCCTGTGGCCAAACGAGTAGAGAAAGAAAGTCTTCCTCAAGCCAGAGCAAGAGGACAAAAACTTTCGGAGTTCTAGAATTGCTTGGTGAAAAATGTACACTTTCCCTCTAAATACCAAAGTATTTCCATTTTTTGCTAGGCAAGTAACTTAATTATTATTGGTAGTGGCAATAATAACAATCGACAATTGTTAATAATAGCAATAGCTATCGTGTATTGAGCCTGGCACTATGGTAATTTATGTGCATTTTTTTTAAATAAAAATTTTTTTAATTAAAAAAATTTTTTCAGTTAAAATAATTTCAGTTAAATAATAAGGTACGATTATTTTTAAATCCTATTTTACACATGAGATACCATGTTTAAGTGGTTTAGTCATTTTTCCATGGTGATATACTAAGGGATGTAGGGAGAAGGAATGAGTATCTACCCTCCTACTTACCTGCTTACCATCTGTTAAGAGTTATTTGGATTTATATATCACATACTAAGAGAGTGTGTGTGTGTGTATACACATACATATATATATAGTTTCTATATATATTGAGAGCATATGTACATATATTAAGAGGACAAATATACATGTGCATATTATATACACATAAACACACACATGCATATATATAAAGGTAGAGAGAGAGAGAGAACACAGACTTTGTAAAAAATAGATCTTAAGTTTAAATCCTGACTCTGCCACTTGCTAGTTGCATGACATGGGACTCTAATGTCTGCTTCTCATCTATAAAATAGGAATAATGCCTTACAGGGTTGTTGTGAGGATTAGGTTTAAATGATGCCAGCATGTGGCACAGATTACATAGTTAATAAATGGTAACCTAAAGCTCTTTTTTAAAAGAAGATCTAGGATGTCCTTAACAGTAAGCTCTAGCCCTAGAATTCGAGCGTTCACGTAAACAGGCGGGACCTGCACAGAGGGGAGCGTGTCCTGGGAGTCCTCCTCTTTCTACACAGAGCGTCCTTCTGTAATTTGGCTATTGTGCAAGGCAGCCCAGCATCTTTGTCCTTTATGATTTTTTCTCTCCACATACAGTATCTAAAATTGGGTCCCCATGAGTCAGCCACATCACCCCGGCTCTTCTACTTCTAGTTCTGCCAGTTTGCAAAGTGTTCACTATTACATGGACGGTCATTCTACTTTTATTTACTGATATCATGTGAGGCCCTGAGCTGTTGCTCATCAAGAATATATCTATTGCCTAGATATTAAATAATATCTTCCCTTCCTTTTGGGGGTCCTCCAATAGGTTAAACTGGAGGAATCCTTCCAAGCACGGCACGTACGCCCTGATTCCTTTCAGCATGGTTCTCCCCTCTCTCCCCAGCTTGAGCTCATCTGGAAAGCTGTAGTAGAGAGAGGCTCACAGGCCATCGTAGATGCCGAAGTCATCCGCAGGGCAAGGCCGCTGTGAAGTCATTTTGGTGAAACTACGTTGGACTTTCACTTCTATTCAGGAGCTACGTCTAATCCTTTTAACTTCATTTCTATGAGCCTGTTACTTCGGTTCTTTTCATTTGTAATTTTTATGTTCCTCCCCCTTTCCGTAGCTGCAAACTTATGTTTACCTGTACTTCAGGCATACCCCTACTTGGATTTTTCCATGTGTCATAATCCTTTCCATTCACCTTCAAGATTCCAGCATGTTGCCACGAGACACTGTTATTTGGTTGCTGAAAAACTTTAAAAATATTAGATTTCAGAGAATGACCTGATTATACATTCTCTCTTCCTCCATCACTCAGCCTCTGTTGTGTATACATATTACACACATCCACAGATTTCCCTCCACCGAGTCAGTGGACACTTTGGGCACCCCTCCGCCCTCCCAGAGACCACACCACCCCTAGGACTCTCAAGGAACGTCTCTTACCTTGGGGAGGGATGCAGCTAGATTTTGCTGCTTCCAAAAACGCATAGCACTGGGATAGACTGGAGTATTTCACTTCATGGTCATCAGCTAAGTGCAAGGTGGGTGCAGACACACACACACACACTCATCCCACCAGTGCCACACAGGGCAAATAGAAATAATGTGTCTCTCATACAAGAATTTATAAGCTGAGAAGTAGCAGAGCACACATGATCTCCTGAGCTCTCATTTTCTTCACAGAGGACTGTGCTTAAGAAAGCACTTGAGTAGACAAGCCCCCAGACACTCCTCCCAGAATGCTGTGTCCAGATGAAAAGGGGTCAAAGGATATGTGCAGCCTGTAACAGGGCAAGTGACCTGCCTGGTTGAGCAGTGGTGGTGTTGAAGAGGGGAGCCTTTGAAGCCCCAGAGCTGGTACCAGCATATTCTTTCTTTGAGTGAACCCAGAATTTTAGGGAAGAGGTAAGGAAAGAGATTTTAGGGTCAGTCCAAATGGTCCTCTCTCAACTTTGCATCAAGTAAAATGAGAGAGGTAATAAAATAAAAAGACTCTTCAAAAATGTTGATATCAGGAAAGATAATGAAGGTTAAGAACTGTTCCAGATCAAAAATAAACTAGAGAAACAAGACAATTACAATACTCAGTTCTGGATGGGATCCTGGATGGGGTGGCGGTGGGGAGGAAGGACATTATTGGGATAACTGATAAAATCTAAACATGGATTGTATATGGATAGTTTTGTATTAATGTTGAATCTTCTGAATTTAATTAAATTGTACAGTTTATGAAAGATGATGTTCCTGTTCTTTGGACATACACACTGAATGTTTTTGGGGCAAAGAGGCGTGTTATATGCAACCACTCTCAAATGGTTCAGAGAAACACACACAGACGTAGACACACGAGGAGAGGAGGAAATGGGGAATGATGAAGCAGTTATGGAGCAAATGCAGCCAAATGTCAGCAATACCATTCTTGCAACTTTTCTATAAGTTTGACATTATTCCAAACTAAAAAGAAAAAAACAACCAAGAATATAGTAGATAAAGTTGTAATATGGATTTACCTTCAAAATATGTTACTGGTAAGTCATAAAAGCAAGGTGCTGAGTCTATCTAAAGTATGCATCCCGTTTATGTCCAAATGGTTAAAAAATAACATACATATATACTCAGGCTACACAAAGACATGATAATCTTTCTTTGATAACTGGATAAGGGATTCTGGCAACTAGAGGCACCACCTCTTGCCACAGTTTGGTATTTGGTGTCTAGTCACAGAGGTGCTTCTCCAGGTCACCTTAGTGGTGTTTCTGCCGGACTTGAATCCCGTCATCCTGCTCCTTTTGTCAGTGAAGTTCTCTCAGGTACTTCAGTTTCTCCTAATCAGTGGAGTGTTGTTAAAACTTCATTTTATGTTTGATGCTGGCAAAGAAAAATACAGTTACTACTCATATGTTGGCCTTATATCAAGGAACCTTTCTAAAACTTAAGACTAATTTTTATATAGGTTCTTTGGATTTTCTTCAAACACATTCATCTGCAAAAAATCAGTCTGATTTTTCTCCTTTCCAATCCTTATGCTTTTTATGTCTTACCCTTTGAACTAGCTAGCGCCTCCGGGAAAATGTGGAAGTAGCAAGGGTAGGCATTCTCAGCTCATTCCTAACTAAGAGGGAAATTTTGAATAATCATCAAGTATGATGTTTGCTAAAGGCAGAGTTTTTTGAGAGTTGCCGTCATGAATGGGTACTGGGTGTGACCAGGTTCTTCTGTATCTTTTGAGGTAATTAGGAGATTTTTTTTCTTTATTCTGTTACCGCAATTATTGCTGATGGTCACATATTAAACCAATCTTCTATTCGTTGCATAAACCTATCTTGTGATGTAGTATCACTTTCATGAATTGCTGGATTCTATTTGTTATTCTCTTGTTCAAGATTTCTGTATCTATGTTCATGAGTAAGATGGCCAATGTGTTAATGCTCTGCACAGAAGTGATGCCATATTCTTACCACATCCTATTAGATGCCACTTACTTTTGTTCTGTCCCAATATTGGTGATGTTACTCAAAGTGAGGTCTGCCGGGTTACTTCACTGTAGTTAGCTCCCTTTTGTAATCAATATTTTGTAGGGAGGACTTTAAGACAATGCAAATTGTTTCCCATCAAATTTTCACACACTAATTTTACCATTAATCAATGTTATTTGGCTGGATTAATTATCATTATGGTCTTGCCAAATGGTCCTTTTTCTCATGCCATTATTTCAACTACACCCATCAGCTGGTACTCTATTATAAAGAGAAGTTTTCTCTTTTCTCCATTTATTATTTTAATCAGTGTGGACTCATTGAGTTTTATTCAATGGATTATAACCTAATAGCATTTATTTTTGATGTACAAATCATAATAGCACGCAGGAGGCCCTTCGAGATGATCCCTGCACGCATTTGACATGTCCCCATCATTCTCTGAGCACCTCCCTACTTTTTGGCACAGCAAGATCTTCCAGACTTATCTGGTACCACTGTCCCTGCTGCAGTCCTGGTCAACCCTTTCTCTAAGAGCCCTGGTTCTTTTTAGAGAATAATATTTAGAAACTAAGATCTGAGTTAAGTGTACTCATGCTATTACAGTGTCACAGCTTTCCATTACCCTTGATGCATTTTCTTATTTGAGCAAGCCCTCTGCATGTAACTAGCCACCCCCCATCCTCACCCCATCACAGTACACAGACGCCATCTTCCCCCTGCTTCTGTGACTCCCCACACCAGGTCCCCAAGACAAACTACAGGTCTCAAATAATGGCTTTTAGACTAAACTGTGAAGGAAGAAAAGAAGAAAGAAATTTTACTGTTTTTTGCTTCTCTTCAGTGAATTACTTTTTCATAAATCTCCCCAGACTCTTTTCTTTACCTGTAATTGTCTAGAAGTTGCAAATTTTTATGTTCAATTATTTCCTTTATATATTCAACAAATTACACGTAGCCCTTATTTTATCTATTTGGGTCCAAGGTTTGAACAGCAGAGGATAATCGTATTATTCCAACCTATTTGGTTTCTAAGCTGATGGCTTGTAGTTTGTGCATAAAGTTATTTCGTTCCTGATTTTGCAGTGAGCCAGGATAGCAAGGGTTAGCCACACTTAAAATTACTCTTTGATCAATGTCGAGAATATCTTTAATGTTACCCAAGTTGATGAGACCTTTAGTATGCTTTACTACATCTGCCTTTCTTGTTTTTTATTCTAGCTTTAAAAATTACACACGTAATTTGCCAGCTTTTAAATTTGCAATTTCATGAAACTTTGCTCACCTTTTACCTCACATGTTCCTATTTAGATCGTTTTTTAAAAGTATATCCTTAATTAAATTTTCCAAAAACCAAAAAGGTTGTTTCTGAAAATGCCATCACATGGCTGGGTTCAAACTCCTCTGAACAATATTTATTTGTTGCCTCGTAGATACTCTATGACAGGTGAGGATTCTTATGTCAATCTGATTTCTTTTCCTTTGTAAATTATTTTTTTCTTTTGCAGACTCACCAAAATGTGATGTTAAGTAGGTCCTTTTATTTTTCCTCCCTTCTAGGTCTTTCATTCTGGAACTCCGGTTAAAGTTGTCTCATTCATTAATCCAGAAAATATTGTTTATCTATCTTATGCCAGCCGCTGTGATTGGTGTTTAATGAGAAAACAAGTCTTTACCTTCATACAGCTTACAGTCTATTGATCACTTGGATTTACTCTCTGTGCTTCCAAATCTTCCCACTCATTTTCCATTATTTTGACTTTCTTACATGGGCACTTATATATATGATGTAGCACTTGTATGGGTAATTTACTTGAATTCTTTTGATGTTTTAATTCTACATTTGTGCTTGTGGCTACTTTTTACACTTTCTTCTTATTTCTATCTTAGCGTAACCTCCAAGGGCCTTCAAAGGTCATGAAATGATCATGGAGTGGACATATGCACTTTGCTGCACATTATACACAGATGTTCATGCTCGGACTTTACACTAATGGAAGTAGTAACAAGATGATAAATTCCTTTGTAAAGAGAAAAATCACTCTCAGAACAAAATGTTCTCCATCATGTCCTCTTTTTTGGAACTTTCAAGCATAAAGAGCCCTATTATGTGAATATCTTTATGAACTAAACTCATTGCACCTTCACAATATGAGGTATTATCAGAGAATCTTGCTCAATGGTCACTCATGGAATAAGTGGCAGAGCAGGAATGCAAGTCTCAAGTCTACCCAGCTCCATTTTGCATTGGAGTATGTACACAGTAGGTACAGAACTGAAAGGTCGTTTGTTGTGGGATGTATCAGTACTTCATGTTGTCAGTATACCATATTTATCTCTTCATCTGTTGGACATTTGGGTTGTTTCCACTTTTTGGCTCTCACCAATAAGGCTATTCAGATTCTTGTACAAGGTTTTGTGTAGACGTTTTCATTTCTCTTGGGTATATGCCCAGGAGTAAAATTGTTGTCACTTTAATTCTTTGAGGAACTACATTTGTTTTCCAAAGTGGTTACACCACTTAGATTCCCACCAGCAATGGAGAGCAACAAGTTTCCACACCTTTGCAACACTTATCTCTAAGTCTAGCCATACTAGTGGCTATGATGTGGTATCTCACTGTAGTTTTGATTTTCCTGATGGCTAATGATGTGCATTTTTTCATGTTTATTGAGCACTCATAGGAAGTCTATTCAGATCCTTTGCCCAGTTTTAAATTGGGTTCTTTTTATTGTTGAGCTGTACGTTTTTACCAGACCCATTAGTACCATATATAGACATATAATAGCACATGTAGTATTAGAAAAATACTTGCAAAAATTTCCCACATTCCATAAGATGTCTTCTCACTGTTGGTGGTGTACAGTGAAGCACAAATTTTGATGTTCGTCTATTTTTTCTTTGGTTGCTTTTGCTGTTTTATCAAGAAACTTTTGCCCAATCCAAGTTCACACAGATTTACCTACATTTTCCTCTACGGTTTATGATTTTGGTTTTTATATTTAGGTTTATGACCCATTTTGAGTTAATTCTGCATGTGGTGTGAGGTAGGGGTTCAACTTCATTTTTTGCTGTGGGTATCCAGTCCCAGCACAATTTACTGAACAGATGATTCTTTCCTCATTGAGTTGTTTTGGAGCCTTTGCTGAAAATCAGTTAACCATAAATTTCTGTACTTAATTATATTTTATTCATCTATATGCTGTTACACACTGTCTTGATTACTATAGCTTTGTATGAGGAGTATTTTAATACTCTTTTTAAAGATCACTGTGGATTATTCTTATTTCATTCTTATATCATATGGAACCACAGAAGACCCTGTATAGCCAAAGCAATCCTGAGGAGGAAAAATAAGATGGGGAATTACGCTCCGTGACTTCAAGCTCTACTACAAAGCCAAGGTAATCAAGACAATCTGGTACTGGCACAAGAACAGACTCACAGACCAGTGGAACAGAATAGAGAGCCCAGATATAAACCTAAGTGTATATGGTCAATTAATATATGATAAAGAAGTCATGGATATACAATGGGGAAATGACAGCCTCTTCAACAGCTGGTGTTGGCAAAACTGGACAGCTACATGTGAGAGAATGAAACTGGATTACTGTCTAACCCCATACACAAAAGTAAACTCAAAATGGATCAACGACCTGAATGTAAGTCATGAAACCATAAAACTCTTAGAAAAAAATATAGGCAAAAATCTCTTGGACATAAACAGGAGCAACTTCTTCATGAACATATCTCCCTGGGCAAGGGAAACAAAAGCAAAAATGAACAACTGGGACTATATCAAACTAAAAAGGGTTCTGTACAGCAAAGTATACCATCAGTAGAACAAAAAGACATCCTACAGTATGGGAGAATATATCATAAATGACATTCAACAAAGGGTTGACATCCAAATTATACAAAGAGCTCATGCACCTCAACAAACAAAAAGCAAAGAAGCCAATTAAAAAATGGGCAGAGGAGCTGAACAGACACTTCTCCAAAGAAGAAATTCAGATGGCCAACAGGCACATGAAAAGATGCTCCACATCGCTAATCATTAGGGAAATGCAAATTAAAACCACAATGAGATATCACCTCACACCAGTTAGGATGGCCAACATCCCAAAGACAAACAACAAATGTTGATGAGGATGTGGAGAAAGGGGAGCCCTCTTACACTGCTGGTGGGAATGTAAACTAGTTCAACCACTGTGGAAAGCAGTATGGAGGTTCCTCAAGAAACTCAAAATAGAAATACCATTTGACCCAGGAATTCCACTCCTAGGAATTTACCCTAAGAATGCAGCAGCACAGTTTGAAAAAGACATATGCACCACTATTTACAATAGCCAAGAAATGGATTACTGCAGCACTATTTACAATAGCCAAGAAATGGATACAATCTAAGTGTCCATTAGTAGATGAATGGATAAAGAAGATGTGGTATATATACACAATGGAATACTATTCAGCCATAAGAAGAAAACAAATCCTACCATTTACAACAACATGGATGGAGCCAGAGGGTATTATGCTCAGTGAAATAAGCCAGGTGGAGAAAGACAAGTATCAGATGATTTCACTCATCTGTGGAGTACAAGAACAAAGCAAAAACTGAAGGAACAAAACAGCAGCAGACTCACAGGACCCAAGAATGGACTAACAGTTAGCAAAGGGAAAGGGACTGGAGACGATGGGTGGGAAGGGAGGGACAAGGGGGGAAAGGGGGTATTATGATTAGCATGCATAATGTAGCAGGGGGGGGACACGGGAAAGGCAGTATTTACAGAGAAGACAAGTAGTGATTCTACAGCATCTTACTACACTGATGGACAGTTGCTGTAATGGAGTGCGTGGGGGGGTTCTAGTAACCATAATGTTGTTCAAGTAATTGTACATTAATGATATTAAAAAAAAAAGTTTAGCACAGTGAAAAAAGGCAAGTAATATTCCAGAATTATGAGAATTTTGACTTTGTAGGACCCCTGAAAATGTCCTAGTGGTCCTTGGCGTCTATGTTCCCCTTTGAGAACCAACGACCTATTAACAGATTTAGGCAATGATCACCAAAAAGACAAGCAGACCTGTGTTTCCTAATGTAAGTAAACACCACAGCTAATTGAAGCATTCTTTTCAAAAATTCAACCTTCTATCTGACGAAGCCTCTACACCTAACTGGTTTATTGGATGTACAGGAAACAGAAATATGTAAAATGACACCTAAGGGAAATAATTAGCCAAACCCTGAATATGTGCAACTTTTAGAATGACCTGTTCTTTAAAAAATAAGCTGGGAAAAGAAAAAAAAAGGTAGGAGGAAAAACGTATTTATCAAGAAACTTTAAAAATGAATCAAGCAACTAAAATCTATGAATCTTATGTGGGTTCTGACTCAAGCAAACTAAAAAAATTTTTGAGAATGACATTATCTGATATTACAGAACTGCACATTTTTTAGGTGTGAAGGTATTACAGTTCTTATGTTTTAGAAACATAGTAATAACTAACTTCAGTAATCTAAAGAAATACAACACTTCTTTGGGATGATAAATGTGGTTTTCAGGGAAACTGTTACTTTCTAGAATTAACCAAAAAGTTAATGGGGTAGATTTGTTGCAGAAAAGTGACAAGGAACTGGTACAGAAAGCATCAATGGTCATCATGGTTGAAAGTCAATAGATCACTGGGCTTCAGAGCATAAGCGAAGCCAGTCTGCTTGGGCTTGAATCCTTGTGCTGCTGCTTCCCAATGACAGTAAACTTTGCAAAGGCACTTTACCTAATGCCTTGAGTTTCTAATTGGCAAAGTAAGATAATAATAAAGGCTATTTCATATGGTTATAAGGATTAAATGGGTTGATACATGTAAAAGTACTTATCGTAATACTTGGCACATATTAAGTACTAAATAAATGTTTGCTACTACTATTATTATGTGAAATAATCAATATAAAATTA
The DNA here is from genome assembly GCA_029783875.1 of Phataginus tricuspis. NCBI lineage: Eukaryota > Metazoa > Chordata > Mammalia > Pholidota > Manidae > Phataginus > Phataginus tricuspis. The sequence goes on along the minus strand of JAQQAC010003584.1, from coordinate 7,791,298 downwards.
AACATCAGTAGATAACGCATATTCCCATTTTCTGACATAACAAGAAATGTATTTTTTTTTAAAGACACAATAGGAAACCACGATAACTTTAAATATTGCATAGGATAGGACATGAAAAAGCATTAGGTGTACAAATGGTTCATTTAAAAAAACTGATTCTCTAAAAACATCAGATAATCTTTCAGAATGATTAAACTCACGAAACATCTGTAAACAAGAATAAATTTAATTTCTTTTTAAAGATTTAATGATATACAAAATGTATATAGTATAATATCTTTGATACACTTTCTCCCCCTCAATATTAAACAGTATTTAAACAGTTTATCTCTTCTTGCCTTGTCTGTATCTATGAGATACACTACTGAATACAAATAAGATTTACATTGCTCCCTCCCAAATAAAAATTAAAATTAGTACCTAGGAAAAAAAAGAAAAAAAAAAAATCAAAGCATATATGGAAAGCTTTTCTTCCTGTTGAGGATTCAACAATATCTGGGGCACTTAAATTACAGTTTATTGGCATAAATTGCATTGCAAACTCCCAACATCACATAATGATAATCCAACTCTATTTCTTAAGTACCACAAACAATATTCATGCTCAGATGTTCCTACACAAGTTTAAATATATGCAGGAGTGCATGTTTATATTCTGATTTGATACACTGGTCAATAAAATCTTTGCAGAGGTATGTAATTTCCTGGTTGTCATTATAGACTCAGATAGGGAAAAAGCCCTTTAATTTGTCTTACAAGGTAACTTCTCTTGAAATTTCTGTTGATATATTTAGGTTATACCAATCTACCATGGTTTTCCTCTAGGTAATTACATGATATTGTTAAAACAATGTTAAAAAAAAACAATACTTTTGCACAATTTGGGCTCCATTTAACAAAAAAACTGGCTCTGTCTTTAAATATGGAGCCTGACCCTGATTCATAAGGTCCCTCTTAGAAAATGATTTTCAGGTCAGACTTATATCTCTATGGATCTAGAATTATAAAAAGCAATCTCCTTTCCTGTGGCCAGCAGGCATCTAGCTGGGAGCTAGTAACATTATCACTGAACACACTGAAACACAAAGAGGAAGGCGCCTGACTGCCATTTAACCAAAGGACGGGTGATTTCTTCATTTTGATAACTGAATAGCAGTAAACCAGCTGCCAATACAATCCGCACAGACACCTAACTTTGGTTAATGACACTGAACCGCATAAGAGGGTATCATCCTCATCAGAACAAAGTCAAATGAAATGCTCTGCTAAAAAGAGCCATGTAAAAAGTTATAAATACTGATTTTCCTTTACCTTTAAAATTTAACAGCTGCCAGCTGTATCCTACAGGGAGTTCTTGACTGACTAGTTTAATCAGGTCAATAGAGTATCGACCTTTTAACTGGGCCAGAATCAGCATATTCAACTGCACACACTTTTCTATATTACCAAACAATTTCATCCTGAAAGAAAGTGATACAGTAACATTTTTGTGAGGTGTAGGCAAGACTAATGATTCAGTAATATTATAACATCAAATTAGTTGATTCTGATTCTTTGGTGGCATTTCCAGGCTGAAGAGTCAAATCCGAAGGCTCATCCTGAGGAAATATAATTTTATCAGGTGTATAGTCATTCCTCTTCAGATCTATATGCGTCATCCACAATAAAAAAAACAGAAAAGAAAGAAAGAAAAGTCAGTATTTCTTAGAAATAGAAAATTAAGAACATTTTCTAAATCAATTTTCCTCTAAATGCACCAGATATATTTACTACTGGGTTGTTAGTCACAAAATACACACACATAAAAATGAACGTTCACTCATTCACTCAACAAATAATGATTACACTTTAATCATGAGTCAACAACTCATGTAAGTGTGGAAGCACTGATGAACAAGGCAGACAAAGAACCTGTTTTCATGGAACTTACATTCTTGCGGGTGAAGAAAAACAAATAGAAAATGACAGAATTTTAAGTACTAACAAGTACTTTGAAGAAAACAGTGTAATGAGGACTAGGTGGGAGATGGTATAAGGTGATTCTTTTAGACAGGGCTGGGCAGATAAGTCACTGGGTGGTAACATCTGAGCAAAGATTTACATATTGAGAAGTGACCTATCAAAACTCTAGAGAGTATTTTAGGCTGAGGGAAGGTTTATTATAGAATGTAAGAAGGAAATGGACTTGATGTGTTCTAAAAATGGCAAGGAGACAGTGTGGCTTGCATGTAGTGAATGAGGTGAAGACTAGTAAAAAATGAGGTCAAGCAGCATATAATGGCTAGTGGTTGTCAAACTATAGGCTGAGGGCCAAATCTGGCCTGCTGCCTGTTTGTGCAAATAGCTTCACTAGGATGGAGCCATGCTCATTTGTTTACAGATTGTCTATGGCTATTTCTGCACTGCGGTGGTAGACCTGCGTAGTTGTGACACACGCCCTAGAGCCCACAAAGCTTAAAATATTTACTGCCTTGCCTTTTACACAACAGTTTGCTGACCCCTACCTGGATGCAAGCTAAGGTAAGGAATACAGATTACAATGATATCCACTGGAAGGTACTGAACAGTCCTAAGGGAGGAACATAATCAGATTTGTTTCAATCACTATTCTGAATGTCATGTAAAGTTTTGTTAGGGACAACCGTCAAGAATATAGGAAACAAAATAGTGGCAATAAAGAGGAAGAGAAATCGATGAATTCTAGCAAGATTTCAGAATCAGAGCAGACAGAACTTGACATATTGGTTACAAAAGGCGAGAGAAAAAAGGAATTGGCTAGCTTTTAGGTTTTGAGCCTGAGCAACACCATTAATGTAATGGGGAAACAGAGTTTTGTGGACAGGGGTGGGAAATGAAAATCAAAAGTTTTAGAATGAACATGTTACTTATAAAGATACTTTAGGGTATTCAAGCAGAAATGTAGGAAACTGAATATAGAAACAGGATCTCAGGAAAGAAGTTAAGCTTTAGTAAATTTGGTACTATCAGTATGTAGATGTTGCATTTATAGTCATGGAACAAGATGAAATCACTTAGGGATTTACAGATATACGTGATAGTAGTTGAAGAATTGGAAAACAATGCAGTAATACCAAGCTTATAATTTAAACTAACCATAGGCAGGCACATATTTTTATCCTCTCCATATAAAACAGAACTGACAGTCAGAATATAAATTGTTAATTTTAATTTGAGTAACAGCATATATTCAATGATCCAAATACATATTTGTTATTGCATGAATGATTTTTGATAAATTTTGAATTCAAAACCATGCTAGCATGACTTTAGGGAATGCAAACTAATTTGTAGCTGGTATTGTACACAAAGAATAATGGAAAGAAACAATTATAAATCAGGTCCTTATAGTGTTATTAACTAATGGTGCAACCATTGGCAAATCTTCTGAACTCTAAGAATACATTCTGTAAAATGATGGATTTGGATTGGATTGCTCTTAAGGTCTCTTTCAAGTTTATAGTAATAGTTTAAAAAAGAGATATGATACTAAAAATTACACTGTACCCAAAATCAAATAAAAATTTTATCTGGGCTGCAACAATTCACCACTGTGTGTTTCAGTTCTGGCTAAAATGGACTAAGTATATTCCACCCTATCTCTCCCACTGATTACAAGTATAAACCCTTCATATAATACATAAAGCAACTATCTGAGACTTCTGAAAAGTAATAGCAGACATATTGGAGAAGAAAATTAGAACCTTAAGAATGACCAATATGGTGTTAAGTTTCCTGTTTTTTCCCCCGCTTATTTCCAGGCTTAGATTTGTTGATAGCTCTATCTCAGAAATGTAGATTTCTGAGCAGAGAGAGGAAGCTCTGAGAATTTCCAGATCCTTTTCAGAGGATCAGGAAAGGGAAGACCCTATAGGATGAAAAATATTGAGAGGAATGCCCAATTTTTAATTTTTCTCTTTTGTTCCTTTGGTCCTTACCTAAGACAAAACCAGTCAAGAAAAGGTGCTCTTGGAGAGGTGGCAGCTGAGCAAGCACCTAAAATTCCAAGAGGAAACCATTCTCTCTGAGAGTAGGCACCTCAGTGATCCAAAGCATCTTGTTCCCCTGTGACTTAGCACCAGAAATGGATTCACTTACAAGGAATGTGTGACAGTGCAAGGAGGCCAAAATCTTGGCTCTCTAGTTACAGTACCAAAAAAAAAAAAGGCCCTCAGGAGTCAGAAAGTATGAAAGGCATCTTGGAGAGAAGGAAAATGGAGAAAGGGACACCCCTAAGTTGCTTATGAAATCCAAGGATCACCCTTGAGTGGCACATATATGGAAAGACAGCATAGCATAGCCTTTGGGAACCAAACTATAGTGAAGACTTCCACTCAGGTCTGAGACTTTCTCCTGTTTTACACACATGAGGTAGACCTGAGTAACACTGAAAGACTAAAAACTAAACTGACATTAGAATCACAGCCACAGAAGGTAAATTGGGACTTATGAACTAACTTAACTGAGTGGATTGTCTACTAATACACACATCAACAAAAATCAACATTCTCTATAGAGGATTTTTGATAAGACCCAGAATTCTGTAACATAACATTGAAAATATGCAGGGCACATTATAAAATCAATAGATATAAAGAACAAGGAACATCTCAAAGAAAAAGACAATTGGCAGATGCCAACCCCAAGATAACCCACAAGGTATAGTGATCAAAGAGTTTAAACTAGCTATTATAACCATACTCCATGATGTAGGGCAGAGAGACTTAAATGTAAATGGAAACAAGTTTTCAGCAGAGAAATAATCAGTATAAAAGGAACGAAAAGAAAATTATAGGACTGAAAGACATAAGAGAAATAAAAAATCCTGTGTATGAGAATAAAAGAATGAAGAAAAGAAGAATGAGAAATGGTAGAAAGTGACCTTGTTATATCAGCAGAAATGATCCAATCTGAACTACAGAAAGAAAATCATTTTTAAGAAAATGATCATAGTCTCAAGTTACTGGGATACAATATCAAAAGGTATTTTATGTGAGCTTCATTCTTATTACAGGAGCTCCAGAAAGAGATGAAAAGGATCAATGCAGAACAAACATCTGAAGAACTAATAGCTAAAAACTCCCCGAATTTGATGTCATAAATTTGCAAATTCAAGAAGCTAAGTAAACATGCACTCAGAGGAAGCTACAACAAGGCATATTTTTTAAGTGCTGAAAGAAAGAAGTGTCAACCTAAAACTCTACAGTGAAAATATCCTTTAGAAATGAAGGCAAAATACACACATAAGGAAAACTAAGAGCAACCACTAAAAAACTAAGCATATAGATAAAACATTAAATCAGAAAGGGAAGGGAATCCCCAAAACAAATTTCCAAACAAAAACAAACCAAAGATATCAATCAGAAAACAACAAAACAGAAAATCTAACTCTATCAGTAATTACATTAATTATGCAGGGCCTAAGATACCAATTAAAAGATACTCGAGAAAGGAGAACAAAGCTGGGGGTATTACACTCAATGACTTCAGCCTATACTACACAAAGCTACAGTAATCAAAACTGTATGGTACTTGCACAAGAACAGACTCATAGATCTAGGGACCAGAACAGAGCCCAGATATAAAGCCATGCATAGATGGTCAAAATATGATAAAGGAGAGATGAATATACAATGGAAAAAAGACAGTCCCTTCAATAACTGGTGTTGGGAAATCTGGAAAGCTACATGCAATAGAATGAAACTGGATTACTGTCTAACTCCATACTTAAAAGTAAACTCGAAAAGGATTAAAGACCTAAATGTAAGACATGCAAACATACAACTCTTAGAAGAAAACACAGGCAAAAATAAGCATGAACCATTTTTTTCTGGACACACCTCGAGCAAAGGAAACAAAAAAATGAACAAGTTGGACTATATCAAACTGAAAAGCTTCTGTAAAGCAAAGGATACCATCAACAGAATAAAAAGGCAACCTACAGTATGGGAGAATATATTCATAAATGATTTATCTGACAAAGGGTTAAAATCTAAAATACATAAAAAACTCATAGACCTCAACACCAAAAAACCCAGTTAAAAAATGGGTGGAGGACCTGAACAGACATTTTTCCAAAGAAGAAATATAGATGGCCAACAAGAACATGAAAAGATGCTCCACATTGCTAATCACCAGGGAAATGCAAATCAAAACCACAAGAGATATCACCTTAAACCAGTTAGGATGGCTGCTATCCAAAAGACAAGAACTAGCAAGTGCTGGCGAGGATGTGAAGAAAAGCGAACCCTCACACCGTTAAGAATGTAAACTGGTGCAGTGGCTGTGGTGGTATGGAGGTTCCTCAAAAAACTGAAAATAGAAATACCGTTCAGCCCAGTAATTTCACTTCTAGGAATTTATCCGAAGAAAATAAAATCCCTGATTTGAAAAAATACACGCAACCCTATGTTTATCTCTGCACTATTTACAACAGCTAAGATACAGAAGCAACCTAAGTGCTCATCAATGGATGAATGGATAAAGAAGATGTGGTACATATACATAATGGAATAATATTCAGATAAAAAAAAAAGAAATCCTGCTATTTGCAACAACATGGATAGACTGAAAAGGCATTATGCTAAGTGAAATAAGCCAGGCAGAGAAGACAAATACCATAAGATTTCACTTATTTGTGGAATATGAAAACAAAGCAAAACAGAATGAACAGAACAGCAGTAGACTCACACTGAGAAGTGACTGGTGGTTACCATGGGGGAGCAGTTTGCAAAGGTGGATAGGTGGGGAGGGTGAGGGGGATAAAGGAGCACAAAAATTCTCAATCATATTATAAGTTGGTCATGGGGATGGGAGTACAGCATGGAGAATATAGCCAATGATTCGTTAACATCTTCCTATGCTGACAGATAGTAACTAACTGCACTAGAGGGGTGAGGATTTAATAATGTGGGTAACTGCTGAATCACTGTTTTGTTACTTGAAACCTACATGAGACTGTATTATCAACTATACTTCAATTAAAAAGATAAAAATGGTTAGTATGTTAAGAACAAATTAAAGGTAGGACTCAAGTACATGATGTCTACAAGGAACGCTCTTAAAACATTATTTACATATACAGGTAAGAAGAATGGGAAAAGATACCTGTGAAACCATTCATCAAAAGACAACTGGAGTAGCTATGTTAATATCAAAGTAGACTTCAAAACAAGGAAAATTACAATGGCATTTCATAAGGAGAGAAACAATTCAGTAAGAAGACATAACTGCAAATGTGTATCCACCTAAGAACAAATCTTCACATTGCATGAAGGAAAAACTAGAACTGAAAGGCAAAATAGACAAATTCACAATTATAGAGACCTCCTTTCTAACTGATCAACAGAACAGACAGAAAATCTGCAAGGATATAAAAACCCAAACAACACTATCAAAAACCTTTCCTTAATTAACATTTATAGAACACTCCATCCAACAACAGAATATTCTCTTCAAGTGCAAATTCAAAACTCACCAAAGAGAATACCCTTTTAAGGTGAAAAATATTTAACTGAAATCAAATGAAGTATGTCTATCATATTGCAATTAAACAAGAAATCAGTAACAGGAAGCTAATATTTGACAAATATTTGAGAACTAAAAAAGACACTTCTAAATAATCCATAAGTCAAAGAGAAAGTATTTTAGAGTAAATAAAAGTAAAGCATATCAAAATTCATGGGTTGAAGATAATTCTTAGAGGGAAATTTATAGCATTAAATGTTTTGTTAGAAAAGGTCTTAAATCAATAACCTAAAGTTTTACCTTAACAACGAAAGAACAAACACAAAGCAATCAAAAAAAAAAGGAAATAATAAAGAGAATAAATCAATGAAACTGAAAACAGAATAGGGTAAAACATTAAACAGAAAAGCTGCTTCTTTTAAAATATCAATTAAAAATGATACACCTTGGTCAAAGAAACAAAAATATCAAATTACCATAATGAAAGACAGCATTCACCACAGCTCGCATAGGTATTAAAAATATAAGATATTAATATAAATAATTCTATGCCCATAAATTTGACAATTTATATAAAATGGGCCAACTCCTAGAAAGACAGAAATTATTAAAAAACTCATTCAAAAAGAAAGTAACTTCAGTGTCAACTTCAACTGTTCTACATTTAGATTTTTTTTAAATTAAACCCTTAGTTATAAACCATCCAACAAAGAAAATTTCAAACCAAGGTAGTTTCGCTAGACAATTCTATCAAACATTCAACGTGGGGATAATAACAATTCTATACTTTCTATTCCCCAAAACTTCCAAATTACTTTTTTTTGACATTAATGTTTATATATATATATATATATTTTTTTTTAATTTTTATTAAGGTATTATTGATATACACTCTTATGAGGGTTTCACATGAAGAAACAATGTGGTTACTATTTACCGGTATTATCAGGTCCCCACCCATACCCCATAGCAGTCACTATCCATCAGTGTAGTAAGATGCCACAGATTCACTATTTGTCTTCTCTGTCCCACACTGTTTTCCCGGTGACCCTCACACCATGTGTACTAAACAATCCCCACAATCCCCACCTCCCTTCCTCCCCACCCGCCATCCCACACCCCTCCCCTTTGGTAAGCACTAGTCCCTTCTTGAAATCTGTGAGTCTGCTGCTGTTTTGTTCCTTCAGTTTTGCTTTGTTGTTAATACTCCACAAATGAGGGAAATCATTTGGCACTTGTCTTTCTCCGCCTGGCTTGTTTCACTGAGCATAATATCCTCCAGCTCTATCCATGTTGTTGCAAACGGTAGGATTTGTTTCTTATGGCTGAATAGTATTCCATTGTGTATATGTACCATTTCTTCTTTATCCATTCATCTACTGATGGACACTTAGGTTGCTTCCACATCTTGGCTATTGTAAATAGTGCTGCAATAAACATAGGGGAGCACATGTCTTTTTGAATCTGAGAACTAGTATTCTTTGGGTATATTCCAAGGAGTGGCGTTCCGGGTCAAATGGTATTTCTATTTTCAGTTTTTTGAGGAAACTCCATATTGCTTTCCACAATGGTTGAACTAGCTTACATTTCCACCAGCAGTGTAGGAGGGTTCCTCTTTCTCCGCATCTTGGCCAGCATTTATTGTTCTTAAGTCTTTTTGATGCTGGACATCCTTACTGGTGTGAGGTTATATCTCATTGTGGTTTTAATTTGCATTTCCCTGATGATTAGTGATGTGGAGAATCTTTTTGTGTGTCCGTTGGCCATCTGAATTTCATCTTTGGAGAATTGTCTGTTCATATCCTCCTCCTATTTTTTAATCGGGTTATTTGCTTTTTGGGTGTTGAGGCCTGTGAGTTCTTTATATATTTTGGATGTTAACCCCTTGTTGGATATGTCATTTACAAATATATTCTCCCATACTGTAGGATGTCTTTTTGTTCCGTTGATGGTGTCCTTTGCCATACAGAAGCTTTTTAGTTTGATGTAGTCCCATGTGTTCATTTTTGTTTTTGTTTCCCTTGGTCGAGGAGATGCATTCAGGAAGAAGATGCTCATGTTTATATTCAGGAGATTTTTGCCTATGTTGTCTTCTAAGAGTTTTATGGTTTCATGACTTACATTCAGGTCTTTGATCCATTTTGAGTTTACTTTTGTGCATGGGGTTAAACAAAAATCCAGTTTCATTGTCTTGCATGTAGCTGTCCAGTTTGCCAACACCTGTTGTTGAAGAGGCTGTCATTTCCCCATTGCATGTCCATGGCTCCATTATCGTATATTAATTGCCATATATGGTTGGGTTTATATCTGGGCTCTCTAGTCTGTCTCATTGGTCTATTGTTCTGTTCTTGTGCCTGTACCAAATTGTCTTGAGTACTGTGGCTTTGTAGTAGAGCTTGAAGTTGGGGAGCGTAATCTCCCAGCTTTATTCTTCCTTCTCAGGATTGCTTTTGCTATTCAGGTTTTTTTGTGGTGCCATATGAATTTTAGAATGATTTTCTCTAGTTCGTTGAAGAATGCTGTTGGTATTTTGATAGGAATTGCATTGAATCTGTAGATTGCTTGAGGCAGGATGGCCATTTTGACAATATTAATTCTTCCTATCCATGAGCATGGGATGTGTTTCCATTTATTGGTATCTTCTTTAATTTCTCTCATGAGTGTCTTGTAGTTTTCAGAGTATAGGTCTTTCACTTCCTTGGTTAGGTTTATTTCTAGGTATTTTATTCTTTTTGATGCTCCTGTGAATGGAATTGTTTTTCTGATTTCTCCCTCTGCTAAGTTCATCATTAGTGTATAGGAATGCAACAGATATCTGTGTATTAATTTTGTATCCTGCAACATTGCTGAATTAGATCTAATAGTTTTGGAGTAGATTCTTTAGGGATTTTATGTACAATATCACGTCATCTGCAAACAGGGACAGTTTAACTTCTTCCTTATCAATCTGGATGCTCTTTATTTCTTTGTGTTTTCTAATTGCTGTGGCAAGGACTTCCAGAACAGTGTTGAATAGAAGTGGGGAGAGTGGGCATCTTTGTCTTGGTCCTGATCTTAAAGGAAAGGCTTTAAGTTTCTCGCTGTTAAGTATGATGTTGGCTGTGGGTCTGTCATATATAGCCTTTATTATGTTAAGGTACTTGCCCTCTATACCCATTTTGTTGAGAGCTTTTATCATGAATGGATGTTGAATTTTGTCAAATGCTTTTTGGCATCTATGGAGATGATCATGTGGTTTTTGTCCCTCTTTTTGTTGATGTGGTGGATGATGTTGATGGATTTTCTATATTGTACCATCCTTGCATCCCTGGAATAAATCCTATTTGATCAGGGTGGATGATTTTTTTGATGTATTTTTTATTTCCGTTTGCTGTATTTTATTATTTTTGCATCTATGTGCATCAGGGACACTGATCTGTAATTTCCTTTTTTTGTGGTGTCTTTGCCTGGTTTTGGTAGTAGACTGATGCTGGCCTCACTGAATGAGTTTGAAAGTATTCCCTCTTCTACTCTTTGGAAAACTTTAAGGAGGATTGGTCTTAGGTCTTCACTAAATGTTTGATAAAATTCAGCAGTGATGCCCTCTGGTCCAGGGGTTTTGTTCTTAGGTAGTTTTTTGATTATGAATTCAATTTTGTTGCTGGTAATTGGTCTGTTCAGATTTTCTGTTTCTTTCTGGGTCAGCCTTGGAAGGTTGTATTTTTCTAGAAAGTTGTCCATTTCTTCTAGGTTACCCAGTTTGTTAGCATATAATTCTTGGTATTTCTGTGGTATCCGTAGTGATTTTTCCTTTCTCATTTCTGATTCTGTTTATGTGAGTAGACTCTTTTTTTCTTGATAAGTCTGGCTAGGGGTTTATCTATTTTATTTTCTCAAAGAACTAGCTCTTGCTTTCATTGATTCCTTCTATTGTTTTATTCTTCTTGATTTTATTTATTTCTGCTCTCATCTTTATTATCTCCCTTCTTCTACTGACTCTGTACCTCATTTGTTCTTCTTTTTCTAGTTTCATTAATTGTGAATTTAGACTGTTTATATGGGATTGTTCTTCTTTCCTGAGGTAGGCCTGTATTGCAATATATGTTCCTCTTAGCATGGCCTACGCTGCGTCCCACAGATTTTGCGGTGTTGGATTATTGTTGTCATTTGTCTCCATATCGCTTGATCTCTGTTTTTATTTGGTCATTGATCCATTGGTTATTTAGGAGCATGTTTTGATGCCTCCATGTGTTTGTGGGATTTTTATTTTCTTTGCGTAATTTACTTCTAGTTTCATACCTTTGTGGTCTGAGAAACTGGTTGGTACAATTCCAATCTTTCTGAATTTACTGAGGCTCTTTTTATGGCCTAGTATATAATCTATTCTTGAAAATGTTCCATGTGCACTTGAGAAGACTGTGTATCCTGCTGCTATTGGGTGGAGAGTTCTGTAGATGTCTGTTAGGTCCATAATGTGTTGTTCGGTGCCTCTATCTCACTTATTTTCTGTCTGGTTGATCTGTTCTTTGATGAGTGGAGTGTTGAAGTCTCCTAGAATGAATGCATTGCATTCTATTTCCCCTTTTAATTCTGTTAGTATTTGTTTCACATATGTAGGTGCTCCTGTGTTGGGTATGTAGGTATTTATAATGGTTATATCTTCTTGTTGAATTGACCCCTTTATCATTATGTAATGTCCTTCTTTGTCTCTTGTGATTTTCTTTGTTTTGAAGTCTATTTTGTCTGCAAGTACTGCAACTCCTGCTTTTTTCTCCCTATTGTTTGCATGAAGTATCTTTCTCCATCCCTTCACTTTTAGTCTGTGTATGTATTTGGGTTTAAAGTGAGTGTCTTGTAGGCAGCATATAGAAGCGTCTTGTTTTTCTATCCATTCAGTGCCTCTATGTCTTTTGATTACTGCATTCAGATCATTGACATTTAGGGTGATTATTGATAGGTATGTATTTACTGCCATTGCAGGCTTTAGATTCGTGGTTATCAAAGGTTCAAGGTTAACTTCTTCACTAAGAGTCTAACTTAACTCAGTATGCTATTATAAACACAATCTAAAGGTTCTTTTATCCTCCTCCTCCATTCTTTATATATTAGGTATCATATTCTGAACTCTGTCTATCCCTTGATTGACTTTCGGGGTAATTTAATTTTGCATTTGCTTAGTAATTAACTGTTCTACTTTCTTTACTGTGGTTTTATTACCTCTGGTGACAGCTATTAAACCTTAGGAATACTTTCATCTATTGCAGTCCCTCCAAAATACACTGTAGAGATGGTTTGTGGGAGGCAAATTCTCTCAGCTTTTGCTTATCTGGAAATTGTTTAATCCTTCCTTCAAATTTAAATGATAATCTTGCTAGATAAAGTATTCTTGGTTTGAGGCTCTTCTGCTTCATTGCATTAAATACATCATTCCACTCCTTTCTGGCCTGTAAGGTTTGTGCTAAGAAGTCTGATGATAGCCTGATGGGCTTTCCTTTGTATGTGATCTTATTTCTCTCTCTGGCTGCTTTTAATAGTCTGTCCTTATCCTTGATCTTTGCCATTTTAATCACTATATGTCTTGGTGTTGTACACCTTGGGTCTCTTGTGTTGGGAGATCTGTGCACGTCCATGGCTTGAGAGACTATCTCCTTTCCCAGATAGGAGAAGTTTTCAGCAATTACCTCCTCAAAGACACTGTCTGTCCCTTTTTCTCTCTCTTTTTCTTCTGGTACCCCTATAATGTGAGTGTTGTTCCATCTGGATTGGTTACACAGTTCTTAATATTTTCATTCTTAGAGATCCTTTTTTCTCTCTGTGCCTCAGCTTCTTTGTTTTCCTCTTCTCTAATTTCTATTTCATTTAACCTCTCCTTCACCATATCTAATCTGCTTTTAAAACCTTCCATTGTATGTTTCATTTCTGATACTGTGTTCTGTAATGATTGGACCTCCGACCGGAATTCATTTCTGAGTTCTTGAATATTTTTCTGTACCTCCATGATCATGTTAATGATTTTTATTTTGAAATCTCTTTCAGGAAGATTCATGAGGTCAATTTAATTTGACTCTGTCCCTGGTGTATTCACACTTTTGCTTTGAACTGGGTTCCTTTGATGTTTCATATTTGTATGTGGTGCCCTCTAGTGCCCAGAAGCTCTACTCTTCTGGAGCTGCTCAGCCCCTGGAGCAATGTCAGGGGTCACAGGGGAGTGGTGTTGGTGCCTCGGGGGAAGAATAGACTGTTCCCTGCTTCCCGGCTGCTATGCTTGTCTCCACTGCCTGAACCAGTGGGCCGAGCACACAGGTATAAGCCTCTATGCTTTGCGTTTGTAGCTGCTGTTGGTGGGGCATCCCTTTGTCTGGCCTAATGCCAGGGCAGGGTTTGCCGGTTTGCAAGCCAGGTGGGAGCTGGGTGGGAAGAAGGCACAGCAGGCTGTGTATCACCGAGAGGGGCCTTGGGGCTGTGTAGTCAGCCAGGGGGCAGGAACATGTGAAGATCATGAGAGTTCCCAACCTGTTGGGTGGAGTTTACCAGCACAATTTTACCTGTTCTTTCTCCTAAGCAGTAAGCTCTGTGCAATCCTTTCCCCTTTAGCAGCCCTCTCACTGTTAGGAAGTCTCTCAGACTGCCCGCTTTTATTTTGTCCCAGAGCAGCTGGATATGGATCCCTGTTTTCCACAAGCAGCTGGAATCTCAGTCTCTCCAGGTATTCTGCCTTAGTTTTCCAACGCCCCTAATCACGAGAGTACCATGTAATGTAGGTTTGTGCTCCCAGAGCAGACCTCCAGAGCTAGGTGTTCAGCAGTCCCAGGCCTCCACTCCCTCCCTGCTCCATTTCTCTTCCTCCCGCTGGTGAGCTGAGGTCGGGGAAGGGCTTGGGTCCCGCCGGACCAAGGCTTTGGTACATTACCCTGTTCCGTGAGGTTTTTTCTTTTCTCCAGGTGTATGCAGTTTGGCGCAGCTCTCTTCCCTGCTGCTCTTTCAGATTAGTTGTATTAATTATATATTTGTATTATATATTATATGCGGTTTTAGGAGGAAGCCTCCTTCTCACCTCTCACGCTGCCACCTTTAATCGCAACTTTGATGTTTTTAAAGAAGGAAAAAATTAAAGCAGCTTTCCAAGAATCTTTTTTGCTCACACTTCATATCCTTGTGGTTGGCTACACACTGATTCGTGACATCCTCACTGCAGAACTCAAAGCACACTCTGAAGCATTGCCAATTATAAAGGCAGAGATAAAGAGAGGAACCTGTGTGGGACTGGCAAACCCACTCCTAACAGCTTCCACCCAATTTATTTTTAAGCAAGAGAAAGACAGTATATGAAAAAAAAAAACCCACAAACTAATATTCTTCACAAACACAGATGCATTAATCTTCAGCAAAATATGATCAAACTGAACCCAACAATACACAAAAAAGGTAATATATCATGACAAAGTAGAGTTTGTCCTGGGAATGCAAGACTGGTTCAACATTTCAAAAACCAATCAATGTAACAGAATGTAATATTTACCAGTTAAGAAAAAAAATGAAATGACCATTTAAACAGATGCAGAAAAAAGTTTGACAAAATTGAAGATAAGTATTTTCGTGGAAACAAGACATAGAAGAGAATTTCCTCAACCTAATAAAGTGCATCTGTACATCTAACACTGTAGTGAAAGACTGAATGCTTAAGATCAGGGAGAAAGCAAGCATGTCTACTCTCAGTATTCGTATTTAACACTACTAGAAATCCATGCCAGCACAAAAAGTCAAAAAAATAAAAATAAAAGGCATATACATTGGAAAGAAGTAAATAAAACTGTCTTAATTGTCTACACTGAAAATTCTGAGTTTAAAACAAAGCTAGAACTAAGTTAATTTACCAAAGTTACAGGATACAAGGTCAATATACCAAAAAAGGAGAAAACAAAATCAGTGGTATTTCTGTATAGTACTAATGAACAATAAAAAATTTAAAGAACAGTATCATTTACATGCTTTCTACATGGCCTGGCACTGTTTTAAGTATTTCACAAGTACCATTTCATTTAATCCTAAAAAAAAAAACCCAAAACCAAACAAAAAACCCCTTTGTGATGTAGGTATTTTTGGAGCCACAGTCTGACTCCCAACTCTAAGGTCCTAATTACCACACTATTGGTCATAATGAGAGGACTTTAAAAGTACAGCACAAGGGTTAGTACTAGGCATCTGTAATTTTTAAAAAGTTCCACAGGGGATTCTGATGTACACCAAAGGGTGAGAACCTTTTTTTGTGCTAAAACTTTCAGTTATATAATAACTTGTAATTCTTCGAATACAAAGATGAAGTTACTATCATGAGAGAATGAATCTGTAGTTTCTGTTCCTGCTTCATGGAATAATAGTCTTGTTCCAGCTCTCTACCAGACTAACTTGAAAGTCTACTCATCCTTCAATTTTAGGCAAATCTGTCCATTCCCAGGGGGCATTCCATGACTTGTAAGTTGGTGTTAAGTGATCTGCTTACCTGTTGTATTTTTGTTTTTTTTTGCTTGGCATTTATGACAGTCCTATAATACTGTTAATCTTGTCAGTATTCAAGACTTCACTAAATGCCACTAAGGGCAGAGAAGACATTTGTCTGGTTCACTTCGGTATTATCAACAACTAGCACAATCCTTGGCATCCAGCAGACTCTTAATAAATGCATATTAAATGAATGAACTTTGTGTTTTCATAAGTAATGAAAGAAAACATAGATCCATTACAACCAATAATGTGTATTTGTGTCTCTGGCCTTCTGAAGTACTGTGATAACCAACTTTGCTAACAATTTATACATTACATTGATTAAGAAAATGTTTACCTGGAAGCTTAAGCTTTCTACAGCAAGAATTACAGTGATGTTTTGCTCTAAAGTTTTTTATTGCATCTTCTCCTAGATTTGCTGGACCAAAAACCATATCGCAGGATCTGTGGAATTCAGTTAAAAAAAAGGGTTTATGCAAACAAATGTAGAATTTTAAATTATGAAAATACGTCATAATTAAATTATTAAAACTCATTACCTCTTTTCTTCTGCTTTTATCACAGATGGGTCAGTCAAATTTTCACCTACGCCTTTATATGTATATATAAGAAAATTTATATTATATAATTGATATAAATGTTGACATTTGCATAATAAATAGTCATGAGAGATTTTATAGCATCACCAACCATTACATGATGTAAATTATTCAAAAAAGTACATATTTTCTCTCTTGCTGTTTCCTAACTTGACATATGACCTCAACATTGCACAAGGAACAAACAGCTCCTGTGATGTGAACGAGCGTTAAATGTCAGGGTTTGTAGTTAGGCATGTGAGCTTTTGATGGCATCAGCTACTGAGGCAACAGGGCCAAGGTTGTAGGCAAATATCTCCTTATGTAAAAGGTCTACACAATTTGCCCTTTTTTCACCTTAGCAAAGAACAATTAGGCACATGAAGGCATAATCTACAGGCCATCTTAAGAGCATTGAATTTTTAAAAATCACACACCAACATATAAATAAGCCTTCTTGCAAATTATTCAGATTACATAAAGAGTAAGATTGTGAACATCTTCCTTCACCTCCAGTTCTCTCCAGAAGTATTAAAAGTGTGGTTAAATCTTTTCAATCTATTTGTTTATATAAAGAACATCTAACTGACATTCAAATAATCATAAATATTTAACCTATTATAATGAAACCTAATAAAATGGTTACAATTTCATAATAGAAAAAACCAGATCTCAAATATGATACCACTTTCTACTCATCAGACTGGCAAACATTAAGAACATGCAGTACTGGAGAGAGAGTGGAGAAACGGGCACTCAAATCCAGTGCTGCGTACGAATTTCTACAGCCTTTCAGAACAACAACCTGGCAGTACTTAATAAAATTGCATTCATCTCCTTTTAGTAGGTGAGTTTAGGAATCTATTTTATGGACATAAAAGTAGTAGTATGAAGACAAGTGGAAAATAAAATTAGTGAGAATGTTTAATATCTTGACCTGGGTGATGGTTACATGAGTGTATACACATATCAAAATTCTTTGAACTGTGTATTATTATCTGTGCATTTTTTTGTATGTAACTTATAAATTTTTAAAGTAGCAGTATGTTTGTTGCAGCACTGTATGTGGTAGCAAGAAAAAAAGGTGAATATCTCTCAATATAGGGTGTAAATCATGCTATATTTCCATACTATAGACTATCATGCAGCTATTAAAAGGAGTAACTCAGATTTATCAGTAATGACTCAGGATGCCCATTATATATTGTTAGGTGAAAAAGTAAGTGCAACAGACACACATTACATAGAGAGCATGATCCCAATTGGAGGAAAACCACCAAAACACAAAAATGATTATTAGTAACAATAAAAAAGTCTCCTTTTGTGTATCTGTCTTCACAGAGGTAGAGAAACAACAAAGATGGGAACACTTTGTTCTTTATATTATTTCCGTATTGTTTAATCATCTAAAATATTTCTATTAAAAAACGGTTACATGAACATATTGAATACGTAGAGAACGTCACAATTACTTTGCTTATTGAAACGAATTGCCATCTTTTTAATTAACAGTTCAGACAAAATCTATTTTGCCTCACATCCTATATATGTTTGAAGAGAATACTTTAATATACTTTAAGAGCCTGTTTACTTAATTGGATTGGCCTAATAACATGTATCAGAGTTTTTGCTATGTATGTATTACCTAATTATTTATATAAAATGATGAACTACTGAAAAGGGGCTGGTTTTACAAAGACTTTCTTTCTTGGGCTGAATCAATACCAACTTGTCTACATTTCAATGGATCTTTTATATTTGTGAGTATTTAATGAAATAAGTCACCAAGTGATCAATACTCTAAAGCATTGGTCTTATTTGATTGAAAGTTGGTCTGTGTTGACATTTGAAATTAAAGCTGCTCTTTAGAGAAAAAAATTACAGAATCCATAATGTAAAACCTCCACCCAGGCAAAGCTGGCAACTTGCTTAATTTTACTTTCCTCTGATCCTGCTGTGAAACTGCAGACATTATTCTAAGCTAATCTGCCCTCTCCCAGACACAATGTTTTTTTTTTCTTTTACAGTTAAGACAGAATCTGTCTACAAAGATCCTCATGGTCAGTTTTTTCCTCTGTATACATTCTGCTCCACCTACCATGTGCTGGAATCCATTTCCCCACCTCTTAAATCTGGGCTGTCCTTATTACTGCCTTGGCCAGTAAAATGTGGCAGAAGGGATCTGGGCCAGTTCTGGGCCTAGCCCTAAGGGTTTCTGATTTTTCTCTGGAGGAAGCCACCTGTCATGTAAAAAGTCAAACTACCTAAAACTACCATGCTATGAGAAAACCCAAGCTAGCTAGCTATATAGAGAGATCATTTGGGTCAGAACTGAATTCAGCTGTCAGTGAACAAAGACTTCAGATATCTGACTTCAGGCAAGCTTCCCAAACTACTTTCGGTCATTCGAACCCTCTCAGAGGACAGAAGAGATGAGCCATCCCTACTGTAAATCAAATAAGTGTAAGTAAAACAGCTGTTTTAATCGACTAATTATTTAGTAATAGATAACATAAACACTAGGTTTACAGATAGAAATAGTTGGCATTGTTTTTAAAAAAACAGTCTGCACTTTGAAAAGACTAAGTCTACACACATTAAGAGTAGAAAAGGGGATTTACTTATCAAAACTTCTGTATTACCTAAACAACAATTAAGACACTCAGATCCTACTATTCAGGGCCCTGAGGGCTACATGTTATGGCTATTACTGACTTGCTTTTTTAAGAGTTTCTACTCACCTAAGATTTTATCTATCTATAAATTAGCAGATTTCTGTTTATCACTTGTAACACATGAATAGGTGAGAAGCTATTGTACAATTTCACTTTAGCAATAATTTAATAAATTTACCTTGTAAATCAAGTACCAGTAACTCCCCTCTTGTATATTCGTAAGTCCAGTGGCTAAAGGCTAGCATGATCTCTTCCAGTGTATTAGTTGGGATAATCTCATCACCATTATTATTGTTGTATTTTCTAAATTCTCCAGTCATACATTCTTCCACAGCAAACCACTGTCCTGCTGAATGGCAATACAGCAGGAAAACTTCAAGGAACCTTATAAAAAATAGTTAAAGATATTACTAGCAGTTTGTTAATAAAATTCTAATTGATCTTTAAAATGGGTAAATAATTAAATATTCAGCATAAATAAAAAAGGTCATAAGAGAATGCTAGCCACATAATACTAAAAGGTCCCAGAAAATTTTAAAGATTTACCTTGGAGAATATGGTATGGATTTGGGTTTCATTTGGTTGAAGGCAAATGTGAGCTTTTGTGCTGCTCTTTGTTGCTGAATTTCCTATAGAACAATAACACACACATACACACACACATACACAAAAACAAACCCTTGTTCATCACTGAAACAAGTTTGGCTTATCATAGTTTAGAAGTGAAAACACAAAACTCAAAAATAATGTTCCACTGTTATACATTCACTAACACTTACTCTGAGACAGAGATGTAGAACTGTGTCTTCTTTATAAATACTTGACCATGTGTTAACCACCTCGGGAAGAAAAGATTTGATAATATAAAGATGCCCTGATTTGAGGATATCATGTTCTGACCAGGTACAGTGTACTTTGACAGCTCTCCGTAAACCTCCTCCCATCTCCTCTTTACTTAGAAATTCTATTTTGGCACAGAGGCCTAGCTGTGACCAAGAAGACATGCTGTTATTCAGTATGTTGGGCGAACTCTCTTCCAAGCGATACACAGTGACAGGCTCACCTGCAACACGAATAGATACATTTTAAGGTGAATTTTGACTCTTAAAAAATAATGATATAGAATAAAAATTGGTAGGTATGTTCGGTTAGGATTAAGACGAGATGGACCAAGATGTAGTATTATAAAATAAAGCTAAAGGCAACAAGTGCTCAGAAATCAAGTATCTACTAACATCTCTAAATTCACATGTATTTAGTAATGATAAGCATTTTTGAAACTGTCAACATTTTCAAGAAAAACTTTTAGAAAACTTGTCTTCTAAATACTTCTAAGTTAAATTTTTAGACAGGAAATTAGAACTGTCTGTTCCACAAATGCTGTGATGTCAATTTATCTATGTTTTTATTATTAGACCAGGGATCAAGAGTGTTTCTGAATTAGAATTATACCATTTACTTATGGATATGCCAGAAGTAGAGAAATTCAATACTTCTGATATTTTCCTCTTTTTTTTAAACATGTCCAACAACTCCTGTAGTCAGGCTAATTAAATTTGTTATGAAAATTGACACTTCTTAGTATGATCCTTCTTTTCGTCATCACCCACGCTCTGTAACATAGCTAAAAGCCACATATTAATAAAAGGTTTACTTCCCCTTTTACTTCTTTACTTTCTGGATTTACCTCTTGGAGGCACAGGTGTAAATGGAATGCTCTGGGATAATCTCATCAAGTTATTTCTTTCCACAGCTGCATAAAAATCAGAGAGAAATAATGAAATCCCTAAAAGCTCAAAATATTACTAAATTTTGTTTCTAATAGTACTGACCTGAGTAATAGTAATTTGTATCCATAACTGGCTTAAATGGAGAAGCGAGACCTAAAATGTCAAACAAACAAATGAGACCCTCCCAAAAGTACTTTTATGCAGTGCAAATTTTGCTCAGACATTCTTATATTATCACTCTAAATTTCCATTGTGTTCTTTTTACAAGAATAGAAAAGAAAATATAGTGAAATATATCCATCAGTGTAGTGTATTACTCTACTACATTATGCCAGATCATTGCTAACTTTACACTCAGACACCTTGAAAGGAAAAAGCACACAATATTTCACACTCTCTTATAATAAACTGCATTCTTACCATACCATACCTGTTACTTAAAAAGAAAAATATCTTTTAGTTTCAGACCTTTAGGGGCTGAGGTCTGTAGCCATGTAACCATTTCACTGGGTTGATCATAAGATGAACTTCTGGAATGTGAAACATAACCTCCAGAAGCCCCTCTTCTATCTCTAAATGTATTTGAGGACTTTACTTTTCAACTGTAGTGAGAAAGATGGAGAATAAATTGTATCTGCTATGTTTCTAGAACACAAATGAAAAAGAACCTATTGTCCTTGTACAAGAAGGAAGTCTGTCAACAGTTTTAATACTGTTAAGTATAATGAAGACCTTTGTACATGCATACACATTATAGGACTATAGGAGGTACACCAAATGCCTCCTGCTTGAAGAGAGGTTGAAGGCTGTCTCAGAGGAAGGGCAAAATAGAGTAGTTATGTATCTCAGAATCACCTGTGAGGCTTTTTCTATGTACAGCTATGCAAATCTCACTCCCAAATATTCTAATTCTATAGGTATGTGTCATGATACAAGTTATTCTATACAAGTATTCCACATATGCAACCAAAACTGCAAATTAACAAACAAGAGTACAGACATACCTGTAGAAAGTAAAGCTATAGAAGCACAGAATACCAAACTGAGAGGCAAATATGCCACACTAAGAAGGACACTGAATTTTATCCAATGATACTGGGAAAAATGTAAAGCAGAGTGACAAGAACTGATCTTTCAGAGGAGTAATTTTGGTGGCAGAATAGAAGACAGATTGAAAGGGAGCCCACATTGGCATAACCACTTTGAAAATCTATTTGGCAGTAACTACTGAGTGTGAACATATGCATACCCCACCACCTAGCAATTCTGCTTGCAGGTATATACCCAACAGAAAATACATACATATGTTTCCCAAACAACATGAACAAGAATGCTTTTAGCAGCACTATTCACAATAGTCATACACTGGAAGCTACTTCTGCCCATCAAATAGCAGAATGGATAAATAAATTCAATATATTCAACAAGGAAACATTGTATAGTAGTGAGAATGCACAAACCATACTATACACAGTAATAGTGATGAATCTCATATAAACATGTTAGGAGGAAGAAGCCAGAGACAAAAGAGTACATATTTTATGAGGCCATTTATGTATTTCGTACACACACACAAGTAAAACTAATCTACTGTGTTATTTAGGTAAAGAGGTTTTAATTAATAAGAGGAGAAAACAAGCTGGGGCATTTGGCAATATTCTGTTTTGTGATCTGCATGCTAATCACACATGGGTATGCTCACTAGAGTTCACTGAGGTGGAGTTTATCTGCATTTTTCTGTGGGTATATTAGGCATTTCAATAAAAGGTTTAAAAAATGATTAAGGACTGAACTGAAAGCAGCAGTGGGATGTATAGCGGAGGATGGATTCTAGAAATAAATTTAAGAGGTAAATATAATTGGACTTTGTGAATGCAAGGAAAAGGGGTTAAGAATAATGCCTCATGTTTCACCTAGCTGACTCAAGAGTATCATTCGCTAAAACAGGGACTGTAAGAAAGGAGCAGGCTGGGTAGAAGGGATGAAGGGAGGTAGGATGACAGTAGAGAGATCTTTATTCATGTGGTGAGTTCACGTGTTTGTGGAACATTTATTTTGAAGAGAACTACCTGAGGGAACAATTTTTTACTACTTTGGCTTTTTCAAACAAGTCCAAAACTTCTTACCTAGGATAATGTGGTATTTGCTATAATGTCATACATGAGTCTCATTTTTTCAATTAAATCTACTACACGGACTCACCATTTAATGTTCCTTCTTCAGACGGCCTAAGAAACACCAAAAATATAAGTTGTGTCACAATTTTAGTCTGGGCTACCACAGAATATTTTATTTTATTAAGTTACTATGATCATTTAACATTATTAAAGGAATTCTAAGGTTCAGATTCACTTTTGTTTGAGTATTTGCCATTTCCCTTATGCCAGTGCCAAATTCACAACTTGTACCTCAGTTTATGCCTCCATAAGTCTTATTAGTAGTTTAGAGCCAAACTGAAAGTTCAGTACCAAGAATAAAATACACCAAGACTTCTCAGTTTATGGAGATTCATGCCAGTACAGTAACAATGCCTTGAAATAACTTCGCAGGATTTTAATACTTCAGTAGAATTAATGGGCAAAGAACTGAGGGAACAGGAAACAGATACCATTTTGCAAAACTCAATTTCTAATGTTGAAAAAATGTTTTTCCGATGCTGAATATACATTTTTTAACAATGCATACTGGTATAAAGTGGAGATTCTATTAATTCCATGAATTCCAGTGCAAATTAGGTTTAGTGGAATGGAGAGATGCAATGGAAATCAAGAAAAATGGATTAGAGGCTTAGTTCCTCCAACATACAGCTATGTGGACTTGCTCAAGACTGAAGGGACTAGATCCAGAAAGGACCTCTGGAGTAGAAGACCTCTGTAATTTCTTTCCACCTCTTAACATTCTATCTGATCCTGATGTTCCCTGTTTCTAATATATGCCTGTATTTAATGACAAGTATTTTCTTATAGGGAAACTCCACCTTCCTGGGTACCTCAATGGGTGAGTATTCTGTAAGACAATATTCTCTTGTTAGCCAAGTTAAAATCAACTTGAAGTACCTATTCTGTATTTATATCCTTTGGTTTTGGTTATAAAAGACACTATTCTTTAAAGATATCTGATTATAGATAGGTCTTCCAAATGCTATTCAGGGTCAGGATACCCAATGCATTTGAACTGCATATCCATGTGGCATCTGGTTTATTTTCTTCTCTATATATTCATGTCTGTTTCTGATGCTCAGAAGGAAATGGGAAAAAACTATGGAATAATAATTTCCCTCAGATTTGCTTCCCTTCTCAAGTTATCCATATCAGAGGGTAACTATATCATGTTTCCAGTATCAAATGGGTGTCCAAAAAAGACTAAAAATTGCCCTTGGGAAACCTAAAATACTAATTCCCAGGCTGGAAACACAGATTACCTTTGATTCATCATCTTTATGTTTAAGCTCTACTAAAAATGTTTACTTTCTGGGGATGGTCACCTGTCAGGCTGCCTTTTGTTTCCACTTTTGGTTCTGGAGTATCAGATCAGCATTCTAGTGGATCTCCCTGTATACAGGCTTTCTAATGTATGTTGCACATTACTGCTCTAATTATCAAAGCAGGTGCAAGGATTGTTGACTACAGTGATGGGCAGAGAAGTTAAACAAGTGCAAAACTAAAGTATCAAACTAGATCTTTGAACAAATTTATTCAAAAACGAGTTGGAAATAGAAGTAAACAATATATCATATCATTATAAGGAAGATTTTGGTACAGCTGAAATTATAGTATAGTTATAATTATAGTACTATATACAATTATAAATTTAAATGTATACACTAATTGATAATAAATGATGAGTTCCCCAATCTCTTCTATGTGAAGACAGGTGATTCTAAAATAATCATCATGCACAAAGGAGTGCTAAAGTGATGACACAAACAAAAAACACAATGTTCAATAACTGATACTTTTCAGGCTAATGATGAAAAAGGCTTACTTACATTTCTCTGTTAGATGGTCTATCTTGTAACCAATCCTTTAGTCAAAAACAAACATGAACAAAAAGTTGAAGAAAAAAATCTCTACATGAAGCATATCTTTTAAACCCATTCTGTTTCCTATAATGTGTTTTAAGACTGAAGGGCTGAAAAATTAATATGAAATCCTTGTTTCATACAACTGAACTAGTAAATGGATATAAGTACCACAAGGCCATTGCACAAAATAAAATAATTTCAATAGTGTAATTTCCTACAACACAATTATAGTCTAGCTAGTTCTTTGTTTCTGATGACAATTTTACTTTCTTAAAATACAGATGCATTGTCTATGACTCTAGAAATAGTTTGTGCCTGTTGTTAAAAGAAAAGCAAAGCATAGAGAAAAACTAAAATCATGCAAACTGAGAACAAAGAAATCAATAACATTTAGGCACATTTCATTGAAGGCTTTTCTCTATGTGTGTATATGCTTATGGTTTTACTCTACAGTTTTATGTTTCCTGAATTTGAATCTTTATATATTCCCTCCATTTGGAAAATTCTAAGCCAGGTAGAGTCTCCTCAAATTCTGTCTACTCTCCCAAAGCCAATTCAGATCTACTTTCCGTGTCTCTTTATGTTTAATACATTTTCCATCTAATTACAATTCTACATTACATTCTGATCCAACTGACTAATTCTCTGTTCAGCTGTGCCTAATTATTATTTTAATCCCCACTGAGTTTTTTATTCCTAATTTTTTTCCCAAATTTTCCAGTTCTTTTTAAGAAGTATCTTTTCTTTTTTTCATATTTGTAATACTTTAAGGCTTTAGTCACTTTAGTCATACTTATTTTATAATCTGTGACCAATGATTCTACTATCTTAAGTTATTAGAGGTCTAATACTGTCCACAGACAGTATTTGCTTTGTTATTTGGCATTGTAAGGTTATCTTCAATGGAATTTTATTTGTGGTAATATTGTGCAGCAGAGATTCAGGACGGATGCTTCCAGAAAAAACTTTCTGTGAAACTGTGCTCACCCCCTTTCCCCGTTGAAATCGTTTTTTAAAAAACACAGTTTTTAATAATACAATCTATTTATGTACAGCAGAATGTAAGTTAATATGTTCTTAGTGATCCTGAATCATAATTATAAGTATTGATTTCTATACTTGATGGTAAAAGAGCAATTTTTCTGTTTTTCCCTCAAGCTACTTGTCTTATTTGCCAGAGTCTGCTTTATTAGAGTTTTTGTAAAATTAAAATTACCTCAGTTGGCAGGGAATGACTTCATATAATTAGTTTCAATTCAAAGAGAGATTTGTGCTTTTTTTTGGCATAAATTTTTACTTAAAAGTTGCTGACTATTCACTACAGTAAGAAGTATTACAGGTAGCAGTTTTCTATAACTGCTACCATGCTGTCAGTTTTCTAAGGTAAAACATTTTTTGAAAGCTAGACATAATTTCAAATAAAATAACACCATATTTTAGCTCTTCTCTAATAAGTATTTAAAAATATGCATTTGTTTAATTGAAATGTACAAACCGGCAATAAAGCTGCTTTGGAATCTACTTCTTCTGGAGTTTCTTCTGTAGATGGCCTTCTATTGCTTCTTTCCACTTAAAGGAAATTTTTAAAAATTAAGAAGTTATACAACTAAAATTTCAAAAAATACCAACTAACCAAACAGAAAGTGTTTCTAGGCATAGTATAACTTTCATAAGATAACTTACTCTCTCCCTAACACTGCTAAACATGTTACATGAGGCCCATGCATTTCCTGGCAAGACATCAAAATTATTCATTTACTTTTGTAAAAAGTCAATAATAAAAAGCAAAAGAGTAGGATGGAAAAAGTATTATTCTTCCCCAGCTCCCAAACTTCTTGTGTATCCTTCCAGGGTATATTGTGTTTTTGTGTATGTGTGTGTTTTTTATATACGTCACCCCTTTCTTTTCTTTTTTAAAAATAAATAGCATAATACATAATACAGCTGGTTTTCTAACTTTAAGCCTGGAAATATTTCCGTGTCAGTATACAGAAGACTTCTCTGTTCTATTTTGAGACTACACTGAACTGCATACTACAGATATACAATTATTTATGTAACCAAACTCCTAAGGGACCTTTGGTCCAATTTCAATTTCTTCCTATAACAATGTTGCAATTAATAATCTTACACATACATCATTTTACATTAAAGGAAAAATAGAATAGTTCATCTTTCCTCCCTTGATTTAAGATGCCACCTTTGTTATATGTTGTTTATCCTGAACAAACTTCAGAATTAAGCTTGTTTAAAAAAAATTAAAATCAGGATGTTATATTATAAGTTAACTTAGAATTTACAACTTTATGATACCATTAAGGAAAAGCTCAGAATGAATGGCAAAGGTAAATCTTAGAACAAAAGTTGTATTTCAGGTACAGAGGGCAAAAATGCCAGACTGAAGTACATCTGAACACTGAGCAAAACTCTTTCATAATGATGAAACTGACCAACTAAATTATATACTTGAATGTCTTAAAAAAATTTAGTCAAATAACAAAGACTCTAGTGTTGACCTAACTAAAACGATGACGTAACCATATAGGTGGGAATGGGTAATGGCATGTGTGCATGCGAGCATGCATGTCTTTTGGAAACACAGAGCCGGGGGGGGAGGGAAAAAAAGAGTACAATCCTTGCTTTTAGTTGGGGGTCAATAAAAATTGCCTAAAACTGAAATATGAGGATGCAAAATTATAAGCATGCTAAATTTAGAAATGACATCCATGTTATCTGAAAATAATGAGCTTTAGTTCTTCCCTCCTAATCCTTCTACCATTTCTCTTTCTTTCCTTATTTCTCTGGCTAGAATGTTAAATAGAAATGGTAGCAGCCAGAATCCTTGTTTTGTTCCCCATCTTGATTTTCAGTATTTCATTATGAAGTACGTTATCTGTGATAACATTCTGTAGATACCCTTTATTCAGATTAAGGAAACTCCACCTTATAATAACTTTGTTGAGTTTTAATCACGAATGGATATTGGATGATGAATGAAATTTCATCAAATACCTTTTCTGCAGTTACTGAGATGATCATATGATTTTTCTCCTTCAACCTGCTACTACCAGCATTAACTCTATTTCTGAATGTTAAACCAACTTGCACTCCTGGAATAAACCCTACTTGATATTGCTTCTTACCAAAAGAGAATGAAAGGGAAATGATGGTGAGGGGGACAAGGTAGTGCTGTTTTTCTTAAGGAACCTTATACAGGTTATATGCACATAACTGAAAAGGTGAATAATAATAAACTTACGGGCATATATAATTGCAACTCATAAAAAGTATGATATAGAAACATCCCCAGGCCATTTCATTTTTAAGTGAGAAATTAAAGGTGAACAGCATGTATGGTATGCACCTTTTGTGTAAAAATGAGAGGCAGGAAAGACTGTACTGTCATATGTGATTAAATAAGTATGAAACTCTAGAGAATAAACAAAAATAACAGTGGTTACATGTGGGGCTGGAATGAGAGGCAGATTGATTGTCAAAGTGCTTGTGGGGGTGTGGGGGTGTATTTTAATTTTGAATTAAATGTGTTAGCTTCTTTTCAAAGTTAAATTAGAAAAGAAAAATATGTTGATTAAATGACTATACAGACTAAAACACAACAGATACATTTGTAGAAGTTAAAATCAGCAGATTTGTAAAAAGTCTTTACATTTCATCTTTAGGGACTAAACAATTTACAAAAAAGTTAGAATATTAGGATCGTGTTTTATTCAAGGTTACAGCAACAATGATGGACCAGAATCTGAATTTTCTGACTTCTCAAACATTCACTGCTCAGGTGTGTAACATACATAAAATTCATTTAAAACTTAAATGAGTATGTTTGCTAACAATTAACAGTCAAGATACTCACCTTGTTCTGAATGAAGAGGAACAGAAGTTTTGTGACACTCAGTAAATCCAGCATGAGAACTCTCATGTTTCACAATGTTTTCAGAAGGAATATCATTCTGCATATTGTACATACACACAATTAAAAAAAAAAAAGAACTGAATTTCAAATCATTGTTCTAAACAGTCTCTGGATCCATTTAGCTCAATATGCTTTATTCTACCTAAACACCAAAGGGTGTATTACAGATTACAGTTATTTTCTTCAATGTCAATCTGAAAAACTGCATAAAAATATCATACTTGCTTATTGGTCATAAATCTGTCTGAATGAACTCTTTTTCATAGTAATATAAGTTCATTAAATTATGGGGAAAAAATAGGAAATGGGTAAACTATAAAACATTTATCAATTCACCCCAAAAAGGAAAAGCTATCTTACACTAACATTGACAGTGATACTAAAATGATTTGTAGAGTAAAGGAGTAAAGGAGCAATTTCTTTTGGGAGGTTTTGGTAGCTTTCTAATTGTATGAGCTGTTTATATAACTAAGATTATTTGATCATTATCAAATTTCAATTAAAAAAAAATTTTTTTTTGACTTAACTATCCTTTACATTTTAGGTACTTTAATCTCTACATCCTTTCCTTAATGTTTTCTGTTCTTTATGTTTAGAAAGCCCTCCTGGCTTTACCAACTTAATGTTTCTATTTTCTTAAGTTATTTTTATGATTTGATTTTTTACATTTAAATCTGGAATTCATCTGAGTTTATAAACTGATATGAGAACATAAAACAGACTTTTACAAATTCAAACTCAACTGTCCAATTTGTATTTACTGACAAGGCATTTCCTTTCTCATCAATTTCTAATCCAACCCTTCTTATTAAATTGTTGTTTCTAGAAGGGTTACTTCAGAGTTGTCCAAATATTTCATTAAATATTCACATTTCAACTGTTCTACCTGTATTTTAATATCTAATAGCTAATTCTCCCTTACTTTCTTCTTTTCGCCTATTCATTTTTTTCAGATGAACTAGTAAATTACATTAAAATATGGGTAAGATCTGATACCTTCACATTGTTTCCTCAACTATAGACAAGCCACAGTATTATCCAACTTAAAATATTTCCAAACCTACAATGAGTTTTAAACGGTTACTACCACAGTAAATCTTTACTTTTCATTAAACAAATTTAGCTTACATTCCAAGAAAATTAAGCTTTTCTACCTTTGATGCTTCATACTCCTCACATTATAGCTGACTTACACAGCCAAGCAGAAGAATGCTAGCCTTTTTCTGCAGTCACAAAGCAACTCTAATTTCTTTTCTAATTTTAGTTTGTTTCTTTTAGAACGAGTTCCAGCTATTTCTTGTTTGCTTAATTATGTACTTTGCATAATATATTCCCTTTGATGAAATGACACATCAGTTTCATAGAACCATCTATGACAGAAATTCTAGTGTAGGACTGATGGGTGGGCTTCAAGGTATGTGTAAAATTGTATATTATGTCTACATTTTAACAATTATAAAACCAACTTTGGTAGAGATATGTCTGTTCGTCTTTCTACTTATTATTACTTTTTCTCATTTCTTTCCTTTATTTTCTTTTCATTGTCATGGGTCAGCTAAGGCTAACTAAATGCTCTCAACACATTTACTCAGCTATACCATTATATATAATGGAAAATTCAGCTCTTTACAAGTATGACACAGAATTAAAATGGCTAGAAAACACCATGCAAATTATAGGCTTATAACTTGTAACCTCAACTTATACCTACTTCCTCTGTCTAAAGGTATATGTATATTTTAAGCTGACTTTCTGACTCCCACATATTCTGAAGGGACTTAACCTGCCATTCAGGCATCACTGAATACTCCATAATTGTATTTCTTACATCATTCTGCTGGTCCTATTTGAGAAAAGAAATGTAAACTTAAAGAGCAATAAATGGGAAGAAAAAGAATCCCATGTAATCATTATACCTCAATTTGCATTTAAATATTAAATCCCAACTTAACAAAATCTAGTTAATAGGCATTAAACTAAGTTATTCATTTTAGTACAAAGCTTTAACCAAAACATACGGTATTAAAAATACTAGTATTAGTATTTATATCATCAAAATGCACTTGACACACCAGTGAGGATGGCCAACATCCAAAACACAAACAACAACAAATGTTGGTGAGGATGTGGAGAAAAGGGAACCTTCCTACACTGCTGGTAGGAATGCAAATTACTTCAACCATTGTGGAAAGCAGTATGGAGGTTCCTCAAAAAACTCAAAATGGAAATACCGTTTGACCCAGGAATCCCACTCCTACGAATTTATCCTAAGAATGCAACAGCGCAGTTTGAAAAAGACATATGCACCCCCCTATGTTTATCGCAGCACTATTTACAATAGCCAAGAAATGGAAGCAACCTAAGTGTCCATCAGTAGATGAATGGATAAAGAAGATGTGGTATATATACACAATGGAATATTATACAGCCATAAAAAGAAAACAAATCCTACCGTTTGCAACAACATGAATGGACTTAGAGAGTATTATGCTCAGTGAAATAAGCCAAGCCGAAAAAGACAAGT
>JAQQAC010003584.1:7743703-7759470 GCA_029783875.1 Phataginus tricuspis | reverse complement strand
CTCACTACGCTGATGGACAGTGACTGTAATGGGGTTGGTGGGGGGGGACCTCATGAAGGGGGTAGTTTAATCACCATAATATTGCACATGTAATTGTAGATTAATGATACCAAAATAAACTATAAAAAGAAATACACTTGATTCTACCTTTTATATTTAATGCACTCAGTGAAATGTCCTGATGGCCATTAACACAATTAACTATGGATCATATCAGGAACAATCATTCAGAGAAACTCTCATATTTTGTCATTATAATTTCCTTGGCTTTAGCTTTAGGAAAACATTGTTTTAACTTTGTCACTTGCTTATTTCTATAACTTGAAGTTCTTTAAGGGACGGAGAAACTTAACACTTTTCCAGGTCTTCTTAATTATGTGGGTAGCTATGTAATTACTCTTAAAGCTCTAGTTTTTTATGAAAGCCAATGGTTACGAAATAAGAACTAATTTTCATCCAGGAAACACACCTTTTTTGCCAGTTGTTCTATACATTTTTAAATTTATTCCACAAACATTTATTGATTATCTTATACTTGCACATGATATTGTAGTTACTAGCATTTTTGGCTTTTTTACTGTTATACTAGGGGCTCCTTGAGAGCTACAGTTATGTTCTAAGAAACTTTTGGGCCTGGGAAAGAGTTGAACCCTGTAAGTATTTTTTCACAAGAAAATGGGAGAAGCATTCTTAAAAAGAGAAACATTAAGTAGGTGATGTTTGTAAAAATGCAAGCTATTTGTACATTTTTTCATATTCCTCAATTGATTTATCATTTTTTCAAATTGTGAATAGCTTCAAATACTTGGGATTATTATGTTGATGAGAGTCTCTGCTAAAATTTTATTTTTACTGAAAAAAATATTTAATTCTATTTTGAACTAAACTCCAAAACAGTTAAGTAAAACTGAATCATGCTGGTAATAAGGATTTACTTACGGATATTTCTTTTATCTTTGATGTTTCTTTAAACCTCTGTAAATAATTCATGCTATCTTTGTGTCCTTAAAAAACAAAAACAAAAACAAAATTAGAACAAAAAATACTTGTTTTTTTCTTATGTCATTGCCTAAAGTCTATTCACACAAGTGATGCATACTGTTTTTCAAGTAGTTTTGATGGCTCTTTCACTTCGATAAAAATTGTTTTAGTGAAGGAAGAGGTGGAGGGAGTTTCCTGTAGCTCTTTTGACAAATACTGAAAACACATGTCAAGAAGCTAAGAAGATGAGTAGCGTCAACAGCAAAAGGCAAAATCCTCCTAAAAGAATCCAATATGTGACACAAAGTGAATTGCTTAAAATTTTAAAGGAAAAAAGGGGGATGATAATTATTATTAATAATAAAATATAAAAGCATTATACATATAATATGTATTACATTTATTACAGATTTATATTATATATAAATATACACATATCAGATACAGATAAAAATAGGTATAGGTATTTCCATTCTAGTGCCAATATATTAACAAATAGACTAGACCATGTTTTTAAAAGATAAACTGGGATAGACCTTAGGTAGGCAAAATTGTCTCCAGAGTGAACTCCATAGAGCCTAGCAGCAGAGATCAGCATGCTTAGTACCTAGATAACTCATAGGGTTGGCCTTAACATGTACATTTTACATGGACATACCATATTCTCTGAACAATCTGTATACATGTTCCATGACTAGGTAAATTTCTAAGTCAGAAAAACTCAAATAAGCATTAATTAGGTTAGGAACCCACCTGATAGAAAAATTCAAACCTGAAGAGACAGAGGGCCTCATTCATACCTGGAACATCCTGGCTATGTCCACAAACAACCCAAGATGCTAAGAATTCTTTGTTAAATACTTTAATCTTTAATAATGTAACAGTAAGACTGTTAGAACAGTATAGTCTCTCAAATCTTAGGGGCCTAGCTAGCTCTATGAAGCCTTCCCTCTTCACCTTTCCCTTTGTATGGCATACTGTCGATATTTAAAACCTAAAGTCTCTACCATAACTAAAAACAAAACAAATAAAAAACCTTAAATATATGAACCATGGTATTAGTTATTTCTTTCTTGTGGCCTTCACTGCCAAGCGTTTTAGAGTCGCACCCCAGTTACCCTCTGTACATCCCCTCCTCCTATTTGTACTTTAGTTCACTGTGATCTGGCTTCTCCCTCTATCACTTCCTTCACTGAAACACTTTTCACTAAAGTCATTAATAGGTTATTGTTGCCTTTAACAATAAACATATTTTCACATCTTTTTTCTTTTACTTCAAATATCAGAGGTCTAAGAGTGAATAATTTATTTCTGAAATGCTCTCTTCTCTGGGTATATAAGTGGATCAACCATAAATACTCATTTTCCTGTAGAGTCCTGGCTTTCCCTATTGTCCCAATGTAATTATCAGCAGTGCATCCTTTGACTCTCAAAAGTGTCTGGTTTGGATAAAAAATTATATGGTCACTCTATTTTTTTTTTTTTTACTTTGGTATCTTTAATGTACAATTACATGGTTACTATATTCCCCCCATTATCAAATCCCCACCACATACCCCATTACAGTCACTGTCCATCAGCATAGTAAGATGCTACAGAATCACTACTTGTCTTCTTTATATTATACTGCCTTCTCCGTGCTCCTCCCCACACTATGTGTGCTAATCATAATGCCCTTTTTTCCCCTCTTATCCTTCCCTTCCCACCCATCCTCCCCAGTCCTGTTCCCTTTGGTAACTGTTAGTCCATTCTTGGGTTTTGAGAGTCTGCTGCTGTTTTATTCCTTCAGTTTTTTTCTTTGTTCTTATACTCCACAAATGAATGATATCATTTGGTACTTGTCTTTCTCCACCTGGCTTACTTCACTGAGTATAATACCCTCTAGCTCCATCCATGTTGTTGCAAATGGTAGGATTTGTTTTCTTCTTATGGCTGAATAATAATATTCCATTGTGTATATGTACCACATCTTCTTTATTCATTCATCTACTGACAGACACTTAGGTTGTTTCCATTTCTTGGCTATTATAAATAGTGCTGTGATAAACAGAGGGGTGCATATGTCTTTTTGAAACTGGGCTCCTAAGAAGGGTAAATTCCTGGGTCAAATGGTATTTCTATTTTGAGTTTTTTGAGGAACCTCCATACTGCTTTCCACTATGGTTGAACTAGTTTACATTCCCACCAGCAGTGTAGGAGGGTTCCCTTTTCTCCACATCCTTGTCAACATTTGTTGTTTGTCTTTTGGATGGTTGCCATCTTAACTGGTGTGAGGTGATATCTCATTGTGGTTTTAATTTGCATTTCCCTGATAATTAGCGATGTGTAGCATCTTTTCATGTGTCTGTTGGCCATCTGAATTTCTTCTTTGGGGAAGTGTCTATTCATGTCCTCTGCCCATTTTTTAATTGGCTTATTTGCTTTTTGTTTGTTGAGGTGCATGAGTTCTTTATGTATTTTGGATTTCAACCCCTTATCGGATATGTCATTTATGAATATATTCTCCCATACTGTAGGATGTCTTTTTGTTCTACTGATGGTGTCCTTTGCTGTACAGAAGCTTTTTAGTTTGATATAGTCCCACTTGTTCATTTTTGCTTTTGTTTCCCTTGCCTGGGGAGATATGTTCATGAAGAAGTTGCTCATGTTTATGTCCAAGAGATTTTTGCCTATGTTTTTTCCTAAGAGTTTCATGGTTTCATGACTTACATTGAGGTCTTTGATTTATTTTGAGTTTACTTCTCTGTATGGGGTTAGACAGTAATCCAGTTTCATTCTCTTACATGTAGCTGTTATGGTAACTCTATTTATAAGACACTGCTCCTTTCCAGTCATTTCTAGCATCCTGTGCACCTTTCTGTTTTCCCCAAGTATCCAACACTTATTAATCACTCAGGTTCTTTCAACAAAAGTTGATCAAATTCAACAGAAGATCTTTAAGTTATTAAGACCCAGTCCAAGTTTTCTATACAACTGTTATTACAGCAAATTACACCAAAGACGTATGTACCAATATAACTCTTACAACCTAATTTAATCTATTTCCCCCACTTCTGATTCCTTTCTTTAAAAAATTTAGAACTATATTGTGAAAAGATAGTCCACTTATCACACCAGTACATGGTTTTATTAAATAGTTACTTGTTTTTATTTCTAAAGTGATAATTATAATTAAAAGGTAAGTAATATTGCTATACAAATATCAGTGGCAAACTTACCTACGAAGGCTCCAAACTCTATAGTATCTCCTTCTGCAGCTCTAGAGCAGACAGTTTCTTGATCTTTGGTTACAGTTTCCAAGTGGCTCTTGCAACTGGGCTGGGATGGTGTGCTGACAGAAACTTTGGTTGGTGGGGATGACAGATGGGGTGTGCTGTTAGATGAGCTGCCTAGTTTCTGAGTTTTATTAAACATCTTTAAGGTTTCTACCCCATGGAGTCTCTGCCGCAGTTTTGGAGGGGAAACAGCACTTGGGAATAAGGCACCACAAGAGGAACCAGCCTCTGGAAAATGGAATTCTTTTCTCTGGGGTACTACAGGTATATCCTGACCAAATATGTGGCATTGGGTATCTTTTTCATCTTTCATAAAAATATTACCAAGAAAAGGATTATTACTTTCAAGATCACCTTGAGGAAGAGAGGAACTAAGTGTATTTACAACACTGTGCTTTTTCCACACAGAAGGTCTTACTGGACCATCATCAATAAGGTTTTGAGCCAAATGTTTGGAAATGCTCAATTCTCGTGTGATTTCATTGTGAACTTTGCTAGCTTCTGAAGCTTTCTGAGCAGTAAGTGTTTTTAATGTATCTACAGTCAGGGCTGAAAGATCTTGCAAATGACCAATTTGAGAATCTAATGACTGCAGTGATCTTTTTATATAGTTGACACGATCTCCAACTTCTTTAATCTGAATGCACATCTGCTCCACTCTGTAGGGGAAACAAAGGCATTTTACTATTAAAAATTAATGTTTTAGAAATCCTTTTTGTAATCTCAATAAATGGTAAAAAGAAAGAAATATTATATGCACTCAAACAAGGTAAATATAAAATAAGGTATGGTTATTTATTTATACAAGGCACACCTTATAAGAAGGATCCTATTCCTATGCTAATACTGTTATATAAAATGCAACATTTTAAAAAACGTTTTTGTTCCATAGGCTATTTATTCCAATTTCCCCACATCAAAGTAACACCAAAAAATATGTGTGTATATAGCTACACACGTACAGAACTATCATTAGCATATTATAACTATACAAATATATTTCCAGAATGTAGCAAAGCCAAGGGAAAGAAACAAATGCTTTAAAATACTGAGGACAGCTTTATTTTTCTCCACCAACTAGTAAAAAACATTAATTTTTCCTTGTCCTCTGTAATGAGGGTAAAAAAATCATGAGATTGACTTATTTACATGAAGTATTAGAAGAACTGACCTATCTCCCAGTATATAACATAAAACTATTCCTGAACTTGTTTGACAAGCACTAAATGAACAATGACCATGTGTCATATAATGAGTTATAAGAAATACATATTTGGTCATTCTTAAGACTAAATATATTATTTCCCAGGTATATTATTTAGTCTTCATCCACAGTTCCTGAAAACACTGCAATCTTAGAGGTGAAACGGGTGTTTTGTCATGTTAATGAGACTTTTGGACCAGAGGTTGGTTCAGCTAATGGCCAATAATTTAATCATAACCATGCAATGAAGCCCTCACAAAACCAGTGAGAAGAGCTCTCTCTACTCTGCCTGCTCTGCTTGGTTGCATCCTGCTTCTTGGTCAGAGAGAGCTTCTATGCTTGGGGAACCACAATGCTTCCATGCGCCACCAAGCCAGGCCCCAAGTTTCACAAGGATAGAAGCTCCCTTACTTGGGACCTTGTCCTATCTCCCTCATCATATGGTTGTTAACTTGTATCCTTTATTAAACTGGTAAACCTAAGCGTTTTCATGTTCTGTGAGCTGCTCTAGCAAATTAATTGAACCTAAGGGAGAGGTCATGGGAACCTCCGATCTGCAGCTGGTAGGTCTGAAGCACAGGTAACTGCCTGGGGCTTGTGAATGGCATCTGGAGTGGGGAGAGAGTGGAGGGCAGTCTTGTAGGATGGAGCCCTTAGCCTGGGAATCTGGTGCTGTCAGACAGCATCAGAATTGAGCTGAGCTCTCCAACACCTTGCTGGTGTTTGAGAATTGCTTGGTGTAAGTATGTGTGGGAAGACCCTCTCCCACATATTTACACACACTGGAATCAGGTCCGGTACCCGAATGAAGTTATACTACTATTACTGCTTATAAAATATTGTTATTGTTATACATATATGTAGGGGGAAAATACACCATTGCACTTGGTGGCAGAGATATGACACCATGTATAGAAAAGCCTCTGACATAAAACCAATTATCATTAAAGAGCTTCAGAACCTTTCAAAAGTGACACGAATTCTTTCTTCACTTCCAGAATGGAATTTGTCATCTTTTTCATTAAAATACATTTCGACACACTGCTCTTCAAAATCATGAAGTTTTTTCTGATCTTCTTCTGTTAAAAAAAGTTCTAAGGAGAAAAAAGGGAAAAAAATTACTGAAGACTCTCAATATGCCAAACTTTAGCTTGTAAGTCTTGTGAATTATTCTGGGTTCATAAGATTGTATGTATCATTTGCAATTTTTTCCTCTTTTTACTGCTGTATTTCTAAAGCACTAGACAAGTATTTCTATTTTTTTCTTCACTCACAGTGTGAGCTCAGCAAAATAGTTCAGGTACTTCCTCCTGTTCTAATTTCTTTTTTCTATAATACACCCTTCCCCTAGCTCTCTCTCTCATACCTCTCCCTCACATACACAGGTAGAGGAATTAAAGAACTGACCTGGTACAAGGGGAAGCTATTATAAAGTTGTAAGCACAATTTGATATGGTGATTACTCTCGTGTTATGGTAGAGAATGTACTATTAAGAGATATTGCTTACAGAACAGCAAAAATGGTATGCAGAACAGCAAGTGCTATGGTTTACATTACCATTTTAACAAAAAGAAATGGAAATGCCACACTCAAGCTTAATACTAAATTCACTTTTACAGATTATTATACAGTACTTAAAATTCTTTTATGTTTAAGTGAACTCAACAAGAACCTTTATTATAACATTAACCAATTAAGTTTCTGAGCAAAACTAATACTTTCAGTGTAATACTGGTAAGTGATAAACACATTTGCCTTAACATATTTTACTTACTTGGTCCATCTGAAGTCTTATCTTTTTTTCTTCTTTTACATATACAGCAAAGCAGAGAAACTATATGGCTGAGAATTATAAGTGGTGGAGGCAGAACTGGTTTCTCATGATAAGCCATAATAAAATGGTAACGTTGGTACTTCCATACAATATTAGAAATTGCCTTCACTTGTAAATACACATTGCTTGAATAAGAATAAAAATACAAACTTAGCTAAGAACATTTTAAAGTTTTAAATACTAAAGATTTCATTGTAATTGCTTTTGAAATAAGGATTCAAAAGACTACCCTACCATAAACAAGACAAATACAAATGAGAAACTGGAAAAAATACCTGCAGCAGTATAATGCACAAGTTTGGTATTGTTGAGGATCTTAATTATAAACTCCCAGAAACATGGGTAGAGAAATTAAAGGTTTTAAAATTATATATAAAGGAAAACAATATGAGAAAATATTCAATCTTTGTAGCCACAAAATAAGTACAAAAAAGTAAAAATCCTTTTATGTACTATCAAATTAGCAATCATTAAAAATAACAATACCTATTAGCAGAGTTGGGAAGACAGGACTATTTTGACACAAATGTGAAAGGTCCTAAAAATACATATGCTGAGTTCTCCTATTATAAAAACATTCTAAGGAAATACTTATGATTAATAAAAAATGTAATCACAGTATGTAGTTTGGGGGAACAAAAAACATACAATGAATTAAGCAATACTGGCTTAAAAATTTATGCTCTGTATCACTGAATACCAGGTAACCATTAAAAATAAACTGGAGAGAAATATTAATGTGGGATATATAAAATATATGAACGCTATTGAAAAGAAAATGGTCCACATATATTCATAAAAAATGATACAAAGATGTACCCCAAAATATCAAGATTGAGATTACTAATGAGTTTTCTATTTGCCTTTCTGTTTTATATATTAAATGTGTACTCCTTGGCAACTTAGTAAAAATGCTAATAAAAGTTAAATTTATAAAAGAACTGCATGTTAGAAGAAAATAAGGTCTCAAATTTAGAACTCATTTGATTTGAAAAAGCATGCCTTCTTATTTGCAATTTTCAAAGATAATTTTAGTAATTTCTCAACAAGATTTTTAGATTTTAAATTTGGTGTATTTCCTTCAAAATGAGTGTAACTGTGTATTAAATTATCTCATTACAATAAGCAACTGAAATTCTTACTTGAAAAATGCAATAAGAAGATTGACCATAATGATATACTGTACAAAGAGGTAGACTGCTTGAAGAAATGGAGTCAACCACGTCCCAGGACCACAGATTTCCTTGATAGTGGAATCATTTGCACACACTTTAGAAAGAAACAAAAGTTAAAACATAGTAATTCACCAGTGACTTGCTCCTAATTAGTATTTATGCTTGTTTGAAGGACATTTTGATTATGTATAAATCTGCTTCACAGATTCTAACAAAAGCTTCTGGGCAGGCAGCCATGGGACTGCCACTTAAAAGTAATCCAACACAGAAGAATTTTGTGAGGGACAGAGGTATACTACCACTCTATTCCAGATGAGGAGGTAAAACTTCTGTGTTATGTCTATCCTTCAAGGCAGGGGCTTAGCTTGAGGAGCATTAAGGAGAGTAAAATTCCCAGATTCAGTGACACTCAACATTTCTGTAAGAAAAATAACTAAACCATAAAAGAGTATTATAAACTCAATACTAATTTACAAACATAAAGATTACTGAGTTTAATCTTATGTTGCAAAAGAGAGTTGAAGGAGTGGTTAAAAGTGTCTCTCAAATATACGATGACTGAATTTGAATTCCTCGCTTTTCATTACCCAACGTGCTGTTTCTGAAGCCAGAACACAGCTGAATACAAAGAAGGAAGGGAAGAGCTTTAATACCCATCACAATCTTGTGGGATCAGGGCCAAAGGGACGTCACCTCTCATCTGACTACTTCCTGCTGGACATGGTCAGGGTGATGTGGCTGTGTAATGAAATCTTCTAAGTAGGGCAAAAATTAGAATTCAATAATCATGAATTACTTACAAGCTCTATATAAGTATTTATAATACACTTAGCATTTGGTGTTTAGTAAGCATTTAAAAATATATACACCATTACAATTCTCTTAACGGCTGTGCCTTTTCTTTCAAATAAATGGTTTTATAGGCAAACTGATATATAAGGTCCTTTTGTAGCTGCACAGGTAGCCCCCTTATTATGAAGCCCCTCAGACTTCTCATTAACAGAGAAGCCAAGTCCCTCAATTATGATCCAAATATGGGAACTAAACTGAGTAATTGGGAGATTTCAGAATATGGGAGTTTGCAAACCAAAGTAAAGCAAACTAAATAGATACAGGACTCTTAGTTCCCTCTCAAGGCTTTAGATAAAATTCTTGACTCATGTATCCTTGAGATGTTTTACTGGAACTAAGACCCCCCACCAGACTGGTAGCTAAGATTCCTGAAACAATTCCCTGGTTCATTTCATCACTGACCAATCAGAAGAATGGATATGAGGTGATTGCACACCCTTGCAACCCTTTCCTATAGTTTTGCCTTTAAAAATCCTTGATTATAAGCCAATGGCAAGTTCAAGACCTTGAGCTTTATTAACTACATGTTCTCCTTGTATGGCCTGCTTTCTTTTACTGCATCCTGACATGTCTGGCTTTACTGTGCATCAGGAAAGCAGACCTAGGTTTGTTTGCTTTGGTAACAAACTGGCGACCCACATGGGACTGTCCTGAATGGATGGCCCTAAATGGGAGTTTCATCAATGGCCCATCAGCCCCTGGCTGGTGGCCTCTCTTGGAAACTGTCCAGCAGCTGCCTGTGAACACTTTGTCTAAGGGACAGTCCCCAGTGTTTGGCCACTGACCAGGTGTCACTGGCCCATGGTTCTTTAACCCTTGTAATGAAGGAAACCAGGCTTTGGATTTGGATTTATGAGACACCTCTGGTAAACAGCTGAGCCCACTTACAGTGGCACAAAGGTATCCTCTCTTTTGTATTTGGTTTGGCTTCAGTGGAAGTTGGTTTTGATGGGACTTTTCCCTTAATAGCTTGAAGAGACACTTTTATGTCCTGTGATTTTATGTCTTTGAAACTTTGTATCTCGGTGACTTCGTTTGGATTATCCCTTGTTAAAAGGTCTAGCCATGAATAACAATAGGTAGTAATCGCTCTGTTTCACAGCTTTCCTGACCTTGGGGAACTTTTAAAGTTCAATCTGAGATTCCTTATGAAAAGTTCCAGCAAAGTAGCTTTAAAAGAGTAACACTATTCTTACTGCACTTATGGACCAAGTATGTTGGACTTTATTTGCAAACAAGTGGTTATCTTTGGTAAAAATGATGATGAGCTGATAGAGAAAAATTGTTTCAGTAGCACATCTTTAAGATTTTAGTTCTGATAATCTTTGAGGATTTGTTAAACTGGACTGAATTATGAATTATTCTGCTTTCCTCAGAGATCACACTATGACTCTCCAAACCAATGTTTCCAGTTTCCTCCCAACCTTTTGACATGGAATCACTGAGAACAGAAGCCCTGAAACCCTGAAACTGAAAAGAGATGACTTGATATAGAATTCAGAGAAATAGACACAACAACCCATATTTAGACAATCTTTATGCCTGTTGCTATGTGGGCCACTCAGAAAGATCACCAGGGAATTCAAACTGATAAAGCCATCTGTCAACTTAACTTCTGTATGGTGAAACTTTGTTTCAAAAGCAGGGACTGTTTCTATACCACCCTACCCTTGACACTTCAAGGTTGCCAATCTTTATAAAAACAAACTAGGGGGGGGACTTCTGAGAAGATGGCGCGAGCAGGGTGGCAGATATCCCCTCCCAAAACCATATATATTTATGAAAATACAACAAATACAACTATTCCTAAAAGAGAGACCAGAAGATACAGTACAACAGCCAGGCTAGAGCTCCACCTGCGGGGACTCAGCGCTTCATGAAGCAGATAGGATATAGGGCTGCCACCTGGCAGGACCCGAGCGCTCCACCACCCCTGCACACCGGCGGGAGGAAAGGATTCGGAGCGGGTAGGGAGTGGAGGCATGGGCCCGCCAAATAACCAGCCCTGGTGATCTGTGCTGGGAGCGCTGCCACACATCGCGCGGTTTATCAGAGACTGGAGAGACAGAGGGGGAGGATCTGAGAGGGACGGCACAGCCAGGTCCTCTCAGCCGGCTCTGCGGGACAAAAGAAAAGCGCGTGCTTTCCTAAAAGTCTTAAAGAGACAAGGGCCCAACACAGAACAAAATCGTCCCAGTGCACTCAGCCCAGCAGGCTGGGAGTTCTGGGAAATTTCAGAGCCCTAGGCTAGCGGCCGAGTAAAAGAGCTATGCTGAGGCTTCCCACAGAGATCAGCAGCCTCCCATTCGTTCCGCCAATGGCTGGCGCCACAAAAGGATCCAGCGGAACAGAACAGTGGAGCGGCAGTGCCACCTACAGCAACCTCACAGAATCTACTCCCGGCGGGCGTTTTTTTTCCTTCTTTTTTTTTCTTTTTAAAAGTCTTAAAGAGCCCAGATGACACATTTGGTGCCTACCAGCGACTACTTTTATCGCCATGAAAAGAAAGAGGACTATGGTACAAACAAAGCTCAGCCAGACAACCCCAAAGAGGGAGCCTAATGGAATGGACATGCACAATCTTCCAGAAAAAGAATTCAGAATAAAAGTCATAACCATACTGATGGAACTACACAGAAATATTCAAGAGCTAAGGGAGGAAGTGAGGGAGGTGAGGAAAGACAATGCAGAAATGAGACAAGCCATCGACGGGCTTAGCAGCAGACTGGACGAGATGCAAGAGACTGTTAAGGGAACAGGAATCCAAGAACAGGAATACAGAGAAGCTGAGGCAGAGAGAGATAAAAGGATCTCTAGGAATGAAAGAATATTAAGAGAACTGTGTGACCAATCCAAATGGAACAATA
Organism: Phataginus tricuspis; assembly: GCA_029783875.1. NCBI lineage: Eukaryota > Metazoa > Chordata > Mammalia > Pholidota > Manidae > Phataginus > Phataginus tricuspis. The sequence continues at coordinate 7,747,281 of JAQQAC010003584.1, read as the reverse complement.
TTTGCATTATAGGAGTACAAGAGGAAGAAGAGAGAGAAAAAGGGATAGAAAGTGTCCTTGAAGAAATAATTGCTGAAAACTTTCTCACACTGGGGAAGGAAATAGTCTCGCAGTCCACAGAAGCTCACAGAACTCCCAAAACAAGGGACCCAAGGAAGACAACACCAAGACACATAATAATTAAGATGGCAAAGGTCAAAGATAAAGACAGAGTATTAAAGGCAGCTAGAGAGAGAAAAAAGATCACCTACAAAGGAAAACCCATCAGACTATCATCAGACTTCTCAACAGAAACCTTACAGGCCAGAAGAGAATGGCATGATATATTTAACGTAATAAAACAGAAGGACCTCAAACCAAGAATATTGTATCCAGCACGATTATCATTTAAATATGACGGAGGGATTAAACAATTTCCAGACAAAGGAAAGTTGAAAGAGTTTGCCTCTCATAAACCACCACTACAGGATATCTTAAACGGACTGCTCTAGAGGGAAACACCCCTAAGTCTAAAAAGATGTCACAAGAGAAAATAAAATCATAGCAAAGAAAGCAGACCATCCAAATACTAACTAAAGGCAAAGAATAAAACACCCAATATATAAAGAATGGAGGAGGAACAATAGGAAGGGAGAAATAAAGAAACATCAGACAGCATTCACAATAACTTAACAAGAAAGTTAAGTTAGATTCTTAGATAGTAAAGAAGCAACCCTTGAACCTTTGGTAACCACAAATCTAAAGCCAGCAATGGCAATAAGTACATATCTATCAATAATCACCCTAAATGTAAACGGACTGAATGCACCAATCAAAAGACACAGAGTAACAGAGTGGATAAAAAAACAAGACCCATCTATATGCTGCTTACAAGAGACTCACCTCAAACCCAAAGATATACACAGACTAAAAGTGAAGGGATGGAAAAAGATATTTCATGCAAACAACAAAGAGAAAAAAGCAGGTGTTGCAGTACTTGTGTCAGACAAAATATACTTCAAAACGAAGAAAGCAGCAAGAGATAAAGAAGGACATTACATAATGATAAAGGGGTCAGTCCAACAAGAAGATATAACCATTATAAACATATATGCACCCAAAACAGGAGCGCCAACATATGTGAAACAAATACTAACAGAATTGAAGGAGGAAATAGACAACAATGCATTCATTTTAGGAGACTTCAACATACCACTCACTGCAAAGGATAGATCAACCAGACAAGAGAATAAGTAAAGACACAGAAGCACTGAACAACACACTAGAACACATGGACCTAACAGATATCTACAGAACTCTGCATCCAAAAGCAACAGGATACACATTCTTCTCAAGTGCACATGGAACTTTTTCCAGAATAGACCACATACTAGGCCACAAAAAAAACCTCAGTAATTTCAAAAATACTGAAATCCTACCAACTTCTCAGATCACAAAGGTATAAAACTAGAAATAAATTTTAGAAAGAAATCAAAAAGGCTCACAAATACATGGAGACTTAACAACATTCTCCTAATTAATCAATGGGTAAACGACCAAATCAAAACACAAATCAAAGAATATATGGAGACTAATGACAACAACAACACAAAGCCACAACTTCTGTGGGACGCAGCAAAGGCAGTTCTAAGAGGAAAGTATATTGCAATCCAGGCCTATTTAAAGAAGGAAGAGCATTCCCAAATGAACAGTCTAAAGAAACAATTATTGAAATTGGAAAAAGAAGAAAAAAGGAGGCCCAAAGTCACCAGAAGGAGGGACATAATAAAGATCAGAGAAGAAATAAATAAAATTGAGAAGAATAAGACAATACAAAAAATCAATGAAACCAAGAGCTGGTTCTTTGAAAAAATAAACAAAATAGATAAACCTCTAGCCAGACTCATTAAGAGAAAAAGAGAATCTACACACATAAACAGAATCAGAAATAAGAAAGGAAAAATAACGACGGACCCCACAGAAATACAAAGAATTATAAGAGAATATTATGAGCATGCTAACAAGCTGCAAAACCTAGAAGAAATGGAAAACTTCTTAGAAAAATACAACCTTCCAAAACTGACCAAGCAAGAAACAGAAAAACTAAACAGACCAATTACCAGCAACGAAATTTAATCGGTAATCAAAAAAACTACCCAAGAACAAAACCCCCGGACCTGATGGATTCACCTCTGAATTCTACCAGACATTTAGAGAAGAAATAATACCCATTCTCCTTAAAGTTTTCCAAAAAATAGAAGAGGAGGGAATACTTCCAAACTCTTTCTATGAAGCCAGCATCACTCTAATACCAAAACCGGGCAAAAACCTCACCAAAAAAGAAAATTACAGACCTATATTCCTGATGAATGTAGATGCAAAAATACTCAACAAAATATTAGCAAACCGAATTCAAAAATACATCAAAATGTTCATACACCCTGATCAAGTGGGATTCATCCCAGGGATGCAAGGATGGTACAACATTCGAAAATCCATCAACATCATCCACCACATCAACAAAAAGAAGAACAAAAACCACATGATCATCTCCATAGATGCTGAAAAAGCATTTGACAAAATTCAGCATCCATTCATGATTAAAACTCTCAACAAAATGGGTATAGATGGCAATTACCTCAACATCACAAAGGCTATATATGACAAACCCACAGCCAACATCATACTTAACAGCGAGAAGCTGAAAGCTTTTCATCTAAGATCGGGTACACGACAGGGGTGCCCACTCTCTCCACTGTTATTCAACATAGTACTGGAGGTCCTAGCCATAGCAATCAGACAAAACAAAGATATAAAAGGCATCCAGATTGGTAAAGAAGAAGTCAAATTGTCACTATTTGCAGATGACATGATACTGTATATAAAAACCCTAAAGACTCCACTCCAAAACTACTAGAATATCTGAATTCAGCAAAGTTGCAGGATACAAAATTAACACACAGAAATCTGTTGCTTTCCTATACACTAATGATGAACTAACAGAAAGAGAAATCAGAAAAACAATTCCATTCACAATTGCATCAAAAAGAATAAAATACCTAGGAATAAACCTAACCAAGGAAGTGAAAGACCTGTACTCTGAAAGCTACAAGACACTCCTAGGAGAAATTAAAGAGGACACTAACAAATGGAAATGCATCACATGCTCTTGGCTAGGAAGAATAAATATTGTCAAAATGGCTATACTACGTAAAGCAATCTACAGATTCAATGCAATCCCTATCAAACTACCAACAGCTTTCTTCAATGAACTGGAACAAATAACTCAAAAATTCATATGGAACCAGAAAAGACCCCGAATAGCCAAAGCAATTCTGAGAAGGAGGAATCAAACGGGGAATTATGCTCCCTGACTTCAAGCTGTACTACAAGCCACAGTAATCAAGACAATTTGGTACTGGCACAAAAACAGACCCACAGACCAGTGGAACAGAATAGAAAATCCAAACATTAACCCAAACACCTACAATCAATTAATATTTGATAAAGGAGCCTTGGATATACAACGGGGAGATGATAGCCTCTTCAGCAGCTGGTGTTGGAAAAACTGGACAGCTACATGTAAGAGAATGAAACTG
>JAQQAC010003584.1:7701282-7743303 GCA_029783875.1 Phataginus tricuspis | reverse complement strand
CAAAAAGAACCTCAGTAAATTCAAAAATACTGAAATCCTACCAACCAACTTCTCAGATCACAAAGGTATAAAACTAGAAATAAATTTTAGAAAGAAATCAAAAAGGCTCACAAATACATGGAGACTTAACAACATTCTCCTAATGAATCAATGGGTTAACGACCAAATCAAAACAGAAATCAAAGAATATATGGAGACTAATGACAACAACAACACAAAGCCACAACTTCTGTGGGACGCAGCAAAGGCAGTTCTAAGAGGAAAGTATATTGCAATCCAGGCCTATTTAAAGAAGGAAGAGCATTCCCAAATGAACAGTCTAAAGAAACAATTATTGAAATTGGAAAAAGAAGAAAAAAGGAGGCCCAAAGTCACCAGAAGGAGGGACATAATAAAGATCAGAGAAGAAATAAATAAAATTGAGAAGAATAAGACAATACAAAAAATCAATGAAACCAAGAGCTGGTTCTTTGAAAAAATAAACAAAATAGATAAACCTCTAGCCAGACTCATTAAGAGAAAAAGAGAATCTACACACATAAACAGAATCAGAAATAAGAAAGGAAAAATAACGACGGACCCCACAGAAATACAAAGAATTATAAGAGAATATTATGAGCATGCTAACAAGCTGCAAAACCTAGAAGAAATGGAAAACTTCTTAGAAAAATACAACCTTCCAAGACTGACCAAGCAAGAAACAGAAAAACTAAACAGACCAATTACCAGCAACGAAATTTAATCGGTAATCAAAAAAACTACCCAAGAACAAAACCCCCGGACCTGATGGATTCACCTCTGAATTCTACCAGACATTTAGAGAAGAAATAATACCCATTCTCCTTAAAGTTTTCCAAAAAATAGAAGAGGAGGGAATACTTCCAAACTCTTTCTATGAAGCCAGCATCACTCTAATACGAAAACCGGGCAAAGACCTCACCAAAAAAGAAAATTACAGACCTATATTCCTGATGAATGTAGATGCAAAAATACTCAACAAAATATTAGCAAACCGAATTCAAAAATACATCAAAATGTTCATACACCCTGATCAAGTGGGATTCATCCCAGGGATGCAAGGATGGTACAACATTCGAAAATCCATCAACATCATCCACCACATCAACAAAAAGAAGAACAAAAACCACATGATCATCTCCATAGATGCTGAAAAAGCATTTGACAAAATTCAGCATCCATTCATGATTAAAACTCTCAACAAAATGGGTATAGATGGCAATTACCTCAACATCACAAAGGCTATATATGACAAACCCACAGCCAACATCATACTTAACAGCGAGAAGCTGAAAGCTTTTCATCTAAGATCGGGTACACGACAGGGGTGCCCACTCTCTCCACTGTTATTCAACATAGTACTGGAGGTCCTAGCCATAGCAATCAGACAAAACAAAGATATAAAAGGCATCCAGATTGGTAAAGAAGAAGTCAAATTGTCACTATTTGCAGATGACATGATACTGTATATAAAAACCCTAAAGACTCCACTCCAAAACTACTAGAATATCTGAATTCAGCAAAGTTGCAGGATACAAAATTAACACACAGAAATCTGTTGCTTTCCTATACACTAATGATGAACTAACAGAAAGAGAAATCAGAAAAACAATTCCATTCACAATTGCATCAAAAAGAATAAAATACCTAGGAATAAACCTAACCAAGGAAGTGAAAGACCTGTACTCTGAAAACTACAAGACACTCCTAGGAGAAATTAAAGAGGACACTAACAAATGGAAATGCATCACATGCTCTTGGCTAGGAAGAATAAATATTGTCAAAATGGCTATACTACGTAAAGCAATCTACAGATTCAATGCAATCCCTATCAAACTACCAACAGCTTTCTTCAATGAACTGGAACAAATAACTCAAAAATTCATATGGAACCAGAAAAGACCCCGAATAGCCAAAGCAATTCTGAGAAGGAGGAATCAAACGGGGAATTATGCTCCCTGACTTCAAGCTGTACTACAAGCCACAGTAATCAAGACAATTTGGTACTGGCACAAAAACAGACCCACAGACCAGTGGAACAGAATAGAAAATCCAAACATTAACCCAAACACCTACAATCAATTAATATTTGATAAAGGAGCCTTGGATATACAACGGGGAGATGATAGCCTCTTCAGCAGCTGGTGTTGGAAAAACTGGACAGCTACATGTAAGAGAATGAAACTGGACTACTGTCTAGCCCCATACACAAAGGTAAACTCAAGGTGGATCAAGGACCTGAATGTAAGTCAGGAAACCATAAACCTCTTAGAAAAAAACATAGGCAAAAATCTCTTGGACATAAACATGAGCGACTTCTTCATGAACATATCCCTCTGGGCAAGGGAAACAAAAGCAAAAATGAACAAGTGGGACTATATCAAGCTGAAAAGCTTCTGAACAGCAAAGGACACCATCAGTAGAACAAAAAGACATCCTACAGTATGGGAAAATATATTCATAAATGATGCATCTGAGAAGGGGTTGACATGCAAAATATATAAAGAACTCATGCACCTTAACAAACAAAAAGCAAATAATCCAATTAAGAAATGGGCACAGGACATGAATAGACACTTCTCTAAAGAAGAAATTCAGATGGCCAACAGGCACATGAAAAGATGCTCCACATCGCTAATCATCAGAGAAATGCAGATTAAAGCCACAATGAGCTATCACCTCACACCAGTGAGGATGGCCAACATCCAAAACACAAACAACAACAAATGTTGGTGAGAATGTGGAGAAAAGGGAACCCTCCTACACTGCTAGTGGGAATGCAATTTAGTTCAACCATTGTGGAAAGCAGTATGGAGGTTCCTCAAAAAACTCAAAATAGAAATACCATTTGACCTAGGAATCCCACTCCTAGGAATTTACCCTAACAATGCAGCAGCCCAGTTTCAAAAAGACAGATGCACCCCTATGTTTATCGCAGCACTATTTACAATAGCCAAGAAATGGAAGCAATCTAAGTGTCCATCAGTAGATGAATGGATAAAGAACAAGTGGTACATATACACAATGGAATATTATTCAGCCATAAGAAGAAAACAAATCCAGACATTTGCAACAACATGGATGGAGTTAGAGGGTATTATGCTCAGTGAAATAAGCCAAGCCGAAAAAGACAAGTATCAAATGACCTCACTCATATGTGGAGTATAAGAACAAAGAAAAAAACTGAAGGAACAAAACAGTAGTAGACTCACAGAACCCAAGAACGGACTAATAGTTACCAAAGGGAAAGGGACTGGGGAAGATGTGTGGGAAGGGAGGGATAAGAGGGTAAAAGGGGCATTACGATTAGCAGACATAGGGTGGGGGGGCTGTACAGCTCAGAGAAGACAAGTAGTGACTCTATCACTACGCTGATGGACAGTGACTGTAATAGGGTTGGTGGGGGGGACCTGATGAAGTGGGTAGTTTAATCACCATAATATTGCACATGTAACTGTAGCTTAATGATACCAAAATAAATAGTAAATTAATTAATTAATTAATTAATTAAAAAAAATAACAAACCCAGTTAAACTTAATAGATTTAAAGCTTAAAAAAAAAATAAAATAAAAAAATAAGAACAGCTAAGACTACTGACACTACTAAGGAGATGCATAGGCACTCCACGGACTCCGCAGTCACCCCTCACTGACCCTGTCCAGCAGGAGGTAGTCAGGATGAGAGATGATGTCATCCCTTTGTCCCTGATTCCACTAGATTGTAGAATGGATCACTGACAGTGAGGAATTGTAACACATAAAGTGTGGCATGTCTGCCTCCATACTGTATTTGTCTCCTTTGCTACTTTAACCTTTGGGCCAAAAGAAAAAGAAGAAGGGAAAAGGCTTCTGTTCAGTCCTGCATGTAGGCTTGTTAATCATCGAATGGAATTTTGCTTAGATTGAATTTCTGCAAATAGTCCCTTACCCAAAGCTTGCCTCCCCAGAGAAGCTTTGGAAATATGTGTGAAAATAATGATTACCTTGGCAAAGATTTATAGGAACATCGTGATCAGGCATAGGTCCATAGGTCAACTAACCAAAGTTTCCCCTTTCCCCAGCATAACAGAATCTTGAAATTATCCCTGAGTTGAGATGGTGCTTTAGGACACTAGTCCACCATCTTCTTGGTCTGCTGGCTTTCTTTGCCCCAACATCTTTTGTCTCAATTCATTGGCCTATTAGGCAGCAAGTGGAATGAGCTTGGACTGGTAACGTTTTCAGCCTTAAACATTTTTTTAATCTATTTCCATTCTATGCAAGTAAGTTGGATGAAGCAAATACCCAAGAAAGAGAATGCAAGAGAATAAAAACTTATATCCAATACTTTATTAAACAACTAGAGCCGTATCAGAAATAGAGCAATGAAAACCTGGAAATGATGCTGAACAGGAAGTCACTAAACACAGAATTTGACCAGGCTAGTAAAACCTTATTGTTTTAACCAACCTCTGCTAACAACTGATGACCACTATGTGGCTATCTCCTGACCTAATCCCTATAAAGAGGTGGGGTGGGGAGCAACACAGGTATAGTGTGAGGGGAGAGTGAAGTAAAACAGGAGAGAAAAAGCAAGAAAGATCAACAGCAAACTAACAAAATAAAGAGTCTAGAATGCATATGTGGAGGTCAGCAGAACATCCCTGAACGTTGGCAGCCATCATTTATGTTCACAAGTTATCGTCTCATTAATTAAAGCAATATAAAAAAGTATTGCCTTATGCAGAGAATGTATTCAGTTGAATTTTACAATTCAAGAATTTATCTTGTCCACCATGATTGGTCTTAACTAATCAACATAATCCCATTACCCTTGCCTATGTCAGAGATAGGTAGGCTGAGGCCACTTTGAGCTAATGAGATGAAAAAACAGGTTCATTAAGGGGCTTCTGGGAAAGGGACTTTTTCCCCTTAAGAAAACCATGGAAAACTGTATTTTTTTCATCCTGTTGCTAGTGAGTGTTAACAATCTTAAGGAAACCTGTATGAATCAGACCCTATGATTACAGAGCAACGGGATGAAAAAGAATAGGTGTCCTTAGCTATGAATTAATGAACCCTACAGACCACTCTACCTCTGAATTTTCTGTTATGTGAGCTAACTAGTGTCCTTATTGCATAAACCAGTTTAAGCCAGAATTCCATTATTTGTAGCTAAAAAAATTCTAAAACACTTTTTTTCAATTAGTTTTTGTTATGTGTCTTCTGGGATTAACAAATTCATTGTGGGAGGGCTTGGGTCAGTTTGACTTGTGAAAATATATAACATTACTATAGTGCAATTCTGACTTTAAAACATAACTAAAATATGAATGTGTGAACATAAATCCTTACCATCTATTTCATATGCATAGACTTCACCAAAAATCATCCAGTATGGATGAAAAACTATATCTTTAGCAAGAGTCCAAGATGGTGCTTCACGAGGATAAAGTATTGCCTTTCTGGGAACACCAAAACTAAGTAATACAAGAGCCATAATAACTACAATGTAGAACATATTGGCCACCTGTTAAAAAATGAATATTGTTAAAATACAGAGGAATTTAAACACAAGTACAATTTTTCATCTTAAAAAAGTTTATAATATTGTAATAGATAACTAGAATCTTTGTTTTATTTTTTATTTCTAATATTAGCATTCAGGAAAATATCACTACATAAACATTAACATCAAACAGACTGTAAAAATTCATCTGTGAAGTTAGGCAATTCATGAGTATCTTCTATATAAAATAAATCATATCAATGGATCAAACTAGAGTCTGCCTATCTTGAGTCTATGAAGATGTTGAAGAGGTATAGACACACGGACATATTTAGGGAATCAGTTTCCATAAGTGCTCCTTCCTAAAACTGCTCTGTTCTTATACTGGAGGTATAGACTCTCTTTTTACCTCCCTTTGATAATTGCTTCTTGCCTTACATCACAAGAGAAAGGCATTCTTCTTACCCTTCCTGAACCTTACCATGGTGCCTTGCTCTAGGCTGTGAAAACATCTTAGTTGCTAAACAAAGCAACAAACTAAATTATCGGTATGGGTGTGGAAAAAATAAGTAAAACCTGGTTAACAAATCCTTTTGCAAGCCGGGTAGTTTGCAATTCTTTAATTTCAACAAAATTGAAAAAAGAGCCTAATTGAGCTCTCAATTAATGAAACACTAAAAAATAATTTTTGTTAAATCACAGTGTAAATTTTGGCATTACTCAGGAATTCAAAGAATTAAGTGATATACTATAATAAAACTTTCTTTTTATTTAGGTGTACAACTGCTCAGCATTTACATCCAAAAAACTGAATAATGTCTCACTCTAGCAATACGTGATATTCATCCATGAATAATAATCTAGTGGGCAAAGCCCCATGCAGAAACTCCATTACATTTATAATACATCTGTACTTTCATCTACTATGAACCAACAATTATAATAATAAATCAACCTAAGAGAAATTATTATGACATTTTCATAAATTTTTAAATGAATATATAGTGAGAGTAGAAATGGAAGCCAGGAATGTGAAAGGTAAAGAGGACAGTAAGTCCAGCCTAGATAGAAAACATTTACTTATATATAATCATTTAGACTTAATCCATCATCTTTGAAATTCTGTGATATCTTCCAATAAATTTTCATTAGAGTTGAGTCTCTGTGCCTTGCAAGCAAAAGTCCTAATACCCCCCCAAAGATTCAGTTTTCTTATTTGAAAAAAAGCAATGTAATGCCTTCTTTGAGTGTTTAAGAGGATTACTGAATGAATGTATGTTTTCATTAAACAAAAGCTTGGGATAAAAGATTTTAAAAGGCAAATAATTCACCAAACATCATTCATGGCATTTGATATATTCTGAAATTCAAATATTTATCTATAATTAAAGAAAAAGCCCAGGTAAAAAATGCAAAACAAAACCTAAACCTGTACTTAAGTACCCTAAAATTATTCAAGGTCTATGGTTGATGATTCATAGAAGTCTCTGTATTTCATAGTTTTTCACATAAAGCCTATTTAAACACCTTCCTTATACTTGATTCAAACTTAATTAGAAGCATTTTAATATTCCATTTCCTCATATCTAGAATGAGGATCCTAGCTTGACTGTATAGGTATATGGAGCAAGTAGGAAAAGTTTACCATTTATCATGTAAATGCAGAGATCATTTTTCTCATCTCTATGTCAACTGTGAGGAAGATTTCTTCTGTTTTAATCTTTTATATCTTCAAGGCTGTTTTCTCCGATCAGAAATTCCCTGATTATGATAAACTCCTACCTACTTTCTAAACTTTTTCAAGTACTGTATTCTTTGTGAAAGCCTTCATGACAGAATTAGCTACTAGCTCTCTGGTCTTCACACAAGTTTACTGTATCTTTCTGTAGTTATGTATCTTGTCACATGTTTGTCTTGTACACTAGATGTGAGTTCCATGAGGATCTGGACCATGTCTTATTCATCTTTGTAGTCTCAGCTTAGTATAATGCATGGCACATAATACACAACGATAAAAGAATGTTAAGTTACTCTAGGAATCTACTACTATAAAACTCATCTCCTTTATTCATTATTTATAGGTATACTTCAATGAAGGATTTCTTTACTCTGCAGCATCTCCTTTTAAGCAGATAATTAGAACATTAACCATTCTGAAAATTCTGAGGGGGTTGAAAGGGAAGATGGCAGTAGCATAAAACAGATAATGATGTGATAAATGACCAGTTAAGAGAGGAAAGACATAATCCTGGTGAAAGGTGGTTCTAAAGAAGATCACAGATAAAGAAAATGAAATATATATTCAAGCTCCCTGTAATCAGAATGGGAGAATTGGCAAGAGTGTTGGGAGCAAATTAGAGGGAAGATTCACAGTAATCCAGATAGCTCCACTTTTTCTTGACTTCCTCTACTTTTCCCATTTCCATCTTTCATTATGGCCATTCACTTCTACACTTCCCACACCTCTCATTTATTATACACTACCATTAAATTAACCCAATACAACTAAGTCACTAAATAATCTGCTGGCAATGAGACCTGGAATGCCTTTTTGCATGCTAAAGTTAGGCTAAAACCAATTCTTCCCCCAAAGCCTCAACTCTCCTACTTTTCCTGGAAATACCATCACTTTATGAAAGAATGCAAAATGAATGAAAAATGAGTACTTGTTTTGATATGATAAATAGTTAAGTCAGTAATTCCTAAGTGGGGGGAAATAGGATGCATTTTCCTAGAAGAGAAAAGTGAAAAAGCAAATACAACAATAAAACTTCATATTTTGAAAACTTAAAGATCTTGTTTTCATGATGCAAAGTAGTGCTGGTAATCCTAATGGGGTTACTCTTACTCAGAAGATAAATTTAATTTCGAACGCAGTGATTTTCCCAGATCAAGGAAAAAGAGTTTCAGAAACTCTAGGATAGATTTTTATATTAAAGGGTGGTAGGTATTTAAAACGAATTGAGAAATAGCACATATAAGACTATACTGTTAAAACCACTATGTATATTTATTCATGTGAAGTCTGACGGAAACACATGTATTCAAATATGTCTTGAAGAATGGAAAGCTGAACATCAAACTGTTAAAAGTGGATGTCTCTGGATATTAGTAGTTGCTAATACTTTCTACAATGAATACTTATTTTAGAATACTTACTTTAAAAAAAGGAATAGCGTAATAGTGTTTGCTTTTTTTACTACTGAAAATAAAAGTATTTTATGGCAGGAGTTGATTTTAGATTTTTAGTTCAATGCATAAAGAAGTGCACATTAAATCCGACATATATATATATAAAACAAAACCTGCCAGTTGATTAAGCTTACGAGAAAGAGCAAAATATCGGGCATGTTATATCAAGAAAAGTAACTCTCATATTAAAAAATAGTCTGGATCAATGAAGACAGGAGGAAAGAGGTTCCTAAAGGTGTAAAACATAGATAGTTATCTGTTTAACTAGCATTGTCTTGCAAAGTATATTAATGGAAAAGATTAGTATGGTGGGTTGGACTTAAGCATGAAAAACATTTTGTGAGACTTTCTCAGACTGCTATCACTGGCTGGAAATCATCCTAACAATCTGATTAGCTTCCAACATGCACACATTGAAAAGTCACTCCGAGAAGATAAGAAACAACAAGGAAACATCAACTCATTCTCTTATGGAAAAGAAAAATCAAATTTAGGGCGGGGAGAACTCTTCACTGGTTCCCCTATATTTTTCTTCTCTAAAGGCCCAGTTTCCCATGTTCTGTATAATCCAGGCTATGCCTTGCCTATCCAATTTGACTACCTTTTAACTACTCCTTATAAAAAAAATTCCACTCAGGCTGTGCTTTTTTACTCTTATCTGCCTTAAGCTTTCAAAGAACAACTCGCATCCCACTCCTTTAATAAAAGTCTCCACAGATTTATCTCTTTCTATGAAACCCTATATCCACTACTCATTAATTAATAAACCACATTAATAGTTTACTAATATCTCACATTTCCTAAAATACTTTATGTAGGACAGGTTTCCAGCAAGATTATAAAACTATTAAAAATAACTACAGGAGGAGTATAAGAACAAAGAAAAAAACTGAAGGAACAAAACAGCAGCAGACTCACAGAACCCAAGAACGGACTAACAGTTACCAAAGGGAAAGGGACTGGGGAAGATGGGTGGGAAGGGAGGGATAAGAGGGTAAAAGGGGTATTACGATTAGCAGACGTAAGGTAGCGGGGACACAGGGAGGGCTGTACAACTCAGAGAAGACAAGTAGTGACTCTATAGCATCTCACTACGCTGATGGACAGTGACTGTAATGGGGTGGGTGGGGGGGACCTGATGAAGGGGGTAGTTTAATCACCACAATATTGCCCATGTAACTGTAGATTAATGATACCAAAATAAATTGTAAAAAAATAAAAAAATAAAAATAAATAAAAAATAAAATAACTACAGGATTGGTAAAGTCAGAAAGAGAAATGTGGTTTCACAAAGTTCAGAGGCAATATCCTAATACTTCTTTCATTGTCTTGCATAGCAGTGGGAATATAATAAACATTAAAAACTATTTGGTGAATGATTACAGTTTTTAAATTTATAATCTGCTGCTAAGGATATAAAAATAAGAGAAAAAAGAATCAACCTATTAAAATACAATGAATATTCAGTATTTTTTTTCTACTTGTAATAGCTTTATCCATCCAACCAACCAATATTTACTAAAGAGAACCTACTATGTGACAGGCACTGTGATAAGTACTGGAGATACAAAGGTGAACAAAATCAGACATGATTCCTACTCCAAGAAGTTTATATTCTAGAGAAGAATATAAACAATCCAATAAGCACGTAGTTTAAAATATAGCGAGACAAAGATATGAACATTCTGTAGGAAGTAACATTATAAAATTATACAGCAAATAAAATTGACCTAGCGGAAGAGATCAAAAAAGCCTCCATGAAAAAAAAATTATGTTGGAGCTGAGATCTGAAAAATAAGCCTATGTTAGTAAAAAAGCTAACGGTAGGTACAAGTATACAGTTGATGAGGTTGATCATTCCAGGCAGAAAGAAGTACATGAGCTAAGGTAGGGCATGTGTTAAAGAAAATATAGAAAGGCCTATGTGACTAGAGCACAAGTAAGTGGTCAAAAATGATTAAGAGATGAGACTTTAAATCAAAGCAAGGAAGATATTACTTTCAGAAGAAACTAGGTAAAGGGTATAAGTGAATCTGTAATTATCTCAAAATTAAATGTTAAAAAAAAGAAGAAATAAAAGCAACAGCCAAACTGGACAGGACTTAAGCGTTTCATTAAGTACACTGATCTCTAGGAGTCACTGCAAAGCCATTAAAAGACTTTTTAAGCACAGGAAATGACATATTCAGATTTGCATTTTGAAATTACTCTGGGGACAGTGTAGACTGAAGACAGGCCAGGGTGGTTATGAGTAAATAGATTACTAGACTCCTGCAGGTGCCAGATGATAATGGATTGGTTTAGGGTAGTGGCAGGGGAGATGAAAAGAAATCCAATGACTAGAGCTAACAAGTTCATATTTTTCCTTATTTCAGTCTTAGAAAATAGCATTTAAAAATTATATCACTTCAAGATAAAACAAATAAAATACCATTTTCCTAATCATATCCCATTAAATATTTTCTTCAAAAGTTAGTATGCTTAGGAATGGTCGATTTGAAATATGAGGCAAATAAACATTAAGTAACATTCTCTGGTTCAAGTAAAACTATATTAACAACACATTTTTATGCTTTTAAGAAAAAATACTAATAAACCCAAGAGTATTATCAGATGCCTCTCAACTTACCATTTTTCCAATCATCATTACATAAGGTCCTGCCTGTTGATTTACAGCTAGAAAATCTAGCAAACGCACATACCAAAATATTATGTTAAGACAGTAAATTAATCTTCCAGCCACAAAAACATGATTATCATATGCATTTTCAAAGTTCCATTTTGCTCCAAATCTTAGCCCAAATCCAATGAAGAAAGAAATTATGGCAATTGTATCGCTGATATTGAAGTAATCGCTAAACCACACTTTAATCTTCTGGCTTATTTTCCCAGCTTCAGACATAAAGATCTAAAAGTTAAAAAAAAAGTTTAATTAATTTCTTCCTACTAAAACATGTATCAGTATTTAAGTATAAACAAACTATATATCTTAGTATTTCCAAGTATTTTTTTGTTATCTTGGCATTTGATAATGCATTTGATCACTAATGATTCAGTAAGATATCAGAGACAGATACTTAATCCTCATTTTACTCATATATATATGTTCATTTTAATATATGCTAAAATCATTTTAAATTCCTCTAAGTGCTGAAAATCTTGGATTAGAACAGAGTTCCCTACTTTTCATTGAAACAACATGAGGACATCCTGGTAGGATCTTCCAAAGGTGCAGAAAGTAAACAACTCAGTGGTTTAAGCAGCTGTAGTTTTCTCTTGAATACAAAAATTTTTAAATATACACTGTTTTGCAGGGAATACTAATAAATTTATAGCTTCAAAATCACAGTTAATCAAAAAGTAAATACTGAAGTCTACTTTCCACTCTTCCCCCTTAGCCAGTTAATTCCCCTTCCTAAAAGAGGCAGCCAATCTTATTACTATCTAATAAATCCTTGCAGAACTGTTAGATGAATATTTAAAAAAATTATTTACCACCTGCTTTTATCATTTAACAACTTAATTTCTTCAAGCATGTTGGTAAAACAACAGATTTCATAAACATATGAACCATGGCACTCAGAGGAATTTAAAATGCATAGCTATTTAATAAGATAAATTCCTATGACACCTAGGTGGAAGGGAAGTACGATGCCTTATATTTATTTTTGTAATTCATGTATTCTCTAAATATAAAGCAGAGACACCAATTAATTCAGAAGTATTTAAGTAAGTGTGCTACAAAATAACTATGTAGCTGCTAGCTTCAATAGATACAAATTTAATTAAGGAAAGAAACATTAAAAAAAAAATCAGGATCGTAGAAAATTTACAATTTAAATTGAAAACCCTGACAAGACACATGGATCTAAATCCAAGTAACAATTCAATGGGCAAGAGTCCACTTCAGTGTGCAGTGCAATTTAAGACAAAATAACATATTCATAATTTACTTACTTGATTGACTATATGTACATTTAATACTTGAAGAGTGGCAGAGAACATAAATATGAAAGGAAATCAAACAAAAACACACCTAGGCTACATTTCTGAGACAAATCACTCTTTCGGTAACTGTGCAAAAAGTTATAACATACTGGTCTCTACTCTTTTGCCATGATTTTTGTAACAGTAAAAATAAACTTGCTCTACACTTGTATAATGTCATCACCTACTGAAATTGTGAATAACACATATGCATACGCACATACATAGACAAAAGAAAACACAATATATCCATATATAGTGAGTTACTGGCAGCAGAAACTAAAGACATACCTCACGGACTTTCTCAATAGCATAAGTAAAAATATAAGCAATAACAATCCATTCTTGAACTGAGGGTAATCGTTCCATTTGTACAAGAACCACAAATGTATAAAGCATCAGAAATCCTAAGTATGCCAACTAACAAAAAAGAAAATACAAAATATGAAAAAAATTGATTAAAAAATAAAACTTATATTGTGATAAATTTTAAGCATATACAAAAAGACTAAACGAGGCCCTTGGAACTATATCCTAGCTTCAATCATTAAAACAGTTTTAGAAGTCACTCTTATCCAGTGTGGATATTGCATTTATCAATCAAAATATGAATGGTCCCCAGAGTTACAAATTAATTGTTCTAGAACTCTGTTGACTTTTTAGTATTTCCCAGAAGAAGAATTTTATAATACCAGGTTTATGTTCTCAGCACAGGCCACAAAATTTTAACTTGCATTATACCTGAAGTATCATATTAAATTTATTACAGAAATTTACCACGATCATCATCAAGAAACATATATACTACTTGTCTCCTCCCTCTGCCAACTAAACAGCATTCCTCAGAAAGACAACTGGTATTTTCCTAGCAACCAGTCATTGAGATTAAATCCTAATGGAAACAGATATGAAAAGCATTTTTACTAGGTAAGGGAACATCCCATTTTTGCTGTTCTTAAAAAAAAGATCATAGGGAGGTGATAAGGTCTATGTGAAATAACATTTAAAGAGTCATTTCATTTCATTTTATTTCAGAAGAAAACCCAGACTTTTTGACCACTGAACAACTGTGGCTAAGAATCTTCTCAACACTCTCCTTGCCTCTACCAGTTTTAAAACAAGTCATGTCCTTGATTTAAGCTATGGAAGAGTAGGTAAGTGAACTGCAATAAAGATGAGAAATTCCTATGGCCTCCTGGGTTGTCCATTTTTAAGTAGTTATTCACATGAATGCAAATGCAGGAAACCTACAAAATTTCCATTAGTGGGGACAGAATGTGGGGATTAGGTAACTCATATGCAATTTCAATGTATGAACAAGGAGGAGCAAGAAAATGTTCATATTGAGGAGGAAATGTAGTGAGTTAGTTTCAGGTCAATGGACATGTGTATGGGTGAGAAAGCAATGGCTGAAGGAACAAATCCTTAAATCTTCATTTTAGCATAAAGCTATCTGTATACTTAGGCAATCCAAAAAACCCTAATCATTATGAAAATGAAAAATAAAAAAGTTAAGCCATTTTCATGGGAAGGGGAGTAAAAACTCATTCCCTCAGCCCCTAGTTAAAAGTAGAAGCTAATCTCATGTACTTCTTCAGATGAGTCCATCCCTTTTGGATATATATGCTCCTTAACCCGGTAAATATGTTCTTCCATAAAGCAAAAGAAAAGTATTAGGTGGCAAATAAACATGCACTGTAACGTGATTAAAGAAATAAGCTATTATATGACTGATAAATGAAACTACAAATGTCCTAGATTTCTCTTAATTTTAACACTGCAAAAAAGCTTTACTTCCAAAATTTTATACATTATCTGCAAAATGCAAAAACACAAAGAAATTACAATTGCGTATCAGAGTTCCTTTTGGTTAATATTTACCAATGTTCTTAGCAGAAGATTATTATTTGTTACCTACTTATCAACGCATATGGTCACCAAATATTTGTTCATTAAACTTTTACTTCTAAGATTTGTTAGTGTTTATCATTCTATATGATGGCAATTTGGATGAAACTAAGCCAAACTTACTGTTCTGTTTTATGGAAAATGACTTTTGAGTGCTCCGAGTTATATCAAAAGTAGCATGGGTTCTACTGCAATAAATAAAGAAGAGAAATTCCTATAGCCACCTGGCTTGTCCATTTTCAGTCATTCACATGAATGCAAACTAAAGGACCCCTAAAGGTTAAAAACATTATGCTCATACAATTCAAAAACATACCGTGTTAAACCAGAATTTTACAATTGGTGCATGATAAAAGGCATAAAACTTCCGGGTGATCGGAAGCTTTTTTGATTTTATTTGTATCTCCATTTCATTCTTTCCTTCAGTACTGCCCAGTATTCTTACTTCCTTAAACACTTCCTAAAATAAAAATAACATTTATTGTACATTTATTCATAACAAATTTATATTTACTTAAAAAAAATTTTCCTCCTTACCATGGGAATCTCTTCTGTTATGTTTTGGAAGTTGTTTTCACTGTCTTCCATTGTCATCTGATGGGCATCTTGAGATTGTGGAATATGGGACATTTCAGCCTTAGTTTTATATTCTAGCATTAGTATGGCAGGTGGAACTAAAATGCTTAATATGACCTAAAATTTTTAGAAAGACATTAAATTTATATTTTAAAGTTAATGACCTTCCATGGGGATAGAAGGACAGCATGAAGAATATAGCAAATGATTCTGTAACATCTCCCTATGTTGACAGACAGTAACTGTACTAGTGGGGGTGAGGATTTAATAATATGGTTAACTGTTGAACCACTGTGTTGTAATCTGAAGCCAATATAAGATTGTATATCAACTATACTTCAATTAAAAAAAAGACCCTCAAGAATACAGTAAAAGGAATAAAAAGGTATTACATATCCTGATTATTAGTTAACCATTTTGCCTCTGGTAGCATAGAAAAACAAAACTTCATTTATTACTTATAAATTTAAAGAGGTTCAGGTTGAATTATATGAGGGTATAGAAAACATTTAGTAATTATAGACTTGTCCTTTAAAAAAATCAGGTTAAAATTTGTTCAGAATATACATTTTTGTTTAAACAAAATTCAAGCCTTATGAAATTTCTGTGTGCTTCATTTTACCCTAAATCTCTTGGAGTGTTCATGATTACTCAGCTCAAGCCTCTATAAACAGAAAGTGTATTTCTAAAATTTTATGTATAACTGGCAAAACCCTAAAGCACAAAGAAATTATAATTGTGTATCAGAGTTTCTACTGGTTAATCTTTCACCATTATTTTTTAGTAGATGATTAGTATTTGTTATCCACTTACAGTGGTCAATGGTTAAATTACTTGCCTGATTTCTGCCTTCTACATTTAAGATACAAGATACAAGATAATGAGAAGGAAAATGTAAAGTGGTATCTTTCACTATGATGAAACCAAAAGTACCTGTCAACATTTTACACAAATCCTTAGCCATAAAAACTAGATATATCCAATACACTTAAAGTAAATTAAAAGCAACAAATTATTAATTAGTAGACAGGACCCAAATTTCAAAACGTGGGAATCATCTTTTCATAAAGCAGCAACTTTTTTCATGGCTACTCAGGGCTGTAAATACCTTCCTTCGTTGCCCTTTCTAGCTCAGATAGGGGCAGCAATCATACACCACACCTGAAAACGATTCAGAGTGAAGAACCAGAGGAAAGAAGAGGTCTTTTTATGTTACTTGGGATAAAATGCCAACACTGCCATCCCCACTATCCCTTCATAAACTAAGGCATTTGACTATACATCTGGGTTAATTCCTCTGTTGTTTTTATCTAATCACCAACTTCACATCAAATTATTTCTGGTATACCTTGTACCAGGAATTTTTCCTCATATTCAGCCTTCCCATCCACATATCGGACAACAACATTTGTGTACAGGTGTGCGCTACAAAAGGTCTAAGTCTTGAAGAAACTGCTAACTTAAGGCAGGTGGAATTACTCCAGTTTTTCAGTTCGTAAGTGAGCAATTTCATAGCCATGGTTTCATCTTGTCTGAAGGACTGTTCTAGTAATTCAACTGCCAGTTGACCAAAATCACTATCAAAAGATAAAAGTCAAAAAACAAGCTCAGGTTCTTAAATTCACTCATATGCATTCAAGTTTTTAATATTTTCATACAGGGAATTGTGAGGCATTAGAATCTCTGTTTTCAGATATCTACACTATGTGGAAATAACAAAATTATTAAAATGTCATATTAAGAACAAGACTGAGAAGGTGACTCCAGAGTACTTTCCCCTGGTATTGCATCACAGGAAATCAAAACTGACAATGTTCAGATCTTTGTTCAAAAAGTCTTTATATACTATTTCAAACACAGAGAAGTACTGGTACCAGTTAAGAGGAATAATATGAATGGCGCTAACCTAATCATGAAAAAGATCTGAATCTTATGTTCAATAACTGACCACAGGATCCCTGCTTAAGGTATTTTCAGTAACAACTCTTACTCTCTTCCAAAGACAGCTCATGTGCAGGGAGGGAGGTTCTTTTCTCTATTATTAAGCTTCCTACAAACTAACTTTCCAGAGAAACATTCCATTACTCCCCTAAGTAAACTAAACCTCTGTGAATTTGTTTATTCTTCTATGCATGCAGTTCAACCATCTGAAATGCCATTCCTGTTGCATTCAATTAATTTCCTTAGAACACAGTTCAAACCATGCTTTCTTCCTTTCTTTACCACTTCAAATAGAACTTCTAATCTAACTGCCACTATGTGCAATTATTATATTGACTTCCCACATTTCTTTCTTGTTGAAACATTTAACTCTAGAATTACAAAGAATATAATAATCTCTTTTTTTACATGCATAGGAATGAGTTTCTTTCTGAATTTTAAAAAATACCTAATATGTATTTTAAAATGGGCTTCTCTTAATTGTACCAGTAAGATTATACATATTATACATAAAATACAAAATTATACAAAATACATATATATCCCCATTTAGTGCATGGCCTTATAACCTACACTTAAACTCAATATATTTTGTATTTTTTAAATATTTCAAACAAACTTACTTAGAATACTGTTTCAATTCTTCAGAAGTATCATCTACTAAGTCACTCTGCTTTGCTTCATATGCCATTGAACGATAGATCTTACAGGCAACTAATGCTTTAGCCATTGATTCTTCACCATGCTGCCATAAAAAACGGGCCATGACCTGCCTCTTCATAAGGCAAGCCCAAATTAACAGTTCATTGAGTGGGTAAGGAAAGCGCTTGGCTTCTGGATCATCAATGTCTACAATTTCATCTTTGGTTCTTTTCTTCTTTCCTTCTTCAACAGTTGTATCAATCTTCAAGGGAAAATAAATGTGATAAGGCTCATTTTAAGGCCATATGACACTTAATGTGAGAATCTTTATAAAATCTCCGGTATGCTCCTTGACTTCATATAACTGCACAAATACGTTTTAATTTTTATTATAGCTAAAAACTCATTTAGTAGAAATGACATTTCCAAAAAATGTCTTTGTAACAAAGTATTCCAAGATTAAAGAAAAGGCCTATATATGTCAACTAACATCTAATAAAACACAAATTTAATGAAAGTTTGGAAAACATATTTATCTCATATTATTAATTAATTAATAATGGAATAAAAGGAGGCAATGAGTATATATCAAAACAGCCTCTAAAATTTGGTTATTATACCTAAACAAAAACTGAACACAGTCATTAACTCACCATGAATATCTTTTTATATTAAGGAAAATGAATCAAACATATACTATGTTTAAAAACAAAAAATTAGAGATTCAAGATGGCGCCACGAGAGGTGACACGGAGAACTCGTCCCAAAACCACAAACAGTACAAAAATACAGTTAATTAATACGACTAACCCTAAAACAGCAAGAAGAAAGAAGGCTGAACCAGATTGCACACAGACCTCACAAACAGAGAACACCTCACAAAACACGGTAACGTACAAAAGCCTTAATCCGGCGAGACCGAGCCCTTCTGCAACCCCAACTCACTGTCAAGAGGAAGAGAAAGGGGGGGCGGCAGGGGAGGGGGGTGGAAACCTGAGACTGCTGAACACCTAGCCCGGGAGATCTGGCTTTCTGAGTGGAAGCCTATATTGTGCGGTGCTCTGGATGTTGGGGAGCTGGGACAGGCAGAGGGACTAGGAAACTGACATTCTGGCCGTTTGTGGAGGACTGGATCTACACCCCACCGCTCTGTGTCAGAGGAAGGGTGGATGGTGTTAGAGGCTTCCTAGCAGCGAGAGGGCTCCTGAAGGGGTGGGGTTTGTATGGAGCTTGCTGCACGAGGGAAGGAAGAGCTGCACAAGATTGTCTGGGCACATTCTGCCCAGCTGGTTAAGAACTCTGAGGAGCTTCACGTGCTCCATCCCCCTGGCTGCCTACTCAGCTCTGAGGCCCCCCACTGTGACCCACAGCCTGCCAAGCCTACCTACTGGCCTGCAGGTGCCTGCTCCCAAACCGGCAGTCACTGCGCTGGCGTCACGCCAGCCAGAGAGAGGCCCTGCCTAAAACAGCTAGAGACGCAAAGCACAGAGGTTTACACATGTGTGCTTGGCCCACTGGCTCTGACACTGGACATAGGCACGGCAAAAGGGAATCAGGAATCAGATCTTTCC
Organism: Phataginus tricuspis; assembly: GCA_029783875.1. Classification (NCBI taxonomy): domain Eukaryota; kingdom Metazoa; phylum Chordata; class Mammalia; order Pholidota; family Manidae; genus Phataginus; species Phataginus tricuspis. Next base: position 7,723,980 of record JAQQAC010003584.1, on the reverse strand, counting down.
TACCCCCAGGCACCAGCTCTGCTCCCCTATGACCCCCAACCTAACTCTAGGGGCTGAGCAGCTCCAGAGACTGGAGTTTCTGCACACTAGTGGGCACCACACAGAAATATGAAACGTCAAAAGAAAATGGTTCAGATCAAAATCTCACAAACCCCAGAAAGAGGGCCAAATGAAACTGAACTCACCAATCTTCGTGAAAGAGAGTTCAAAATAAAAATTATAAACATGCTTATGGAGGTACAGAAAAATATTCAAGAACTCAGGAACGAATTTAAGTCGGAGATTCAATCATTAAGAAATTCCATATCTGAAATGAAACATACAATGGAGGGATTTAAAAGCAGGTTAGATGTAGTAGAAGAGAGGGTAAATGGAATAGAAATTAGAGAAGAAGAATACAAAGAAGTTGAGGCATAGAGAGAAAAAAGAATCTCTAAGAATGAAAGAATATTGACAGAACTGTGCGACCAATCCAAACGGAACAGTATTTGCATTACAGGGGTACCAGAAGAAGAAGAGAGAGAAAAAGGGATAGAAAGTGTTACTGAGGAGGTAATTGCTGAAAAGTTGCCCAATCTGGGGGAGGAGATAGGCTCTCAAGCCATGGAGGTGCACAGATCTCCCAAAACAAGGGAACCAAGGAAGACAACATCAAGACATATAATAATTAAAACGGCAAAGATCAAGGATAAAGACAGACTTTCAAAATCAGCTGGAGAGAGAGAAAAAGATCACATACAAAGAAAAGCCCAACAGGCTATCATCAGACTTCTCAACAGAAACCTTACAGGCCAGAAGGGAATGGCATGATATATTTAATGCAATGAAGCAGAAGAGCCTGGAACCAAGAATACTCTACCCGGCAAGGTTATCATTTAAATTTGAAGGAGGAATTCAACAATTTTCAGATAAGCAAAAGCTGAGAGAATTTACCTCCCACAAACCACCTCTACAGTGCATTTTGGAGGAACTCCTATAGATGGAAGTATTCCTAAGGCTAAACAGACATCACCCAAGGGAAGAAATAGAGTACAGATTATAATTCATAACATACAAGGAATGGAGGATGATTAAAAAGGAGGGAAAAAAAAAAGAACCTTTAGGTTGTGTTTATAATAGCATACGAAGTGAGTTAAATTAGACTGTTAGATATGAAGGGAATTACCCTTGAACCTTTGGTAACCACAAATGTAAAGCTTGCAATGGTAATAAGTACATACCTCTCGATCATCACCGTAAATGTCTGAATGAACCAATCAAAAGACATAGAGTTACTGAATGGATAAAAAAATAGGATCCATCTATATGCTGCCTATAAGACTCACTTAAATCCCAAAGACATACACACACTGAAAGTGAAGGGATGGAAAAAGATATTTCATGCAACTAATAGGGAGAAAAAAGCAGGAGATGCAGTACTTGTATCAGACAAAACAGACTTCAAAACAAAGAAAGTCACAAGAGACAAAGAAGGACATTACATAATGATAAAAGGGTCAGTCCAACAAGAGGATATAACTATTATAAACATCTATGCATCCAACACAGGATCACCTACATATGTGAAACAAATACTAACAGAATTAAAGGGGGAAATAGAATGCAATGCATTCATTTTAGGAGACTTCAACACACCACTCACTCCAAAGGACAGATCAACCAGACAGAAAGTAAGTAAAGAGACAGAGGCACTGAACAACATATTAGAACACATGGACCTAACGGACATCTATAGAACACTCCACTCAAAAGCAACAGGATACACATTCTTCTCAAGTGTCCATGGAACATTTTCAAGAATAGATCATACATTAAGCCACAGAAAGAACCTCAGTAAATTCAAAAAGATTGAAATTATACCAACCAGCTTCTCAGATCACAAAGGTATGAAACTAGAAATAAACTACACAAAGAAAACGAAAAAGCCCACAAACACATGGAGGCTTAATAACATGTACCTAAATAATCAATGGATGAATGACCAAATAAAAACAGAGATCAAGCAATATATGGAGACAAATGACAACAATAATTCAACACTGCAAAATCTGTGGGATGCAGCGAAAGCCATGCTAAGAGGGAAATATATTGCAATACAGGCCTACCTCAGGAAAGAACAATCCCAAATGAACAGCCTAAACTCACAATTAATCAAACTAGAAAAGGAAGAACAAATGAGGCCCAAAGTCAGTAGAAGGAGGGACATAATAAAGATTAAAGCAGAAATAAATAAAATTGAGAAAAATAAAACAATAGAAAGAATCAATGAAAGCTGGAGCTGGTTCTTCGACAAAATAAAAAAAATAGATAAACTCGCAGACAGACTTACCAAGAAAAAAAGAGAGTCTACACAAATAAACAGTATCAGAAATGAGGAAAAATCACTACGGACACCACAGAAATACAAAGAATTATGAGAGAATACTAGGAAAAATTATATGGTAACAAACTGGATAACCTAGAAGAAATGGACAACTTTCTAGAAAAATACAACCTTCCAAGGCTGATCCAGGAAGAAACAGAAAATCTGAATAGACCAATTACCAGCAAATAAATTGAATTGGTAATCAAAAAACTACCCAAGAACAAAATACCTGGAGCAGACGGTTTCACTGCTGAATTTTATCAAACATTTAGTGAAGACCTAATACCCATCCTCCTTAAAGTTTTCCAAAAAGTAGAAGAGGACGGAATATTCCCAAAATCATTCTACGAGGCCAACATCACTCTAATACCAAAACCAGGCAAAGACATGACAAAAAAGAAAATTACAGATCAATATCCCTGATGAACATAGATGCAAAAATACTCAACAAAATATTAGCAAACCGAATTCAAAATACATCAAAATGATCATCCATCGTGATCAAGTGGGATTCATCCCAGGGATGCAAGGATGGTACCACATTCGAAAATCCATCAACATCATCCACTACATCAACAAAAAGGACACAAACCACATGATCATCTCCATAGATGCTGAAAAAGCATTCGACAAAATTCAACATTCATTCATGATAAAAACTCTCAATAAAATGGGTATAGAGGGCAAGTACCTCAACATAATAAAGGCCACATATGACAAACCCACAGCCAACATTATACTTAATAGAGAGAACCTGAAAGCTCTTCTTTTAAGATCGGGAACAAGACAAAGATGCCCACTCTCCCCACTTTTATTCAACATAGTTCTGGAGGTCCTAGCCTCAGCAATCAGACAACAGAAAAAAATAACAGGCATCCAGATCGGTGAGGAAGAACTCAAACTGTCCTTGTTTGCAGATGACATGATATTGTACATAAAAAACCCTAAAGAATCCAATCCAAAACTACTAGATCTAATGTCTGAATTCAGCAAAGTTGCAGGATATAAAATTAATACACAGAAATCTGTTGCATTCCTATACACTAACGATGAACAAGCAGAAAGAGAAATCAGGAAAACACACCCATTCACAATCACATCCAACAGAATAAATTACCTAGGAATAAACCTAACCAAGCAAGTGAAAGACCTATACCCTGAAAACTACAAGATACTCTTAAGAGAAATTAAAGAGGACACTAATAAATGGAAATTCATCCCATGCTCTTGGCTAGGCAGAATTAATATTGTCAAAACGGCCATCCTGCCTAAAGCAATCTACAGTTTAAATTCAATTCCAATCAAAATACCTATAGCATTCTTCAATGAACTAGAGCAAATAGTTCTAAAATTCATATGGAACCACAAAAGACCCCAAATAGTCAAAGCAATCCTGAGAAGGAAGAATGAAGCAGAGGGGATCAGCTCCCTGACTTCAAGTTCTAATACAAAGCTACAGTAATGAAGACAATTTGGTACTGGCACAAGAACAGACCCACAGACGAGAGGAACAGAATAGAGAGCCCAGATATAAACCCAAACATATATGGTCTATTAAAATACGATAAAGGAGCCATGGATATACAACAGGGAAATGACAGCCTCTTCAAAGCTGGTGTTGGCAAAACTGGACAGTTACATGTAAGAGAATGAAACTGGATTACTGTCTAACTCATACAAAAAAGTAAACTCAAAATGGATCAAAGACCTGAATGTAAGTCATGAAACCATAAAACTCTTAGAAAAAAACATAGGCAAAAATCTCTTGGACATAAACAAGAGCAACTTCTTCATGAACATGTCTCCCAGGCAAGGGAAACAAAAGCAAAAATGAATGAATGGGACTATATTAAACTAAAAAGCTTCTGTACAGGAAGGGATACCATCAGTAGAACAAAAAAATATCCTACAGTATGGGAGAATATATTCATAAATGCCATATCCAATAAGGGGTTGGCACCCAAATTATACAAAGAGCTCATACACCTCAACAAACAAAAAGCAAATAAGCCAATTAAAAAATGGGCAGAGGAGCTGAACAGACACTTCGCCAAAGAAGAAATTCAGATGGCCAACAAGCACATGAAAAGATGCTCCACATCGCTAATCATCAGAGAAGTGCAAATTAAAACCACAATGAGATATCACCTCACTCCAGTCAGAATGGCCACCATCCAAAACACAAACAAAAACAAATGCTGGTGAGGATGTGGAGATAGGGGATCCCTCCTACACTGCTGGTGGGAAAGTAAACTAGTACAACCATTGTGGAAAGCACTATGGAGGTTCCTCATAAAACAAAAAATAGAAATACCATTTGACCCAGGAATTCCACTCCCAGCAATTTACCCTAAGAATACAGCAGTGCAGTTTGAAAAAGACATATGCACCCCTATGTTTATTGTAGCACTATTTACAATAGCCAAGAAATGGAAGCGACCTAAGTGTCCATCAGTAGATGAATGGATAAATAAGATGTGGTATATATACACAATGGAATATTATTCAGCCAAAAGAAGAAAACAAATCCTACCATTTGCAACAACATGGATGGAGCTAGAGGGTATTATGCTCAGTGAAATAAGCCAGGCGGAGAAAGACAAGTATCAAATGATTTCACTCATCTGTGGAGTATAAGAACAAAGGAAAAATTGAAGGAGGTAAACAGTAGCAAACTCACAGAACCCAAGGATGGACTAACAGTTATCAAAGGGAAAGGGACTGGGGAGGATGGGTGGGAAGAGAGGGATAAGGCGGGAAAAGGGGCATTACAATTAGCACATGTAATGTAGTGGCAGGGACATGGGAAAGGCAGTATTTATAGAGTAGACAAGTAATGATTCTATAGCATCTTACTACGCTGATGGACAGTGACTGTAGGGGGGTATCTGGGGGGGACTCGATACTAGGGGGTCTAGTAACCATAATGTTGTTCAAGTGATTGTACATTAACGATGCCAAGATAAAAAATAAAAAAAAACAAAAGATTAATTCTTACTAAAACAAGTTAAGTGTTTTGTTTTGTTTCATAATACTAATTAATTTAGAAAGAACAAATTCCAAAATCTAGAAAGAGTAACATTTAAACAAACATACCTTTGGTCGGTAGGGCTGTGCTGTTTTAATGAAGTGATTATGCCTCATTTTTTCCTTTTTATCTGCCCTAGTGCCGAAAGACTCATGACTCTTTCTCAACTGAGGAGTGCTGCTGGACGTATTTCGGCCGGATCTCTGAAAATGAAAGATTATTTGTTTTTACAGATTCAAATATGCTGATATGCTATAAAAATCCAAGAATCAATTTATAGATATGTATAGATGTGTATGTATGCAAACACACATAAAATATGATTTGTTCAGGATTTCAATTATAAAACATTTCCAAGTATTCTGGGTTGAAAATCTCATATTTAAAAGACACTGCTACTTTCACCATTCCAATTTAAGAAATTTTTAACTTTCAAAGTGTACAGTTAATTTTAAAGTACATATATAGATGTCCCCCAAAATACTACATACCCGATTATTTCCACCAAGACTATTATATATTAATCGAAAACGTTTCCGAGTGTAGGTGCATCTATAGGTTCCTCCCATAAGATATTCAATAACAAGTCCTATATCAATTAGAGTGATCTTATATCCTGGAGGAAGATTTCCCTGGAAACAAAACATAAGTTGTAAATTGACAAGGCAGTATCTCTCAATATTTCTATGCTGTGCCTAGAAATGTGCCTACTCTCCAAAATGACAGATGTTTACTTATTAGAGGAAGCTGGGATTGACAGCAGCTATCTTTACAAGAGCAGGGAGTGACCGGTTTCTCCATTTCTTTTTTGTAGGAGAGGACTCTTCAGTTTCGGTCTCAACGGTGTGGCTGAGGACAGATGTATGCTTACAGCTGGAAGATAATTTATCTGTCCACTGTCCTAACACTCCACATACAGAGGCAAAGGAACTTCTCTAAGAGCCAACTCCATTTTTACTATGGCATATATCAAACATTACATTTTCCTGCAAAAATAATGCTATAAACGTTAGTTTAGTTTCCAGGTGAGCCCATAAACAACTGTATTTTTACAACAAAATTACATTGGTTATGTTATAGGTTTTATGAGTTTCTAAAGTGTTGCCTAGCATTTAACTACCACTTAGAACATTGTTTAGGGCTCCATTGTTAACACTCCATTTTCACAAAACATCAATTTACAAATAAACTTTTAGAACATAAACCAATTTGTAAGTTTGGAAAGATTACCTGAATCATAATCAAGTATCTGGTTGATTCCATTAAGTAATCGTAAAAGGGTTTTATCATCAGATGACTTACATATATTAACCAATTCTTCCCTCCTACCATAACTATTTTTTCATTTCCCTAATTCTAAGTTCACGAACTTAGAACTTTCTAAAAATGCTTGTACTTTTTATACTTTGGTTTCATATGTGAAGTTTCTAATTTCTAGATAGCTATATTCTTTAAATGTCCAATTAAAAAAAATAATCAAGAATCTTATTTTCATCTTAAATGCAAGATTTTTGTTTTTATTTTATCTCAAGCAATCTCAAAATGTTTCATGATTGAGGATGTCATATACAATATTCTTAGTTTTATTATGATATGAGCCCACTTGAATGGGAAATATTTAAATTAAGGAAAATAACGTGTTATCTAAAAAATCAAGACTTGCAAGATGACGGCGTGACAGGTGAGACAGAGAGCTCCTCCCAAAACCACAAATTGTACAAAAATATAGTTAATTAATACAACTAACCTTAAAACAGCAACAAGAAAGAAGGCTGAACCAGACTGCAAACAGACCTCACGAACAGAGCAGACCTCAAGAAAGGGTAACGTAGGAAAGCCTTAATCTGGCAGGACCCAAGCCCTTCCCCCACTCCAGCTCACTGGCGGGAGGAAGAGAGACAGAGTGGGGGATGGGGGAATACTGGGACTGTTAAACCCCTACTGCTCGAGATCTGCTTTGTGAGCAGAATCCTACAGTGTACAGTGGGGAGCTCAGAAAGGCGGAGTGCTTGAGAAATTGACATTCCGGCCGTTTGTGGAGGATGGGATCCACACCAGGCAGCTTTGTGTACACACAGCCTGCCAGAAGGGAGTGACATGATATATTTAATGCCATGAAGCAGAAGAGCCTGGATCCAAGAATACTTTACCTGGAAAGGTTATCATTTAATTTGAAGGAGGGATTAAACAATTTACAGATAAGCAGAAGCCCAGAGAATTTACCTCACACAAACCACCTCTACAGTGCATTTTGGAGGGACTCTATGGAGGAAAGTATTCCTAAGGCTAAAGAGATGTTCCCCAAGGGATAGACAAAGAGTACAGAATATGATTTATAACATACAAAGAATGGAGGAGGAAGAAAAAAGAGGAAAAAAAAAAAGAACCTTTAGGTTGTGTTTGTAATAGTATACGAAATAAATTACACTGTTAGATAGTAAGGGAATTGCCCTTGAACCTTTGGTAACCACGACGTTAAAGCCTGCAATGGCAATAAGTACATACCTATCGATAATCACCCTAAATGTAAATGGTCTGAAATGTACCAATCAAAAGACACAGAGTTACTGAATGGATAAAAAACAAGACCCATCTATATGCTGCCTACAAGAGACTCACTTAAAACCCAAAGACATACACAGACTGAAAGTAAAGGAATGGAAAAGATATTTCATGCAACTAATAGTGAGAAAAAAGCAGGAGTTGCAGTATTTGTATCAGACAAAATAGACTTCAAAACAAAGAAAGTCACAAGAGACAAAGAAGGACATTACATAATGATAAAACGGTCAGTCTTGAGTTCCAGGAAGATGGTGGCGTGAGCAGGGCGGCAGAAATCTCCTCCCAAAACCATATATATTTATGAAAATACAACAAATACAACTATTCCCAAAAGACCAGAAGATACAGGATGACACCCAGCCTACAGCTACACCTGAGAGGACTCGGCAACTCGCATAGCGGGCAAGATACGGAGCCACGTCCCGGTGGGACCCGAGCACTCCCCCACCCCAGTGTTCTGGCAAGAGGAGAGGATTCAGAGAGGGGAGGAAGTGGAAGAACAGGCCTGCCAAATAACCAGCCCTGGTGATTTGCACTGGGAGCACTGACACACATCGCACAGTGTATCGGAGATTGGAGAGACAGAGGTGCAGGAACCAAGATGGCAGGTCCACTCAGCTGGCTCCGCGGGATAAAAGAAAAGCGTGCAATTTTTTACGGGACTTAAAGAGGCAGGGGCCGAACGGAGGAGCAGTATCGTCCCAGCACACTCAGCCAAGTAGCTGGGAGACATGGGGAATTTCAGACGCCTTGGACTGCGACTGGGAAAAGCACTCGCACTGAGACTTCCCACAGAAATCAGCAGTGTCCCATTTGTTCCCTCCCTGGCCAGAGTCACAAAGGGCCTGGTGGAGCAGTGTGGCCCGGTGAAGCGGCCGCAGCTCCCGAATAGTGAAGCAACAGAGCCACCTACAGCATCCTCACAAAACAACACCCGGCAGGCATTTTTTTTTCTTTCTTCACTTTCTTCTTTGTCCCGTTTCTGATCTCATCTATCACCAGGAAAAGACAGAGGAATATGGTACAAACAAAGCTTACCCAGACAACCCCAGAGAGGGAGCCTGATGGGATGGACATGCACAATCTTCCAGAAAAAGAATTCAGAATAAAAGTCATAACCATACTGACAGATCTACAGAGAACTATGCAAGAGCTAAAGGAAGAAGTGACGGAAGTGAGGAAAGACAATACAGAGATGAGACAAGCGATCGACGGGCTTAGCAGCAGACTGGACGAGATGCAAGAGACTGTTAATGGAACAGAAATCCAAGAACAGGAATACAGAGAAGCTGAAGCAGAGAGAGATAAAAGGATCTCTAGGAATGAAAGAATATTAAGAGAACTGTGTGACCAATCCAAATGGAACAATATTCACATTATAGGAGTACCAGAGGAAGAAGAGAGAGAAAAAGGGATAGAAAGTGTCTTTGAAGAAATAATTGCTGAAAACTTCCCCAAGCTGGGGAAGGAAATAGTCTTGCAGTCCACAGAAGCCCACAGATCTCCCAACAAAAGGGACCCAAGGAAGACAACACCAAGACACGTAATAATTAAAATGGCAAAGATCAAAGATAAGGACAGAGTATTAAAGGCAGCTAGAGAGAGAAAAAATATCACCTACGAAAGAAAATTCATCAGACTATCATCAGTCTTCTTAACAGAAACCTTATAGGCCAGAAGAGAATGGCATGATATATTTAACGTAATGAAACAGAAGGGCCTCGAACCAAGAATATTGTATCCAGCATGATTATCATTTAAATTTGAGGGAGGGATTAAACAATTTCCAGACAAGCAGAAGCTGAGGGAATTTGAATCCCATAAACCACCTCTTCAGGATATCTTAAAGGGACTGCTCTAGATGGAAGCACTCCTAAGGCAAAAAAGAGGTCACCAGAGAAAATAAAATCATAGCAAAGAAAGCAGACCATCCAAATAATAACTAAAGGCAAAGAATAAAACACCTAGTATATAAAGAATGGAGGAGAAAGAATAAGAAGGGAGAGAAATAAAGAATCATCAGACTGTGTTTACAATAACTTAACAAGAAAGTTCAGAAAGACTGTTAGATAGTAGAGAAGATACCCTTGAACCTTTGGTAACCATGAATCTAAAGCCAGCACTGGGAATAAGCACATATCTACCAATAAAAACCCTAAATGTAAATGGACAAAGTGCACCAATCAAAATATACAGAGTTACTAAATGGATAAAAAAGCAAGACACATCTATATGCTGCTTACAGGAGACTCACCTCAAACCCAAAGATATACACAGACTAAAGGTGAAGGGATGGAAAAAGATATTTCATGTAAACAACAAGGAGAGAAAAGCAGGTGTTGCCGTACTTGTATCAGAGAAAATAGACTTCAAAACGAAGAAAGTAGCAAGAAATAAAGAAGGATGTTACATGATAATAAAGGGGTCAGTCCAACAAGAGAATATAACGATTTTAAATATATATGCACCCAACACAGGAGCGCCGCATATGTGAAACAAACACTAACAGAATTAAAGGAGGAAATAGAAAACAATGCATTCATTTTAAGAGACTTCAACACGCCATTCACTCCAACCAGACAGAAAATAAGACACAGAGGCACTGAACAACACACTAGAACAGATGGACCTAACAGACATCTACAGAACTCTACACCCAAGAGCAACAGGATACACATTCTTCTCAAGTGCACATGGAACATTTTCCAGAATAGACCACATACTAGGCCACAAAAAGAACCTCAGTAAATTCAAAAATACTGAAATTCTACCAACCAACTTCTCAGAGCACAAAGGTATAATACTAGAAATAAATTGTACAAAGAAAACAAAAAGGTTCATAAATACATGGAGACTTAACAACATTCTCCTAGATAATCAATGACCAAATTAAAACAGAGATCAAAGAATATTTGGAGACCAATGACAACAATAACACAAAGCCACAAATTCTGTGGGACGCAGCAAAGGCAGTCTTAAGAGGAAAGTATATTGCAATCCAGGCCTATTTAAAGAAGGAGGAACAATCCCTAATGAATAGCCTAAAGACACAATTACTGAAATTGGAAAAAGAAGAACAAATGAGGATCAAAGTCACTAGAAGGAGGGACATAATACAGATCAGAGAAGAAATAAATAAAATTGACAAGAATAAAACAATAGAGAAAAATCAATGAAACCAAGAGCGGCTTCTTTGAAAAAATAAACAAAATAGGTAAACCCTTAGCCAGACTCATTAAGAGAAAAAGAGAATCTACACACATAAACAGAACCAGAAATGAGAAAGGAAAAATAACGATGGACCCCACAGAAATACAAAGAATTATAAGAGAATATTATGAGAATCTATATGCTAACAAGCTGGAAGACATAGAAGAAATGGACAACTTCTTAGAAAAATACAACCTCCCAAGACTGACCAAGCAAGAAACAGAAAAACTAAACAGACCAATCACCAGCAACGAAATTGAATCGGTAATCAAAAAACTACCCAAGAACAAAACCCCTGGACCAGATGGATTCACCTCTGAATTCTACTAGACATATAGAGAAGAAATAACATCCATTCTCCTTAAAGTTTTCCAAAAAATAGAAGAGGAGGGGATACCTCCAAACTCATTCTATGAAGCCAGCATCACTCTAGTACCAAAACCTGGCAATGACCTCACCAAAAAAGAAGATTACAGACCAATATCCCTGATGAACGTAAATGCAAAAATACTCAGCAAAATATTAGCAAACCGAATTCAAAAATACATCAAGAGGATCATACACCATGATCAAGTGGGATTCATCCCAGGGATGCAAGGATGGTACAACATTCGAAAATCCATCAACATCATCCACATCAACAAAAAGAAGAACAAAAACCACATGATCATCTCCATAGATGCTGAAAAAGCATTTGACAAAATTCAACATCCATTCATGATAAAAACTCTCAACAAAATGGGTATAGAAGGCAAGTACCTCAACATCATATAGGCCATATATGACAAACCCACAGCTAACATCATACTTAACAGAGAGAAGCTGAAAGCTTTTCATTTATAATCGGGAACAAGACAGGGATGCCCACTCTCTCCACTGTTATTCAACATAGTACAGGTGGTCCTAGCCATGGCAATCAGACAAAACAAAGACATACAAGGCATCCAGATTGGTAAAGAAGAAGTCAAACTGTCACTATTTGCAGATGACATGATATTGTACATGAAAAACCCTAAAGACTGCACTCCAAAACTACTAGAACTAATATCTGAATTCAGCAAAGTTGCAAGATACAAAATTAACACACAAAAATCTGTTGCTTTCCTATACACTAACGATGAACTAACAGAAAGAGAAATCAGGAAAACAATTCCATTCACATTGCATCAAAAAGAATAAAATACCTAGGAATAAACCTAACCAAGGAAGTGAAAGACCTATACCATGAAAACTACAAGACACTCCTAAGAGAAATTAAAGAGGACACTAACAAATGGAAATTCATCCCATGCACTTGGCTAAGAAGAATAAATATTGTCAAAAAAGGCTATACTCTCTAAAGCAATCTACAGACTCAACGCAATCCCTATCAAAATACCAACAGCTTTCTTCAATGAACTGGAACAAATAATTCTAAAATTCATAAGGAACCACAAAAGACCCCAAATAGCCAAAGCAATCCTGAGAAGGAGGAATCAAACAGGGGGAATTACGCTCCCCGACTTCAAGCTCTACTACAAAGCCACAGTAATCAAGACAATTTGGTATTGGCACAAAAACAGACCCACAGACCAGTGGAACAGAATAGAGAGAGAGCCCAGATATAAAGCCAAGCATATATGGTCAATATACAATAAAGGAGCTGTGGATATACAATGGGGAAATGACAGCCTCTTCAACAGCTGGTGTTGGCAAAACTCGACAGCTACATGTAAGAGAATCAAACTGGATTAATGTCTAACCCCATACACAAAAGTAAACTCAAAATGGATCAAAGACCTGAATGTAAGTCATGAAATCATAAAACTCTTAGAAAAAGTTTGGCCGCCATCCAAAAGACAGAGAACAACAAATGTTGGTGAGGATGTGGAGAAAGTGGAACCCTCCTACACTGTTGGTGGGAATGTAAATTAGTACAACCATTGTGGAAAGTAGTATGGAGGTTCCTCAAAAAACTCAAAATAAAAATATCATTTTACCCCAGAATTCCACTCCTAGGAATTTACCCTAAGAATGCAGCAGCCCAGTTTCATAAAGACATATGCACCCCTATGTTTATTGCAGCACTATTTACAATAGCCAAGAAATGGAAACAACCTAAGTGTCCATCAGTAGATGAATGCATAAAGAAAATGTGGTATATATACACAATGGAATATTATTCAGCCATAAGAAGAAAACAAATCCTACCATTTGCAACAACATGGATGGAGCTAGAGGGTATTATGCTCAGTGAAATAAGCCAGGCAGAGAAAGACAAGTACCAAATGATTTCACTCATCTGTGGAGTATAAGAACAAAGAAAAAACTGAAGGAACAAAACGGCAGCAGACTCAGAGAACCCAAAAATAGACTAACAGTTACCAAAGGGAAAGGGACTGGGGCAGATGTGTGGGAAGGGAGGGATAAGGGGGGAAAAGGGCTATTACAATTAGCACACATAATGTAGTGGGGGTGGGGAGATACAGGGAAGGCAGTATAACACTGAGAAGACAAGTAGTGATTCTATAACATCGTACGGGACAGTGACTGCGATGGGGTATGTGGTGGGGACTTGATAATAGGGGGAGTCTAGTAATCATAATGTTGCCCATGTAATTGTATATTAATAATAGCAAAAATAATCATGATAAGCAATTTCTCAAAGTATACAAATAACTCTTACAAAATTCAACATATGAATTTCAATCAGAAAATACTGAATTACCACCATTTTAGGATTTTTCACTTACGGAGACTAAGTTATTTGGCTTCTTAATATAGTCACCAATGTGAAAATAGTCAATATATACCAAATTTTACTTTCTTTCTAAAATGAACAACTACTGTTCTTCCTGATAACCCACATAAGTAAATCATAATGGAAATGTGTTTTTAGAAATCCCTGGGCTGAAGGTATCCCCAATTCCTCAAGCTTTCTGGGTAAGAAAAAAAAAGCTTTAGTAATTTAAACAAAAAAACAAATCAATGTGAAATATGCAGAATAGGCAAATCCACAGAGAGAGAAAGTGGATTAACATTTTAGTTCAGAAACTTAAATAATACTTCAGTTAATTAAATGAGTCCCTTTCCTAAAGAAAAATAACACTATTAGATAACAGTAATTTAAATGGCTGTAAAATTTTTAATAAATAAGACTATTAATTCCAAAGAATTCCAATAGAAGAGCAGAAGAACATAAAAGTGCATCAAGTTTAGTCACTACAGAATGGCTTTAGACCATATGATAGTGTTATATATTCAGTCACTATCAATACTGGATATTAAAAGCACAGAGAGCATGCAAGTGTGGATGCATTTTTACTGGCAAAATCTGCCAACATCACCATCCAATGTTCCCCTCAGTTTCCTTATTCATTGTCCTCCTAAATGCCCAGGAAACAATCTTCTTCTCAAAATAGAGAAAAATGATGCATTCTATCAATGATTTTCCTTTATGTACTGATGAGCATTATGAAATTCATCACACTCTATCTTGTCTGGAAGCTGAGGAAGCTTGACCTCAATTTCATTAAAATTTCCCCTTTCTTGATTTCTGATATTTTTATTTGTTACTACAAATTTAGCTCTTATTTTATCTTGTTCTAAAAATGCCATTCTATCGCTATTTTAAAGATGTATTTAAATTTTTTTTGGAAACAGATGAAGTATGAATGATTTTTTTAAATAATACTTTTCAAAAACAAAATAACCTCTTACCTGTTTGACATCTCGAACAAGATGAAATAGCATTGGATTAGTTGGACCTTGTTTCTTTAATGAGAAAAATTAGAGCAAATTATTATTTTTCTTCTAAAGTAACTTAATTTTCCTTTCTCTTATAGGACTTTCATGAACCTCTTGCACAAATTATACTGTTTTTAAGTTAAATTGTGATCATAAAATGGAACAAAAAAACCATTTCATATTGTCATATTTGCCTTCAACATGATGTGTTATTTCTTATGTTCTTAATCATGTAAAACTCATCAGTTTTTGTTTTCTGTAAGTCATGCAAACATTCAAGCTTCACAATCATATCCTACATCTACATTTAATTTATATTTCTTACATTGATAATGGAGGTAAATATTCTTTTCGTTCTTGTTAAATGTCTGTACTTCTGTTTCTGCCACTAATCATCAAATTTTATCAATACTTTAAATATTTTGGGTAAGAAACTTTTAACATTGATATAAGCCATCTCTCCTCTATCATCTTACTTCCATTTACGTATATTATTAGAGTAGGCTAAACACAAGTTTCATCGAGTAATCTTATTTCGATGGTATCCTGTATTTTGAAAAACTACCAGGAGTATATCTCCCCCACCAAGTCTGAAACAGGCCAAAATGTATTCTTCTAAACTTTTTAGACAGTGCTTTGACTTACCTGAAATGTACTGCGATGAATTCTATGCAACACAAATCAAGAGACTTAATTTGAATACTTTTTTGTTTAAAAGAAATATCAAATGGCATTTTTCTCCCACCCTTGTGTTGTTAATTTTTTAATGAGAGGTTATTATAGTAACCAATTCAATCAACTTTTCCATTTTTATCACATTTACTTGGCAATATATTTTCAAACTAAACCAGATTAACTTATTATTTCTTTGAAAACAGTGTCATTTCTTTTGATATTCTTGGCTTTCAAATTCTATGTAATATCTAAAGATGACTATAGCTTATACTGAAAGTAAACTATATTTTACCTAACTTTGCTCTGTCTTTTTACAATATGTTGTCTATCTATTCAGGAGATGAGTATTCTCTGTCCATTCTCCCCCATATGTTAACTTCTAAGAATAAATGTGTCTTCCAAGTTAATACAAAGCACTTCATGTTTTACACAGTAAGAAGTTTCACTGCATTTTCTCTAACACAATATTCATCACAGAAAAATGCAGTTTTTGGAACTCTATCTTAATGCATTAGTATTTATTTCTTAAAGATAGCTTGTATTAAAAATAAATATACTCTAACACAGCAGTTCTCAAAGTATGGTCTGGCAACCCTTGAAAGGCCCCCAAGACCTTTTCATGGGGTCCATAAGATCAGAAGTATTTTCAGAATCATGTTCAGGTGTTACTTCATTTTTTCATTTTCATTCTCTCAGTGTTCAGGGGAGTTTTCCAGAGGCTTCTTGATGTGTGATATGGAATTCAATTCAAAGGCAAATAAGAGAATCCAGCTGCCTTCCATGAAGCCAGACTTTTAGAGATTTGTACACCATAAAACTATTCTACTCTATTTCTTTTCTTGAAAAATGTTATTTATGTTAACATGTAGTGGGTTTATTACTGTTACTTAAATGCAAATTCATATTTAAAAAATGCCTTGGCTTTACATTCTAATATGGTAATTATCAACACCAACAAAACCTCTTTAGAACAACAGCTCTTTCAAGCCCTCAATAATTTGTATGTAACAGGATCCTGATTCCAAAAAATTTGAGAACCACTGCTTTATCATGTTCTAATACCTTAAACTTTCCTAAATCTTATCAATAATTGATGCTGAAAATAACTATTATCATAACAACCTTGAGTTATACAATTAAAAAAATTACTTGCCTTGCTAATGGGATCAATTTTAATTTTTACTGTTTTAGATTTGCTTTATATTTCAGGGGTAAACCTTACTTCAGCACAATGAATAATCCTTTCATTTTTATGTCTTTCCTCCAACAGTAGAATGCCAACAAAGTTTCAATATAAATGTGCTAGACACTATTAAAGGGAAAAAATGGGGGAAGATAAAGATAGAATCCCTACTCAAAACAAACACAATCCACAGGGGAAGATACATTGTACTTAACTAACTATGCCATTGGATTTCACAGAGGCAGTGGCATGGGATTTGAACTAAGTTCTAAATGAAGAAAATTCATTAAGTGGGGAGTAGTTGGAAGAAAAACACAGACCAGTACTGAGTACACAGAAAATACAAAATATATATTCTGGGGAAATAGTACATAGACAATGTAGTTGAAACATACAATATGGGGAAGTGGGGACAGGAATAAAAAGGCCAAGTAAGAGCTGTAGCTGGGGCAAAACTTCAAAAGCTGGAAAGCTTTGAAAATGAAGCTAAGGGTTCAGGTATTCTATACACATTAGGGAGCCATCAAAAGTTTTTAATCTGGGGAAATATATAGTAAAATGTGTGACTGTAAGAAAAATTAGCGTAAAGAATTAAAGAAAGAGTAGACAAAATAGATTACTGTAATATAGACTATAAATGACTGAGTAGCACAAAGATATTAGGAATGAAAAGGGGGCGATAAACAGGTAGACAATGATGAATGCATGGACAGAGGTTTTCAGAGAAGTCAAAGTTAGAAAGCCAGGAGTTGGTCATAGGTCCTTAAAATATAGCTCAATTAGATGCATGCAGGTAATTTGGAAAACCAGTAAGAAAGGTAGTATTACCTTCTCCAACGCTAGTAACATGGAATTTGAAATGAAATAAGACTTTGTGAAGATAATTAGTTTTCAGGAGCTCATTAGAAGAAAAATGAAAAACAGTATATAAGCTAAAAGGGAGAAACCACAATTTCAAATCATGAATATAAAAATCAAAAAGGAGAAAAGTAAAACCAATGTGTAATTTTTCCTTTAGGCAAAGAAGTCAAAAGAAATCTGGTGTAACAAATAACCACCAAGAAAAATATGAAAGAAATTTAATGACTCCACAATTAAGAAGTTGACCCTATAGTTTTAAAAAGAGGTGAGGGGAGGGAAAGGAAGACAAGATTGTTAACAGTTTCTCTCTTTCCAGATGGCTATGGTGACAGGGGAGGTCTCTAGAACAAGGGAAAAGGTTTCAGACTATCATTTTTACCAATACATATAAGACTGGCTATAGTTTTTCCACGTAATCTGGCAAGACATTAGAGGTTTTACCAATAGGATTGGATTATGTTCAGGTAAACTGACATATTCCAAAGACGGTAAAACTTTAGTTAACAAAGAATTTTAACATACACTTACAGTGTTGTAAAGTTCTTCCAGTCGAGGAATGGTGAGGAATTTATGCATGCTTACTCCATTTTCAATGAGAAGTTTTACAAAAGCAACTCTATCCATTACAAGAGCATCAAGCATAGCTTGTTCCAAGGATCCAACCTAAAAGAGTAACATAACACAATTAAATATATTTCACATATTCTAATTATACAAACAGTTCTAAATACAAGTCCTTAGGATTTATTTATACCTTTTGTTCCCAAACAGGTTTAGAAGAAATTGAGAAGATGCGAAACAGTAAAAGGCTTGGACTTAAAGGAACAGATTAGAAGATCTGTAGAGCAGCATTCCCCAAAGAACATTCCATAAACACTGTTCTGTAGGAGAACAAGTGTTAGAGGGAGGGATAAACAAGAAAGAATCCATCATCAAATTTGGGGGAAAAATACCTAAGAGTAATGGTTTTCAATGTTTAGGACAGGTTTTTGGGAAGGATCATTTCAGTAACTGGGGGCTATTACTAACATTTAAAGGATACCAGAAATCATGCAATATGCCAGACAATCTCACCCATAAAGGAATTGTCCCATATCTCACATAACTTTCTATTATCTTGTTAGATGATCATGAATGAAAATCTAGTAATAATTCTTTACATGTAAACACAAAGTATTCTGTCATGGTTTGTTCTATAAGGCACTTTCCAAAAAAAAAAAACAACTAACATATAAGTCAGACAAGATGGTACTTAATTTCCTCTAGAACTTTTAACAGAAATTATTCACCATTTGAGAAAAAAATCATGTCTTAACAGCAGTACAACCTGAGACATTTGAGTTTAAATATAACAAACATATATATACTTATCAGTCAGCATTTGTAGCTATCCCTTTTAAGTTTTTAAGAGACTCTTCAAGATTTCAGACTCCAAATCAAATACTATTAATTTAGTGAGGACACAAATATACAGATTTCAGAGTATCAGTAATAAAGTTTATTTTGATAATTGAATATTAATATATTTAATATTATTGAGATATAGGAATATATATTATTGTTTATATATTTAATATTTTGGTGCCATATGATAAAAACTTTGTGGTGAAAATCAATCAAAATCACTGTGGTTTTTTACCTGTTGTTTTTCAATCCAATTCTGATTCTGTCTTCAGAAGTTTACCATACAACTATATAACTTCTCTACAGTTGCTTCTATTACCATTTTCTCCAATCTATCCTTTATTTCCCTCACTTAGCAGAGGATATGGTCTCTAAGGTCTTTTTAAGACTACAGACTAAATTCATGCCTTATACATGATGGGATTTTAGGATGGAAGACATTTTCTTTGTTTTTTTTTCACCAGTCAGTTCTCTATCATTATGAGGGAAATATTCTGGTATTGCACTTAAAAATAAAGCCCAACTAATTTATAAGAATGTAATGCTGAGAGGAGAAGAAGAAGATGATGGAGTAGGAAGGCCAGGTGGAAATCTCCTCCCCAAATCACAAAAAAACATACAAAAACATAGCAAATACAACTAAATCTGAAAAACTGAAAACTGCAGAACAGACCTACATCTGAGGAAGAAGACGTCACAGAAAAGGGTGAAGTGGCAGTGGCAAAGCTGTGATCCAGCAGGACCCAAGCCCTCCCCCAATCCCAGCCCACAGGCAGGAGAAAGAGGAATGGAGCAGGGAGTAGGTAGGAGCCCAGGATCCCTGAACATCTGGCTCTGGAGATCTGCTCCAGGAGCACAAACACACATTACATGGAGTTCTGATGATCACTGGAACTGGACATCAGGACAGATCGAACACTGGGGCAGGCTGAGATCCCAGCAGCTTATGAAGAACAGGCACGCTCCACCAGTCCGAGACAAAAGCAAAGCGGGCAGTTTTAAAGACTGCTCAGTAGCAAGAGGGGTGCCAGAGAGGCAAGTGTTGGATGGAGCTCTCTTCTCAGGAGAAAGGGCAGCCAGACAGTACCTCCCCAGCCCTCACTCGGCCCAACAGGTCAGGAACTCTTGGGAGCCCAAGGCAATCCATCCCCATTACTGGCAATGCAGCCCTCAGGCCCCTCACTGCATGAGCTGCCAGGAGACAACTCACTTGGCCCAGCAGTAGTGTCATACTTTGCTGCCTGGCAGGCAGAGGAGGCTTCTCCCAGCTTTCTCAGCTCCATTTCAGCCCAACCAAGGAGATACCTGCAGGAGCCAGCCCCAAGGGCTCCTTCCTTCCCATGGATATCCAAGCCTGGTGCTGAGCATCAGGTCTGGGAAGAGCCACACATCAGCCCATGCACCCCTTAACACTGCAGCCCTGCCATTGCTGCAGGCCAGGAAGAGTGGCAGCCCACCCACAGCAATTCCAGCAGACTTCTGAACTGATCACAAAGGCATGGCTGAAGCAATCTGCCCACCCAGCCTCAGACCACTACAGAATCCAGACAGAAAGGCAGCCCCACCTACTGCACATCAACAGCTGGGGCTCCCACACTAGACAGTAAAGAATCTTGTTCTGGGCACCGGAGGACACCTCCTTCATAAAGCTATTACTCCACAGGCCAGAAAGCATAGCAGAGCCATCTAATACAAAGGAAGAAACACAGAAACCCTGACAAAATGAGAAGGCACAGGAATATGTTCCAAACAAAACTACAAGACAAGACACCAAATGAGGGCTAAATCAAACAGAGAGCACCAATCTTCTTGATAAAGATTTCAAAGTAAAAGTCATAAACATGCTCACAGACCCACAGGAAAATATTCAAGATCTCAGGGAGGACTTCAACAAAGATAGAAGATCTGAAAAAGAGCCACTCAGAGCTGAAGAATACAGTAACTGAAATGAAACATACAATGGAGGGATTTAAGAGATTAGAACATGTAGAGGAAACAGTAAATGAAACAGAAATTAGAGAACAAGAAAACAAAGAAGCTAAAGAACAGAGGGGAAAAAAGGATCCCTAGGAATGAAAGAATAATCAAGAGGGCTGTGTAACCAGTCCAAAAGGAACAATATTCACATACTAGGGGTACCAGAAGCAGAAGAGGGAGACAAAGAGACAGAAAGTCTCTTTGAGGAAATAATTGTTAAAAACTTCCACAATCTGGGGAAGGAAATCAGCACCCAGGTCACAGAAGTGCAGAGACTCCCTAATAAAAGGAACTCCAGGAAGATAACACCAAAACATATAATAATTAAAATAGCAAAGATCAAGGATAAGGAGAGAGCATTAAAAGCAGGCAGAAAGTAAGGAAACAGAGGCACTGAACAATACATTAGATCAGATGGACTTAACAGAACATCCACCCAAAAGCAGCAGTATACACATTCTTCTGCAGTGTACATGGGATATTTGGCAGAACAGATCACATACTAGGCCAGAAAAAAAAGCCTCAATAAATTAAAAAAGATTGAAATTGTATCAAGTAGCTTCTCAAACTACAATGGTATGAAACTAGAAATAAATTTACACAAAGAAAACAAAAAAGCCTACAAACACAAGAAGGCTTAACAACATGCTTCTAAATAATCAGAGGGTCAATGACCAAGTTAAAACAGAAATCAAGCAATACATGGAGACAAATGAAAACAAACATTCAAAAGCCCAAAACCTGTGAAATGCAGTGAAGGAAGTTCTAAGAGAAAGTACACAGCAGTATAGGCTTACCTCAAAAAAGAACAATCCCAAATAAACAGTCTAAACTCACAATTAAAGCAACTAGAAAAAGAACAAATGAAGCCCAAAGTTAGTAGAAGGAGGAACACAATAAACTTCAGAGCAGAAATAAATAGAGAAGAATAAAACAATAGAAAAAAAAATCAATGAAACCAGGAGCTGGTTATTTGATAAAATAAACAAAATAAACCCCTAGCCAGACTTCTCAAGGAAAAAAGAGAGTGTACACATATAAAATCAGAAATGATGGAATAATTACAATGGACACCATAGAAATACAAAGTATTATTAAAGAATACTATGAGTTGTTATGTCAATAAATTGGAAAACCTAGAAGAAATGGATATCTAGAAAAAAACAACCTTCCAAGACTGACCAAGGAAGAAACAGAAAATCTGAACAAATCAATTACCAGCAATGAAATTGAACTGGTAATCAAAAAAACTCCCAAAAAACAAAACTCCAGGTCCAGACAGTTCGCAGCCAAATTCTACCAAATATTTAAGAAGAGCTAAAACATATCCTTCTTAAAGTATTCCAAAAAGTAGAAGAGGAGGGAATACTTCCAAACTCATTCTATGAGGCCACCAACACCAGACACACAAAAAAAGAAAATTACAGACCAATAACCCTGATGGACATACATGCAAAAATCCTCAACAAAATACAAGCAAACCAAATTCCAAAATACACCAAAAAGATTATCCATCATGACCAAGTGGATTTATTCCAGTAACGCAAGGATGGCATAACATTTTTAAATCAATCAAAGGAAAAAAAAAACACATGATCATCTCAACAAATGCTAAAAAAAGCATTTGACAAAATTCAATATCCATTCATAATAAAAACTCTTAAAATGGGTATAGAAGGTACATACCTCAATATAATAAAGGCCATA
>JAQQAC010003584.1:7678836-7696689 GCA_029783875.1 Phataginus tricuspis | reverse complement strand
ACACACACACACACACACACACACACACACACACACACACACCACAATTTCTTTATCCATCCATCAATAGGCAGGTTGTTTCTGATCCTTGGCTATTGTAAATAATGCCACTTACATCAATGAATAAACCGAGACAAAAAAATCAATAAGGAAATATCAGCCCTAAATGACATGTTAGATCAGATGGACTTAATCGAGAGATACAGAACACTCCGTCCAAAAGCAGCAGAATACACATGCTTCTGAAGTACACATGGAACATTCTCCAGGATGGGTCATAGGACACAAAACAAGTCTCAATAAATTCAAGCAGACTGAAATTATATGAAGCATCTTTTCCAACCATGATGGTGTAAAACTAGAAATTAATTACACGAAGAAAACTGGAAAATTCACAAATATGTGGAGATTAAACAACAAATGGGTCAAAGAAGAAATCAAAGAGAAATAAAAAAATACCTTCAGACAAATACAAATGGAAAAACATCAAAAGTCTGGGGACAGAGCAAAAGCATTTCTAAGAGTGAAGTTCATAGCAACAAATGCCTCCCTCAATAAACAAGAAGTGTCTCCAAAGAACAACCTAACTGCACTTTATGTAACTAGAAAAAGAACAAGTGAGACCAAAATTAGTTAGAAAGGATATAACAAAAATCAGTGTAGAAATACATGATACAGGAATGAAGAAAAGAGAGAAATAAGGTGAAGTTACAACTGATAAAACAGAAACCAAACAATTATGAGACAGCGCTGAACAAGCACATGCCAACAAATTGGATAGTCTTAAAGAAATGGATAAATGTCCAGAAACACACAACCAACCATGACTGAATCATGTTGAAATAGAAAATCTGAACAGACTGATCACGAGTAAAGAGAATGAATCAGTAATCAAACCTTCAATGAACAAAAGTGCAGGACCAGACAGCTTCATAAGTGAATTCTACCAAACATTCAAAGAATCAATACCAATCCTTCTCAAATTCTTCCAAAAAATGGAACAGGAGAGAATGTTTCCAAACTCATTTTATCAGACCAGCATTACTGATACCAAAACTAGACAAGGACACCCCAAGAAATGAAATTTACGGGCCAATATCCCTGATGAACAAAAATACACAGAGCACTATTTGTAAGACTACTTTCAGTTCTAGGATTTTTAGAGATTTATACCCTATAAAAAACAAGGTTTTATTAAGAAGCAAATAGAACCTATTAAGTCCTAAATTGATCTGAAGTTGTAGAAATGTTTGGCTAAACTAATTGTGTACTTTTGGCAAACAGTAAAATGTCAAGTAGATCACAGCTCTTGGTTATTAGTTTAATTTAGTTATATTGTATATATTTACATACCAGCCACTGCTGTCCATAAACAAATACATGATTTTTGGCAATGTCAACTCTATCCCATGCCAAAGTAAGGATGAGCTGGTCAAATGCAGATGCATTAGTGCCTAAGTGAATAAAGAAAGTAGTCGATAAGTTCAATTAATTTATCTCCATAAAAATGTGAACATTGATAAATTCTCCCCACTCCCTTTTAATTAACTTACACAGCTGGTGTCAGCCACTGTTCAGAGGCAGTCTACCTCAGAGAGATAAGGTTACCCCTCAGGGTTGAGGATTTTTTTTCCAACTATAGAAAAGACACAGCCTCGTTCATTGCAAACAATTCAGAATGCAGAACAATAAGAAAGCAAAGATGATGTGTTTCTATCACAGAGATCGTACCAGCTGTTATTAATTATAAAATTATCGTTACAGGTGCTTTTCTGTGCATATACAGATTCATACATAACACTTTAAATTGTTTATGCAAAAGTGGATCACACTATACAAAGCAGTCAGTAGGCTGCTTTATGCACCTTAATATCACATATATATATATAAATACCTTTTATGGTAAACTAAAATTTATACAGTAAGTACTCTAACTAATGGACATTCAGTTATTTTGAATTTTTTGTGAGTGTATTTTTGTGCATGTTCAATTATTTAGGATGATTTTGTAGAAGCCAAACTGCAGGGGAGAAGGATATATACTTTAAAGCTGTTGTTACACTGCCAAAATGTATTCCAGAAAGGTTATACCATCCATCAAAGTTTTAAGAATATCCAGTTAGGGGGGTAAAATGCCTTTTAAACAACTTTAAAAAAAAATATTAAATTGACCATCTTTCCACGTTATCCTCAAGCATTTGTTTTATTCTAATATAATTTACATAAATTCTGACTCATCTTTCCATGAGAGGTATTCATCTTTTTATTACTAACTTATAACAGTTCTTTGTGATCCCTCCACATTCCTGTTCCTTAGTTTCCTAACCTATAAAATGAGGAAAATAATAGGAAAGCAGCCCTTTAGGGCTGTTTCAAGGATAAAATGAGATAAACAATGCAAACAACTAAAGCACTGGCTATCACAAAGAAAGTATATGACAAATGTTAAGTGTTTTTTTTTTTTTTATGCAATCCATTTATTGCTCTTTACCTTTATGGCTTCTGGGTCTCCTATTATTTTTGACCTCTTGTTCTCAAGATGATGTAAAATATGTTACATTATAGTATTTTTTAAATGTTTAAGCTACTGGAAATTTACTGTAGTCTAGTATTTGGGAAATTCTTGTGGATAACAAGACAGAGCCCTCTTGCTCTGTTTCTGCCACCTCACTGCATTCTTACACTTTGAGTACCTGGATGGGACACCATCTTAGTTTCTAATTTATGAAAAGATTTTTCACTATTATACTGTTTGGATGTCTTTGGCAACATAATGAAAGGAAAACAATTCAATGTGCAGGGGCATTAACCCCTTAGTCCTAGAAGATAACTCTAGTAGTTTTCTTTCCAGATTTCTCTTCAGAATGAAAAGAGCATGCTTAAGAACACTATCTTTAATTTCTATCAACTAGTACCTTATTACCTTTAAACATTTATTATTTCAGCCAATTGAAAATGTGACATATTCTTGACAGGATAATTAAATGGGTCTGGTGACTTAACTCCTGCTATAAGTTAAAAAAGAAATTTCATAAGAAAAATACAAAAGCTAACTTAACTGTCAAAGAAAGCTAACATTTATATCAAATAAAATTTTCACAAAGAAAATTTTTGAAAAATTCAGTTGCCAAACATTTAGCCAAATTTAAAGGTCCTATCTTATGCAAAGAGGCTACAAATGAAAAAGCTTACAAATAAAAAAAATTTTAAATCTTACCTTTAAGCAGTGCAGTAAGTATTGCTATGTCTATATCTTGATGTTCATCTGATCCAATGTGAAAAACAGTGATCTATTTAAAGATTAATTCATACTATTACACCTTTATATTTTAAAAGTAAAAATATAAAAGTATAAGCCACATATAAAAAAGTATATAAAAAGTATAAGCCACATAAAACAGGAAGTGACTTCAAACATGGGAGGTAATATTTCTGGGGGACAGAAGTAACTTCACTTCAACCAAAAAAAAAAAAAATTTTAAAACTTTCTATCAAATAAAATGGCAAGTATACTCAAAATGTTTGGTTTCATTTTATATTCATTTTTTGACCTATCTTATGTCTTTTACTAGAGTAAGCAATGTATGGGCTGAGGCTATAAATTGCTTATCTGAATAAATCCTTCTGCTCCTTCTCTGTAGTGAACACTCACTCAATTCAAGTTATGTATGTGTTCTTGAATGAAAACTGATTTGTTCAATTCTATCACTAGAAATTTCTTTAAATTATTTGAAGTGTAATAACATTTGAGAGGTTTTTATTTAATAACGTTTTCAAAAAATAAAAGTTATAACCCATTACAAATTTTCAACTAACTTCACTGTATAAAATGAAATTCATGAAAGAAAACAGCAAATCAAACTATGTTATCTATCTGGTGTACAGTAGTTAAAAAATTTTTTCTCTGAAAACTTCAGACTGTGTTTAGATGACTGAAATTAAAGAGCTCTGATCTTTAACTGAATATGAGCAATTACTCAGAGTAAAATAGTTTGATTTTTTTCCCCAAATTAGTTTTACAGAAGCCATTAGTAAAACAGAGTCCTTCCTTGACCTGGGCATAATCTGTTAAGGCCTAGTTATGAAACTTCCTAAAAGAGAAGTATAAATACATGTCTCTGCACTATATAACAACTCTAATCCTCCTACAGTACCTCTTAGCTTGAACAAAACAACAAATGACATGCGTACATGGTTAAAAATGTTTTAAATGTTAAATCCTAATTAAAAACAAAACTATTTCACGAACATAGAATGTTCTTTGAATGAAATAAAAAGGCTTATTTTGCTAAAATCTACTTACAAGCTCTTTTCTTTTCATGCACTCCATCAATGTTTGAAATAAATGAACTGCTTCACTCTGGCCAAAGTTAAATGTTTTTTTGATAGTTGAAATAATATCAGGCTCTGCTGCATCAGGCAGATTCCTGGAGTAAGAGGAAACTATTTAATTCACTGATTTCAATTTCCATTATTTGTAGAACCTAACATTAAGTAAGTGGATCCATGTAAGACCTTTTAAGGTACCATAGTAATATTAAATACTTGATCCTGGGTGAGAGATTCCCCTTCACGAGACTCTCACTGTAAGTAATAAAGGGGAAAAAATGGAATGGAGTGCTTTTGCTTCGAATTATTTTGAATTTTTTAACAAGGTATATGTTGCCACTCACATTTTATCAAGTATTATCAAAAGATACATTTTAAGATATTATGGTGTATAATGCAGTATTTTGCCCAAAATGTCTTAAACATGAACATTCTCATTTTTATTTTTCTCCATTGATAATATATTTACATAACTCAAAAATAATATAAAATATAAAAATGTGAAAATTCATAGTTAAAGTTTCCTTCTCATTGTCTTTCATCTACCCAGTTCCATCTCAACTGCTTTCAAGAAACTATTAGTCTGTATAACTTTCAGGATCTCTTTCTATGTATAAAAATAATTATCCCCGCTTTTTTTCTTAAATGTAAAAAGTGGCACAATATACATGCTACTCTTTATCTTCCTTTTTCCATCTATATATTTTGGTAATCTCCTCAAATCTAATATACAGATACTAACTTAACTCAGCTACAAACTATTCCATTGTGCAGATATACCATAATTTATTTATCTAGTCCCCTTGATATATGTTCTCTTTTGTTTCCATCTTTTCCATCTTTTACTACTACAAACAACAGCGTACGAATAATTTTATATATTATGTTATTTCACATTTGTGCATCTGTAAGGACAATTCCCAGAAATGGAACTATTGGGTCAAAAGATACATGTCTCTGTTTGACAGATCTTGCACAGCTGTTCTTTACAAAAACTGTTATATTTTAATTCATTCCTGTAACAGGCAATCTATTTCTTCAAGATTAATAAAGTCCTGTATTAAACTTGAAATTTTCATATTCATAAAATACTGAAATGAATCTATTCTAAAAAGCACAAGACTTTAAAGTTATTAAAAATATTAAAAACTTGTTATTATCACATACTTACCCTCCTTCTTCTGTTTGTTTATGAATGTATGCTAGTAGATCTGCAGCTCTACCTGTTCCTTCACATACGACAACTGGAACAGGAGGACTTTCCTGAAGGTATTCTAAAACTGTGAGGATAACATTGGGCCCACCTTCAAAAATAAGTGCTACTACAGGGACACCTTGACCAATTCCTAAAAAAAGTAAAATATTATTTAAGATATTAGGCAAAATTCAGTCATTTAATGTTATTTTTTAATCAATCAGAAACAAAATAAAAATAAAAAGCCAAAATACAATTAAAAGACTGTGTTGAGTTCATTTTAAGCACTCAACATGATATTACTCTGGAATAAATAAAAGAAATACTGAATACACTACTTTTTCATTGACTTGAAGTCTGTCCTAAATGACAAATTAGCAAATCCAATATATAATTAAGTATACACTAAAATTTATATATTCATTGAAAAGTAAAAATAATTGGGTATATTTCATAAATTGAAGTCTTGACAAGAAATTTACAACAATTTGGTTTTTTGTTTGCTTTTTAGTGTTGAATGAGTTGAATTTCTAAAGTATGTTTTTATTCATTAAATTTTTAAAATGTGTAGTTCTGATTCCAAATGCATTTGAGACATTAATAAAAAATTAATGACAGAATCAGGATTAAATAAATGGAACTGATCAATAAAATCCAAGACCTCTACAACAGTAACAGAAAAAATTCAGTGAAGAATGCCAATTTTTTGTTTTTACTACAATGCAGTGAGAGAATCCAAAATATAGGAAGCTAGGATTCTAAAACATTCCTAATTTTTAGGAGATGCTATGACTCCATCACAATCTCATAGACAAAACAGGAATTTTGTATTTCTATTTCACTTTATCATAGTGCTCACCTTCTTGGTGTCCTAGGATTATAAAATTTCTTCTTTTTGAAATAAAAAACTAACTATTGAATCAGAAAGTTTGGTTGGTTAGAAAGGAAGACCAGTGTCAAGAGTACCAACTTTTAAGACACAGCTACTATCTAAGAGTGATACCTACTCATGTAAAAAACTTTAAGCAAGGTGATTCTTACTTTGCAGTAAAGTTTTTTTCTTCCTCAATCTTGACTTTCAAAGTCATGTATCTGAGTGTATCACATATTAAGAATATTTCTGAGTTCTTTGGACTGCAATGCAGTACAGTAGCAACAGAGCTTCCAATGAACCTTTGTGGCTTTGGTCTCAATATCTGAGGATCCTATTTGACCTCACACTTCTTTTCCTGGGTCTTATTTTGTCTAAGGTCAGTCATTCTCGATTGTTTTGTATGTTATCTTGCTATATAGGGAAATAAGCACTTCAAAGAACATTCTTTTTAGAATATTGCTGGCATTTAATACAGCCCAGAATAATTTCAACAATAACAAACTTATAAAATTCCCTTACTAGCATGAATTCTTTGCTGATTAATAGTTTTTTCAAGTTCTCTTCTTAGTCTGACTTCTGCCCCATACTTTCCAACAGTGCCGTCATCCACCAATATGAAATGGGAATGTAGATTGTTTAGAACATTCAATTTGCTCAGAGGGTTCAATAAGGTTTGATAAGGAGCAACCACCTAAACAACAGCAAACTAAGAGTTAATGGGCAGGATTAAATACAATATAACATAAAGTAAAAATAAACTTTGAAATAACTTTTAAAGACAAGACAGAGATAAAATTCAATTTAAATATAGCAATAAATAAAAATGTCAAAGAATTTATCAAAAAGCACAAGCTTTTAAGCAGCTAAAGATTAATCGATAATGGTTGAACTATGTAATTATATTTAGACCCCCTACTGCAGAGTATGTTTCATCATCACATGCAAAGCACAAGCCAACAAAAAAGTAAATAAATAATGGAAAGAAACTATTAGGTTATTAGTCAACAAAGAGCAATATATAAAGGACACTGGATAAAAGCAATCAAATGTCATACTGCTATTTTTCTAGCCTAAGTAGAATCTTTAAAATTGATACTGCTAGAAATGTAATCACACTCTATAAAGTGATCATTATAATTCAGTAATTACTTTTTAATAGTCTCATTACATATTTAACCTATTCAAATGACACATTAACATTTAATTACTACTCTTCATGACAATAAACCTAATTCTTAATGTCAGGTAGTCATTAAAAATTTAATAACAAAGACTGGCACAATATGGTAAAGGTGTGAAAAAGTTATACAAAAAAGGCACGAACGAAAATGCACTAACTATAATGACAATTATTTATATTTATGAATGCATTTTCCAAAGGATCAGAAGAAAACCTCAGGAAGATACTTTTTTTATACTTTATTTGAGAAGTGTGATATGATCATGAATATTTTAAATTGCCTTGCACTATTCTTGTAATTCTGTTTACACAAATTCAAATATAAGAAATTTAAAAAATCATTCTTACGTCTCTCCCAACAAGATCATTTCTGTTTTCAATCACTCCCCATGGAGCTATTCCAATAGTGCAAATCTTCCGAGATGATCTGGAAGCATGTTCTTTGAGGGCATCACCAACATGTTTTGCAACACCTATTCATACAAAATTTAATTCACTAACAGAACAATCCTGTGCTCCACCTATAACAATTTGTGATATTTTTCTTTACACATAACATGATAAAAGTCAATAAAGTCCAAAAGAAAATATAAGGAGCAAAAAGAAAAAAACCCCACAATGCTACAACTGTCCCAAATACATGTAAAACTTTTACCATGTTATTAGACCCAGCCCTCTCTTAGATTCCTCATGTAAGTAAATATAGTGTTTGTTATTGCCCTAAACTACAAAAGTTGCCCAATTAAATAAAAAATTAGGAGAAATGGAAAAGACAACTCAAACTCCTCATTATCACTTGTGGTGAGCTGAACTGTATTAACCCCAAAACTCATATGCTGAAATTCTAATCCCAGTACCTCAGAATGTGACTGTATTTGGAGATGGGTCATTTACAGAGGTTATCACATTAAAATTAAGCCATTAGGATGGGCCCTAATTGAATCTCATGGTGTTCTTATAATGGGAAGAGGAAATCTGGACACAAAAAGAGACACCAGCAATGCATGTGTACAAAAGGAAGGCCACAAGAGTACACAGTGAGGAGATGGCCATCTGTAAGCCAAGGAGAGAGGCCTCAGGAGGAACCAAACCTAGTAGCATCTTAATCTTGGATCTCCCGAACTATAAGAAAATTCATTTCTTTTGTTTAAGCCACCCAATTTGTGATATTTTGTTATAGCAGCCCTAGCAAACCAATGTATCACTCAATCTCACTTTTGATTTTCATAATGCATCAGATTTCATTCCTCACCTAGACATATGGAAATAACATCTTCACTGGTCTTCCAACTGCTGCCTTGCCTGTTTATAGTCTACTTTCAAAACACTATACGTGTAATCTTTGCTTGTCAATTATCTGTTTAAAACCTTTTGCTTCTCATTCAGAGTAAATGCCAAACTGCTTTTAATGGCCTACTTGGCTTTATATAATGATCTGCCTATTGCCCCTACTATTCACCAGACCACACCGTCCAAGCCCTGCCACCACCACACTCTTGTAATTTTGACTTTATCAACTAACACTCCTTGCTCATTCCACTCAAGCTACACTGGCTCCTTCTTACTATTCTTCCAACAAACTAGCCATTTCTTCTCCTTTAAATGCTCTGTCCCACATTATTATCTTGCTCCCTCATTTCCTTCCTTCGCTACTCAAACGTCACCTTATCAATGAAGCCCCTCCACTATCCCTTGTTATCCCTCATCATTTCATGTGTCTCCACAGCACTTGTCATCTAACATATATGTTATTTAGTTGTTTCTTGTCTGCATCTCCCCCACTAGAATATAAGCACCACAAAGGTATTTTATTTGTATTTATGGAGTGATACATTTTCAACAGCCAGATGCCTAACATAAAATGAGGTTCAAAAACAGTTGATAATGAATTAGATTTTGCAAGCTGGTTTAAGTAATAACTATATTTTACTTTGAATATTAGTTAATTTGCCTTCCTTATATCAAACCTGTGTATGTGACAGGGAAGATTTGGAATGATTATAGTGTATTAAAAATTAATTTTGAAAGCTAATGAATTGCTATTCTTCTATCAGTTTGATGATAGAAAGTAACAGAAGTAACACTGCTCCAAAGTAGGGGTCAGCAACTTTTTTGGTAAAGGGCCAAACAGCAAGTATCTTAGGCTTTGCAAAGCCTACACAGCCTCTGTCAGTGATTCACCTTTGCAGTTGTAGCACAGAAGTAGCCATAGACAATATAAAAACAAATGAGTGTGGCTGTGCTCCAACAGACTTTTATGTACAAAAAGGAGTAGGCTGGATTTGGTACATGAGGCCACAGATTGCCAAAACCCGCTCTATTATTTTTTTAAAGGTAAAAACCAAATACTTTAAGTTACCATTTATACCTAGGAACTGTAGATTATTTAACAACACTGAATATATTTATATTATGTGTTCACTGTCATTTCAAGTATCTAATTGATATTATGTAAAATTTACGAACACACTAAGTAAAACTGGTACAGGCATACCTCATTTTATTACGCTTCATTTATTTTACTTAGCAGATAGTGAACTTTTTGCAAACTGAAGGTTTGCGGAAACCCTGCAACATGCAAGTCTATTGTCACCATTTTCCGAACAGCATTTGCTCACTTTGTGTCTCTGTGTCACATTTTGGTAATTCTGATAATATTTCAAACTTTTTCATTATTATTTTGTTAAGGTGATCTGCAATCAGTGATTTCAACTTGCTGAATGCTCAGATTATGGTTAGCATTTTTTAGCAGTAATGGATTTTTTAATTAAAGTATGTACACTTTTTTCTAGACACTGCTATTGCACACTTAACAGACTACAGTATAGCATAATATAACTTTCATATGCATTGGGATATCAAAAAATTCATTTGAATCATTTTATTGTAATGGTCTGGAACCAAATCCAGTGTTATCTCCAAGGTATGCCTTTTATAATCATTTTATTACCTGTATTTACTCCTCCAGTTAAAATCCAGGCTCCGGTTGTAACTGCAGCTTTAATAAGACCCTTTCCAAGCAACTGCTTGATTCGTGGGTGAAGCTCAAATTTCTGCATGCCACCATGTACAGAGATAACAAGTTTGGGTAATTCCATTTGCCATTCTTTAAGCAGAAGTTGCAGAATGACTTCAGGTTTGGTGTCATATGATAGTCTCACATACTAAAAAAAGGTTTTTAAAAGGACAAAATAATCAAGTATGCTCATAGGTTTCATAATGCAATATTATACAACTTTAAAAACTTATTTCAATCAGATTATTCTAAAGTAGATTCCATAGGCTATTTTTAATGTATTTACACTCCTAGGAGTAAGCAATAGCAAATGATTTTAAAGCTGGAAAATCATTTTGTAAGTGCTACAGAGGTAGTGGACTCTAAAATTTTAAATTTAAAATAAAGACATAAATATTTATATAACAACATCTTAAATATATGCTCAACTGTCATTCATCCAATATTCAAATTTATCCACAGTTTTTGTTGTCTTGTTTATGAATATGCAATAGTGAGAAGTATTAAGACTAGCTATCAAGATGGGAAATGGGAAGAATGGTTGAAAAATGGAGCCTTCTGACTCTTGCCATTAAGAGAGGCAAATATTCAATCACCTGTTTCAAAGTTTCATCAATGATCTGATCCATTTAAAATAGCATTGCAACTATGAGATAAAATAACAGGTATTTTTAGTATGGATGATTGTTTTGGCTCAATGGATTATAGTGATTTGATCCACAAATTACTGAAAATAATTTTTAAAAATTTTACTCAGTATTTCAAAGGGTTCAGACAGTTTCATCAGATTCATTTTTGAAATATCATTCTACAGAAAATGAGGTATCACCATCTGTGGAATAACTTTCTCTGGTTTGACAGATTAAAAACACTATCTTTCTGAAACAAATTCTACCATTCGCAACAACATGGATGAAGCTAGAGGGTATTATGCTCAGTGAAATAAGTCAGGCAGAGCAAGACAAATACAAAACAATTTCCCTTATTTGTGGAGTATAACAACAAAGCAAAACTGAAGGAACAAAATAGCAGCAGACTCACAGACTCTAAGAAGGGCATCCTACAGTATGGGAGAATATATTTGTAAACGACATATCTGATAAGGGGTTAACATCCAAAATATATAAAGAACTCACACGTCTCAACACCCAAAAAGCAAATAACCCGATTTAAAAAAATGGGCAGAGGATATGAACAGATACTTCTCCAAAGAAGGAATTCAGATGGCCAACAGGAACATGAAAAAATGCTCCACATTGCTAATTATCAGAGAAATGCAAATTAAAACCACAATGAGATATCACCTCATCCCAGTTAGGATGGCCAACATACAAAAGACTAGAAACAACAAATGCTGGCAAGGATGCAGAGAAAGAGGAACCCTCCTACACTGCTGGTGGGAATGTAAATTAGTTCAACCATTGTGGAAAGCAATATGGAGGTTCCTCAAAAAACTAAGAACCATTTGACCCAGGAATTCCACTCCTAGGAATTTACCCGAAGAAAACAAGATCTCAGATTCAAAAAGACATATGCACCCCTGTTGACTGCAGCACTATTTATAATAGCCAAGATATGGAAGCAACCTAAATGTCCATCAGTAGATGAATGGATAAAGAAGATGTGGTACATATACACAATGGAATACTATTCAGCCATAAGAAGAAAACAAATCCTACGATTTGCAAAAACATGAATGGAGCTGGAGGATATTATGCCCAGTGAAATAAGCCAGGCAGAAAAAGACAAGTGCCAAACGATTTCCCTCGTTTGTGGAGTATAACAACGAAGCAAAACTGAAATAACAAAACAGCAGCAGACTCACAGGCTCCAAGAAGGGACTTGCGGTTACCAAAGGGAAGCGGTGGAGGAAGGTGGGTGGGGAAGGAGGGAGAAGGGGATTGAGGGGCATTATGATTGGTACACAGGGTGTTTGTGGGGGGTCATGGGGAAGACAAGTAGGGACTCTGGCAACTTACTACACTGATGGACAGTGACTGCAATGGGGTATGGGGGGGGACTTGATAATAAGGTTGAAGGTAGAAAGCACATTGTTTTTCTTGTGAAACCTTCATAAGAGTGTGTATCAATGATACCTTAATAAAAAAAAATACTATCTTTCTGTTAAGTGACATTACAAAACTTACTTGCTATGACCATTCTGATTTATTCTCTTTTTCTAAAGGACCTGTATGATTTAGTTCATAAGAAATATGAAATATTCAGATGTTGGAAGAAATGTATGATTAATCATCTCTAAGATATGTTCTTTGAAAAATAATATACTGTTCATTCCTTTACAGAGATCAAACGCCTATGAAAAATATCCCAAAATATCAGAGTTCTTCAAAACTGAGAAGACTCCAGAGTCCCTTAAAAATGCTCTGTAAGGATATTTATTCTACATTGAATGTTTTTGTACTTCTTTTGTTTAACTCATTGTTATACTTGGTGTGGGTAAAATTGTAACATTTCCAGAGTATCTCGCCTGGTGTTAGTGCATTTGCATATTCTCAGGGGTGGAGAGAAGTTCATCTCCATGTCAATGGGTAATTACCTGGGCAACTGAGGGCGTGTCTGAACCTGAGATTTTAAAGGGAGGGGCTGGCTTGCTTGTTGGCTTGCTTGCTTCTTCAGGAGCAGAGGAGAGAGACGGACCTGGACTGCAGTTTGTAAGCAATAAATGGGTTTTAAACTTTATTTCTCCCTTTGACTGATTTCGGTTTTTAGAGGTATTTTGCCCCAGGATTTCCTCTCCCCGGACTTACACTTGGGTACATAAAGTAGTGTTTGGAAAACAGTTGAAAGTTAAATAAAAAAAAATTATGTTAGGAACAAATAAGGAATTCACTTCAGACAATGATGAACTAGGTTATTTTGGACTAGCTGTGCCTCCTGGGAACTAAAGAAACTAGCAAATAGATAAATAACATCTGTTTTAAGGCATCAGAGAGCAACCAAGGCAATGAGAAATTGCAGGAGCAGGATTCAGGAGAATAGGACAAGTTGGAAGAAGTGGACCCACCATTTGGCACTGTTTTTCCCATTAATGCAAGGAGGCAGGCAGGACAACATAAAAAGTAAAATGTTGGGAAGTCTAAATAAATAATTATTATTTTGGGGGGTTTAAAATACACAAAGAAGTAAAATTCATGCAAGAGAAGCACATAAGTCATGAAGGAAATAAATGCAGTTGCAAATCGGGATTAAAGATGGCAGCGTGAGAGGTGAGACAGAGGCTTCCTCCTAAAACCGCATATAATATGAAAATAAAGCTACTATAACTACTCTTGAAAGAGCAACAGGAAAGAGAACTACAACAAACTGCATACGCCTGGAGACAAGAGCAGCCCTCACAGAAAATGGTAATGTACTAAAGCTGTGGTCCTGCAGGATCCAAGCCCTTCCCCTACCCCAGCTCACCGGCAGGAGGAACAGGAACGGAGCAGAGAGGGAGTGGAGAAGTGGGACTGCTGAATACCTAACTCTGGAGATCAACCCTGGGAGCACAAACCTACATTTCGTGTTGTTTGCATGATACTCTTGTAGTTGGGAGCTTGGAAAGCTAAGACAGGCAGAATTCCTGGAGAGACTAAGATTCCAGCTGCCTGTGAAATCAGGGATCCATACCCAGCTGCTCTGGGACAAGAGAAAGGCAGGCAGTCTGAGAGACTTCCTAACAAAGAAGACCTTAGCAACAGGCCTGCTGAGGGGGCAAGGACTGCACAGAGCTTACTGCTCAGGAGAAAGGACAGGTAGACAAAATTGTCCCGGTGTACTCTGCCCAGCAGATTGGGAGTTTTCTGATCTTCAGGTGTGCCAGTTCCCTGGCTACCTACACAGCTCCAGGAACCCCTTCTGTGACAGGCAGACTAGCGCACCTTTCGCCTGGCCAGCCCCACCGGGCTTGCAAACCTGGAAGCCCCTACCTGTTGGGCCAGCCAGAGGGAGGATCTGCCTGCAGCAACTAAAAACGCAAAACACAGAGGCTTATACCTGTGTGCTTAGCCCACTGATTCAGACAGTGGAGACAGGCATAGCAGCCAGGAACCAGGAAACAGCCCTTTCCTCCCCCTAGACACCAATACCACTCCCCTATAATCCCTGACATTGCTTCAGGGGCTGAGCAGCTCCAGAGAGTAGAGCTTCTGGGCACTAGAGGGCTCCATACACAAATATGAAGTGCCAAATGAACCTGCTCGAGAGTAAAATTATGAATACAACTCCTGAGAAAGATTTAAATGATATGGACCTTATGACTCTCCCTGAAAGGGAGTTCAAAATAAAAATCATTAACATGCTCATGGAGGTACGGAAAGATATTCAAGAACTCAGGAATGAATTCCGGTCGGAGATCCAATCTTTGAAGACACAATGGATGGTATTAAAAGCAGATTGGATATGGTGGAGGAGACGATGAATGAAATGGTAACTAGAGAGGAGGAATACAAAGAAGCTGAGGTACTGAGAGAAAAAAGGATCTCTAAGAATGAAAGAATACTGAGAGAACTGTGTGACCAATCCAAACGGAACAATATTCACATTATAGGAGTACGAGAGGAAGAAGAGAGAGAAAAAGGGATAGAAAGTGTCTTTGAAGAAATGATTGCTGAAAACTTTCCCACACTGGGGAAGAAAATAGTCTCGCAGTCCATGGAAGCTCACAGAACTCCCAACACAAGGGAACCAAGGAAGACAACACCAAGACACATAATAATTAAGATGGCAAGCGTCAAAGATAAAGACAGAATATTAAAGGCAGCTAGAGAGAGAAAAAAGATCACCTACAAAGGAAAACCTATCAGACTATCATAAGACTTCTCAACAGAAACCTTACAGGCCAGAAGAGAATGGCATGATATATTTAACGTAATAAAACAGAAGGACCTCAAACCAAGAATACTGTATCCAGAACGATTATCATTTCAATATGACGGAGGGATTAAACAATTTCCAGACAAAGGAAAGTTGAAAGAGTTTGCCTCTCATAAACCACCACTACAGGATATCTTAAATGGACTGCTCTAGAGGGAAACACCCCTAAGGCTAAAAAGATGTCACAAGAGAAAATAAAAGCATAGCAAAGAAAGCAGACCATCCAAATACTAACTAAAGGCAAAGAATAAAACACCCAATATATAAAGAATGGAGGAGGAAGAATAGGAAGGGAGAAATAAAGAAACATCAGACGACATTCACAATAACTTAACAAGAAAGTTAAGTTAGATTCTCAGATAGTAAAGAAGCAACCCTTGAACCTTTGGTAACCACAAATCTAAAGCCAGCAATGGCAATAAGTACATATCTATCAATAATCACCCTAAATGTAAATGGACTGAATGCACCAATCAAAAGACACAGAGTAACAGAGTGGATAAAAAAGCAAGACCCATCTATATGCTGCTTACAAGGGACTCACCTCAAACCCAAAGATATACACAGACTAAAAGTGAAGGGATGGAAAAAGATATTTCATGCAAACAACAAAGAGAAAAAAAAGCAGGTGTTGCAGTACTTGTGTCAGACAAAATATACTTCAAAACGAAGAAAGTAGCAAGACATAAAGAAGGACATTACATAATGATAAAGGGGTCAGTCCAACAAGAAGATATAACCATTATAAACATATATGCACCCAACACAGGAGCGTCAACATATGTGAAACAAATACTAACAGAATTGAAGGAAGAAATAGACAACAATGCATTCATTTTAGGAGACTTCAACACACCACTCACTCCAAAGGACAGATCAACCAGACACAAAATAAGTAAAGACACAGAGGCACTGAACAACACACTAGAACAGAAGGAACCTAACAGATACCTACAGAACTCTGCACCAAAAGCAGCAGGATACACATTCTTCTCAAGTGCACATGGAACATTTTCCAGAATAGACCACATACTAGGCCACAAAAAGAACCTTAGTAAATCCAAAAATATTGAAATTCTACCAACCAACTTCTCAGATCACGAAGGTATAAAACTAGAAATAAATTTTAGAAAGAAATCAAAAGGCTTACAAATACATGGAGACTTAACAACATTCTCCTAATGAATCAATGGGTTAACGAACAAATCAAAACAGAAATCAAAGAATATATGGAGACTAATGACAACAACAACACAAAGCCACAACTTCTGTGGGACTCAGCAAAGGCAGTTCTAAGAGGAAAGTATATTGCAATCCAGGCCTATTTAAAGAAGGAAGAACAATCCCAAATGAACAGTCTAAAGACACAATTACTGAAATTGGAAAAAGAAGAACAAATGAGGCCCAAAGTCACCAGAAGGAGGGACATAATAAAGATCAGAGAAGAAATAAATAAAATTGAGAAGAATAAAACAATAGAAAAAATCAATGAAACCAAGAGCTGGTTCTTTGAAAAAATAAACAAAATAGATAAACCCCTAGCCAGACTCATTAAGAGAAAAAAAGAATCTATACACATAAACAGAATCACAAATGAGAAAGGAAAAATAACGACGGACCCCACAGAAATACAAAGAATAATAAGAGAATATTATGAGCATCTGTATGCTAACAAGCTGGAAAACGTAGAAGAAATGGACAACTTCTTAGAAAAATACAACCTTCCAAGACTGACCAAGTAAGAAACAGAAAAACTAAACAGACCAATCACCAGCAACGAAATTGAATCGGTAATCAAAAAACTACCCAAGAACAAAACCCCCAGACCTGATGGAGTCACCTAATAATTCTATCAGACATATAGAGAAGAAATATCACCCATTCTCCTTAAAATTTTCCAAAAAATGGAAGAGGAGGGAATACTTCCAAACTGTTTCTATGAAGCCAGCATCACTCTAATACCAAAACCGGGCAAAGACCTCACCAAAAAAGAAAATTACAGACCTATATCCCTGATGAACGCAGATGCAAAAATACTCAACAAAATA
This sequence comes from Phataginus tricuspis, assembly GCA_029783875.1. NCBI lineage: Eukaryota > Metazoa > Chordata > Mammalia > Pholidota > Manidae > Phataginus > Phataginus tricuspis. The sequence continues at coordinate 7,679,172 of JAQQAC010003584.1, read as the reverse complement.
TTAGCAAACCGAATTCAAAAATACATCAAGAGGATCATACACCATGATCAAGTGGGATTCATCCCAGGGATGCAAGGATGGTACAACATTCGAAAATCCATCAACATCATCCATCACATCAATAAAAAGAAGAACAAAAACCACATGATCATCTCCATAGATGCTGAAAAAGCATTTGACAAAATTCAGCATCCATTTTTGATTAAAACTCTCAACAGAATGGGTATAGATGGCAAGTACCTCAACATCATAAAAGCTATATATGACAAACCCACAGCTAACATCATACTTAATAGCGAGAAGCTGAAAGCTTTTCATCTAAGATCGGGAACAAGA
>JAQQAC010003584.1:7562465-7678436 GCA_029783875.1 Phataginus tricuspis | reverse complement strand
GTCACTATTTGCAGATGATATGATACTGTACATAAAAAACCCTAAAGACTCCACTCCAAAACTACTAGAACTAATATCTGAATTCAGCAAAGTTGCAGGATATAAAATTAACACACAGAAATCTGTTGCTTTCCTATACACTAATGATGAACTAACAGAAAGAGAAATCAGAAAAACAATTCCATTCACAATTGTATCTAAAGGAATAAAATACCTAGGAATAAACCAAACGAAGGAAGTGAAAGACCTGTACTCTGAAAACTACAAGACACTCCTAGGAGAAATTAAGGAAGACACTAACAAATGGAAATGCATCCTATGCTCTTGGCTAGGAAGAATAAATATTGTCAAAATGGCTATACTACCTAAAGCAATCTACAGATTCAATGCAATCCCTATCAAACTACCAACAGCTTTCTTCAATGAACTCAAACAAATAATTCTAAAATTCATATGGAACCAGAAAACACCCCGAATAGCCAAAGCAATCCTGAGAAGGAGGAATCAAACAGGAGGAATTACACTCCCTGACTTTAAGCTCTACTAAAAGCCACAGTAATCAAGACAATTTGGTACTGGCACAAAAACAGACCCACAGACCAGTGGAACAGAATAGAAAATCCAAACATTAACCCAAACACCTACAGTCAATTAATATTTGATAAAGGAGCCTTGGATATACAACGGGGAGAAGACAGCCTCTTCAGCAGCTGGTGTTGGAAAAACTGGACAGCTACATGTAAGAGAATGAAACTGGACTACTGTCTAGCCCCATACACAAAGGTAAACTCAAAGTGGATCAAAGACCTGAATGTAAGTCAGGAAACCATAAAACTCTTAGAAAAAAACGTAGGCAAAAATCTCTTGGACGTAAACATGTGCAACTTCTTCATGAACATATTCCCCCAGGCAAGGGAAACAAAAGCAAAAATGAACAAATGGGACTATATCAAGTTGAAAGGCTTCTGTACAGCAAAGGACACCATCAGTAGAACAAAAAGACATCCTACAATATGGGAAAATATATTCATAAATGATGTATCTGATAAGGGGTTGACATCCAAAATATACAAAGAACTCACGCACCTTAACAAACAAAAAGCAAATAATCCAATTAAGAAATGGGCACAGGACATGAATAGACACTTCTCTAAAGAAGAAATTCAGATGGCCAACAGGTACATGAAAAGATGCTCCACATCGCTAATCATCAGAGAAATGCAGATTAAAACCACAATGAGATATCACCTCACACCAGTGAGGATGGCCAACATCCAAAACACAAACAACAACAAATGTTGGCGAGAATGTGGAGAAAAGGGAACCCTCCTACACTGCTGGTGGGAATGCAAATTAGTTCAACCATTGTGGAAAGCAGTATGGAGGTTCCTCAAAAAACTCAAAATAGAAATACCATTTGACCCAGGAATCCCACTCCTAGGAATTTACCCTAAGAACGCAGCAACCCAATTTCAAAAAGACAGATGCACCCCTATGTTCATTGCAGCACTATTTACAATAGCCAAGAAATGGAAGCAACCTAAGTGTCCATCAGTACATGAATGGATTAAGAAGATGTGGTACATATACACAATGGAATATTATTCAGCCATAAGAAGAAAACAAATCCTACCATTTGCAACAACATGGATGGAGCTAGAGGGTAATATGCTCATTGAAATAAGCCAAGCCAAAAGACAAGTATCAAATGATCTCACTCAAATGTGGAGTATAAGAACAAAGAAAAAAACTGAAGGAACAAAACAGCAGCAGACTCACAGAACCCAAGAATGGACTAATAGTTACCAAAGGGAAAGGGACTGGGGAGATGGGTGGGAAGGGAGGGATAAGAGGGTAAAAGGGGCATTACGATTGGCAGGCATAGGGTGCGGGGGCACGGGGGGGGGGACTGTACAGCTCAGAGAAGACAAGTAGTGATTCTCATCTCACTACACTGATGGCAGTGACTGTAATAGGGTTGGTGGGGGGGACCTGATGAAGGGGGTAGTTTAATCATCACAATATTGCTCATGTAATTGTAGGTTAATGATACTAAAATAAAATAAAATGTTAAAAATAATAAACAAACAAACAAATAAATAAATAAATAAATGCAGTTGCAAGTGTTCTAAAAGTTCTTGCATTGCCTAGGAAGTAGTAAAAGTACTAATTTATAAGAATAACAACTTTAAATGTATTATAGTGTTATTATAAGATTAATCTTAAAGATTGAAAAATAATGTACAAATAATATGCTAATAAGGAAGAAAGGAAATAAAAAATGCTGGATCCAAAGACACATGAAAGAAAGGGTAATTAAGAAAAAGTGAGATAGACTAAATTTTTAAAAAATTACATGCTACTTAAAAAGACACCTTTTAAACATGAGGAAAACTTAAAAGGGTTGAAAGGAATTTAGTTATACTGATTTCAGAAAAAGCAGATTTTATGCAGGAAAATAAAGAGGTAGGACATTTTATAATGATCAAAGGCTCAATTCACCAAGAAAATATAAAAATTCTGTATCCGTATGCACCTATATAATTTCAAAATACATACAGAAATAATTTTGATACAGTGTGATATAAATCATCAGATAATATTGTTTAGATAACAAAAGTAATGAAGTAAAAAATCAAATACCTTAGCTCTGTAGGAATGAGAACCTCCTTGAAAATTTATGACTCCATAAGCATCCGTTGGGCTCTGTTCTGTATGCTTTTCCACAGACCATTCTTCTAATGCCTGATTAAAATGGTCACCCAATTTCACATCTGAGTATTTCATGGCAAGACTTGCAGTAAAACAAGCATGTTGCTTGACCAAGCGACCACAAAAACACCTAAAGGGAAAAAATGAAATTTTAAAAACACCTTTCAAAAAATTAGTCAGTGAAAAACTGAACTTGAATGAACCAATGAAGAATATGAAAATAATTTGACTCTTTAGTTTTAGGATATCAATAAACTAATACCTTCACCATAGCACTGAATTAGTATAAATACATTAGCATTTGATGACATAGTCATCTAAATTTAGTGTAGGACATCTACAAAATGAGGTATAGCTGTATAATAGTATTCAACAACAGAAAGGAATCAACCACTAATAGACACAACAATATGGGTGAATCTGAAAATCATCACGCTGAACCAAAGCAGCCAGATGCCAAACAATACATATTTATATGTTTCCATGTATACAGAATTCAAGAAAATGCAAACTAATCTATAGTGATAACAAGGGTGGCCTGGGGCCAGGGGTAGAGAAAGGGTTTGCATTCTACTGAGAATCACTTACTGTACCACTCTGTAGGAAACAGGAACCCAAGGAAGCCAGGCAGTCTCACTGATTTGATATAAAAAAACCTAAACAGAGTTTGTAGAAGCCAGGGGAGCTAGAGTTTGTGGGGCAGAAAACAAAAAGAGGAGACCTACATAGAAGAGTACCAGATATATGCAAAAGTATCTCCTTATAGCCTATATAGCTATAGGCCAAATAACTACTGAAATTCATAAAGGGCAGGGAACAGTTTGTTTCCACTAGCCAGATTTCATGATACCCAAGATCCTTAGAAGAGTAATTAGAAGGGCTAAATTAGACCTAGACCACACATGCCCTGACAAAATGAAGTCTTGAAAGGACCAAACTGATCCAAAGTAACTTAATTGCATGCTCAAATAAGGCCAAAACTCCCTAATGGAATATGACAAAAATCCAGCACCCCAAAATATGAAAATCAGTGTGTAGCACCCATCAAAAATTACTAGACATGCACAGAAGCAGGAAAATACAACTGGAAAAAAAAAATCACTAAATGAAGACCCTGAAATTGTACAGAGATCACAGAATTAGCAAAAAAAAAAAGGACATGAAAAAGCTAAAGCTATTATAAGTAAGATCTAACGTTAAGAGTATGCTCAGGAAGGTAGAGGAAAAAAGCATGAACATGATGAGGAATTGCAAAATACTTTTTTTTAATGGCTAATTAAAGCATCTACAGATAATATCTGAAATAAAAGTGTCATAGGGAGGAATTTATAACTATTAGACACTACAAAAAAAGAAAACCAGTAAACTCAAAAAAAGCAAGAGAATATATCCAAGATGAAACACTGAGAGAAAAGACTGGGAGAAACAAACAGAAAAGAACATGAGTGACCCATGGAACAATATCAAGTATCTTATCAATCCTTTCAAGTATGTCTACTTCTCTTCATCATTATGACACTATCTTAATTTAGACTTTCATTTTTTGCCAGAATTTCAAAAGTTTTTTTTCCCCTCCCAATCCAATCTACTCAAAACGTCAACTGCAAAAGGAGGAAGGAAGGGAGGGAGGAACGGAGAAAAGGGGAGCATGTTACTTTCCTATGTAACAGCCTTTTAACACGAAATCAAAACTGTGTGACACAGTACACAAAGAGCTTAATGATCTGGCCTCTACTTATTTCTCGTCTCAGATCTCTCCAACAGACGTCTTACATTCTACACATTTTGCAGTTTCCTAACGGAACCATAATTTCACTGTCAGGCTTTCTCACATCTTGTTCTCTCTGCCTAAAATCCCTTTCCCTCAATCTTTACCCAACCAATTCACATTCAACTTTAGAACCCTGCTCAGGCAGCTGCACTTGAATCAAGCAGCCTTTTCTATTACAAACTCCCAAGTACAAGGAGTTTACAAACTCTCAAAAATTCTCAAACATAATGGCCTGTGAATTTTATTCCCCTGTATTCTTACTTATGTTTCTAATAGATTAGTTTCATTTTTTCAAAATTTATGTAGTGGAGTTATGTCATTAAACTTACCTGACAAGCTGCTGACAAATTTGACATCCTGGAAGACATCTATAAAACAAGGTAAATTTATTACTTAAGTGGAAAAATTGTTTTTAGTTTAAACTATATAAAATCCATATAAAAGTACAAAAGAAAGGAAAATTATATATTGTTTGATTTTCCCATAGATATTACAGGTCATTTATACCTTGATTCGTATTCAAATAACAATTTTTAAAATTTGTATAGTTCCATATTTTAAATACAATTAGTTGTAACATAAAATTCAGAAATTGTAAGAGGAAAGACTGACAGATTTAACCACATAAAAATACATTTCTGCAAGGCAAAAATATGTCATTAATAAAGTCTAAAGATAAAGTGAGAAAAAATACTTGCAGACAGGTTAGTGTTCCTGATATATAAAGAGCTTTATCAAATCAAAAAAGGAAAACAGATGAATAGACAATTCACAGTAAAAACATACATATGAAAAGGCATTTGATTAGAAAAGTTTTTTTTTAATTCTTTAAGACAGTATCTTGGCAAAAATACAGAGAAAGGTAGTCTTGATTTGTTGGTGGGAATATAAATTGATGCAACTGTCCTCTAGGGAGGACAATTTGGCAATACTCATCAAAATGAAAAATGCAGACTCTAAAATTCTAATTCCTATACTAAAAGTTTAGGCTAAAAAATAATCTGTAGCATATGCATGAAATACTTAATGTACAAGGTTATTCACTATAGCATTTTTTTAAAAGGAAAAAGAACAGAATAGCTAAAACTTCCATCAATAAGGGACTACTAGAAGAAATTGTTTCAGACAGGATACAACAATTAAGGACAAAGTGGCTGCTTCCAAGAAACAAACACAATAGGCTAAACCGTATATATTTTAAAAGGGAGAAGGACTAAATATACATCTACCTGGACATGAGAAGACTGTATCTCACTATTTCTGGAAGATATTCCAAGGAATAGGCTAACACTGGTTTTCTTTAGGAAGGGGAACTTACAGTAAAGGCACAGTGGTAGAAGGAGACTTTCACTTAAAACTGTTCGTACCTTGTAAATTTACATACTAACCTATTCATAAAAGATTAATTTTACAATTCAACTACTGTAGAAAGAAATGATCAGCTAACTGTAAATTATGTCTTGCATGGATGGCTACAACTAAAGTTATTTAATAACAGCATGAGATTTCTTTAACATATGAGTACTTTTATTATTTCAATTGCAAAATGAAATAAATAAAATTAAAGGAAATAAACTCCTTAATAATAATAATACAATCTACTTTTTTAAAAAAGAAAACTATAATTTTCACTCAATGAAAGAACAATGTCTTATTTTAGAACTGGCACACTGAACTTAGATATCTAAATTCTAATCCCATCTTTATGAATTAAAAAGCTATGTGACCTGAGAAATGTCATTTATGCATACTGGTCAAGAAATGTGATGTTTACATTGTAAGAAAACATATCTTTAATAATTAGTAAGAAATTCAAATAAATCACAATAACAATTGGAAAAGACATTAAGGTTGTCTATTATAATGCCTCTGAAATGACATTTATAGAATTTACATAAAACAGGAATATTAAAAAACATGGACACTAATGTTTTCTCAATCATAATCTCAGTAGTTTTCTCAATAGTAAAAGAGATACAAATTTAAGATACTCTATTTTCTAGCTATCAGATGATGGGAAATGTTACTCTTCTCAATATTCAGTAAAGCAGGTATTCTCATCACTACTGGTTATAATGTATATTGTTTGTTTTGGAAAACTTTTGGCACTGCATATAATATGGGAAAACTTTAAATATAAAAAGTTTTATCCACTAAGATCTTCATTATGGCCTAATTTTAATTTATAATGGCTAAAAACTGAAAACTCAAATGCCTAATAGTGAATAGGTATACCAATTGTAGTAGTAGTTAACGGAAAATTAACTAGCATTCGTACAAAATATCTATAATATGAAAAAACATTTACTATAACATTTTATTAAAAAGGGGATGTAATATTTTACATATAGACTGAATATAGTAATATTTTAGCAAAAGCTATGTATGAATATCAAAAATAAACACACCAAAATGTTATTAATAATGACTGTCTTGACATATTGAAACTGAGTACTGAACCAATATTTTACTTATCAAAAGTTTTCAGAATTTATCATGTATATTAACATTACTCTTACTATGGAAATTTGTTTAAGTGAGAGATATATTCAAAATTTTTTTCTGCCAAATATGTTGAATTCAAATAGTAGGCATATGATATGTAACAAAAACTTAGAAACTCTATTCAACGAATATTTACTGAGTACCCACTTCTGGGCAATAATAATGACAGATGCTATAATTTAAAATACATCAGTTAATAAAAAATTATTTGGTTATGTTTTAAGAAGAGCCATACATCAAATGGAAGTAAAAGTTACAGAGAAGGAAACTGGATTGAGAACAAAGTTTGACAGGAGATGGGAAAGGTAAGAAGATCCAAAAATCTTCTAAGTTCCTTTGTCAATTAATTTTTCTAAGTGCCTATGAAGAGAGGTGAGCTGTAGGCTAGGAAGTAACTACATCTTTGACTTGCCCTTTTAACCTTTTTTCTACTTTATTCCTCAGAAAAAAGAAATTGTAGGAAAAAATGTTTCTTCAGTTAATACCTCAAAAGGTCAACCTTTTCTTTAGTTTTTAGCTAATGTCCTTTACTTTAAATTTTTTTCTACTGGTAAGTCATTTTAATGACCTGAAAGACAATCAGATGCCTACAGTCTCCAATGCTAGTTTTCCAGTAGGTGCTGATCTATATTTTGGCCAACAAAAAAGAACTATTAGATTCATACCGGTTTCTTCGGCTTGAACCATAACGTTGTGTACTCAACAGATGCCCAGTAAACAGCTACACAAACATTTTGTAAGTTCTCAACATCAGTGAATCCATTGAAAAAGAAAGCCTCACTGCCTTATCTTTGTAGTACACCAGTATGATTTAAGGGATTTTAGAGATGGAGCACACTCTGAAGAAGAGGTTTTATGCTGTAAATGTCATTAAGAACTCCAGAATACTGGTATCCCCCAATCCTAAAAGAAAATAATTAACAGTAAGCACAAAAATTAACAGTAACTACAAATAATTAACTATTTTTGTTTTTAGTACATAAATAGCAATATAATTTACATCAAAATTTCTAGAAGAAAACAGAGGTATGCTTACCTGTGAGGGTCTTTGGAACTTGGTATAATATATACACATTCCCTCTTGGTCAAAGTGCTTTCTATCCAGGATTTCTGGGACTAAAACAGAAAGTTTTAAAAGATGGTTTATAAATTAGCCTACTTACAAGGAAATAATCTAGCGATACATATTTTTATCACTAGATTATATAAAGAACTAGTTCTATACTACTTAACTTTTTTTCAATTTACTAAATATTTATTATTTATTTACTACATGCTTACTGATGGCAGCACACCTAAATTAGAATCACTCCATTTAAGTCCAGTGTGATTTATATTACTAAATCAATAGCGCTGAGCAGATTCTGTTGCTTCCAATAACCAGAGTTTGAGATTTCTACTGTGAGTCAAAAACCGTCAGAGAGACTGACGGGAACCAGATCACCTGAGCCGTTTGACAAAGTCCAGGCCCGGAGGCAACCCCAGAAGAACTGGAGGAGCCCGACCTGTTCCCCCTCATTTCTCTTTATTTTAGTTCTTGCTGTAATATTTTTCTGTTTAGTGGTTAGAGAACATCCTGTAAGTTCTACTTTTGAGAAATTGGATTTAGATGCTGGAAGCCGACCTACTCCACCTGCCTGATGGCACAGCCCAGGAGGCCAATGGGAAGCTACTCATAGCTCTTCTATTGTTTAATCTGACCATTTCCCCAGTCTGAACAGCCCTCACTAATCAGAAAAAGCCCCTAGAGAAAAGACTGTTAGGAGCAGTAGAGCACTCATAAAACTTAGCTTGTGACCCTGCACATTCCCCTCAGGCCTGTGGGCTATTATCTTTGGGTTAGAAAATAGAAGAAAGTTCAGATGACTTTAGAGTATCCCTCCTTGGTCAATTTAGCTCCTAGGAAAAACAAGAGGTGACTGAGTGTGGGTTAGGAAAACAGGTGGAAAAATCTTGGTAGAGTTCCCTTATGAATTATTACTATAGAAATTACAGTAAGCATTGTCATACTCAAAATCAACAGAGTGAGTGTTGCTCACTCTCCCATAAATAGTTTCAGGACATTATTGGAAGGAAAAAACATGCCCTCACAGTAAGCCTAAATGAGAGTCCGGTCAAACAAGTTTTAAGACACAAAGCACTGTAATGCCTTCTAGAAATTTAACCTGAGATTGGGATCTAAAGATATGAGAGCAACAGGAAAATCTTGGAGAAGAAAGCATGGTGACCTTTCATGGTCGAGAAAGCAGGGGGACATTCCAAGAATTTGATTATGCCATAAATCACTGAATGACACATGTCTTATGATGATTTTTTTGTAACCAATCTATATATTGCTTGAGGTTTCTGCCAATAAACAGGCCAGACCAGCTTAGCATCTTTGCTAGTGTCTGTGTCCTCACTACCTTCACTGACGCCGTCTCACTCCCCTTCAACACCTCACCCCAGCTGGAGCTGTACTCCGGCAAGAGACAAGTGTGATTCCTACCTTTTAAAAGCCAATTAAAAGTGGTTGTCAGACTTAACTTAAAAAAAAAAGACCTAACTATATTCTATGTCTAAGATAAATACCTAAAGCATAAGGACATGGAATGGTTAATGGTAGAGGGATAGAAAAAGACATGAAACAGATTCTCATCAAAAGAAATATAATAGAAAAAAATAGATACTAAACATCAATAGCAATAGTGCACATTATTACATGATTAGAAATGTTTGACTCACCAGATTGCTATTAATGATTTTAAATGTAAATTACCAAATAGCTTCAAAACACACAAAGCAAAAAATTAATAGGGAACTAAGACAAATCTAGGACCACAATGAAAGATTAACACACTTCCCTTATTTGCTACCTGAAATTATTTCAGATTTAAAAGATTTTTTTAATTAATTTTTTATGCCTCTACTTAGGCTTCTGTCTGGATCCCTAAAACTCTCTATCCTGCTACTGGTGACTGATTAAAAAGGGATGAGGCATTATGTATTAAGACAGTCAAAATTCCATAAATTAGTATTGGGTAGATGTAAGATCTTGGGCTCTATAATATTTGTGTGTTTGTGTGTGTGTGTGTGTGCAGATAGATATAGATCACCAGGACTGCACAAAAAGGAAAAGTTTATATTCCAAAAGGAAACCTCTAGGAGGAGAGATATTCTAGACAAAATTATGAAGGATGAAGTTTTGCAGGTTCCTCTCAGCTCCTTCAGGTACCCTAATCATAAACCTCGGTTTATCCCCTAGTCCTCTAATTACGGTTCCAAAATTCTGTCTCTCCATTCAAAACGTCCATTTCCTAGGTCAATGGTTCTCCTTTAAGTAAGAGCAAATGACAAATGATCTCTGATAATAAAAAATTCTAAAAATCACAAAATGCCCTCTGGAACTTAGGGCCCTTCATCAGCAAAATGCTCTTATACCCTAAAGCTCATTTAGCATAGCCCCTCCACCGTCTTCTTATTCTATATAAAATCTGGTATTCCTTTTAAGAATTTGCTTCCCCTACATCCCTCTCAGGAAAAAAAAAAGTAGGAATCTTTCTAGTCTCATTGTACTGGTACTCCTGTTTACTTCTAGAATACATCTGGCAAACCCCAACCCTGGTTCAATCCAATTCCTAGCTTCTACCTATATACTGCCTATGTACTATTAACATGACTTAAGAAAAGCAAAACAATGTCCTCTGGTTTCACTTTAAAACCCTGACCACAAACCTCAAATGCACCTTAATGATGCCCAACAATCAAACTATATTTTCCTGGACCATTTTCTCACTCTCCTGTAAGATTTCACATATCTCCTCCTCAAACCTCCAACCCTCCTTCCCCATTCTCATTCTCAACTGATAACCTTACTTTCTATTTCACTGAGAAAACTGAAGCAACAAGAAAACTTCTACATACTTCTATTTAATCTATCTACCAATGATTGTCTAGTCCCATACATTCTTCCTTCCCTCCTGTGACAATGTGCACTAGTATATAAATCCAACCACTACTCCTGGGCTCTAAATCCCAAATCCTTCACTAACTAAAGGCCACTCTCCAGCAATGCTCCCTTAATTTTTTCCTTCTTTACTAATTCATTCCCATCAGCATGCAATACCCAATTATTCTTCCCATTAAAGAAAAATAAAACACAACAAACTTTGACTCCACTTCCCTCTCAAGCTAACACTCCATTTTTTCATATCCATCTACAGTAAAGATCTTTAGAAAAAGTATTTCCCTCTTTTCTTCTCTTCCCATGGTTTCCAAAACCCATTCATCAGGCTTTCAAGCCAATCACTCTCTTGAAATAAGTACCAACAAGATGACCAATAATGTTCTCTAAATCCAAAGGTCAATTTTCAGGACTCATCTTCGTTGATACATCAGCAGCATTTAACAAAGTCGATCATTCTCATCTTCAAAAATCTTCATCAGTTAGAGTGGTTTTCTTCCCTTCACTGGCCATTCCATTTATCTACTTGTCAATTCCTTTTCTTCTCCCCAGTTTCTGGACTACTTTTTTCCAACTATATTCATTCAGACCTTAAACTTCTTTTTTCCAATTATATTCACTCTTTTAGTGCTCCTGCCCAGTTTACCATCAATAAAGTGGATGACTCCCAAATGTATATTTCCATGCCAGATCCTTCCCTGACCTTCTTGCTCATATATCCAACTGCCTACTCCACAGCTTCATTTTGATGTCTAACAATCATCTCAAACTTCACAGGGCCAAAATCTATCTTTCACCCAAACACTCATTTCTCATGCAGTTTTCCCCTTATCAGTAAATGGCAACTCTATTCTTCCAGTTCTATTCTTTTTCTTAGGCAAAAATCTTAGTGACATCTTGATTTCCCCTTCCTATATACTTCATACATAATTCCATGAGCAAAATATGTCAGCTTGCTTAGAAAACACATTCAGAATCCAACCACTTCTTATACCTCTGCTGCTACTATTCTGATCCAAGCTATCATCCTCTTGCCTGGCTTACTGCAGAAGCCACTCATGCCACCCTTGCCACCTTACAGTCTATTCTTCAACAGAGTCACTTCTCTGCTCAGAGCTCTCCAACACCTTCACATTTTACTCAGGAGTTTTATAAAAGCCCAAGACCTTACAATAACCTTTAAGGTCCTAGTGCTCTGAATCTCTGCATCCTGCCTCATCACTTGCATTCTATCACCTCCTTCAGGTCTTTGAGCAAATGTCACCTTCTCAGTGAGCCTTATGCTATTTAAAAATGCAATCCCCATCCTCCGTACTCCCTCATGCAACTAAAGAGCTATGTAACCATACCCAGGATCACATTTAGAGCACTACCCTGAGAACCAGAGATCTGGACATGCAGTTAAACTGCTGGTATATTTTTCTATACTGGCCTCTTATCCCACTCCACAACCATATATACCAAACCTAGGTAGAGCATCTGTAACTGAAAAGACATTTATTCATGTGACTTCTGCTTGTACCTTGAAAAAAATATAATTTGGTCGTGCTGCTCTGACACGTGATGTGAGGTTGAATTTCTACCCAAATCAACATAACCTACTGCTAAAATTTTCATTATGCTCGTATTATTTTAAAAATACGGGATTTAGGTGTAGCACTGAAATTATACTATGATTTGTCATTTAAAAGGTTGCTTCTTTCTTTTAGAAAAATCAGAACTAGTTTGTTCAAAACAAAAAAGCAGACTAGTGATTGTACTTACTGCTATATTCTTACTGGATGGTCATTTATTAATTATTGAAATTCAGATAAAGATAGTATAAAGCAAGACAAAGATTCGTTTGTAATTTCTCCTGTGAGCTATTCAGAAACAACTCATAATGCATGACTGCAGCTCAGTGCTACACTGTGGTTATGAAGTCCACTAAAATCAGACACTAGAACTAGACATTTAACATATTCAAATAACATACTGAAATAATAGAAATATACATGCACTGAGAAGCACCCAGATTGCTCTAGTATCAACTATATGAAGTTTTTATTTAACTATATCATTTGCAGTTCATGAGCATATACCTAAAGCCTACAATATGAATGGAAGATGGGCAAAGGTGAACACAGCATGAACAATTTTGTTAATTAAGAATACAGTGGAACTCTTTAAGGAGTTTTGTTAAACAATAAATTCTTTACAAAATAGGAAGATGTTTTGGGGAGGACTTAGGAATACATGTAAGTAGATAAATGCTATAAAATGCAACCTTGTGCAATTTACATCCTCTTTTTTTCTCCTCCTTTTCTTGATAGGACAATCAGGCAGAAAACCAGCAAGGACAGAGCAGACTTAACACTATCAGCTAATGTGACCTGATGGAATTTATAGAATACTCCACCCAATAGTGGCATATATTGGTATGATAAGACTTATGTCGAGATAATATAAAGAACTCTAAAAACTCAACAGTTAAAAAAAAACACAATCCAATTAGCCAATAGGCAAAAGTCATGGAGAGACATTTCACCAAAGAGGATATACTCATTTTACCAAAATATGCTTATTTTACATATGAAAAGATGCTCAACTTCATTGGCCTTAAGGGAAATACAAATTAAAAACCACAGTGAGATACCACTTCACAGCCACTAGAAGGGCTATAATCAAAGGCTAACAATACCAAGTATTGGCAAGGATAAACTGGAACTCTCATGCTTTCCCAGGAGGAATGTAGAATGGTACAAACACTTAGGAAGGAAAAGCTTGGTCATTTATTAAAAAGTTAAACATAAACTTACATATGACCCAGCAATTCCACTCCTAAGTATCTTCCTTAGAAAAATGAAAATATGTCCACACAGGCTTGTACTTGTATGTTTCTAAAAGCATCATAATAGCTAACGAAGTAAAATATCCACACAACAGTACACAATTTAGCAATAAAGAATAACAAGTTAAGGATAATTTGCAACATTGCTGGACCTCAAAAACATGATGCTATGGGGAAAAAGCCAGGCACACAAGACTATATAAACCCATTTATGTGAAATTTCTAGAAAAGGCAAAACTACAGAACAGTAAGTTTAGTAATTGCCTGGGGCTGAGAGTAAGAACAGGGAGAAACTGCAAATAAGTACAAGGAAACTTGTAAGGAGACAGAAGTGTTCTAAAACTGGACTGTGGTGTTTATAAAAGTAAATAAACATATTAATAACCATCAAATTTGTACACTTATAAAGGGTAAATTTTACAGTATGTGCATTATACCACAAAAAAGTTGTTTAAAAGGTAGGATTGTTGAGAGACACGTAAAACAGAAAGAGGTCAATGTAATCAAGAGTTCTAGATGGAGAAAAGGGAAAGAATGGGCAAAGGCAATATTTAAAGAGATGATAAGAATTTCCCAAAACTGATGAAAAACACCAATCTGGAGATTCTGAAAACCAAATTCCCAAGCAGAATTTTTAAAAAGAAACCACATCTAGATATGTATTAGTGAAACTTCACAACAGGAAGATAAAAAACTTAAATACAGTTAATTTAGGTCAGAGATAGAACATTCCAAGTTACATTACATTATAGTTACAAGTTTATACTTACAAAACACCTTGAGCAATATCTTTTCAAATGTAAATTTCCTGAAGATTGTTTTTAAATTGCTTTGTACAACGAATGAAGGTTAAAGGAGTACGAAGCCCGCAAGAGGGGTCTTCTTAGGTCAACTAGAGATAGACTCCCACGATACCATAGGCCACACTTGGCACAGATCTTAGAAAAACAAATCAGGGGGTCACAGGCTGCCGGTGATGCCGGGGTTCTTGTTCACGAAGCCGAAGAATGAGCTTAGCAAACAGGCAGGGTAGGAGAGCAAGGTACAGGCTTTTATTTAGAAATAAAGTGATAGGACAGAGCTCCCAGCTCACGCCAGGAGGGGACAAGAGAGTCCGGTGTGCTGCGTTGTCTAGGGGTTTTATAGGCAGATGAGGATTTTTTGAGAACATGAAAAAAAGGTTTAGGGGTGCAGACCTGCTAAGTGGTGTCTGAACACTCAGAATTAACTTAACACAAGGAATTTCTCACCCCATCTCTCTCTGGGATACTGGTGTCTTGGTCTAGGGGCATATCAAAAGGCGGCCTGCCCAGCCCGCAAGGTGGGCTAAGGTATTGTCTGTTTGCTAAAGAGTAAGTTAAGAATCCTGCTTCCCAAACTTCCTGGGTGTTAAAATGCAATCTTATCTTTAAGGTGAATTCTTTGCTGCCTTTTAAGATGTTGTTTACAGCTGGGTCTGCATGCTAAATTAGTTGCCCAGTTTGCAAAACCACCCCATCAGATCTGAAAGAGGAAAGACAACACATAGGCCTGGGCCTTTTAGCATGCTAAAGTGAATCTTACAAATGATTAGCATAATAACAACATGGGGTACTCTTCTTTATCTGGGGAACACCAGCTAATCTTACCGAAGAATGACTCTAGAGCTTAATGCTTAACACAGAGTTTTGGTAGGGGGTTTCCTTGCATGTAGTTACATTGCTCTGACTGCAAATATTCTGCCTTGCTTTTTCCGGAGGCCCTCCCCCTACTCTAACCACAGTCCCTGTCTCACCGGCAGCATCAACTTTTCCTCTTTGGTGGGAGCCCTTCAATCAACCATGCAGCAGACAGCTCAAGTGCAAAGTGACATGATACACACTGAACAGGTACAGGATCTGCCCTTGTTTCATGCCCCTCAAAAACCAGTATCTCTTGTACGACCTCATAGGCAATGCTCCCAAGGTCCCACAAGGGGACTAGTTACAGGAGTCACTGCACACAAGAGAAAACCAAAGCTCTGACTTTTCTACTGCTAGACATTTATAGTTTCTCAGTCCATATTTTAAAAGTTGCCTTAAAGCATAGTTGACATTGTATCTTTTGTAAACTCTTTGCCCAAAGTGCATGTAACAATAGTAGATTAATTAGTAGATACAGAATTTGTAAGGCACTGATTTAAATGTATTATACATATCAACTCATTCTATGCTCACAGTAATCCTATGAATTGGGTACTATCAGTATTCCCACACTGCTGATGTAAAGACTTAATTAAACCTAGAAGTTAGGGAATGGTGCAGTCACACAGCCAATAGTTTCCCTATTTCTGATTCTGACAAAGCCTCTACTAAGAAAAATTTAAGATAAGCATTTCAAAATCATTGATGATATGCTTTTAAAAAACCACGTTTTTATTATCTTCTTTGAAACTAACGAGCAGATATTATTAATTACTTTCAAAAAGGGAATTCCTATGTGATCACTATGTATGTTATTTTCTGACAATGGAAAAAAACAAAGAACAGAATGGCTAGCAAACTTCCCCTAAAAGTTATTGCTAATTACTAACTACTGTTAACCAGTATTAGCTTTTCTCCTTTTCTTTTTCCTGTTCTGCTCCTCAGCAATAGCCTGCCTGAAGCAATCCTTATTCAAACCCAGGTGGAGAGACAGAGATGGAGGAATTAGATCAACAGACTTCAAAATGATTGCTCTACAAAAATGAACTAATATTCCAGTTAAATCTAAATGCTGGCTTGCAAAACTTTGGATATTAATTGAAATATTCATAAAAATGAACCTCAAGTATATACTTTCCACAGCATATGCCATCCTGCTAAATGTAAAGAAAAGCATTTTCACTGACATTTTAAGAGATAGTTACATACAGGGGAAAAATGAATCCCAAGTAGCATTTAACATAAAAAATACCCGGAACTCTCTGTAGGAAGATTAATCTGGCAGGGAGACAAGTAAAAGCTAGAGCCATCACAATTTGGGGGGAGGGGCAATGGGAGTCTGAGCTAGTAAAGGAATGGATACAACAGACGTATCTTCCTAATCCTTTACGTTAGCATGATGCCTTACAAAAATAAACACTACAGACTATTGATATAGTCCTGGTTTTTCATCGTTCTTCAAATTCACCTCTACAATTATTTCCCAACAACATATGCAACTTATCGGGGTATAAATGAACACCTTTCCCCTTAAACTGATACTTCCTTCAATTTCCCCACTTCTTAGAAAAGTAGGGCTACACTCTAAATGGCAGGGGGGAGGGGTACGGGTAGGCAAACTTTATCTATAAAGGGCCAAATGATTCAATATTTTAGGCTTTCTGGATCACATATTCCCTGTTTTGTTTTTCAACCCTTAAAAAATTTAAGAATCATTCCTAGCTCAAGGCATACAAAACAGGCTTTGGCCAGGTCTGGCCCACATGGCATAGTCTGCTAACCTAAATCTGACAAAAGTATGGGTCTTGTGTGTGCCCACTGAGTCAATTCAATCTAACAAGCATGTGCCAAGCCCTTCAATTCTTCCCCTATACTATTTTTTTGGACTCTAATCTCTTCTACCCAGTTCTACTGTCCTAGCACATCCTTGTATTAAGAGTTGCTTTTCAATGAGGGAGAAAAAAAAGAGTGGGGCTAAACAGTTTTAGATGCACATATTCAAGTTGTTTTTCCTGCAGGAATTTCAATAGAAAAAGCATTTAAATAAACCATATGGGTGTAACCAAAAACCTAAACAATACTGAGCAAAAAACTTAGTGTTTGAGTACATATATCTAGCTTTTTTCCAGAAATAACGGTCTTTTTTCCAGTCACCACTAACCTTAGACACTTTAGTTACCTTTAGTACTCACTTTTGTATTTTATGATAAAACATGAAACTACTCAAAAACAGTAGTGCACATCTTGTTCACAAGCTAGTTTCCTTTTATCATTCATTTAAAAAATAAGTAAATATAAACAAATAGCTAGTACTATTCCTTCACAACCTCAAGCTTTCCATGTTAGTTTTTAATTGGCAAATCCAATCAAAACTTTACCAAACATGTTTGCCAACAGGCATTTATATCATGTCACTCTGATACTCACAATTTCTACCAAATTCTGTGCCTACAGGGACATAGAGTGATATTAGCATATTTTAAGACTATCTCCTACAGCTTCCCCACCTTAATTATTCATCAATATTATTTATTTCAAGGGCTTACAGCCTCTCAATTCCATTTGTGTAATCATCAAATATATTCTCCCCACACTCAGCATTCTTGCTGTTTACGGCCTTCATTTATTAAATTAGGTACTGGCTTCACATAACCGATAGTCGCATACCCCAGCTGACCGTTGTAAATCCTTCCCAATGACGGGTTTCTGCAATTTCTGAAATTCTGAGTTTCTGCTCTGTCATCAGTTACCCAATCAAATGTGTTCTGGATTATAAATATATACATAAATTCCTATTTTTCTACTTCACTTCTTTTGCTAGGCTGCATTACTGAATTTTACCAAGAGGTGGCACACCATAAACACAAAACTGGTAATTCCTAAACTTAAATGTTCTAAAGTAAAAACCAGCTATTATCACAGAACGTTAGCACAGATTCAGAAACTTAAAGATCATGTAGTAATCTTCAGTGGTTAAAGAGCAAATTTTACAGTCAGATTAACCAGAGTTAGAATTTTAGCTTTATTGGTTCCTATCTATATAACCTTAAGCAAGTTCTGTACTTGTTTCCTTACCTGTAAAATAGGTTTAATAACAGTACCTATCTCACAATGTTGCTTTGAAGATTAAACAAAATGATGCATGCAACGTGTTTTAGCATTATGCCTGGCACATAGTCAAATCTCAGCAATGCTTAAAAACTCCATAAATTATAAATTCTTATCTCAGCAATAAGGGGATCATACACTATAAATAAACCCTCTAATCATACCTTATTCACCAACTGTATCAAAGCCAGCACATTCTTTCTGCATAGATGCTGATGGCAAAAAATTGGGGAATGGGGGATGGATTAAAGATTACTTTAAAAATTCTACTTCAAGGTAACATGTGGAAATCAACCTAGTTTCACAATTACAAACACTCCAAGACTCTCTTAATATTAGAAAGGAGTCTCCATCTATGGAGTTTTTATGGACTAACCCTCCCATAGATAACAACCATAAACTCTGGGCTAACTAAAAATAAAAACAACTGCTTAAAAGCACTGAAGAGTAACAAAAAGCAGACAGAAACTTGGAATAAAGGAGCAGCACTGACTGAGTTTCCCATCTTTTAAAGCTTGTTGTCTGAAGACAGGCCCCACTCCATATCTACTGAGGAACTGAAACTCCATTAGAAATCTGTCTTACTGGCTTGAAGAATACTAAGTTCAAGGTGATAACAGCAGCTGAAAAGTGGTGGGAAAATCCTGTGAAGGAGAGAGTCACAGAAAGGGAGCCCTAAATGCTGCATATTAAATGGAGCAGACTCCAGGCAACCCAGTTAAGAATAAAATAACAAGATATTTTTTCTACCCAATTAAGGAGACAGAGTTTGGAATCTGATTATCTGAGTCTGCTTAGACTACCATAACAAATACCATAAGACTAGGTTTTCTTTCAATTTTAGAGACTAGAATCTAAGATCAAGGTGCCAATAGGGTCAGTTTCTGGTAAGAGCTCTCAACTTGGGTTGCAGAGAGCCATCTTCTCACAGTGTCCTCATGTGGTGCAGAGAGAGAGAGCAAGCTCTCTGGGGTTTCTTCTTATAAGGGACTTACCCTCATAATCTCATCTAACCCTAATTACTTCCCAAAGGCCCCATCTCCAAATACCATCGCATGAGAGGTTAGGGCTTCAATAATAAATTCTGAGGGGACACAAACATTCAGTCCATACAACTACTAAAAAAAGAAAAAAATCAACTCTTCAGAGGCCAGTAACAAAACCCAGAGTCTCTACAAGGTGACAGTCACAACTTCTATGATACAATCCAAAATTACTACATATTAAGGAGGAAACAGGAATGTGTGACCCATACTCAAAAGAAAAGGCAATCAAATTAAAAGGGGTTCACATAATAATAAAATGCATATGCTTAAAAAAATTGACACTACAGACCAAGAAATTTCTAGTTATGTGATAAATCTGTGCACAGGTCAACATGCTGCCAACAATGGCACAGACAACAATGAAGAAACATTAAGACCATCCCAAAGCAAAATGCGGACTTGGCTGGCACTCTCTTACTTCCACCATCAGAATCCAACTCATTTGACCTCTGGCACTCTTACAGGCCCTTCCTGTAGAGTTCTGACTGTTAACTGACTGCCAACTACTTAACTAATTTACTAATAATTAGATATTTATAATTTAGATATGAACCCATTGAGGGGGTTTTAAAGACACTGTTGAAAAGCCTCTGAGGAATGACAAACAGTTGGTAAATTTTACATATTAAAAAATTAAACTGAATCAAATTCAAACCAAGACTATTTTTGTCAAGAGGGACCTACTACATCCAATCTCATTTTCTGTTGGTTTTGCTTTTCTGCTGACCTCATGGTGACTGCTACCCTGACTGTTTAACAACCCAATATTGCTAGATTTGTGGGACAGAAAATGTTTGCCAAAGAGTCCTTCCACCATGTGAGGCACAGCGAAAAGTTTGCAACCTGGAAGAGGGCCCTCACCCAGCCATGCTGGCACACTGATATTAGACTTCCAGACTCCAGAACAGAAAACAAAGCATTATGAGGAAGTTACAGGAAATATATTTTTCTTGAGGACAAGAAAAGACAACTGAGGCTCAGAAAATTTACGCAACGTGCCCATCCATGAAAATACAGTGACAAAGGAGAGTAAATCAGTCTCTAAATCCAGGTTTTTCAGAAATGAAAGCTGATTTAGTAATATTCTTCTCTTTCTTGGGTGGGGTTCAAAAATGTCTTGTGAAGGTGGGGCAAGTTACTTAATGGAGTGTAGACAAATCTCTTGGGTAAGGTCAAATGAAGGCTTGGATCACCCTTCAGCTTCTGAGAGGTGACCAAAATGGAGATTATCTCAGGAAGGTTTAATCATCTTCTGGCATCATGATGCACTGCTGTCAGGCCTTATAATGCCTCAGTAATCCCAGGAATGGGTAGCATAGGCCTAGAAACATATTGGTTTAAAATTGCATTGTAAAACAAGTTGAGAGCACATGTAGCACCCAGATTTTGGTTTCTAAGTACCATGTCCTACTAAAAAGAATCAGGCTCCATGGAAAGATGCTGATTCCAAGTCAGAGGCAAGGAAAGCACAGGTTGGCCTAGAGCATCTTGTGCCACAAAGGAGGAAACTGCCCCAAGATAAATGGGATTATATGGAATGGATGTAGGAGGCAACCTGAAGGTGCTCCCTTCAGAGAAAATTAATTGTGATCACCCCATCTCCTGACCCTAAATGATATTGGATTATAGCAGGTGAAATGAAAAAAAAAATCAATAATTTCATAGCGACACTTTAAAAGACAGGAGAGGGGAAAAAAGGGAGGGAGGTGGGAAGGGGAAAACTGTTCTTTAAAAACAGTGTCAACAAATAAGTGTAGAAATGACAGAATTAGAAAAATTCCTCATTTTGTAGCCCTCCATGTAATGGCAGATTAAGCTAAGAATCACTAATGGATATTGAAGCCATTGGGTAAAATGGTAGTTGGGGAATAGGATATTCACCTTTTTTCAAAATATCACCCACAGGTCATTTATAATAGCAGGGAGAGAAACATACTGTTACAATGGAGAGTACAAAGGTCTCACCTTAACCAAGAGCTGCACCTTGGCATTGCCAATCATGAAGTGGCCTGACTTGTGTCTCCTGAGATGAGATGCAGTGGAAGATGCACATCACAGTCTATGTGGTGCTCTTGTCAGAAATGTCACCTGAATCTAATCCCAAGAAAACAGTC
Organism: Phataginus tricuspis; assembly: GCA_029783875.1. Classification (NCBI taxonomy): domain Eukaryota; kingdom Metazoa; phylum Chordata; class Mammalia; order Pholidota; family Manidae; genus Phataginus; species Phataginus tricuspis. The sequence goes on along the minus strand of JAQQAC010003584.1, from coordinate 7,656,746 downwards.
ATTCATCCAGAACATGGGACATTCTGCAGGACAAGTAGCCTACACTTATTAAAGGACCCAGTACCGTGAACGTCACAGTACTGAGACTGTGAATGAGACAGTGGAGCAGTCTACACTGGAGAAAGGTAGAGACGTGACAGCCAAATGAAGAGCTTAGACTTCGACTGGATTCTGGATCCCAGAATAATCTGCTATGATGGACATTTTGGGGACAGTTTGGGAAATGTGAGCATGGACTCAGACTCAACGTTGGTGATTTATTGTACTGTTGACTTCCCTAGGTGTGATCTTGGTGTTGTAGTTATGTAGGAAAATGTGCTTGTCCTTTGGAGATGCAAGCTGAAATGTTTAAGGGCAAATGTCATGATACAGGAAGCCTCGTTTGGAATGCCTGGTATACGTATATGCGAAGTGAGGTGAGTATGGCAAAAACTTATCAGTTGGTGAATTCAGGTAAAGGGATATATTGGTATTTGTTGTATTATTCTTTCAACTTTCCTGTGGGTTTGAAAATGTTCTAATTAAAAAGAATAAATTGCAAAAAAAAATGTTTGCCAAAGAGCAGTATGACCAGTTGCCATCATGCCATACAATGGAGTCCATGATTTTAAATAATTGAAGACTTGGCACACAGTTTAAAAAGTCACCAACCTCAACTTAACTCAAACAGTAGTAATTTTTCCCTCAAGTATTCTAGAGAAAGTCTTACCTAGAAGAATTCATTTTCATATAAAGAAGTATTAGTAAAATGAAAAGGGATCAAAACTCATCTTTTCAGGATAAAAAAGATAAGTATGTTGACAAAAAATCAAAATAAATGAATTGACACAAAGGAAGGCAAACAGAACAATGGAATGAACTGCTTAGAAACAGAAACTTGCACGTAAGGAAATCTGGTGCATGATAGAGCAATACAAATCAGGAGAAAATATGAAATATTAAACAATATATATATAAATTCTCACACTAGATCCAATAAGAAATACCAGATGGATCAAAGTAAAATGCAAAGAGCAAAACTATGACCTCAGGATATGAAAAAGTACATGATCTAAAGAAAATACTGATAAATTACGCTAAAATTAAAAATCAATGCAAATCAACAACCTAAGAATAAGTAGCTTACCATTAACAAAATTAAAAATCAAAAAGCTACAGATTGGGGAAAATATTTGCAGCTCTTAAAAAGAATAGTATCCAGGATTCATAAAGAACTTCTATAAGTAAGAAAAAGATAATACAACAGAAAACTGAGCAAAGATTATACACAGGCAAGTAGAGAGAGGAGATAACCATAACCCAAAACCTGTAACCTGAAATGACACTCAACATTATTAGTGGCCAGGAACATGCAAATAAAACAATAAGGAACTATTCCTCAGATTCATGAGCCTGGCAAAAAAATAAAAGAATCTGGCCAACTAAGTGTTGGCAAAGATGTTGAAGAAAATGGGACCTCTAATATATTTCTATAGGGAGTGTAAACCACAGAACTACTTTGGTCAACATTTTGGCAATATCCTTACAGCTGAAGATGCAGCTACCCTATGACCCTGCAATTCTACTTCTAGATGTATACATTCCAGAAAAATTCTCACGCTTGTACATAAGATGATACACATAAGAAATGATGCATGATTATTTGTAAAAACTGGAAAGAACCTAAGTGTCCACAGTAACAGTAAATCAGACAATATAGAGCAACACATGAGGGAATATTATACAGCAGTTAACAGGAATGACCGAGACCCTATATGTATGACTAAATCCCCAAAACCTAATGTTGATTACAAAGAAAAAACAAGATCTATAAAAAGATGTATATAATTCCATGTATATAAAACTTAGTACTACAAAAAAAACTATGTATATACACTCTTTGTGACTACAAAAGCATACATTCACACACACAAAAAGCATGAACAATAAAGGCTAAACTTGGGATAGTCACGTCTGCAGAAGTGGAAAGTAGAATGGGATCTTGATGGGGTACATGGGAGGTTCAATTTTATCTTGTTTCTTAAAATATTCTACATAGTACTTATTTCTTAAACTAGGTGGTAAGTATATGGATGTCTGCTATATTATGATCACACTTTCATATATCTGAATTCTGTAACAAAAAAACAATTACCAAGAACTCACACTATAAACTTTTATTTTAAAAATTATGTACTTGTACTCAAAGAGTACAATTTTAATTCTTCATTTTTATTACTGACTCCTTGTTATCTAATAAAATACTTTTCACAAGCAACAGAACCCATTTAATTAAATGGGTCCATTACATATATCAAGTTCACTGATGTTTTCAGATGATGTGACAAATATTAACCTGAAAAAGAGAAATCTAAAGAAAATATTCTGTTTTACAAAACTCAAGCCTTCATATTGCAAATATGCCATATCAACCTATTCTCCATCTCTGAGTAGTGAGATGATGTTGGTACATTCATGACAGGTTTCTACAGTTTTTATTAAAGAGTTCTACCCATTACAGAAATCTATTTCGTTTAATTAATGACTTTTTTGATCTACTATAGATTCCAACAAACTAGTAAGTCCCTGCATTTTGTCAAAATACAATGTATGCACCTGAGTTATGAATAACCTATCCTAAGGTTATCATACAGGAATTTGGTAATAAAGGAAATTCTAGTAGGTGTTATACCATTTGAAGAGAGTATGACATAACAAAAATGTTTTAAAAGTAAAACATTTTTTAAATTACCTTAACTTTTTTACTTTACACCTGAGATCTCACAAATATACATGCCCCTTAATATCAAGATCCTTCTTCAAGTTCCTAAAATTTGGCAAGTCAACACCTACTCTACCACTTATTGCCCTTATGACCTCTGGTGATTGATTTTGCTTCTCCATTCCTATACAAATAATGGAGGGAAAAAAACAATGTATATACCTCATGGACTTTTCTTGAGAGTGTAATATATGTAATTGACATATGTAAAGCGTTTAGAACACGGTCCCAGCTAAATGCTAGTACATGTTAACTAATATTATGAAAATTTGTCTAAAGACTATTACACACTTTTCTTAGTCAAAGTCCCTTCTAGGTATTGGGGATGGTAAATTATACTTTTAAAGAAAAGGAAGACAGTTCACATACAAAAGGGTAATTTAGAGTCCCATCTTTCTAGTCAATGTTTTCCCAGTCTCCTCCTTACAGTAACTGTCTGCTTCTCAGATAATTCTCTGTCATTCCCAATGTATCACCAAACTGTCAGAGGAAAGTAGATAACTAAGCCTACTAAATTTCACTTTGCACATATTTTCCATTCAGTGATCTCTGGGCTCAAGGTTGCTATCTGCCTAATAAATGCTTGGCTCAAAAGCTTTTTTTTCCTTCCATGAAGAGCTGGGTTTCCAAAGGTTGAGATTTCCAGAAGTCTGACAGCTAGACAGTTGAAGTACTAAGTTATTAACATGTTTTCTTGATGCAACAAGGGACAGTGTTTCACAGAATACTAGTATTACTCTGAGGTCAAGTAGAGGAAAGATTATCATTTGCCTTTTACAGACAGAGAAGGTTAACAATGATGCTAATGAAAGAGTGTCACTTGGCAAAGATGCTTAGGTCAAGAGCCAAGTCTACTAACTTAAAAGAAGTGCTTACCTTCACACATCAAAACTTAAACAAGGTTCAAAGAGTATCTTCTAAATCCAAGATGAACTGAACCAAAGGGACAACAAAAATACCTATAAGTACTAACTGAATTCAAATTAGAGCCAAACATTTTTTATAAAGATAAACTAGAATAAATTCAATTCTCCAAGTCAAACATTTCATTCATATTCAAACTAATCAAATAATTGCAAAGCCCCCTCTAAAACTGACACACATCTAAGTTCTTTTATATACATTCACATTAATGACTCAGTTCAGATCTCCACAGATAAACAAATGAACAAATGATGTTCATATTCTAAAGTAATCCCAACTTGGATTTTGCCTCCAGGTACCAAACTTAAAACAGCCATATAAGACTAAAATTTAACTGGATGATGAAAGGTTCCCCAAAAAGAAAGGGGAAAGAGAAACCCAGAATGAAATAACCATCAATGGCAACAATCATCAATGGCTACTTCTAACACTTTGTCTGACAGAGAATTTCAAAACTGAAAGATCAGGCAGCTGACACCACCACTCCACGGGTCACACTTAACATCCAAAAAGAAAACCAGACAGCATGTGCCTCTTAGTGTGATGTAATCCCAAGTACAAGGCACTACCTGTTAAGTATTCCTGCGAAAATATCAAACTAGAATCTGATCAAGTCTTTAGATTAACCACTAGGTCATAGGAATAGGAGAAAAGAACATGTTGCATGCAACTGTACAAATGCATTCACAAAATTCAAACTGTGGGAAATTTTACAGGGCAAATTATCTGAAATTTTTTCATTAAATAAATGGTAAATGACAAGACAAAAAAAAAAGGAAGGGTACTAAGACTGACAAACTTATTTATCAACCAACTGCTATGTGGAATTCTTTGAATCCTGATTCAACAAACCAAATGAAAAAACATGCTGAATATTTAATGTTTTAAAGAATTATTAATTTTTCTTATGCGTGCTAATAGTACTATGGATGTGTTAAGAGTCCTTATCTTTTTAGAGATACACACAATGAAGTATGTATAGACAAAAATATGTCTAGGATTTGCTTTTAAACCACCCAGTTGAGGGATTATTGGGAGGATAATATTATAAATAAAATTCACATATTTCAAACTGTTGAAATTGGTTATGGATATATAGTGATTCATTTAGAATCATAGCTTTATATGCTTGAAATTTCCCATATCAGAATGTTAAAGAGAAAGAATATCAAAAACTTATATTTTGCAAGTGCTTGCTTCAATAGACCTTCATTTAAAAATCAAACCCAAAAATGCACATTTAAGTATTGTCTTTAAGTATTACATTGGCACATTTAAAGTTATGACTTCAGCTATTACATATTTAATGTATGGCTCTTGTTATGGACATTTGCACAAGAACACACACACACAAAACCCTCCACGAAAGTATCAAGTTCTGAGTATTCTAAATCCTCAACATCTCAATCTGTTCCTTCTTTTTTTCTACTTTATTTCAAGCCCTCAACATTTTGGTCAGTCTTGCGATAGCCTCCTTTTTATGGGTCTCTCTTTTCATACACACAACTATTCACCCTCCACATTGCTTCCTTAAGTGGATCCCTAACATACCAGAATAAAACTCCAATTCCTTTGCATGACATACAATGCCCTCAGAAATCTGGTCCTTATCTTTATAATACTCCCACCGGTATCCCTTATCATCCCATATTCCACTCATTCCAAACTATGTACAATATTTATACAGTAGTTCCCAGAATATACTGCAGATGCTCTTCTCAAGCTCAGTTCCCTTAGACTAAAACCACATATTCAATGCCCCTATTTCCAAGTTAATTCAAATTCCTACTGACTCTGTAAGACTCACCTCTGCTACTAGCTCCTTCGCAAGTCTACCCAGACTTTTCCTTCTCTCTGATTACCCTGTACTTTCACAGTAATCTATGAAATAGTATCACGCTATCCTTTGTCTTTTGCAAATCATATTGCCTTCAAGACTATTAAAAATCACAGCTCCTGCAACACAGTAGACACTAAATGTTTGTTTTATGAAGTAATGTATGCATCTTACATTGACAATGGACAGGTAGATCTTTTAAAAAATAACTAGAACTTAAGCTGTTTGAGAGTGGGAAACTAGTCTAACGTATCTTTGCCACTCCAGTGCCTCCCACAGTGCTTAGAATATATTAAACACTAAACAAATGATTGCCAAGTGAATAAAATAAATATTTCCAGGAGCCATGGTAGATAATTTTGTATAAAATTTGATCAACTCCAGTTTTTTAACGAGCATTTCTTGGTATTTTGTATTGTTTTTGGTCAGTTGACTGGTGTTTAAGCTTTTTAAAATTGCAGAAAAACACTGATGCTTTCTTTTAGCAACAAAGAAGTAACTGATTACCAGAAGTAAATGCCTTAAAATAAGAGTTTACAATAAGAATTGTAGTTGAACTTTTAGATCACAGCGTTGACCTAAAAGTTGAGGATGCTTAACAAATTATCATTGTCAGAAAACCTCAGTTTTAGATTATCGTAAGGTTTCAGTATAATTTAACTGGAAATTGTAAAGAAAAATCACACAACTCAATCACAGTCAGGACTCGAGCAGACTCTTAATTTCAAAGTTTAAAGTGAAAATGTCTCTCTGTAGAATCAACAGGATTGTTAAGCAGGATGTCTGACCAATATTGAGATCATACTAGGTGCCAAATACTGTGCACAATTTACGTATACAAACATTGGTTCAGGGGAGTCCATCTGCTGTAACAAAGACTGGACATAAACGCAAAGACAGCAGAAACAGGAGCAACTCAGACCACATCCTAATTTTTTGAAGGCTAGGTTTCAAAGTATGTAGCCAGTAAGACATTAAGGTAAGATGCTGGATTTAAGAGCACCTGACGTAAGACTAAGAAAATACAGACTTTCGCTAGAAAGTCACCAGATACAAATATTTTGATAAAATATTAGGGAGCAATGGCTTTGAACATGGTGAATCATCTTCATTTCCATTTTCTAACATATCTAATTTTTTTTCAAAATACTGAAATGTTATTTCGAATTTATCCTATTTACCATCTAAAAAGGAAAATTAGAAATAACACTTAAGAGTCGGTATTAATGGTTTGTTTTTTAAACAAAAGGCACTTTGATTCAACTTTCCCCCCACCAAAACAGATTCTCTTAAAATCTGTTAAGTAATAAATTTAAAATTTCAGCATCCTAGAAGAACTTAACACGTTCTTTTAAAATTAGAAAATAAAAAGGTAAAGTGACGTTTTTGTTGCCTTTAATTACCATAGAAGGTAGGAAATACTGGAAAGCGCACTATTAATTCAAAGTATAACTACGCGGTTTCCGTTTTGTATGTCACTGGAATTAGCTTCTAGAGAAATTAAACCTGCCAGACTCCAGCAGAGAGAGTTGTTTGCATGAAGAATATCAAGTTCAAGTACTGGGCAGAAATACCTACCCCACACCCGCTCTTCAAATCCCAGATCTAAATGACTTTCTTTGTAAGAACTCGCTAAATCTGATTCCTGGCTTCAACAAAAAAGCTCTACCAAAAGCTGCAATGCACCGCATCCCTCTGTCCACACTGCACCTTCGGTTTAAAACACGACCAACCCTTCTCTAGGGCAACGGATGAGGTAGTTCGACAGAAAATCTAGACAACACACCGTCTCGCTACCTACAACCGCGCCGCGGTAAAATCCTGGATTCTCGCTAAGGAAAATTACAAGGCAGAACTACGGTCAATAACGTCAAATCCCTCCCCGTTGGCTCCAGAAGTAAAATGTACCTGTAGAGTATCTGCTGCGCAGCAAACCAGGCAGCGCTCCAACCCCGTGCCCTCTATCCCTTTTTTTGTCCCCTCCCAAGTTGCTCCCTCCCTTTCCACGCAGAACTTGAGCACAGCATTTGGCTTCCTTATCTGCCAGCAACTGGCGCCAGGAGGAACGCGCTCCCCGGAGATGCGGCGCTGGGAGGCTGAGCGCGGCGTCTGGCGCGCTGCGGCCTCTCCGTTCAACCAGGTACTCCCGGGCTCGCGCCTCCGCCGCCTCCGGGGCCCTCGCTGCAGCCGGGTCTGCGCTCAGGGGGTTCCCGCGACGGGCTGGAGCGCCGGGTGGCTACCTGCTTCCTGCTCCTCACCCCGAAACGAACTTCACTCCCGTCCCGCCAGCGCAAGTCCGGAAGCATCAAGGCATGCGGGGGTCGTTGGCCCCAGAGAGCGCGGCTCCCCACACACACTTGCCGGCCGGGTCCTGCCCCCCACCCCCGCGCCTGCGTGGGTCTAGTACCATTCTCCTCACGGGGCGGACTCCGGAAGGGCAGCAACTCCACCACCTCCTCCTCCGCGGCCTGCAGCCATCTATCGGGAAGCGTCTCCGGAGGCGGCAGCAGAGGCCGCCGGACAAGGACAGCCCAGGGAAACCTTCTCAGAACTAACTCAGCTCCGGCGCTTGCAGCAGAAGCCGAGTCTTTCATAATTGTGCGACCAACTCCTCCGGGTGACCCGCCACAGGGACGCGCCCGCGCCCGCCTCCGCAGGCGACGGGGTTGGAGACAGACCACGTGAGGGGCGCGTCGTCTGCGTCGCCGCCCGCGGGCCGGGTCACGTGAAGGGCGCGCGCTCCCTCACTTCAGGCCGCCTCCCCGCGCGCCGCGCGCAGTCGCCGGGCACGCCGTGTGTCCAGGGCTGGGTGGGGTGTTCTCCTCCGTTCTCTGTTGGATTCCTAGGCGGGACTTGCACAAACATCTCTCAGCAGCTCCGGGAGTGGAACTTGAGGGAGCAGTAGTTGAGGGTTAAGGTCCCAGGTCTCCGGGATTCAGCCGGGAGTTGGGGCGTGGGCCCACCGCCTTTAGCCGGGCCTGGCTCGTGCCCGCGCCTTCCAGCAATGTTTCCCGGACTCTTCAGTCCCAGTTTGGGGAGAGGCCTTGAATATGACTCTCGCCTCATCCAAAATGCAGAATCATCTTCACGGCCCGCGTCATGGTCTTCCTTTAACTTCCCCTCTTTATGCCAACAAAAATTCTCCCGGGTTTAACTAAAGGCACCGTCCTTTCCCTGCACAGATACTGGCCGCAGACACACACACATCACACATCTTAACCGAAGACTAGGTTGTTCTCTGGCTTCATACGTGACTCTTCTGTCTTTCCTTTTCCTTTGCTATCACATCAACCCAGTTCTGACCATCAGTGATAGTTAATTAAATATTGCTTTTCGCACAGCACCTTCCTACTCCCGAAAAACTTCAAAGAGGAAAGAGTTCTACCTTCGGAAACACTATGCTCTTATCTCTATCTTATCTATCTTTTGACCCACTCTATCTTATCTCTTTTTAAAAAACAGCTTTATTGAGGAATAATTGACATAAAATCACCTACACATATTTAAATGTACAATTTGACACGTATTGACAAATATGTACGCCTATAAAATTACAATCAAGACAGTGAACATATATATATCACCCCCAAGTTTCCTCTTGCCCTTTATAATCCCTCCCTCCCAACTCCACCCCTTAGCAGCTACTGACCTGCTTTCTCTCACCGTAGAATAGTTTGCATATTCTAGGGTCTTACATAATGCACTTACACAATACTCTACTCTTTTGGGGAGGGAGGGAGGTCTGGCTTCTTTCATTGAGCAGAACTATAACCTCTTAAATGTTACCACCCACAATTCACTGAAGTAGGATCTCCTCTCCAGCAAATACGACCCACCCATGGTTTTCCCTAGCGAGCTTTGGCCATGCTTATAATCAGTCTTGAGATATGGGGTATTCCTTCCCTATCTGACAGGTCCAGCAGGACAAAGGTTAAAAAAATTTTACTACAGGTGATGTAACTTTCCTACTAGATTACCAGCCCCTTGGGGCAGGGATCTTGGCTAATTTATGCTTACATTGAATAAATGTTTGTTTTCTGGATCTCAGCTGGGCCTACACATTTCCTGCCTTTAAGGAATTTATAATCTAGAAGGTGAAGACAAACCAGAAAATCAAAATACAATGAAATAAGAGTGCTTTGTTTTCCTCAATCTTTGTGACTCTGGTTTTTCATACCCACAAGTGCTTCACCCCTTGCTAGGATGATGAAGGAAGGAAACAAGACTAGCTCCACGACACTTGCTCTACAGAACTCTTGATAAATTGGAGCATTTAGCTTAGAGTTAGAAATGGGGAATAGGATTACTCCTTAACTAAACTAATGAAAAAAAATTCCTTAATTTACAGGTAATCAGAAGCCCTGAAATTCACATATGCTGACTCAGCAATCAATTCGGGAGGAAAAATTTATTTTAAAAAAAGAATTGAGTTCCTAAGAATATGTCAGGAACAATCCTATTCAATGTTCAGTGATGAACAAGTTGGATAAATAGAGTCTTTCAAAAAATGTTCACTAAATGCTCACTCTCACATCTTTCGCATAGGGGCTCTGTTTCCATTTTGGTCTATGGCATTTTGTAATTCCAGGGGGAAAATATGTTCGCAGCCTGGGGCAAATAACCTCTGAAGCTGAAATGAGTCAAAGGGAGCAGTCGTCTACTTCTAGCCCATGTCTCTACTAACCCAGCTTCAAAAGGACCCCACCACACCTCTATGGTCCAGCTATGCCCTTGCTCTGCCTTATAATCACCTATTAATATGGAGGTGGACTATTTCTCTCCACCCCTTAGAAACACCTATTGACATAGAGATGCACTAACGCCAGGCAAGAGATTCTGGAAAGATTGCAATTTATCCACAACCCATCCCTCCTGAAATCTCGCCTCACAAACTGCTCATTCCCAATCTTCTGCAATGTCCCCTGTGTGAGAAAGCTGGAGCACTGTAACCAGACTAATAACATACAATAACAACAGCAATAACATCATGATAATCCTCAAGCCAGAGGATTCAGCTAGGTTCAAAGTCCTATGCAGATTAAGTCCATATCTCGCCCATTCCACAAGCGGCCAGTAGCTGAACAGATAGGAAGTCCAGAGCACTCATCATGCAGCAGCTGCAGCTATAGGGAAGGTCCTGGCCACAGGGACTGTGAAGAAAATAACCTTAAGGGCAATAAGATACATGTTTTAATGACACCAGCATAGGCAAATCTTATCCATCAGGTAGTATGCATGCAAGAGAGTGGTCCTGTGATAGGACAGTGGCAGGAATGGGTCCTTGTCCTGATCTAGTAACAGACCTTCACCCCACTTCCCGTGAGAGTTAGAGATGGGTCAGTATATAGGGCTATGGGAGGTACATGCACTGGCCATAAAGATAAAACAAAACTTCCCTGTAAGATGCTCTTACCTCCTGGAAGTTTTGGGTACACTACCAAGATCATTGAGGGCCACTCTGCTATTACTTCAGGAACACACAGGAGGCCAGCTTCCAGGCCTTTTCCCCAAGATGCCAGAAGGGCCAGCCATTGCTGATCCATTTGTTGAAATGTCCATTCAACAGAGTATCCATGGTTTAATTCAGTTGAGGCTGGCAGCAAGATGTTGCTCTACTGGCCACATCCTGGCTTCAATAGGAGAGGTAGCAGTGTGTTAGAATGTCCACAGGGCTCAAGGCTCATTTTGGGGGCTTCTCATTCAAACACCGTATTACCATCAATAAGCGAACTGACCAGCCCCATAGACTATTAGTGTCTGACTTCAGGCCAGATTTCAACAAACCATTGTACCTCTCTATCATGCCTGCCCTGGTAGGTTATATGATACATAAAACTTCCACTTTATTCCTAATTGCTGCACCCACTCTTGTAACACATGTCCAGTTAAATGGGTGACTTGATCACTCTCAATCATCTGCGGCTGGCCATAGGCTGCAAAGAGATGCTCTAGGCCCTTTCTGGTCATTTGCTAGTCTGCATGATGTGCAGGAAAAGCAACCAGTAGGCCAGTAGCTGTGTCCACACAAATCATGCCGTACCAATATCCTTCTGATATGGGCAGAGGCCCAATATAGTCTATCTGCCACCTGACAAGTAGTATTGGCCACTTTATTATTGTCCCATGTTGCTGCGGGACTCAGTGTAAGTCCCTCTTAGAGCACACAGGGCACTTCTTCCAGGCTCTGCTGACTTCTTCAAAGGTCAGTGGCAGGCCCCACAGACAGGCTATAGCCCGCATTGTCTTTGCCCCTCTTGCAACAAATGCCAATGTAACCATTGGGCTATCATTCTAGCCAATGCACCTGGACCAATGAATCTGCTTCATCATTCCCTGGGGATGCAGGCTTTCATTCTAACCAATGCACCTGGACCAATGTATCTGCTTCATCATTCCCTGGGGATGCCAAAGGCAAATGGCCAGTCACATGATATACAGTAACTGTCTTAGTCTGACCAAAGGTCCATAGGTCTTACCACAACTCTTGCCCCAAAAAGGGCCGGTCACCAACCATCCAGTTGGCATGTCGATGGCTACAGGGTCAAGCCCCAATAGATGGCCCAGCTGTCAGTGCAGGCAACTATAGGGGAGGCCTACTGGGTGATCATGAGCCATACTGCCCGCAACTCAGCCCATTGGCTGCTCTTTCCCTCTCCATCCTCCATCCATATTGTCTCAGGATGGAAAGCCACAACCCTCCACTTCGGGGCTGCCCATGACTGGAGGCTGCCTGTATACCAAGCATCTTCAGGTATAGGAACTTTTCCCTCCTGGTAAGGACTCTCAGCTACCAATGGCCCAAAAGAAAGTTCTTCCCGCTTTCCATTGGTGTAGGTCACTGGCCCCAATAAACATTGGGAGTTCTACACTTAAGGGGCTAGTGGAAAAGGTGCTACACTGCTGTAAATATGTGCCCCATTTGGCCAGTGTAGGTGTCTGTGCCACACCACTCCGTGGCCTTTGGGTCCAGTCTTGTACCCATCCCACAATGGAGTTGGTGGTTACTACCTTGGTCGGAGCTGTTCCAGTGACGGGCTCCATAGCCAGCAAGGCATGATACACAGCAGCCAGTAGATTTTCTATCAAGGTGTACTGGACCTCTGCTCCTTTCCATAGTTGTGACCAGAATCCAATGGGTTGGCATGCTGTTCAAGCTGCTGCCAAAGGCCTCATCTATAACCATCTTCACTTACATGAACACCTAGCTCACAGGGCCTTGATGAATCCATTATACTCAAGGACTGCTCATTAGCAGCAGTAAAAGCAGCTGCACATGTTTCATCCCAGTCCCACCTGATGCCCTTTTGTACCAACTGGTGTAAGGGATTCAGAATATGTGCCAAGTGCAGAATAAACACTCTCCAGTAGCCCAAAAGACCCAAAGACTCTTGGAAGACTGCCACAGTGGTAGGGGTAGGGAAAGCCTGGACCTTGTCTATGACTGCTTCTGGGATAACTTTAGTTTTACCCAACCAGACAATCCCCAAGGACTTTACAGACCAACTAGGTCCCTGAACCTTAGTGCTGTTCACAGCCCATCCTTTCTCCTTTAGATGTTGCAGCAGTCTAGGAACTACCCCTTCTAAATCTGAAAGAGAATCAGGTGTTAGCATAATATCATCAATGTAGTGATATAGCTGCACCATTTGCTATTTTTTTTATGTGGCCAAGTCCTGGGCTACAAGTCCATGACAGATGGTGTGACTGTGGAGGTATCCCTGTGGAAGGTCAGTGAATGTCCACTGGAGGCCTTCCTACATGAAGGCAAATGGTTCCTGATTTTCCTGTGCTATGTCAACAGAGAAGAAAGCATTAGCAAGTTCCATCACATGATGATACATCCCTAGTTAACGACTGAGGGTGTCCATAAGGGCTGCTATAGAGGGGACAGCAGCATGCAAAGGGGGTGTGATTTTATTCAATCCCTTGTAATCCACGGTCATATGCCATGAGCCATCTGGTTTTTCCACGGCCGCACTGGGGAATTAAAAAGGACTATGAGTAGGCTTTATGATGCCCACCTTCTCCAACTCCTGTAGAGTTTCTCCAATTTCCTTGTTGCCCCCAGGCAATTTATACTGCTTATTATTTGTCACCCGCTGAGGTACAGGTAGAGTTACAGTTGGGTGCTTAGTATGTCCCCTCAGAACTGCCTTTACCACATGTACCCTCAGTCTGAACTCACCTGCAGCGGTCTGTAACCATAGGCCCTGCAGGATATCCACCCCCAAAATATATTCAGGGATGGGAGAAATGTACACAGTATACTCCTTTGGTAGTAAACGCCCTAACCCAATGGGATTTGGGCTTTCTTCACTCTAATTGCCTTACCTCCATAGCTATTAATCACAGCAGGGGTTCCAGGAAAACACTCAGGGTTACCATAAATCATAGAACATTCAGCTCCTGTGTCCACCAGCACCAGGACACATTGTACATTCACGGGGAATCAATGAATTGCTAATACTACATGTGGCCTCTGGTCCCCACCACATCTCCCGAGGTGGGGGCCTTCACTCCCCTCCCCAGTCAAATTGCAATGCCCAATCATTCTCCTGTGGGGGTGAGAACCCAGGTGGAGCCTGATTACTTTCCCTCAGGAAGTCTTGCAGGGACATAGGCAGGACATAGGGCTTTGCCTCTGGCTTCCATGTCCTGGATCTCAGCGGCTGGAATGGCTGCTCTGGCTTTAATTGGTGCCACAGTTCTAACAAGACCCTACTGGGCTGCCCATCAAGTTTTTCTTTCACTATCCCCACCTTTATCAAATCATCCCACATCTGAGTCTTCAGCACCTTCACGGAGCCCTTTGAACCTCCCCTTTCAGTCATAGCCCATATTTCCTTCTGTGCACTTATTGTTTCAACTTCCTCGAGATCTGCTAAAGTCTGAGTAGGCTCACTTATGTGTTGCCCTATGTAGAGGGCAAGAATAGTCACTAGGGACCCAAAGAGAGATGGAGAGCTGTATGGAGTACCAGATTTCTCATTCCTATGATGAACAGCTCCTCATCAGTGCCCTGAGTGGTGTGTGGGGGGGTGCCCATATTTAGATGACATTTTTCATGCCCAACTCCTGTAACACCTACTGGAGCTTTGCATACATTTTCCAGCTAGTGGGTAAGTATAGTAAATCACCCCAATTAGGCCAAACTGCCCTGATGGCTGCTATCAGCCAATCCAGAAGCACCTTATTCCCTGAGGTGTGATGAGCACTTTGCAACCACTGCTGGAGAGAAGGGTGAGTCATCATGGAAGCCAGTGTACACATTTAAGATCCCAACATAACAATGTTTTCCACCCCCATATCACAAAGACACCAAAGCCATGTAGGCAGAGGTACCAACGGCTTCTGCCAAAACCAGATGCTCACGTCCAATTCATCCTGGGTATAGTGGCAGAATGTGGAGTGCTCCACAACCTGAGGAGGCCTCCCCCTGAGGAGCCTGTAGTTGCATTTTTATTTTCTTAATTACAACTGGGCAGGCCTTTAATGTGGGAGGGGCTCGCGCTTTGGGTGGTGGACTTAGCAACAGATCAGCCCTTGGCCCCAGCCCCTCATCCTCCCAACCATTTCCCCAACCAACTTCGAGGCTGAAGGCACCACTCCTTCATCCTGCTCCCCAGAGCCTCCTGCAGCACAGATTCTCCTGCTGCCCCCTCCCTCGCTGCTAACATATCTTCTAGGAGCACGACCTGTCTTCTTAGTAACTGTCTCCCTCTCTTAAAGGCATCCCATAGGTCATTACCCAGCCCCTCCAAGTGAAGCCAAAGTATGTCTCTATCCTCAATAACCCTTTCAACTATCTCAAGAAACAAACACCCCCAATCCCAGCTGCCTCATGGCCACTCAGGGCCTCTAAGCAGTCTTCTATCTCATGGAGGGCTAATTCCACACCTTCTGGTGTCTCTACCCTTCACTAATTCTGGGGAAGGGCCCACTCATCTAGGATGTTCTTTACCCTAGACCAATTCCCCACTAGGGGATCCCCAAGTGGAAACCCCATGGATACGGGGCTCCTGGGGGAAGCCGCACCCTCCACCATTGCCGAAGGTAAGGGTAAGTCATTATCCCCCATTGTGGCAGCCACTGGAACCTCCTCACCACCCACAGGGTGGTTTCTGGGGGTATTTACCCTCCATCTCTAGGGGCAGCCCACCCAAGTGTCACACCCATGAAGACGGATTTCAGGTTCAGAGGTCCTGCCACTTACTTCCAGATGTAACTCCAGGGCAAAAATATGTTCCCAGCCCAGGGCAAATAACCTTTGAAGCCAAAATCAGTCAAAGGGAGAAATAAAGTGGGAAAAACTCATTTATTGCTTATAAGCAGTCGTCCACTTCTGCTCACCCATGCCTCTTGTGACCTGGCTGCAAAAACGGGATGTTCCACCAAACCTCTCCAATTCAGATACGCCCTTGGTACACCCACCCTTGTAATCATCCTTGTAATCAATGGAGATGGACTGTTTCTCTCCACCCCTTGGAAGTGGAGATTCACTAAGGCCAGGTGAGAGGTTCTGGAAATATTGCAATTTTACCCACACATCTCTATTTCCCACTCTCATTGGATCAGATAGTCATTCTCCTCCCTGTCCTTGCCCAATTGTTTGCCACAGTTCAACAAACATTTGCTACTACTCTCTGTTTATGGCAGTAAGTAAATAAGGTACTATGAGGGATAAAAAGATGAAAAAGCATGGCACTATATTTTGTATTTTAAACTTTTTATTTTGAAATAACTATAGATTCACAGGAGGTTGAAAAGAAATGCAGAGAAGTCCCATGTCCCGTCCCCACCCCCCAACCATTACTCCAACATCTCCTATAACCACAGCACAATATTGAAACCAAGAAACTGACATTGGCACAATCCACAGAGTTTACTCAGATTTCCCCAGTTATACATGCCCTTATTGTGTGTACGTTTGTGTGCAGCTCTACACAATTTTGTCACATGTAGGCTGGAATGACCACAACAATCAAGATGCTGAACTGTACCATCACCATGACATGCCATCCCTTTATAGCCACACTCTCCCCTCCCATCCCTAATCTCTGACAGCCACTAATCTGTACTCTATTTCTATAATTATGCAGTCACAATTGTTGCATAAATGGAATCAGGCAGCATGTGCCCTCTTGAGGCTGGCCTTCTTCCTCAGCATAGTTCGTCAGAGATTCATCTAAGTCATTGCTTGCACCAACAGCTTGCTCCTCTTCATTGCCCTCACAGTATGGATGCACCACAGTCTGTCCATTAACCTTTTGAAGTACATCTGGGTTGTGCCCAGGTTTGGGCCAACTACAAAGCTGCTATGAACATTTGTGTACAAGTTTCCTCTATGAAAAATAACTTCATTTTTCTGAAATAAATGCAATTGCTGGGCCCTTGTTAAGGCCACTGTTAATTTCGAAAGGAACTGGGTGTATTTTGAAGACAGAACCAAAGGATCACCTGCCATATTGGATGTGATGTTAGAGGAAAGAGGGAAGTCAGGGATGGTTTGAAATGAGCCAATATACCTAGAATAATGCTGGAACATAGTAAGGGCTCTGTAAATGTTAGATACATGAAGACAGCAAGCACAGTGCAAACTCTGGGGGAATGAAAAAACGCGTGAGACACTGTAAGCTACAGACATAGCCTTCGGAGGTGTTAGGAGTCACTCAGAGAACACTTAGTGCATGAACACTGCTTCGATTATTTGCATGTATTGAATTGCTTCCTCGTAGGATGTAGAAAGCCACAAGAGAATGTCATTCTCATTCTAACAACAAGAAAAAGCCAGATAATCTGCAAAACTATGATTTCTTAAAACTTATCAGAGAACTGAGGTCCTCGTTGGCAGCCAAGAGAACTTAATTCCAAAGAATGACAAGCACCTCAGAGGAAAGACAGGACAGATGGTTTTGTCTCAGGGGATCATGTGGGGGCAGGTGTTGCCCGAGTTCTTCCTCCTGGAGGAAGATGAGAAGCAGCTAACTCTTGGATTTTTAGCTCTGTGCCTTCTCAACATCAAAGGCAGGGATATCTCCCCCTTCAAGGAAGTGAGAATTGATGGGGGATGTGTGTGTGTGTGTGAAAAATATTACTCTTTTTATATATAAAGCACATATATATATATAGTACATAAATAAACATTAGAATTTCATTAAGGGGGGAGATATACATATCTAAAAACACTCCACAGTGGAGTGATAATGAACAAAAGGGTGAGAAACACTGGTGTAGTGGGATAGAGATAGATACCAGCCTAACTGATAATGAAGATAAATGTTATCATCGCTGTTAGGCAACCTTCAGTAGGGCCCTCAGTGTTCCTCACTTCCAGGTATTCTCACCCTTGTGTAGTCTCCTCCCATGTGGAATAGGGTTGACCTGTGTAATCAATGGGATACTAGAAAAATGATAATGTCTGACTTCTAAGCCTTGGTCATGAAAGACATTTTGGCTTCTACCTGCTCTTTTAAATCACTCACTTTGGCGGAAGCCAGCTGCCAACGCTGAAGAAGTATGTGTAGCAAGGAACTGAAACCTCCTGCCAACAGCCAGTCCCAACTTGCCAGCCATGTGGGTAAGCCACCCTGAAAGTGCATCCTTCAACCCCAGACAAGATGTTGGAAGACTGCACCCCCACAGACATCTTATAACCTCACGAAAATTCTGAGGCAGAATCACCCAGTTAAGCCACTCCCAAGTTTCTGATTCTTGGGGACTGTGGGAAATTAAAAGTGTTTTTTGTTCTTTTGAGTCACTGAATTTTGGGATAATTTGTTATGGAGCAATATGTATCTTGTAAAACTGTGGTAGAAATGAGGCACTATGACTGATAGAGTGTAATCACCATTTGGGGATATTTGGAAAGCTTGGAGGCAGTAGAATGTAAGTCTTGTGGGAAGAATTGGGTATTTACAGAAGGGGTTCCAGATAAAGAGAACACGCAAACAAAGGCAGAGAGGCAGAGCCGTGTCATATCAACCCATTTAAGTGACAAGAGGCTGGGACTCCAGTAATAAACCCAAACTGCCTCTTCCTTAGAAGTAATTTAATAAAAAAAACCCTAAGTCTTTTATGTATTTAACAATCCTTCAGTGGCTCTTATAACAAGTCCAAATTCCTTAGTATCTGACCCCCTCTTATTTTTCCAGTCTTATATCTAATCACTTCTCTTAGCCTCCTTCCCATCATCATCAAATGTCCAGTTTCAAAGTCTCTTCTTTCAAGAATTTTAAATCTCCTCCCCTCAGCACCCCCAGTCTGACGTAGGCTCTCCCCCTGTATGCTCCCCATTGCACACTGTACATACCCGTTTTTACCTTTTCTCTCACTGCGCTCTAGTTACCAATTTGCCAATTGTCCTCCTTCTGGCCACTAAACTTTCAGGGATCATAACCTTACCCATCTTATTCACCAGTGTATCCTATCCTATTTTACTTACTGGTGTGTCCTAGCTTGATGATACATATGTAGGATTCATTCAATATTTGCTGAGGAAAAAAAATAATAAACCCTCTGATAGGCCAGATTCTTAAGATGTTAACTCTGTCCTCTAATTCTGGCCATGCAGAGTTTCATGTCCAATTACGGCAAGGTGCTGTTCATACATAGTGAAGTGTTAAGGAGGTGGAGTAGAACCTGGAAGTCTGTGTCTCATATTATATTGTGTGATCAGTTAACCATCCATTTACCTATTATATCTGCTGAACATCTCCTGTGGATCACACTGGGCACTAGATTACTCCCTTGCATAGCTCTCACACTTGTGCTACTGTTTGAACCTAATTCCTGAAACGTTTTGTCCTAAACCTGAGTGACCACATTGGCCTTAGCTTCTAAGCGTCCAGTTCCCTAGTGTAGGTGGTATGTACAGACAACTGTGAGATATCCTTTAGGAAAGTGGGAGTAAGAGAAATATGAAATAAAATTATCCTTATATATTTAGACCCTTGAACAACACAGGTTTGACAGGCCCACTTATATGCATATTTTTTTTCAATAAGTGTATTGGAAACATTTTTGGAGATTTGCAACAATTTCAAAAAACATTTTCTTTCCTCTAGCTTACTTTATTGTAAGAATGTGGTATATATAATATATATAACATACAAAATATGTTTATGTTACCTGTATGACTTCTGGTCAACAGTAGGTTATTAGTAGTTAGATTTTGGGGGAGTCAAAAACTATATGTGGATTTTAGACTATGTAGGGGATGCTGCTCCTAATTCTCTCATTGTTTAAGGGTCAGCTGTAAAAGAAATTCCTTAAACATCAATTCCATTAATACAAGACTGTCCATAGCCTTGGGAAGTCTTTGTATATCACCATGGGTATATGTACCCCAGTCTGAGGACCACTGCCTTAGAACACTAGCTCTGATTACCCCCACTATGCTTAATTTTATGTGTCAGTTTGACTGTGACATGGAGTGCCCAGATTAAACATTATTTCTAGATGTATCTGTAGGGGTGTTTCTGGATGAGATTAGCATTTGAATTGCTGGACTGAATAAAGCAGTTCGCCTTCTCCACTGTGGATGGGGTATCATCCCATCTGTTGAGAGCCCAATAGAACAAAAAGACAGAAGAAGGGGGGAGTTTCCTCTCTGCCTGACTGCTTGAGCTAGTCTTCTGTCCTTAACTGGAAAGACCCCCTCAGCCCTCTGAGTCTCAGAAGTACACCACCAGCTTTCCTAAGTTTCCAGCTTGCAGACAGAAGATAGTGGGATTTCTCAGACTTCATAATTGCATGAGCCAATCCCTTATAATAAATTATATATATATCAGTTCTGTTTCTCTAACGAATCATGACTAACAGAACTCATCTTCCATCTTAGTGTTTCAATCTACTCATGTGTGCATAATTTTGTTGTAGAGAATAATAATAGTGTGGTCAATAAGATTTTCAAGCAAAAATCTTTTTATTCTGGTAAAGTCACATGGGAAATGAACAATTGAAATTAAAACACAATACTATTTATATTATCACCAAAATAATGAAATACGTAGGTATAAATCTAACAAAATGTATGCAAGATTCACATGTAGAAAAGGACAAAACTGATGAAAAAAATCAAAGAAACTCTAAATTAAATGGAGGGAAAATTATCCCTCTATGTGGATAAGAAGACTCAATATTGTCAATCTATTACTCTTCCCAACTTGATCTGTAGATTCAACACAATCCCAATCCCAATTCCAACAAGTTATTTTGTGGCTATCAAAAAACTGATTCTAAAGTTTATATGGAGAAACATAAGACCCAGAACATCCAATACAATACTGAAAGAGAATAAAATTGAGGATGGATATGCTTCAAGACTTACTACAAAGCTACAGTAATTAAAACAAAGTGGTATTGGTGAAAGAATAGACAAATAGATCAATGGAACAGAACGAGGAGCCTAGAAATAGACCCATATAAATATGGTCAGCTGATCTTTGTCAAAGGAGCAAAGGCATTTTAAAGAAGAAAGGATAGTCTTTTCCAAACAAATGGTGCTGGAACAACTAGACGTCCACATGGGGAAAGGAAAAATCTATGCACAGACCTTAAACAAAAGACCATCACAAAATAAACTCAAAATGTATCATAAATATAAATGTAAAACATAAAATTCCTAGAAGATAACATGGAAGAAAATCTAGGTGATCTTGAGTTGGCAATGACTTTTTGATACAACATCAAAAGCAAGATCCATGAAAGAAATAAAATTAACAAGTTGGCCTCCAATAAAACAAAAAATTCTGCTCTGTGAGAGATACTGTTAAGAGAATGAAAAGACAAGCTACAGTCTAGGAGCAAATATTTGCAAAACGTATCTGATAAACGCCTGCTATCCAAATTTACAAAGAAATCTTAAAACTCAATAAGAAATCAAACCCAACTAAAACATATTAAGATAAAAGGTAATAAGAGAAGGCAAAAGATCTGAACAGACACCTCAATGAAGAAGATATATGGACATCAAATAAGCATATGAAAAGAGGTTCAACATCAGATGTTATCACGAAATCGCAAATCAAAACAGTAAGTTACCATTACATACCCATTAGAATGGCAAAAATTCCAAACATCTGTAACACCCGATGCTGACAAGAATGTGGAGCACCAGAAGCTCTCATTCATGCTGGTGGGAATGCAAAATGGTGCTGAAACTCTGGAAGATAGTATGACAAAAATTAAACATGCTTTTTTGATAAGATCCAGCAATTGTGCTCCTTGGTATTTACTCAGATGAGGTGAAAACTTTTGTTACATAGAAACCCACACATGGATGTTAACAGCAATCTTATTTATAATTGCCAAATATTTGAAGGCATCAAAATGTCCCTCAATAAGTGGATAAACATACTGTGGTACATCCGCAGGATGGAATATTATTCTGTGATATAAAGAAATGAGTTATCATGCCATGAAAATACAGGGAAGAATCTTGAATGAATTTTGCTAAGAAAAAGAAGCCAGTATGAAGGCTACATACTGTTTGATTCCAACTATATGACACCTGGAAAAAGCAAAACTATAGAAACAGTAAAAAGATCAGTGACTGTCAAAAGTTTGGGAGAGAGGAATGACTAGGTGGAGCACAGGGTAATTTTAGGACAGTGGAACTATTCTGTATGATGCTATAGTGTGGACACATGTCATTTTACATTTGTCAAAACCCCTTGAGTACACAACACAAAGTGAATCCTAATGTAAATTATGGACTTTAATAATCATATCAATACTGGCTTATCAGTTATGACAAGCACACCACATTAATATAAAATGTTAATTACAAGGGAAACTGAGTGAGGGATGTGGATGTATGTGGGGCTTATCTGTAGTTTATATTCAATTTTTCTGTATTATAGGACTGCTCTAAAAATAAAGTCCATTAATTTAAAAAAATCATATGGGGAAAGTAGAATAGAAATTAAAAACAAAAAAAGACAAAACTTCCTATTTTTGAAGAATTTTAACTTTCTTTAATGAAGGCTTATGGATAGCATATCATTTTGATATTTAAAGTCTAAGAGAAATTCATATTTTAAAATTTCTAAACTTGCAATATTCTGGTAATGACATTTTTTGCAAATATTTAAAATTATGATGAAAAATATGAGTTAAATAGATTTTTACATTGATTTTTTATTGAGATATAATTGACATATATTAGTAGTTCCAGGTGTACAACATAATGATTCAATATATGTGCATATTGCAAAATGATCACCACAATAAGTCTAGTTAACATCCACCTATCCATAGGAGTTTAAAAAATATTTTACATGGTATGCAAACAAAAATCCAAGGCCCATCATTCCACGGCCCATTCATTGTTTTGGAGGAAGGCAGAGAAGTCACAGTGTTTTAGACTTTAAGTTCCATAAACACATTGAAAATTGAGATTAAGAAGTATGAAAATAGAAATAGATTATATGGTTCCCAAACAGTAGAGAGGAGAAATGGATTTGAAAAAACAAAAAACAAAACTCAGACAACCCAAAAAATGTCAATGATTAGCTCCATAATTTCATCTTTGTTGTTAATTTAAATTTGTTAAAACTTGGTGTTGCACTTACATTTAGAAACTTTCAGAGGCACATTTTATTGAGTTAAACTCATAAATAGCTGTCGTAGGGATATGGCAATTGTAAAGCAGCCATCTCAACCATTTGTAGATCCTCTGAGCTTTTAGGTTTTTTAATGCTAAAAAGTCTTAATTTTAACCTGGAAAATATATTTTTAGAATGCTTATATAGGTTTAATTATATAAGTTTATTGTAAGTTTATATGAAGTGACTAATAAGTAGTCTGATTTATAAGAATGATTACTATTTCTGACAGTAGCCAGGTTTTATGACTCCCTACATTATTTAAAGCATGTTTCACAAACATGTTTCACATTCACACAAGTATAGAGGTTTATGTTCAGATAGAAGGCTCTATTAGTAGAACAATTTGAAAGTGTGAGTCCCTACCCTCTTCCACTGAACAGCTAGCATTTATCAAATGGTTTCTATCTGTCTGTTCTACTCACTTCACATGTATTGATTTATTAAATCTTTTCAACTCTATCAGCTAGATATTATTATTATTATTGCCCCTATTGTACAGAGGAGGAAACTGAGGCACAGGGCAGGGCCAGGGTTTCAACAGGACAGTCTAATTCTAGTTTGTGCCCTTAACTCTTATGCTCTGGTAACTCTTGTGACAGTAAAACACAATTGAGAAATCTGTCACCAATAATATAGAACAGATTATCTATGATTCAGGTAGTCACAAAATCTCTTCCTCAAACTATGTATTTAATCAGCTAACCAAGGATTGTTTACTTCAAGAGGTCCAAACAGCTAGCCTGTTTGAATGTTTCCACATTAATCACACTCTGACTTTCCCCTGAACGGATTTGCTACCAGTGTAAGTTCCTGGGCAACTGAGAAAGGGAAGCCATGTCTCAAAATTTAAGAGGAATAATTTAGGGTGCCAGCCAACATTAAAACAGTATCAATTAAAGGATCAAAACAATTAAAAAGAGAGCCAATATACGAAATGTCTATTTTATGTAAAACTTCCCTATCACTTTTAAAATTAGCCACTAATAAATACTTGGCTAATCCTTTGTTTATATAAGCAGAGAGTGATTAAACCAGTTCCAACACATTTTGCTGTACTTTGGATAGAGGATTAATGGATTTTCTTCCTTAGGCATTCTTACAAAAGAATTAACCTGGTTTGCAAGAGGAAAGTCTATAAAATGACAACCAGAAATACCTGGAATGTTTCAAACGTTAATCTCTAACTCCAACAGTTTAGTACAGTCCAGTGCCCGGCAGTAATTGAGAGGATGGAAATCAGCCTTCCTCAAATTTATTTGTATGCAAAAATGCTAATTAGATACACAATATACAAGTAATAAATATTTTCATAACCCTTTTTGACCCTAGTTTTTTTTAAAGGAAAAAAAATATCTCCTCTTGAAAAGTTTTAAAACTCTGCCCCAAGTGACTAGATTTGGGCAAAAGCTAGAACAAATTACCAGTAACTACAGAGACAAATTGCCCTTTGAATTTAGCAAAGCCTTTGTGTGGACGACGAATGTTATTGC
The DNA here is from genome assembly GCA_029783875.1 of Phataginus tricuspis. NCBI lineage: Eukaryota > Metazoa > Chordata > Mammalia > Pholidota > Manidae > Phataginus > Phataginus tricuspis. The sequence goes on along the minus strand of JAQQAC010003584.1, from coordinate 7,632,125 downwards.
AGGGACTACATTAACGTCTCTGAAGCACACGTGACTTATAACGAATGGATTACTTTGGCTGGAGACAGGGTTTAGAGGGGTGTAAGGCTAAGTGTACCAAACTGTGATGAACAATGGTAATTTCCTACAACTGACTTGGATGGTGTAGCTGTCCCTAAATCATTTGATTCAACTACTTCCTGAGAAAGTGATAAAACTAACAAACTATGAGGTTTACGTAAAAAAATGAATCCCTAAATTTTAGTGTGAGGCTGAGACTTAGGCATGTAAAACTGAGGGATGAACAATCAGGTTGTACTCATAAGAGATTTTGGATGTTAGAGATAATGAGACTGTGCTATAGATTTTAATTTCACTGTCAGTTTTTAAATGACTAATTGGTGGTTCTAGTTGTGAATTGTTACTCATTTTCACAGACACATGAATGTTTCGGAGCTCACCCAAGTAGTAAGATATATAAAAAGGTAAATCTTTTTAAGCTTGATTATCTAGCTTGACACTTAAGCTGTTTGCTTTGATAATTATTCTGGGTTGCTAAAAAAATGTTTTCTTTACACAGGATATTGGTAAACAACTGAAAACAAGGAATCTCAAAAAAGATGGGATTTTCTTTTATTGGGTATCATTTTTCTACTCTAATTAACATTGCTAACATGTATCTCCTAACTTAATAACCATTTACTAAGACTTTAACATTATCAGGTTATCTAAGGAAGGCCTTACAATGCAAGTTAAATGGCATTAAAATGGAGTTACTGTAAGTATGCAGAGGTGTTTATGTGTATGAGTATGTGTATACTTGCCTCACTATTCTTAAGAGATTTTCATCTTGTTTCATGAAAATCTTAAAGGGATAACATTCAGGTAGCTGATCTTAACATACAATACTTCAAGATCATAGAAGCCAATTACAGTACACATAATGCTGTTAGGTAAAACTAAAACATGTAAGCATAAAATAAATAAGCAACCAGTTGTTGATTGGATTTATTGGCTCTGTGCCTTCAATAATATTTAAACACAAATGAATGCTTAATACCAAATGATTACAAGTACCTGAAGAAAAGAGTAAAACATGAGAGGGGTAAGTGAAAGGTGATGAATTGAATAAACATCTCATTTTGCTCCCTTGTAAAACTCCGTGAAAGAAGAGTTTCAAAGAGGTTAATGAAAAATTTCATACATAACAAACACCCATCACCTAGATTCAGTGACTATCAAGTTTTACTGCATTTGTTTGATCTGTTCTTTTTTCCCGTTTTTTCTTAGCTGAAGCTGACTTATTTTAAAGGACATCTTAGACATCATGTCACTTTGCTCTTCTATATTGCAATATATTTGTTTAAAAAATGGACTTGATGCTATTAGAACCTCCAAAAAAAAAAAACCTAACAATTATTTGGTATTGTCTCATATCCAGCTCATAACCAAATTTTCCCTGTTGGCTCACAAATGTCTTGTTTAGTTGGTTTCTTGAACTGGGATTCAAACAAGGTCATCACAAGGGATTTGGGCATGATATCACAGAAGTTTCTTTTAATTTAGAGCAGACCTCCTTCCTCACTTTTTTTCCTGTATACTATTGATTTATTATGAGAATCAGCTCAGGTGCCCTTTAGAACATTGCAGATTCTATATTTGTAAGTTTTCTCCCTTGAGTGTCATTTGAATTGTTCCTTCATCCTCCATATTCCTTTAGTCGAAAGTTTGTGCTGTAGATTTGATTAGATTCCAGGTTATCTTTTTTTTGTAGAACACTTCATCGTAACTTTATGCTTCATACTGCATCATGCGAAAGGCTTACAATGTCTGGTTGTCCCACTATTACCAATACTAGGCTTTATGAATGGGTCCAGGTGCTGGCAGCATAAGCCCTCCTTTCATCTAATGGTTTCATACACTGATGATCACTGCCTAAAGCAATTAATTCATTTGGGATTACAGAATGGTCATTTTTTAATACTTTCATTTATGAAGAGCCATGGACCTCCTCCTCTACTTCCTGTAACTGGGCAGATTTCCCTCCCTCTGGCAGGAAACTGGATGTTTGTTCTTTCAAGAGAGTAAAATGGGGTCTCTGGCCTGGAGGACACCAGTCACAATTGAGGGCATGCATGGGTCACACACTGAAAATGGTGTTTGAGTGAATGCTTGCATATGGAATGCTCAGACTCTCAAAACTTTCCCTAACCACATGACTCCAGGAGATGGGAAGATAATTTTTTGAAGAATCAGATCATCCTTAGAGAAAGCCCTTAAAGATGCTAACATTGGAGGAGGATTCAAGACGGTGGCATGAGAGGTGACACAGAGAACTCCTCCCAAAAACACAAATAGTACAAAAATATAGCTAATTAATACAACAAACCCTAAATCAGCAACAAGAAAGAAGGCTGCACCAGACGGCATACAGACCTCACGAACAGAGCAGACCTCACAGAACAGGGTAATGTAGGAAAGCCTTAATCCGGTGGGACCCAGGCCCTTCCCCCACCCCAGATCACCAGCGGGAGGAAGAGACATGGAGCAGGGAGGGGGTGGAAGCTTGGGACTGCTGAGCGCCTAGCCCTGGAGATCTGCTTTGTGAGCGGAAGCCCATATTGTGTGGTGCCCTGGATGTTGGAGAGTTCGGATGGGTGGAGTGCTTGGGAGACTGACATGCTGGCTGTTTGTGGAGGAGGGGATCCACACCCGGCCGCTCTGTGTCAGAGGAAGGGCAGGCAGTCTGAGAGGCTTCCTAGCAGTAAGAGAGCTGCAGAGTGGGCAGGGGTTGCATGGAGCTTGCTGCACGGGAGAAGGGAGAGCTGGACAAGGTTGTCTGGGTGCGCTCGGCCCAGCTGGTTGGGAACTTTGAGGAGCTTCAGGTGCTCCATCCCCCTGGCTGGCTACTCAACTACAAGGCGCCCCACTGTGACACATGGCTTGCTGCACCTTCCTCCTAGCCTGCCAGCACCAGTTCGCAAACTGGTAGTCACTGTGCTGGCGTCAGGCCAGCCAGAGGGAGGCCCCACCTACAACAACTAGAGACACAAAGCACAGAGGTTTACATGTGTGTGCTTGGCCCACTGGCTCTGACACTTGAGACAGGCACCACAGACAGGAATCAGGAAACAGATCTTTCCTCCCCCCAGGTAACACCTCTGCTACCCTATGACCCCCAACCTCACTCTAGGGGCTGAGCAGCTCCAGAGACTGGAGTTTCTGTGCACTAGTGGGCACCACACAGAAATATGAAATGTCAAAAGAACATGGTTCAGACCAAAATCTCACAAACCCAATAAAAAGGGCCAGATGAAACTAAACTCACCAACCTTCCTGAAAGAGAGTTCAAAATAAAAATTATAAACATACTTATGGAGGTACAGAAAAATATTCAAGAACTCAGGAACGAATTTAAGTCGGAGATTCAATCATTAAGAAATTCCATATCTGAAATGAAACATACAATGGAGGGATTTAAAAGCAGATTAGATGTAGTAGAAGAGAGGGCAAATGGAACAGAAATTAGAGAAGAGGAATACAAAGAAGCTGAGGCACAGAGAGAAAAAAGAATCTCTAAGAATGAAAGAATACTGAGAGAACTGTGTGATGAATTCAAATGGAACAATATTCACATTATAGGGGTACCAGAAGAAGAAGAGAGAGAAAAAGGGATAGAAAGTGTCATTGAGGAGGTAATTGCTGAAAAGTTGCCCAAACTGGGGGAGGAGATAGTCCCTCAAGCCATGGAGGTGAACAGATCTCCCAACACAAGGGACCCAACGAAGACAACACCAAGACATATAATAATTAAAATGGCAAAGATCAAGGATAAAGACAGACTTTTAAAAGCAGCTAGAGAAAAAAGATCCCACACAAAGGAAACCCATCAGGCTATCATCAGACTTCTCAACAGAAACCTTACAGGTCAGAAGGGAGTGGCATGATATATTAAATGCAATGAAGCAGAAGGGCCTTGAACCAAGAATACTCGCTGGCAAGGTTATCATTTAAATTTGAAGGAGGGATTCAACAATTTTCAGATAAGCAAAAGCTGAGAGAATTTACCTCCCACAAACCACCTCTACAGTGCATTATGGAGGAACTCCTATAGATGGAAGTATTCCTAAGGCTAAAGAGATGTCACCCAAGGGATAGACAAAGAGTGCAGAATATGATTCATAACATACAAAGAATGGAGGAGGAAGAAAAAGGAGGAAAAAAGAAAGAACGTTTAGGTTGTGTTTGTAATAGCATATGAAGTGAGTTAAATCAGACTGTTAGATAGTAAGGGAATTACCCTTGAACCTTTGGTAACCACAAATCTAAAGCCTGCAATGGCAATAAGTACATACCTAAATGTCACCCTAAATTTAAATGGTCTGAATGCACCAATCAAAAGACATAGAGTTACTCAAAGGATAAAAAACAAGACCCCTCTATATGCTGCTGCCTACAAGAGACTCACTTCAAACCCAAAGACATACACAGACTGAAGGTAAAGGGATGGAAAAAGATATTTCATGCAACTAATAGTGAGAAAAAAGCAGGAGTTGCAATAATTGTATCAAACAAAATAGACTTCAAAACAAAGAAAGTCACAAGAGAGAAAAAAGGACATTACATAATGATAAAAGGGTCAGTCCAACAAGAGGATATAACTATTATAAACATCTATGCACCCAACACAGGATCACCTACATATGTGAAACAAATACCAACAGAATTAAAGGGGGAAATAGAATGCAATGCATTCATTTTAGGAGACTTCAACACACCACTCACTCCAAAGGACAGATCAACCAGACAGAAAATAAATAAAGAAACAGAGGCACTGAACAACATATTAGAACAGATGGACCTAATGGACATCTTCAGAACACTCCATCCAAAAGCAACAGGATACACATTCTTCTCAAGTGCACATGGAACATTTTCAAGAATAGATCATATACTAGGCCACAAAAAGAACCTCAGTAAATTCAAAAAGATTGAAATTGTACCAACAAGCTTCTCAGATCACAAAGGTATGAAATAGAAATAAATTACACAAAGAAAACAAAAAAGCCAACAAACACACGGAGCCTTAATAACATAGTCCTAAATAATCAATGGACCAATGCCCAAATTAAAACAGAGATCAAGCAATATATGGAGACAAATGACAACAATAATTCAACACCACAAAACCTGTGGGACGCAGCAAAGGCCGTGCTAAGAGGGAAATATATTGCAATGCAGGCTTATGTTAGAAAAGAAGAACAATCCCAAATGAACAGTCTAAACTCACAATTAATGAAACTAGAAAAGGAAGAACAAATGAGCCTAAAGTCAGTAGAAGAAGGGATATAATAAAGGTTAAAGCATAAATAAATAAAATTGAGAAGAATAAAACAATAGAAAGAATCAATGAAAGCAGGAGCTGGTCCTTTGAGAAAAAAAACAAAATAGATAAACCCCTAGCCAGACTTATCAAGAAAAAAAGGGAGTCTACACACATAAAAAGAATCAGAAATGAGAAAGGAAAAATCACTACAGACATCACATAAATTTAAAGAATTATGAGAGAATACTAGGAAAAATTATATGGTAACAAACTGGATAACCTAGAAGAAATGGACAACTTTTTAGAAAAATACAACCTTCCAAGGCTGACCCAGGAGGAAACAGAAAATCTGAATAGACCAATTACCAGCAAAGAAATTGAATTGGTAATCAAAAAACTACCTAAGAACAAAACCCCTGAACAACATGGTTTCACTGCTGAATTTTATCAAACATTTAGTGAAAACCTAATACGCATCCTCCTTAAAGTTTTCCAAAAAGTAGAAGAGGAGGGAATACTCCCAAACTCATTCTATGAGGCCAACATCACTCTAATACCAAAACCAGGCAAGGACACCACAAAAAAAGAAAATCACAGACCAATATCCCTGATGAACACAGATGCAAAAATACTCAACAAAATATTAGCAAACCGAATTAAAAAATACATCAAAAAGATCATCCATCATGATCAAGTGGGATCCATTGCAGGGATGCAAGGATGGTACAACATTTGAAAATCCATCAACATCATCCACTTCATCAACAAAAAGGACAAAAACCACATGATCATCTCCATAGATGCTGAAAAAGCATTCGACAAAATTCAACATACATTCATGATAAAAACTCTCAACAAATGGGTATAGAGGGCAAGTACCTCAACATAATAAAGGCCATATATGACAAACCCACAGCCAGAATTATACTTAACAGCGAGAAGCTGAAAGCTTTTCCTTTAAGATCGGGAACAAGACAAGGATGCCCACTCTCCCCACTTTTATTCAACATAGTACTGGAGGTCCTAGCCTCAGCAATCAGACAACACAAAGAAATAAAAGGCATCCAGATTGGCAAGGAAGAAGTCAAACCGTCCCTGTTTGCAGATGACATGATATTGTATATAAAAAACCCTAAAGAATCCACCCCAAAACTACTAGATCTAATATCTGAATTCAGTAAAGTTGCGGGATACAAAATTAATACACAGAAATCTGTTGCATTCCTATACACTAATGGTGAACTAGCAGAAAGAGAAATCAGGAAAACAATTCCATTCATAATCGCATCCAAAAGAATAAAGTACCTAGGAATAAACCTAACAAAGGAAGTGAAAGACCTATACCCTGAAAACTACAAGACATTCTTAAGAGAAATTAAAGAGGACACTAATAAATAGAAATTCATCCCATGCTCTTGGCTAGGAAGAATTAATATTGTCAAAATGGCCATTCTGCCTAAAGCAATCTACAGATTCAATGCAATCCCTATCAGAATACCAACAGCATTCTTCAATGAACTAGAGCAAACAGTTCTAAAATTCATATGGAACCACAAAAGACCCCGTATAGCCAAAGCTATCCTGAGAAGCAAGAATAAAGCAGGGGGAATTACGCTCCCTGACTTCAAGCTCTACTACAAAGCTACAGTACTCAAGACAATTTGGTACTGGCACAAGAACAGACACACAGACCAGTGGAACAGAATAGAGAGCCCAGTATAAACCCAAGCATATATGGTCCATTAATATACGATAGAGGAGTCATGGATATACAATGGGGAAATGACAGCCTCTTCAACAGCTGGTGTTGGCAAAACTGGACAGCTACATGTAAGAGAATGAAACTGGATTACTGTCTAACCCCATACACAAAAGTAAACTCAAAATGGATCAAAGACCTGAATGTAAGTCATGAAACCATAAAACTCTTAGAAAAAAACATAGGCGAATATCTCTTGGACATAAACATGAGCGACTTCTTCATGAACATATCTCCCCAGGCAAGGGAAACAAAAGCAACAATGAACAAGTGGGACTATATCAAACGAACAAGCTCTTGTACAGCAAAGGACACCATCAGTAGAACAAAAAGACATCCTACAGTATGGGAGAATATATTCATAAATGACATATCCGATAAGGGGTTTACATCCAAAATATATAAAGAACTCACGCACCTTAACAAACAAAAAGCAAATAATCCAATTAAGAAATGGGCAGAGGACATGAATAGACACTTCTCTAAAGAAGAAATTCAGATGGCCAACAGGCACATGAAAAGATGCTCCACATTGCTAATCATCAGAGAAATGCAGATTAAAACCACAATGAGATATCACCTCACACCAGTGAGGATGGCCACCATCCAAAACACAAACAACAAATGTTGGCGAGGATGTGGAGAAAAGGGAACCCTCCTACATTGCTGGTGGGAATGCAAATTAGTTCAACCATTGTGGAAAGCAGTATGGAGGTTCCTCAAAAAACTTAAAATAGAAATGCCATTTGACCCTGGAATTCCACTCCTAGGAATTTACCCTAAGAATGTAGCAGCACAGTTTGAAATATGTACCCCTATGTTTATTGCAGCACCATTTAGAATAGCCAAGAAATGGAAACAACGTAAGTGTCCATCAGTAGATGGATGGATAAAGAAGAAGTGGTACATATACACAATGGAATATTATTCAGCCATAAGAAGAAAACAAATCCTTCCACTTGCAACAACATGGATGGAGCTAGAGGGTATTTTGCTCAGTGAAATAAGCCAGGTGGAGAAAGACAAGTATCAAATGATTTCACTCATCTGTGGAGTATAAACAAAGAAAAACTGAAGGAACAAAACAGCAGCAGACTCACAGAACCCAAGAATGGACTAACAGTTACCAAAGGGAAAGGGACTGGGGAGGATGTTTGGGAAGGGACGGATAAGGGGGGAAAGGGGCATTATGATTAGCACACATAATGTGGGGGGGGGGGGAACGACACAGGAAAGGCAGTATTTACAGAGAAGACAAGGCATGATTCTATAGCATCTTATTATGCTGATGGACAGTGACTGTAGTGGGGTATGTGGGGGGGACTTGATAATAGGGGTTATAGTAACCAAAATGTTGTTCAAGTGATTGTACATTAACAATACCCCCTAAAATGCTAACTTTGAGGGTTCCTACCAGTAGAGCCAATCATCCTACAATGTACCTCTCATTTAATAAGCTCTACTTACATGCTCAGAGTATCCAACTGGATTTTTAGTCTCTCACTCTTAAACATGAGCAGAATTAAAGATTACCTTCCCTCTGAAGAAAGGGTTTTAGATATAACACACAAATTTGGAATTGGAAGAAAATAGTGGCTGCATATAGCACAATTTCAAAAACAAGCAAACAAAACCCCTATCATTAGTATTTTCAGAGAGTTAAGTGAATATGTAGTGTTGATGAAATAGCAGTGGGATACTGTAAGAAATAAAGGGTCAGAGAGCAAAAAAGAGCTCTTAGAAATTGAAAACATGTTAGCAGAAAAAAAATTCAATAAAAGTTGGAAGATCATGTTAAAGAAATCTTCCAAATAACAGAGCAAAAAAAACAAGAGGCAGGATATTTAAGAAAGTTAAGACAAGTAGAGGATTAGTCCAGAAGGTACATCAAAATATTAGGGATTCTAGAAAGAACAAAGAAAATAAAGGGGAAAAATAATAAATGAAATAATTTAAGAAAATTTCCCAAAATTGAAGGACAGAGATTAGTAGACTGAAAATGACCCACAGAGTGACCTGCCCACAACAGATGGACATTGACCATTACTGGGAATAAGCTATTATATATATTCACACACATATAATGTATATCCTAAGTATACTTTGGAATATATTTATACTAAAAATATCCATTGTTTATCTGAAATTCAAATTTTTAAATGGGCATCCTATATTTTATCTGGGAACCTTACACTGACCTTGTCATCATCCCTGGTATGGGCAATTCCTCATAATTTCAATTTCTAACAATCCACTTGGACCACTTGCTAACAATGGACCACTTGGACCAATTTCTAACAATCCACTTGCCCATCTCTCCAGTTTCTAACACCCCAAATCCAACAATCATTCAGCACTTTAGGGACCTAAAATGAATTTATCCTAAACCACTTCACTATCATTCACCCCTCTCAAACCCTCACATACTTCCTTGGCCAGCTAAAATTTCATGGGTATTTAATTATATTTACTCCTTCACATACACCCTAAAATCCCTCATTCCTCTTTTAGATTCTTGAACTTGCTTGGCTAAATCATGTCCCTGCTTCAGTTCGGTAATGCATCTGTGTAATGTGGCTGAAGAAACATACACACAGCAGAATGATCATTTTAAATTTAAGATCACAAACCTCATGATGAGCTCTTGATGCAACTATATCATACTATTGCCCTAGACCAGTTCTCAAAGTGTTGACACCAGGCCAGCAGTACCAGTTTTACCTGAGAACTTACTAGAAATGTAAATTTTTGGTTAGATTCCACCCCAGAACTGAGAAAATCTGGGAAAGGGGTGCAGGAATCTGACATTCAACAAGCTTTCCAGATGAGTTTGATACACTGAGTCTCAAATTTTAGCATGCAAAAGAATTACCTATAAAGCTTGTTAAAAGCAAGATTGCTGCACCCCATCCTCAAAGTTGATAATAGGGGGTCTAATAACCAAAATGTTCTGGTGCAGGTCTGTGGTGGGGACCAAAATTTTGCATTGTAAACAGGTTCCCAAGTGACGGTGTTGTTCAATCAGGGATCACACATTAAGAACCTGTCCCTAACTTGATAATGGGGGGAATCTAGTAACCACAAATGTTGCTCATGTAATTGTATATTAATGATACCAAAAAAAAAAAAAAAAAGAACCTGTCCCTATAACAATTACTCTCTCACTTGTTAAAGATAACTTTTTCTTTTCAAACTAAAGCTTATTATCCCTGGCCTATGTAAGGAAATATTCTTAGATGATTCTCTGATCTCTTTCCTTCATTGTCAAAGCTTCCCTTTATACTGGATCCCCATCAGCATTCAAACATGCTGATATTCCTCCTCATCAAGCTCCCTTCAAGTCCTAACTTCTTTATTGACCCATTTCTTTCCTTCCATTTATAAGAAAAGTCCATAAAGGAATTGTTTATACTTGTTCTTTCTACATTTGTCTCTTCCCATTCCAAACAGTAATACCTAAACTGAGATTTGAAGGGTCAGTTGGGAATGGCTGGGGATGGGAGGTGGCACCGCGACAGAAGAGTTTCCTAGGGAGAGGAATGTAAGGGGACAGGTGAAGGAGAGGAAAGTGACAGAGATGAGGTTGGAAAGGAACAGAGGCTAGTCAGGGCTTAAAAACCACATTAAGGAATATAGACTATTCTCAGTCAAATTTGGTTCTGTTAGTTTTTTTTTTTTTAAGCCCTTAAGTTTAACGATCAGATGTTTCATTTTGTAAAGATAACTGGCTGTGATGTGGAAGGGGGATCGAGAGCAAAATTAGTGTCTGGAAGACCAATTAAGAGTCTTACAGTGTGGATAGATTAAACTGAATTCGTGGCAGTGGGAATGGTGAGTACTTGGAATCTCTGAGAGATATTTGGAAGTGGATGGAGAGGACTTGGCAATTGCATTTGTATATTTTATTTTCTCTGCAGTGAAAGGGGCTGGGGTGGATCTTGCAGAGAAAGTAATAGGTGAGGGCTTCAATTTAAAGTGTTCTAAGCACTTAAAAATTGTGGATGAAGCACTTTTCATTTGTAAAAGAATTACTTGGCTTTCCATAGCTACCAGAGCCTTTTAGTAGGTATTCAATAGAACCCAACTGATTCCTTTTCCAACTATCTAGGGAAGGAACTGTTCTAAATTGGAAAATTGTTTTTAACAAACTGGCATGCCAAACCATAGACTTTCATTTTCAGCTAAAACTATTTACCCATAACCTTTTAAGATAGCTCTTGAGAATGAGTGTCTTACTCAACATGGATGGAGCCAGAGGGTATTATGCTCAGTGAAATAAGCCAGGCGGAGAAAGAAAGTACCAAATGATTTCCCTCATTTGTGGAGTATAACAACAGACAAAACTGAAGGAACAAAACAGCAGCAGACTCACAAACTCCAAGAAGGGACTAGCGGTTACAAAGGGTAGGGGTGGGAGAGGACGGGTTGGGAGGGAGGGAGAAGGGCATTAAGGGGCATTATAATTAGCACCCACGATATAGGTAGGTCACGGGGAAGGCAGTACAGCACGAAGACAAGGAATGACTCTAGAGCATCTTACTACACTAATGGACAGTGACTGCAAAGGGGGAGGTGAGGACTTGATAATATGGGTGAATATTGAAACCGCTATCAATGATACTTAAAAAAAAACCACATGATGTGAAATAACTTTTCAAAAGAATACTTCTATTAGCAGAAAAAAAAAAAAGGACGAGTGCCTTACTAAAAGAGCTGTTAAGAATTAGTGCCTTACAACAGTTTACAGTGATCTCTACAGAATTCTGCTAAGTCTGGCTACTGCTGTGAGTGCAGTGTCTATTTTGAGAGCTCATATGCTAGTAGTTGAAATTTCCAAAATTTTTTCCAAAACTTTGTTATCATTAGTGTTGCCATTGTTTTCAATTGTTAGTGTTAATGCTTTCCAAGTGATCCATTATTTTTACTTTTGCTTTATTTTTAATTTAATTTGTTATGGGTCATTTGGATAAGGGTCACAGGAAATATGAAGTCAGGATCTACTGATCTAGACGAGTCTTCATGGGATTACAGAAATGGAAATGATCTTACTATAAAAGTAAGTCCTATTTTCTAACAAGACAAAATGAATTTCAAGCTAATATAATTTTTAGAGAACATTAATTTTAAGACAAACTTGACAGTTGGCTAAATATTTCTCCCTTTACTCCCACTAGATACACTAGACTGCTTACAAGGCTTACTATTTGAAGAAAATTTGAATAAGTTAGTATTTAACCATCTGTTAGTGTGAATACCTAAGAGGAAAATAATTCAATAGACTTTTATCACTTATATTTTTAATCTTAATAGAATATAACAGAAACTGCAAAAGGTAAGAGTATTCTGTGAAAAGTGAGTCTCTCTCTTACCTCTGTGCCCCGGCCATCTTTCTCCCTCTTTTCCTAGGGACACACTTTCCAGTTTCTTACCCATCTTGCCAGACATATGGGCCCTTGGGAGCCAAACCAGTTTCCTCTGCAGCAGGGCATGAAGGGAACACGACTTCCTCCATATGTGGTCGAGACAAATGCGTTAAAGCTACTATCTGGGCCAATCACATCTGAGTTAAGAAGACAGCAGAATGGCAGCAGGCATCTCAGTAATTTGTGGGACCAACATCAGCAAAGGTACAAATGCCAAGAATGTTCCACACAAGAGGGAGGATAATTTCTTGGTAAAAAAAAATCTATATATTAATTCAATAAATATTTAAGGACTCTTATGTATCAATATAAATTTTCAGTGAATGACATTTTTGGAATCTAGGTTTTATGAATAGTCAGGCTTAAGTCACTACACATCTCTCTAAATTATTATCATTTGTGCCTCATGTGAACATGACCTAGTACACTTTAGTTCATTTTCAATTTTTACCATTCAAAATAAAATAAATTCAACTTTTATTTTAAAATAGAATTTATTGAATACCATGGAATTCAATACACTTAAAAAATTATTTCTCTTGTCAGTATTGGCATGTAATGAAGTTTCAAAGCACAGCTGAATTAACACTTGAAAAAATTTTAAACTTTAAATCATGTTCCATAAAAAAATAAGGTCTAGTAGTGTTATAAAACTATTAATTTACACTAACTTACATATCAAGGTGTTAAAAAAAAAAGAATTCTACTCAAACCATCATCTAAGAAGTAAAATTCAATCATATATATTTTAAAAAGTTTCTCATTTGAACAAAATACAACAGAAGGTATAAAATAGGCAAAAACTACCTAATTTACATTGACTTGTCCTACTGGGAAATCCTGCAGGTTAACCAGATAAATTTTAGGTATTAAAAAAAAAAATCCATATTCTAAAGGAACTTAAAGTTGTACTAATACCTTTTATACCTAATCAAATAAATATGGTTAAATATTCGACATCTTTTTTAGTTGCCCCTTAATTGCCAGTAATGTGGGACTACTCTAAAAAATTTAGTTTAAAAAATAATTTTTCCCTCAGTGAACAATTTCAGATACAAAGGCTAACCTTCAGTATGGAAACATTAAACAAGGAAATTTACATATATGGTCTTCACTATAATATGGCCTGTCTATTACTCTGTCATTTTGTTTACTTTGAAAATTCAGTAATCCAAATCATAAATACTATACACTTCTTTCAAATTCCAGAAGGCTGAGTAATTTGATTCCCATCTCTTGAATTTATAGAGCATCTTTCTTCCAGGAAGTAAAGTGATTTATATTCAGTATTTTTATTTTATTTACATTACCCTTCCCAACCCCCTTTAGAATGATCCTCTGGGATAAATGGAGTACTGAAAATAAATTTCCTTGACTGTAGAACTGGTTATTTGGCATCACCTTGAATAAATGCAACTTTTTTCCTGAATGTGAAAATACGAAGCCTTTCAAACTAGTGCATTCTGCTGGTCTGAAATGCAATTCTTGTATTTTTGAAATCTCATTGGTTGAGATGAGGCAGAAATTTTAGAAACTAGGTTAAATAAATTAAATATTTTTAGTCAAATGTAAAAATAACGTTTGCTCATACCTATGGCAGAAACTGAAAGAGCAAAGGAAACTGGAAAGGTAATTTGTATTTACAGTAAGTGTATAATTTCACCAAAATCTCTATGGACATGTAACAAATCTATGAATGCCAACATCAGAGAGGTTAAAATTCTCTAGTAGAATCTTCACAGATTCTACTAAGGTGTTGCTAATCAAAAAAAAAAAAAACAAAAAACAAAGTAGAAGAACATAATGTATTAGAGTATCAAGGTCTTTCCTAACAAACTTCATATTTATCTTTGCTGACCTAAAGTAAAATCATTTAATTAGAATTTGAGATATTTAATTATTTGTTTGATAAGCTACAGAAATGTTCATAGGGAATTTCTAAAAAGTAATTGGGGTTTTTCTTGACATAAATAATACAGTATTTTATCTTTTTGTTTTAAAGACATGTTTAGGAAAAAAACAACTCTTTTCCTTTAAGTTATTGATGGTGGGAGTGCAAGAAAGGAAGAATTCTACAGCCTTTTAAAGTCAAATTTTCATCTTATCCTTGGCCATTTTGATTCCTAAAATATCTCTGTACTTAATTTCTCTTAAATATTTTCTGTTACATTGCTGGAAGGATTGCTTAAGTACAATATAAAGTTAATATTAAGGATGGAGAAACTTAAGGAATCTCACTTTTTCTTATTTCTATTTAATCAGTAAGATTTGAAGAGCAAAGTAGAACAGTTTTACCTCCTTGACAACTTGAGGTTGGATAAAATAGAATTTCTATCAAATAACTAAGGTTTCAGATTTCTAATGCATAATTTTCTTTAGCATTCTAAATAAAATGTGGTTGAAGCTTTTGAAAATCATAAAGCTGAGATGAGAGTGCAGAAAATTTTACTACAAAGCTATACTTTGGCAAATACTTTATTGATATTATAAATGAAAATATAGTTGGAGCTTTAAAATGGCACTTAATCTGTTCTTCAGTCTGCCAAATAAATTAGATTCTTTGGAAAAAATTCAAACTTGATATTCAGGCAAAATGAAGATTAACCCTTACTTGTCAGACAGGTCACTTGCCATAAACCAAAGGACCCCTAAAGGTAGTTAAGCGGTGGGGCTCTCAAGGGAGGCTATCTGCAATCTACTCGGCAAAAGTGAACAATTAAATAAAACCATCTAATTCCCTAAAATGCTACATTCAGTACAAACATCAAAGGTCTGATCTGCATGAAAAGGCCTTAGGTTTTATGTCTTAAGCCGTTGAATTGGCTTTAGAATGAAAGACCGTAAATTTGTTCACTTATCTTGTACATTATTCACAGAGAAATGTAAAATCCTGATGCCTTTGCAATCACTTGTCATTTGGGAATTTCTTAAAGAAAATAAAAGAGAATGGAAAGATTTGACAGAATCTGACTCTTAGGATAATGTTTGAGACCACATCTGAGATTTAGCATATGAGAAAGATTTTTTTCAAGTTAAAAGGTACAAGAGTGCTTAATTGGTCTAACATACTCATTTGACAGATGAGGATGCAAGTGTCTTGAGGTAAGACAATTTACTCAAACTCTGGTATTGTGATTAAACTGAAAAACCCAGTCTCCTGTCTTTTGTTTCCATTTCTTTCCTCTGAAGCATACTTTATATATTAGTAAACCACCCACTACCAAAGTATTAAAAGGTTAACAGTGGTTTTCTGTGGGGAAAGGAATGGGAATCAGGGGGAAAAAAGTGGTGTTGGGGCTTTCAGGGATGTTTCACTCAAACAACAAACCATATGTATCAATACATAATTTGTTAAGTAACTTGTACAAACTACCAAGCCTAACACCAACAGAACCAAGCAGAGATCAGAAATACCATAGTGAAATTGAATGTTAGTGTATAAATTTAAGTTATGTCTTCAAGGAAATAGCAGACCACTGAAAATGGGATTTCAGTTTCTGTGTGCTCTTAATGACTAGTTCTATATATTATGTTTCTCTATACCTTGAAAAATATTTTAATATAATACATATGCAGTCTGCAGTAATCTAGCTTCTTAAGTTTCAAAAGGGCAGATTTTTTTAAACTTATGCTACAAAAATATGTATCTATATATATCCCCAAGTTATATATTTATAACTTCTGCAGTGATAAAGTGTGCATAATTTCATTGTTGGAACTGCCTTCTTGCATGGTCTTAAACAGTTATTTCTATACAGTATCAAATTTGCATAATTCTTTACAGTAAAATCTGTTGAAGCTCACTTTGACAAATACTTTTATCTATCATTAGAATTGAAAGAAACAGATTTCAGTAAGAAAAGTACAGGGTGGGTCAAGACCTTTTTTAGAAAAATATACTGTATATAATACATCTTGAAAATTACACAGACCATATGCTTTTATTTAATGTGAAGGCACAACTTTAACATAGTTAAAAGCAAATGTATTTTAACTATTTATGCTGTAATTGTCAGTACCAGCTCTTAAAAATATATATATCTGCAATCATATCACTGAAGTTTCTTTCAGACTGTCAATTCAAAAGTCAGTTTAAAAAGTTGAACTCTATTTGTAGAAAAATCAATTGACATATTATTGCAGGTCCACATATTATTACTGTTGGGCAATCTGTTCACTAGTAGTCACAGGACTTTCTTCATTTGTAGCATAGTCCAGATGGTCCATCATCTAGGCATAAATAAAAGATGTTAGGAAATGAACATTTTCAATTTGCCTTCAATATTCACTAATTTGGCAAAAGGATTCTTGGTTTTTGTCTTTGTTTTTTAAAAAACAGTGTGCATTCCCTTTGGGCAATGTACTGGCTCAACATTCCAGCTCCTAAGGATATGGTCAAGGTGACACCAAACCTCTCAGGAAGCCCTATCATTTGATTCAGGAACAATATGGTAACTACTTTCTCTGGATCTTCCACTGTTTCCATTTTCCAGTATACATATTGCCCTTCATGGCAGTGGGAACTCCAACACATAAGGAAGATATTCCTGATGCTATTCCAGGCAGATTTCTATTCCTAGAGATGGAAATACTGAAAATGGCCCCACAAGTCACTGTGAGAAGACCTGCTGGTTCAGGGCAGTGTAAACTGGCTGACAGCTTGAATTGACCTTATGATAATTTAAGAATGATATATGGAAATATTTGGAAATACTGCATGACAGAAATTTCTACTAAAACAAACGGAACTGAAGGTACTTAAAAGTCAAATGATGTCTGAAAACAAAATATCAAGAATACATTTGCTATAGACTATTTTAGAGGCATTACCAGTTAAGCTTTTCTCAAATGATCACTTCAACTCTGTCCATATTTTCATAAAAATCTTTTCATATTTGGAATGAAGGAAAAAGTGCTCGAATGTTTCTAGTGTTTCTACACTGTTCTCAGATAAAATTACTTAAAAATAGAAAAAAAGTACTTCCTGAAGACTGTCAAAGATTTTTAGATTAGTGATTAAAATCTAGTATTGTGATGAGGCATTTTTCCTTCTCTTTTATGAAGAATTAGAAGAGGGAAAGGCCAGCAGACTAAATGTTCCTATTTTTGTAAACTGATTCTAAAAGCTTTAGTGTTTTTTTGGAAAACGAAGCAGAGTGAGGAATGATTTCCAAATGGGGTCTCTGGACTTGCCAGACAAGATGAATACGACACGAGTAGAGGCTTTCAGCTGAACACCGTCTCAAGTAATGGAGACAGCTTATAAAACCTAAACCTGCCAATACTCTATGAGTCATCTTAAGTCCCCAAACAGTTTTGAGGTCCTCTATTTGCCAAAGATATCCCCTAAATTGAGGGAGTTTCGTGTTTATAGCATATTCTAGGGGGAAAAAAAGCCACATCAAGATAGGTAAAATATTTATTAAGCATTTCACTACATGAAACATAAGATAAAGTTGTCCAAGAATTGATTTTAAGCACAATTTAAAGGAGGGGAGGTAAGATATATTTAACCCCTTTTCTTCTAGCAGTTTAGAAGCTTTGGGTGTAAGAGACGAGAGCTGTGGGTAAAGAGAACTGGAGCAGCCTGAGCAAAATGCAAGGTGCGGAAACAAGCCTCTTTCTTCTCCAGGACTTGCTTACCCTGGCAACTGTAACCTAAAGAAATATCAGCCTCCATACCCTAAATTGTAACATGTCTCTTCTTTCCTAATCCTCAGGTACCTCACTGGCACTGGAATGCAATCCTTAAACACAGAAATGTATTAGTTTAAAAAAACCAACAACACACTTTCAAAATCAACTTAGTGAGAAGTAAGCATCTCTCCTCTTCATTTACTTTTCTTTACTGCCTTTTCAGTAAAAACAATATAGATACATAAAGGCAAACTTGAAATGGGTTTTTAAAAACACAACAAAAACGAATACAGGTAATACAATTAACTGGCAAAATTGGTATAAATTGCTTTTCATAGTTTTAGTAAATAGACAAACTCGATTTGGAAAGACATCCTCTGAAATTGGGTCAGGTAACCTACAATTTACTGATAGCTCTGTTTATAACTGAACTGATCTCCAGAAAGTCTAATAAAACTCTCATTAAAGCAGTGCAACTGGATAGTGGCTGCAGAGTTCTTCTAAGTATCTCTGGATTCTGACTTGTCAGTTACAGCTTGTGACTTCTAAAAATAATTAGAAGCACTAGTGATGTTTAACAGAGACAAACCCACTGTTTATTGGGTATCAACAAACTGAAAACTTACTTCCCACCCAAAGTAAAATTGCCCATTGGAAGTTGCTATATAAATTTAACTCCACTGAGTATGTGAAACAAAAAAATCCCCTAAAATGATGAGAAATTCTCTTGTTTGTTCCATATGCTGAAGTAACCATGCCACTCTCGATTTTTCTCTTTAGAGTAAAACACTTTTATTTCCTCTAATTAGAACAAAGACTAAGTAAAATCAAACAAATATAAATACTGTAGCTCTTGAAGCACTCTACAAAAAAAGTTCATGAAAAATAAAGTATAAATAGCTTTGGATTATAGAAAAGAGTACACAGTTAAGATTTCCAAAATAGTATTATTTTAGTGAAATCCTATAGAAACATTACTTCACAAAAAGAGCTAAGGACTCCAAGTAAAATACTAAAGTATTTCTCTGAAGTCTCTAAGCTTAAGCAGCAGACAAGGTAAAAACTTGCCCTTTGTAAACAAAAAGGCTGTCAGGGTTTTTTAAGTCTCCAGTAGAAAATCCTGCTTTTTTACCACCACTATTCTTGCATTCAACTCCAATTTTCAGGCATTAGAATGAAATG
This sequence comes from Phataginus tricuspis, assembly GCA_029783875.1. Lineage (NCBI taxonomy): Eukaryota > Metazoa > Chordata > Mammalia > Pholidota > Manidae > Phataginus > Phataginus tricuspis. The sequence continues at coordinate 7,612,819 of JAQQAC010003584.1, read as the reverse complement.
ATTAACAGCATAAACAAATGTCTCATTACATTAGATTGTGACTATTTTATATTACTTGTTTTATACTTAGTTATTTCAAAACAGTGGCAATAATGTTTGGCACCTGCAAAAAATGATGAAAGACTGTAGAGACAGAAGGCTAGTCCAACATTTTAGAAGTGCCTCAATTTTACAAAACCTTTAACAATTTTACAAAACCTTTAACAATTTTGGTAATCTAAGCAAAATCAGGAGGCTTATATACATACAAACTGAAGTGATTAAAGGTCAGTGGATTAAGGACTGAACATTATAGTTGTTTTGCATGAAGAATTTCAGTAACACTGAGAATTAACGAGTATACAACACTATCAGCCCTATGGGTGCCTAAGAGCTAGTAACTTGTGAGGGAGGCATACATAAAATACCTATACAAAGCAGATGTGTTAATAATTATTTAAGAACAAAATTTAAAAGAAATATGGGGAAAGGTGAACCTAATTTCAACTGGAGAACTCCTAGATATCAACTTGGAGAAGGATGATTTGAGTTGGGAGTTACATAAATATTCTGGAAACAGAGACTGGCAACACTGTGGAGATAATGGAGGTAGGGGAAGGGAAAGGGAAAAGGTTATTACACTGTTAGCCTAAGAGATAAACCAATCACTGCCCGACAGTTGTCTTCAGGGATGACCCTCAGGCCTATCCTATAATGGGTTCAGACCCTCTGTTTTTACCAGACTTAGACTTGTTGAGGTTCCCTGTTCTACTTCCGAAGCCTCTTCCTCCTAGCCTTAACCTGATCTCAACATCCACCTGTCTCACCAGCCCCTGAGCTAACCCACCACTATGGATTACATTTTTCCTACCTGCCTATAGATCCAATCTCATTTTACGAACGGGGAGACAGTCTTAAGAGATTAAGGAATTTGCCAGAACTGATACCAAAGCCTACTTTATACTATCCCCCACAAAAATGACAACATTCAAGCTAAATTATTTTTGACTTTAAAGGATGGACAAACACAGTAAGAGATTTTCTTTTTCACCATTAACAAGGGAGTAATTTTGTTAAGGCATAACATCCTATAACTTTCAAAAATGCTAGCTTTCTGGAAAAAAAATAGACCCTCTCCTGACAGCAGTTTATAATATTTCACAACTAGCTTGCCTAAAATTTTAGCAAATGTCTATTCTTCATATTTTACCATGTAGTGCACAATGAGAAGACGGTCCTGTTTAACAGAATTTTTTATCTGAGGCATGTGATAGCTGTTAAATCCTTTTACAAATAAATTAAAGGAACCAGATTTAACAAAGACCCAAAGTTGTAATATCCAAACTAGGAAAACAGAAATCTAGTTAGTGAACTGAAAAACAACCAACCCAACAAATAAGTCAAAACAAAAAACCTCAATTCCTACAAATAATAGCAAATATATTTATAATGCTTGTGATATGCTGCCAGGCACTAATCTATGCAATCTGCATATTTAAAACAACCCTCTCAAATAGGATGACAATCATCCCATTTTACAATGGAGAGAACTGAGGCACCAAGAAGCTACATAACTTGCCTAAGGCCCCACGGCTAATCATTAACAAGCCAAAGTCCCGACGGAAGCAGTCTGACATCAGACTCCAGGCTTTTTATTACTATGTGTTATTTTATGTTCTGAATGTCTTTATATATGAAATAATGACACCATACTACAAAAGTGAGAGGTGTACAACCCACATTGTCCTATCTTTTCAGACACATTTAAATGGATATTCCTACAATCAATCGCCTTACTTTAACTTCTATATCATGTGGTGAAGGCCCTGGAGTCTGCCCTTACAGGCTATTTACTGCTGTTTCTGCCCAGCTGCAATGATCTTTCCCTTTAAAGGTAGTTGCTGTGAAGCAGAATCAATTTTTTTCAAGATCACGATTTTTAAGAATGAAATTTGGATGGTCCATGGCATTGCATCTGTTCGTAGGGAATAAAAATGCATCCCTTAGTTGAATTCCTTCCTTACCTAGCATCCCTCTTCCTCAGTAAACACCATGAAGGCAGAAAGGAAAAAAGGTGCTAAGACCAAAACAGAGAAAAAAAAACAAGTTGTGGAAAATTTCCAAAGAAACGTTGTCTCCAAATTATCCACTATTTGTAGTGTGAGTTGGTATAAAAAGATCTGGCAGCTCCACACAAAACCATTCAAAGTAGCTGCCCCTTCAGGGTAGGGGTGTGTGTGTGTGTGTGTGTAATAGTTAGAAAAGGACCTATGTTTACTATGTTTACTTTAGACACTTCTGTATTGTATGTTTATAAAAGACAAACATCTACAGCTTTGTAATTAAAACACAAAAAAGAAAAAGAATGAAGTATATAAAAGAGTCAGAATGCATGTAAAACTTTTAATTCATTAACTGCCAATAACATTAACCTGTAAGACATTATAGTAGAACAAAGATGATCAGAATTACTCTGATGAAAATCTTTTCACATCAATTTTGCCCATGTTTTTAACCATTTTCTGGATAATCCACTGAAGAGAAATCACCATGTCAAAGGAAACATCAAAATAAAGTATGGTACATGCAAATGAGTGTGTGTAAGTGGTGGGACTGAGTGGACTTTATTTTCTTGTACTTTTCTACATTTTCAGTTTTCAACAAGTGGAGATTTTTATAATAAAATACTTTAAAATCTGTATTAAAGGAGAAGGAAAATTTTATAAAGATAAAATGCTGGTGATGAAAATAACAAGGAACATACTTAATTCTGTAAGATAGCAAATGTGTTCTAACAGTCCCCAATTTAAATTCTAACCATTTTAAAGATACTGTCAACCCTAAAATCGCTTGCTCACAGTGCTCACGCATTTACTGAGTATGCTAATGACATTCCCAAGTTTCTATCTCCAGCTACTTCTGACTCCTGCACATCAGGAGACATTTATATACAACTGCCTAGTATTTCTCTCTTCCTGGTGGTCCTCTAGGTACTTTGAAATGTCCAACATTGAATTCTTGTCCAATATTTAACACATCCAACAATGAATTCATTTTCCTCTTCAAACCTGTTGTCCTTCTTTATCCCTGAATTGTATCACCATCCTCCTTTTCAGTTACTCAAGCCAGAAAAGAAACCTGGACCCCATTTCCTTCTCCTACCTCTACATCAAATCTATTACCAGACCCCATTAATTATGCCTTTAAATTTCTCTTGACTGTCACTACTCTCAACCTCACTGCCTTACTAATTCTGGCTACTACCCCTTCTCATTCCAATAGCTGCCTCAGGTTTTGCTTCCTCCTTCAATGTCTTTTCTACAATTCTTAAAACCCTTAAATGGTCTCCATTGCTCTTGGGATAAAGTCCAAACTCTTTAATGTGGCTTAGGAGACTGAACAAGCTCTTCCCTTGCTTTTTTCTCCAGTTTCCATCTCCTACAGCTCCCCCACTCTTACTCTAAATATTATAGTCATCCTAAATTTCATTTCAGTTCTTAGAACATTCCATGCTCTTTTACACCTCTGGACTATGAAGACATGATTTCCTCAATACAGAACAGATGGCTTAGTCTTAATGTCTCAACATAAATTTAACATTCTTTAAGAAGCCTTCTCCCAACCATCTCGGCCTGTCTTGAAACCATAAGCACTGGGTGCCCCGCGGCCAGCTTTCATGGCATCCTACCATAACACTCAACGCCCTAATACATCGGTCCCCCGTTACTGTTAGGGGCTCAATCGGCATGCTCCACTAGACTGTAACTTTCAAGAGGCTGTGAGTAGGCCTGTTTCTACTTGTTCATCTTGTATCACCAGCACCAAAAATAGTACCTGACTCATAGAACTGCTTGATAAACATTTGTAAATGACGAAATATAAAACTATTTTAAAAACATGACGACAAAGAACACTTTTTGGGATGTGACTTTCAAAGGCCAGAAGTAGAGTGTGTGTTGAAAGATGTACTTTTATTTTAAAAAATCTATAAAAAGAGAAACTCTATGTGGGTGTCCTTTTCATGGAAAAGTTACAAGCTGTCTTACCAGTTTAGTCAAGGACCTTGTGGCCATAAACTAATTCTGTGTGCAGAAGTATAAGCCGAGACAATGGCATTGTGAAGTAGGCAAGGCAGGTATTATTTTTATTCAAATCTCGAAAGAATTATAAGACATACCCAAAAGAATTCTAGATCTGTGCTTTTTCTAATTATTGCAGTCTAACTCAATGTGTTAATCACCTCTTGTTACATAAAGATGACACTACAGACCAACCACAAGATGGATCTGAACTTTGAACTGTTTATCTACTAACAGAATTACAGCCAACCACCCAAAGTCTCTATTTTTGTTCATGTGACCACTGACACACATGTATGAGGGTGGATGGACGAGGGCAGTTTGTTTTAATAGGGCAAAGCAAAGCTACCTGCCTCATAAAGGGATCAATGCCATAACCCTGACCTCAATAGGCTAGGGTTTCACAATGCTCTTCAATTTCAGTGCAAACAAACTTTACAGGAATACCAAGAACATTTAGGAAAAGAAGAAAGTGGTTTTTACTTTAATGAAGAAACAACTTAAACATAATATACTTTGGTAGCAAGGTTTTCTCTGTTCTAGAAATTGTACAGAAAAGTCAATCTTGACCTATTTAAATCTGGAGTATGCTATTTAACAGGCCAATTTAGATTCTGGAGAAAGTACACTTTCTATCTGCAAAATTTTAGTTCTCTTACTATAAATAGCTAATGTCAAAGTCTCAAAATTTAGTACTTAAACCTAGAGTTTTATCTTTCATGAAGTCTCCTTTTGTGTGGATTTTGAAAACTCATGTTGAAACGCTGTTTTGGTTTTCCCCGATGCCTTCCCACTGCTTCTTGGTAGTTTTACCTTGAGTCACCAGGACTTTGGCATCAGACTGCAGTGGGGATGAGAAATGATGATGCAGCAGGTGGACAGGAAGAGGGCCGTAGTAGAAAAAACTTAGGACATCCTGACAGCCCCCAAGGTGACTTTGGGGCATGTATTTGATATTTAACAGGCAGTTCCCCAAATTAGTCAGTGAACTATGTCATAAAATAACTTGGTAACCAAAATATAAGCACATACCTGATAGCCATTACCCTTCCAGAACTTTTTCATTTCCTTACGTCTCCATGCAACAATGGAGGCAGTAATAAGCGTGCAAGGTACTAAATAGAGGAGAGCAGGTTGCCCCTTTTTCATCAGCACCAGGACAACAAATGTAAGTATCATGCCAACAGCATAGGCTGCAAGAAGAACACCAAGTATTAGTCATTTCTACAGGCTACCAAAGGTGGATTTTAACTCTCTCACTGAAGTACTGGTTTTCAAATATTTCTGAAGATGTTTTTGCCCTATGACTGCTTTTCATAATTTCATTATTTTCCTAGACAGTAATTGGGAATGACATACCAGAGCTTTTGAAAAATTTGGAAACTGGTTAGTATTTCAATTATAATTATGCTAATCATTAGTCACTGATAAAGAAAATAATACAAGAAGGTCTCAATTAGGGATGTTGAGTAGTTCCACATTTTAGATAATTAAAATCTCTACCTGTAGGTACTAAAGGATGCTTTGAAAAATATTCCTAATATTGATTATATACTTCTTGGGCTTCTTCAACAAGTGCGCACCAAAACTCATTTGATCTTAATGACTCAGGGTCCCATTATGAACACAGGACCATAGAACACTTGCGTAGGAAGGGCCTTTACAGACAAGTCAGTCTACTCCTTTTATTTAGGCAAGCCAGTGGAGGTCCACATACTTTCAGTGAATTGCCCAAAGTTACACTGATTTGACAGTCCTATTATCTGCCTTTTCTTTCATTCTGTCACCTGACATCTGAACTCTATTATGTTAATGCCCTTACAGAGTACCAAACTTAATGGCCTCAGACGGTTTTTCTTATTTCTTTAAAGGTTTTTTTTTTTCCTTTCTCTTTTTCATCTTTTCACTCAGCTGTTCTTTCTTGCTGTCAGGTACCTGCCAATACTCTTTGCTACAGCTAATGGACACTTTTAATTTACTATATTTAATTCCACTGTGGACTTGAAAACCTTGCTAGAATAGTAGCTACATGGCTCTGGTGCAGGCCATTTAGCTAAGAATAAAGAACTTTGGTGCATGGACTCTGAAATATCTATGATACGTTCACAAGTAGTATTTTTTGGCTGACTTCCTGTTCTTGTCTGTTCTCAATAGAAGCAGAAGGACAACTACATCTGCTGTCCCAGGATAATATAGTATTGTGCCATAGATTCACGTATAGAAATAGTTATCCATATTTTTTTTTAAATCCAGTATTATACAATTTATTGACTACTTGTGTGCCAGTGCTCTAATAAACATTTTATATTCAGAACCTAATGTTTTTCTCTCAAATACAATTTCTTTTTTAAACCTCAAAAACCTTGTGATATAGAAAGTAAAGTATAAATATCCATTTTTGGTGGAAAAAAGCTTGTCTTATTAATTAATGGTGAAGAATTAGAATCTAGGACTTCTAATTTTTAGACTTCTACCTTTTCTTACAGACAATATGAAAAAAGAAAACAAAAAATTACCAATTGTGGAGGAAACATAGTATATAGAAGAAGAACCAGTCTGAACATCAAATCTTCTACAGTATGCAGTCAACAAGCCTAAAAAAACAACAAAAAAAATCGCTGCATTATTTAAAAAAAAATAACAGCAACACAAATTCAACTATTATGGCAATAGTAAGTACATGCTGCATTGTTTTTAACCTTCCTTTTTGCATCACAAGAACATTAAAGTACCTCAAATTCTGATAAAATTTTATATGCCTTTTTTAAAATTTAATACATTTTAAACATTTTCCCAAGCCATTAAACAACCTTTAAATACATGATTTTTATTAGCTGCTTAATAATCCATGTCATGGAGAAAACTTTTATATTTCTGTGGTAGCAGTTGAAATGTCTCCTCTTTCATTTATAATTTTATTGATTTGAGTCCTCCGCTTGTTAGTCTAGCTAAAGGGTTGCAAATTTTGTTTATCTTTGTAAAGAACTAACTCTTGGTTTTGTTAGTCTTTTCTATTGTTTCTGTTCTACACTATTATTCGCTTCCTTCTGCTAACTTTGGGCTTAGTTTGTTCCTTTTCTAATTCCTTTAGGTGTTAAGTTAGACGGTTTATTTGAGATCCTTCTATTTTCTTGATGTATGTGTTTATTGCTATAAGCTTCCCTCATAGAACTGCTTTTGTTGCATTCCCTAAGTTTTGAAATGTTGCGCTTCTCTTTTCATTTGTCTCAAGATACTTTATTTCTCTTTTAGTTTTTTTCTTTGATCCAATGGTTGTTCATAAGTGTGTTGTTTAACTTTCCTGTGTTTGTAAATTTTCCAGTTTTCTTCTTGTTATTGATTTCTAATTTTATACCATCAGAAAATATACTTGCTATGATTTCAATCTTAAATTTGCTAAGAGTTGTTTCGTGGCCTAACATATTCTAGAAAATGTCCTGTGTGTCCTTGAGAAGTATGTGCACTCTGCTGTTGTCAGATGAAATGTTCTGTGTATCTGTTAGGTCCACTTGGTCTATAGTGTTAAGAAAAAAATTTTAATGTATCATTAAAAAAATGTATTGAAAGAGTGTCAAGAAAGGCAATTTCAAATTTCAAAGAGGTCTTCCTTCCTAGTAGAGTAAAATTATTTGGAATTTTAATATGAAGAGTTCAAATAATGAAATATAAGCTCTCATTTGAAAACATGCAAGTATACAGAAGAAATCTCAGATTATACTTAGGCAACACTATTATAAAACTGACATTTAACTACTTAAAAATTATAAAATAATTTTTTTATCTTTTCAATTGTTTGAATTAATTAGCTTTGGTCCTTACATAACTAATCAACTAAGTTCCTTGATAGTTCCTTTTTATTTTTACTGTATTTGCTATTTAATCACATTTCTGTGTGTTAAAAAAAAAAGTGGTGCTTTTCTCCCCTAAACTAGAATTTAGCTTTCAGAGTTAACTCTGTGCTTAGAGGAAATATTGCTGTTTGGGACCTTCAACATTTACTTCAAGAATGTAGTATTTGTATACTATTTTCCAGTTCTATGCTAAGTGCTATATACAAGATTTTATATAACTCTTGGTGCGGAATTGGTAAAACTGGGGGTAAGTTTAAAGACATTCAAGAAACCTTATGATTACTCAATAGAATGCTTTTTCTACTTTATCATTTATGTGAATAGAGACTCACTGAACTAAGAGAGTTGCTACAGTGGACTTTGCTGTGCCAACTCACAAGGCAGCACTGTTAGCTTCTCCCTCTTGGCCTGTCTTTGCTATGTAAACGAAAGGGCTTTTTTAGAAAAGCCAGTACTCTTTACTCATCCACAGGCAGTTTGTATACAGGGCAACTGTAAGGAAAGTGAGGAAGAACAAGTTCTTAGGTAATTGAGAAATATTATTAATTACTTTTACTGGGCTGGGATTAAATTTATTCTACAGGTATCCCAGTGAGGAAAACAATGCAGAACTGCAATCACTGTCAGAGAAGACGCACTAGGAGAAGGTGACAGATTCTACCACATGCTGTACTTTTTGTATTCTAGTCCCCAACAAGCTGGTGTTCCACTGTTTCTCCTCGAGCATGACCTTGCCTAATGTTCTTAAGGCACAAGTCTTATTTTAAAATAAAAGTAATAGAAACTAATACATTTGGCATAATTAATTCAACTTTTAATAGTTTTACACACACACACACATAGTTTCTTGGGTAAGAATACTAGTTGCTTTCTCTGTCTGGGCCATGGGAGATACACTTTGGTTATTACCATTGGGCTTTATCTTCTGCCCCTCAAAATGCTTTTCTTCTATCTTTGCCATTGATCCCACCTCTAGCCAGAAATATTTAATACAGAATGGGTAACTTTTAATGACTACCATACATTCAACAATTTTAAACCATCAGTATATTTTCCCTGAAATTATTACAAACAATTGCTTACCTGGTACAATAATGTCTCCAAAACCCAATATTGAAACTGGCATGAGGCACACACTCATTACTGAGAAATAGGCCAGCTTTGGTACCCTGATGACTACTGGTAACTGTAAATAGAAAAAAAAAAAAAAGGCCACCAATAAACCTCTTAGGAATCTTTACCCATATCTTTAGGAAGGGGAAGAATGACATTAGAATAGTTAAAAAAATTTTAATTGACATTTTAGAAGAATTTGAAGTCAGAGAACATAAACTAGACATACATATACTCTGAATGCATAGAAAGCTTGAAAGAAATAGATATGTAGTTCTGGAAAAATGAAACCCACACACATGTAGGGTTAACAGAATTAATCCAGTATCACCACATCTAACCTTGTTTTCCCATTTTACCCAAAACAGGACTCAGGCCTTGAAAGAGGTTTTTGGTTTTTTGGGGTTTTTTTTTTTTTTGGCAATCTGGATTTTTTTCCCCCCAAAGAAGAGTCTTGTCTCAGAGGGTATGATTTAAAGTCCAATGAACATATCTGAAATACAATCCTTACTTTCTCATGGGGAGCTGAGGGTTGAGCAGTGGCTTCCACCAAGTTTCCATCATTCTAGGATGAAACCCAAGTCAATAGGTATTTAATAATTTGAATAACTAAGAAAAGGGCTATATTTTGTGAGAAAATAAGTTTTTACAATAGCTTAACATGCACTACATGACCAATGAATTACACAGGAAGGCAAAATTATCAACTGGACACACATACATACACCGGCAGCTATTTCTATTTAATTGCAATCCCTACCTTTTCATTATTTCCAAAAGGTCCAGCTGCGAGTTCAACCATGATGCTCTCGCCATTCTAAAATTTAGAAAGAATATGAAAGAAATTGTCCAATCATTTAAAGAGAATAATCTGCCAGTATTCAAGAATGATTTGACCCATGACTTATGGCCTACTGTAAACTGATGAAACATGGGCTGTAGAGAGCAAAAATTGGAGTCATCTAAAACAAAATTCACCTAGCACACTGCTTCACTTTATCAGAGCCCAACAATTTACCAGAAGCTAAAAGACAAACCACACACAGATAATTCAAGTGGAAGCTTTGAGCACTGATTGTACTAACAACCAAATGTCTAGCAGTTCTAATGGACTATAAAGTTTAAGGGTTTTTAGTTATATTGTGCCATATACAATGTGTCATTACTCATTTTGAGCAATAACAATTAACAGGGACACAAGATATTATAAACATTTTTATATTTAGACATGTAATACACATTGGTAACTTTACTTGAATAAATACACATTTGCCTTTCTGGCTACTCACCACAATAACAAAACAATGAAGCCAAACTTGAAAAGAACTAGCCTTAAAGAACTTGAGAACCTTCTCTAGCCTGACTCCTGACCAATTTCAGCCCTGCTTGCTTTTTATGTCCCAATCAAAACAATAACCTTAGCTGAATTTCCTGCCTTGTGTCTGGTTAAGGTCTTTTTATGTGGGCTGTGTGAGGAGTTCATTGAAAAGTTCTCTCCTGACAGCCAAGTCTATTGTGCAGAGGGAAACATTTTGAGGTCGTGAGTTAAGAGTGCATAAGCACCCATCTTATGCTTCACATTATTATAAATAAATTACCAAAACAGGTAGTGGGAAGATAAAAAAAAAAAAAAACCGCTGAATTTTAGGAAAATTTGATTGCCTAACTATAATATTTTCCATGTGGGTGGGTGGGGTGCACAGGAGAAATCACAAGTATTTTTAAAAGGACTTCACTGATACCTGAGCTAAGTAGAAAGAAGGACAAAATCCCCAGCTACAGAAATCTTTACCTCATGTTAAGCTTCAGATTACAGAAAGGTTAAGTCATAGGAATTTAGGAAAAATAAGCTAATAATAAATACAGTTCCTTACAGCAAACTCCTGTGATGTGATTCCATTACCAGATAAAGAGTTCATTTTGGTTCATTTTCTAATTGTTATTTAAAACAGTTAACTGAAGACAGTCTTTGACATCCTCTCATACATTCAAAGACATCTGAGTAACTATCATTTGTAAGATACTGTATCAGGTACCACGGTGGATGAAGAAAAATGAGGATAGGCTCTTACTGCCTTTACTCCTATAGTGACCAGCTCTGCAAACTCAGAAGTCTAATACCAGGTCAAGAACACATTTACAATGTCCAATATTTAATCCTTGAAATATTCAGTGAAAAATCACAAAAATCAGAAATTACGTATTGGATTTTCACTTTGGGTTACCTACTAAAATAAGGTCTACAGCCTTAATAAAAACAACCCAGACTGAAAAGAGTTAAAGAAAATCTGCAACAGCGAACTCCAAAAAGCACTTCAATCTTTTCCACCAGATCAGATTACAAGAAATCATATTCCTAGTTAGTGGGAACTAAGATGGAAAAAAAGAAGAGAAATTCCCAAGGCCTAAAAAAAGAGGGCTTGAAGACATTATTATTACCTACACCTTTAAAATGCTGAAACTTTTGTGTGAGGAATGGATATAGTTTGCTAGCAGCATGACTGGTATTTATGAAGTGATACAAGTGTTAAAACAGAATGGAAAATTTTTTTTAAAAAAGAGTTTAGTTATAGTGTATAGCTATATCCACTGTGTAATACATGTGCCATATGCTACAACTATCTGCTGACTTATGAAAATGGCTTTGTTGAGAATTCTTTGCTTTCTTTATGGGATCTCTGATAGAATGACTTACAGTAACGTTTCTGAACCAAATAAATTGACACAAGTTAAGACAGCTTTAGCCAGCATTTTTAAAAAAGTCTTAATAAATTAACAATTTTTTAATAATCTATAATACTAGTTCTATACTTTTTAAGGTTACTTTTGCTCAGTGAAATCAATGAGTCAAATGGCTCATTATTAAGGCACAGAAAGGTGATAGTAAAATGGTTTGGGTAGCTTAATCTGAGGCAGTTAACTACATTTGTTACCTACTTGCAATTTTAGCTGCTCAACAGGACACATATTTGTTTTAAACCATTATAGCAAGTATCAGAAGTGCAGAGTTTTACAAGTGATTTCACAGATGGTAGGGGCTAAAGATGGATTAAGAATGAATGGGGAAGATGCTCCAAATCACTAATCATCAGAGAAATGCAGATTAAAACCACAGTGAGATATCACCTCACACCACTGAGGATGGCCAACATCCAAAGACAAACAACAACAAATGCTGGCAGGGATGTGGAGAAAGGGGAACCCTCCTACACTGCTGGTGGGAATGTAAAATAGTTCAACCATTGTGGAAAGCAGTATGGAGGTTCCTCAAAAAACTCAAAATAGAAATACCATTTGACCCAGGAATTCCACTCCTAGGAATTTACCCTAAGAATGCAGCAGCCCAGTTTGAAAAAGATAGATGCACCCCTATGCTTACTGCAGCACTATTTACAATAGCCAAGAAATGGAAGCAACCTAAGTGTCCATCAGTAGATGAATGGATAAAGTAGATGTGGTATATATACACAATGGAATATTATTCAGCCATAAGAAGAAAACAAATCCTACCATTTGCAACATGGATGGAGCTAGAGGGTGTTATGCTCAGTGAAATAAGCCAGGTAGAGAAAGACAAGTACCAAATGATTTCACTCATATGTGGAGTATAAGAACAAAGAAAAAACTGAAGGAAGAAAACAGCAGCAGACTCACAGAACCCAAGAATGGACTAACAGTTACCAAAGGGAAAGGGACTGGGTAAGATGGGTGGGAAGGGAGGGATAAGGGGGAAAAAGGGCTATTACAATTAGCACACATAATGTAGTGGGGGTGGGGGTTGGGGTGGGGGGATATGGGGAAGGCAGTATAACACAGAAAAGACAAGGAGTGGTTCTATAACATCCTTCTACACTGATGGACAGTGACTGCAATGGGGGTATGTGGTGAGGACTTGATAATAGGGGGAGTCTAGTAACCATAATGTTGCTCATGTAATTGTATTTAATAATAGCAAAAAAAAAGAATGAATGGGGAAAAAATAGTGATTATAACATCACTACAAATTATAAATATGAGAGTGACAAAGGATAAAGAAATGATATAAAGTTACAAAGCAAGATTCAAAATGGAGAAGGTGGGAGAATTAAGCAATAGTTAATAAAATATTCATGAAACAGGAATAAGAACCAGGCAGAAGAACTGGGCAAATAATGATGGACTACCACTCACCCAACACCTTTCTCATTCTGGCAATGGCACTGCCATTTCACTGAGGAGCTAGTAGCAGAGTAGGGAACAGATGACCTAGAAGCTGCCAGCTACTATGATTGTAATCTCAAGGAAAAAGCCAGTCTGAGACGATGAACAAATGGACAGAAGCAGAAAGGGAGGGCAGGTGCTCCTAGGGTGAGTTTCTCCTGAGGCCAGCCCCATCCTGGCTTCTACACACAGCTTGGATAGATGGGACCTTTTTGGTATAGGCAGGTTAGGTTGAGTTCTGTCAGTTCCAAATAAGGGGATGGAATGCTAGCAGTACTCCTTCACAGGATGGATTAGGAAAGAAGCACAAAGGGCTACATGACTTGCCCAGGGTTACAAGGTTGCAGAGCTACACTTTAGGTCTTCAGATTTCTGGTGTGGTGTTCTTTCTTAGTCTCAAATTAGGGCTACAGAAATCAAAGTAGCAAATGACCCATTTTCTTTTTTGATGTCTATATTGTCTATAGCAAACATTTATTCTTTTATAATATGAAAGTTATTTTAAAAAGGGTCAAAAGAAAATTTATAGACATTCTCATGTTTATACCAGTCAGGAAGGAAGACATTTTTTATTTAGCAGAATGACTTAAAGCCTTGAAAGTATCCTCTATTAAAAGGCCAATTTCAATGACAATTTTCTTAAGAGAATTAGAGCTCACTCAATGGTAAACATCTACAAAATCAGTAACCTAAGAGCATGTTTAAGATTCTCATCTTTTAGCATGTTTCTCATGGATGTCAAAAATATCATACCTTTGTGATGAATGGTGTTAGGAAAACAAAAAACACATCATAGAGGAGCAGAAGGCCTAGAAGTATCACACACGACTGTTGAAAAAAGAAACAAAGTTAAAAGTCAAACTTTCTATATCTAAATTAAGAGATTATATTATTTTTTGCAAGTACAAATAAACATGAACATATATTTGAACATTATTTTTTAAGGCATTTAATGGTTATTTAGCATATTAAAACTTTTATCTTCTTTATCCCATTCTTTTTAAGGAAAAAAAAAGATCACGGAATCGAAGAAATAAATATTTTTCTGATATTTAGTCCTGTTAGGAATTGATGAATTTGGCATATTATATGAATGATTAAAAATATTTTAGCTAGCAAATTAATGGTTGTCTAGAGCTGGGGATTAGGACTTATGGCAAAGGGCAAACAGAACTTCTGAAAAGATGAGAAATGTTCTATAACTGATTGAGGTGGTAATTACAAAGTTATACATTTTTAAAATTCCAATTAACTATACACTTAAAATGGGTGTATTTTATGTAAATTATATCTTAATAAAGTTGTTTTTAAAAGAAAAAATTATTTTAGCTAGCAAAGTAGAAAACTTTACCTTAAAGTTGGGTAACTTCAGTGTTTTAATTAAATTCAGACAGAAAGCAATCCCCAGGACATCCTGTAAAATCCAAGCCCACCTAAAATCAAAATAAGTTACTCTTATTATTTTATCCAGTTATTGGTAGATGGAACTTTTCAAAAGAAAAAGATCACTAAAGTAATACTGTTCAACTGCTATCACATGACCATTCTATTATTAAGCAGCAATTATAATGATAAAAAACCTCTCATACTCTTCATACTTAAGAATTTATTATCCTAGTAGAATAATGAATACTATTACACTAAGAAAAAGTTGAAAGGCTCCTCAGAAGGATATGTATCAAAGGGACGATTTATCTTTAATCTTTGAACTTACATATACACATACACACACGTCTCTTCTTAGAAAGGAAGCTCATAACAAAGGATATTGGTGTTTAAATACATCCAGATAGCTAAATCAGAAAAGAAATGAGAGCTATACAACCTATTCTATAAGAAACTGATATGCATAATTATCAGTTGATTATCACACTTGAAGCTTCCTAAAATCATATGAACCTTGCTGTCAAATTTTAGGCCATTAAATCCTTTGGGGCTTTAATAATTTTATTAATAAACCATTAAATAAAATTAAATATGTATTTTTCTCATTGGCATTCCTGCAAATGGACAGACACCTGTATACTTTCTCCTTCTTACTTGAAGGGCAGCATACTCTAGATATTCTTTTGCAATTTGCTTTATTCAGTTAAAATATATCCTGGAAAAATATATCCTGGAAAACACTGCGTATCAATTCCTAGAGATTCTCTTTATACTTTATTGCTACATTGTACTTCATTGTGTGGCTATGCCATAATGAAGCCAATTTCGTGTTTTTGATGCTTATTTCAGCTTAGATGGTTAAATCATATTCATATTTCCTTCTCTACATGACCTTAAACCCATCAACACAAGATTTGCTTATTTAAGAATTTGTTTAGCTTGTTTCAAGACTAAAGTTTTGGGATAAAAGCAAAAACAAACAAACCCTAATAATCACAATGAATAATTATCAAGGTGAGATATAAAATAATCCATCTTTAATCTAATCCAAAAGCAAATATACTGAGCACTCATACCTATCTTCATTCCGATATACGGCCCAAACAACAGCTATTGCTATGCATAGTCCAGAGAGAAAAATACGCCTCACTTCAATGCTTTTGCCACGACACACAATCCTAAAATCAGATTGAAATAGGTCAGTTCACCCTGTAGATGAAAGGCAATGTTCACTTAATGTAAGAAATGACAAATGTTAACCAGTCACAAGAAAGCTATTATAATATCAGTTTAAAGTCTTGATGTTAAATACAACAAATGTCATGTAATAAAATTTTTTATCAGTTTAACAGAACTTTCTGTGGTGAAAGAAATGTACGTCTGCGCTGTCCAATATAGTAACCAAGAGCCACATGTGGTTATTTAGCACTTGAAATCTGGCTAATGAGAATGAATTTTTAATTGTAAGTAATTTAAATTTAAATAGCCACATGCATATTAGACTGCACAGGTTTGAACACTTCTACTTTTCCTTCTAACTACAAAGCATTATTTAAATCACAAAAACCAACATTATAGGATTCCTCATGAAAGATACATACGTGCATCGTCCACAAGGTATCTTATGAATTAGTGCAGCCAGACAGTTGTACAGGCTCATTGCTGATGCAATGCAGAAAATTGTTATCATAACATAAACTAGAAAAAAACAAGACACTACATTATATCAGAACAGAAGGAAATGTGATAAAAAATATTTATACAAGCAATATTAATTCTTTACCTTTCTTATTGGATCATGACACTTCAATACAGTGAGCGTACTATAATATGAATTGGTTACTAAGCTGCAAATAATTAGATCTTGAGTTTTATTTAAGACTGTGTATTTTATGTGTTGTTTTAGTTTCATTACACATTGGTTAGATTGTTAAGGGCTGAAGCTGGATCTATTATTTTCTACGGTTCAATGATTCAAACTGACATGTTTGTTAAATGTCTATGAAGTGTGCTTTAGACATTTGTAGAATTTAATTTAAATGTAAAGAATGGGAGAATAAACCATTATAAATGCAGCTTAAGGATGAGAACTGACACCTACCATAGACATTTAGCCATGCTATCTACATTTCCAATGTGGTATTTACCTCTAATAACTTGACCTGTGGTAAAACCAAACCCATTTAATCCATGTTAGGGTATGATAATAAGGTAGTCAAAATTCACAAATGTTTTTCTATATTAGCTATACTTACTTGAGAATTATTTAAAATTAAAAGTATTTGATCTTTTTATTGTAAAATAAAAGTATTTGTTTTTTGAGCTTTCACAAAATTTCACAATGGAAATACAGTGTTATGTGAATTTTTCATATTTATTAAATTTTCAAATTCTATATGGTTATAGAAAATTGTAATTCTATTCCACAGGTAAGACTGGAGAAAGTAAATCAGGAATAGCCACTTTTTAACTGGTGATCTTGGATAAATTACTTTTTTAGTCTCTTCTTACTTGTTATTTTTATTATTGGCTATATATGGTAATGTGAGTGGTAAGACAAAGACTGCCAAGTTGAGTTTGGTAAGTCATCCATCAAAGGTTTCCAAACCAAATTTTAAAATACCAGTGGAATCCTGCTCTTAAGGCCCTAACAGAGGTTTAGGTGTCTTTCTATGTTATATTTAAGAAAAATGAGTAGGCATGAGAAAGAATTTGGTTATTAGATCTATCTTTAGTTACTTTCTTGAGCATGGCTTAACATAAAATGGTAAGGGGAGCCTTAGTAATTTGGTACACTTAATATACTAAGAAATGGCAGCAATTTTAGCCATGAGGAACAATTCAGGGGCACATTGAATCGTGCATCATCATACAGACATTGCGATATCATACAGACTTTAATACAGAGTCATAATTAAATCTTGTGTCCTAGAATAACCATGAAGTTTAAAGATTTTCATTCTACATCAATAATTACATTTATAAACAGGTCAACTTTTTAAATAGCAAGAGTTTAAGGAAATTTCTTACCAAAAATTAAAATATGCTTTAGGGTACCGTAGAGGAATCTCTTGTTTCTATCAAAGACCACTAATACATCAACTGAGGGTGAGACACAAACTACTGAAGGCTGAGAAA
The DNA here is from genome assembly GCA_029783875.1 of Phataginus tricuspis. Taxonomy (NCBI): domain Eukaryota; kingdom Metazoa; phylum Chordata; class Mammalia; order Pholidota; family Manidae; genus Phataginus; species Phataginus tricuspis. The sequence goes on along the minus strand of JAQQAC010003584.1, from coordinate 7,595,073 downwards.
AACTGGCTGTACAATGACAACGTAATACAAATATTTTACCATCCACTCTCCCAGTGACAGATTGATATCTGAGTAATAGTTAAAGAATTATTTTCTCTGATTGGAAATATATGCATAGGTCTAGTTTTTAAATTGTTGCCACAGGGCAGGAGAAATTGAAAAGTAAGCTGAAATTAGTCTTAGGATCTCACAGAAAATTATGCTAATGTTCTCCAAATATTCACTGACGTCTATGGTGGTTTTTACAAAAGGTTTTTGCTAGTTCTCATTAAGCACTCTCTCTCTTTTCCATGGTCTCCCTTCTTTTTGTGCTACACATTGGCCAGAAACGGCAAATTTCTATCCTATCAAACAACTATGACTGTCCAGGGGATGGGCAAACCACTGCAGTTCCTATCTTTACCTTCTTAAAGGGAAAGTATCAGTTACTCTCTAGACCACAAGCAAGGACCTGTGTTTCTTTAGATAGTATGATCCTGTTACCCAAAGTGAAACAAACTTTGAGCAATACAGCCTTTCGATTTGTACACTGACAAAAAGACCAACTACACTTTGGGGGTAAGCAGAAACAATAAACCAGCAATTTGAATAATCTTCTATTTCACCTAACTAAACATAGCCACCAAGAAGTCCTAAGTCTGCTGCTTAGATACTGGGCTATCATGCTTTATCTGCAGAGAGAGGAACTTTGGGACCATAGTAATTCTTTCTAGTCATCCATGAAGAAGTATTCTTATTTCAAACTATAGTATATTTTTAATCGGTATATTTTTTACCCCAGAGTAATGATGATCTAACACTTCTGACAGAGAAGTTAGTATCACTTTTTAACTATTTACTTAAATTTTCCAGGTAGAATGCCTTAAAAGATACACCTGGCATAACAAATGAAAAGACTCTATGCTAAAAATAGCAGATATAAAACATGACTTCTTACCCAACCATTTGTAGAAGAAATAAAGTAAGACCATCATAACACAGCAGATGACCACAAATATTACAACTGTTAGAGGACTGAAAGTTAAATATTCTTCCTTCTTTCTCCTCATTTCTCTATCTTCGGCGTTTGTCACTGCCTTCATGTTTTCCCTGCATAAACATACAGGAAGTTCAGCAAATCTCTGCCAAGTACAGTTATTTTAAAAACCTGTTTCTAACACCAACTTAAATTTGTGTCTAACTACAAAGTAACGTACTTTAAAAAATCTGCACACTAAAAAGAAATAGTTAATCCAGAAAGTAAAAACTCCCTATAATTTTACCCTCCAGAGATGATCTGTTATAAACCATTAACTTGGGAAACAGCATTTTTTTCTGGAGGCAAAATTGTTGAAAGAGATGCATTTATTATGTAAACAAATTAATGTTTGTGGATGCTCATATTATCTACTTGGGAAACTACATTGATGCAGTTAAGTTTCAAATAATAAGCAATTCTTTTTACATACTTAATATTACCAACTTACACACAGTAAAGTACTTTTATAACTAGCTTCTCTTAAATGTAAACACTAAATTCTTCTATCAGTCAACTCAGTATTTACTATATGCCTGTTCTGTGCTCAACAATGTTATTATGAAGGATTCAAAAGACGTTCAAAATGTAGCTTTGCCCTACCTTGAGTTAAGATAGCAAAATTTTGTTTCTAATTCTCCCAGCAACCCTTGCTAGGTCACACAGCTAATAAAAGAGAGACAGAAACTGAAAAGGAAAGAGCCACAAGTGTCCTTTGTTGAGCAGTCTGTTCTGTCATATCATTGCCTCCTACCAGTAATATGGAATCCACTGCATACTTTTCTAGCTCCAGTCCCTTCAACTCTGGTCTACTAAACTCTGTTCCCTTTGCCTACACCCTGATCCCTCCATCAGATCAGGGCTCAATACAAACTTTAGGTTAAAAAATGGTTTATTTCTATTAAACAATACATTAGCCAAACTGCTTATTTAACCAACATGCCACTTACTAGAAAACTGTTGACTGGGATGGCCACTATATTAAGCATCTGTGATGCTAGGGTGGCTGCCTGGGGAAAGAGCAGGGAGAGAGCTTGGGGAGAGAGACATACCAGCACCTCCCCAAAATTGTAGAGCTGGATGATAACAGAAGTTTCAATGAAAGTGGTACCAGACTGGGGAAAAGGTGCCAACCTTTGGTAGCTATCACTGTAAACAATATATTTAAGGACATTTTTATCAGAGTACAGATATAAGCCATAATAATGAAAGACATATATTCACATTTAGCATACTAAAAAGCACCAGGCAATTGCTTGAAGGGAAAACATATGCTAGATTTATATCAAATTAAAATACTACAATTTATCTTTTTAAAACATTGTACTCTTGTATCAGCTCAAGAGCCGCATGCAGTGGGAAGCTAAGCTTTCTTCCACGCTAACTTGAGCTTATGAAGCTCAAGGACTGGTGATTTCATTATAGTAAGACTTTAACTCTCTATTTAAAAGTCTTTTTATGGAACCAAGGTATCTTTCCCTTTTGTGTAAGGTACATCTTTCATTTGACAGGGTAATTTTGGGTTATGAAGTTCTATTCTGGCAAAGTTTCCCTTCCCTAAGCCTTATTCTCTTTCCACTTCTTTTTCAATCTAACTCTCTTTACTTGCTAAATGCAAGTCCTTATGCTTTTTTAAAACATTAAGACATAACTGACATACAACATTGTATTAATTTCAGGTATGTAACATGATTTGATATTTGTAATGTTGCAAAATGATCACTCAAATAAGAACAGTTAACACCCATCACAATTTACACCTTTTTCTTCTGATAACTTTTAACATCTACTTTCTTAGCAAGTTTCAAATATACAATACAGTATTACCACTAGAGCTACCAAGCTGTACATTACACCCCCATGACTTATTTATTTTATAACTGGAAGTTTGTATCTTTTGACCACTGTCACCCACTTTGTCACTCCCTACCCCTCACCTCCCTGCCCCTGGTAACCATCAATCTGTTCTCCGCATCTATGAGCCTGTTTTTTTTTTTTTTTTTTTTGCCTTAGACTCCACATATCAGTGAGATTATATGGTATTTGTCTTTCTCTGACTAATTTCACTTAGCATAATGCCTTCAAAGTCCATCCACGTTGTTGTAAATGGTCATTAAGTTCACAGTAATTCTACTTTCCATGGAACTTTTTATCACTGTTTCATATTCTCTTTATACCATCAGCTCCCTCCTACAAACATACACATTTAGTTCTAACTTTATTTTACTCTTGGAATCAGCCACTTCATTTTCAAAATCCATAATCCTGCAGGTAAACGACATCTCTCCCAATCTGGCTGTTAAAAGCAATACATTCTTTGTTTTTGTCCATCAGCATTTTTTATGAATAAAAAAGCTTTATGACTCCTTTCGCATCTCCAATTTTCTTGAGGAGCAGCCTGCCCTGACATGTACATAGGACTTTCTTTGCTAACTCTGACTGTGGTCAATGGGTCAGCAAAATCACTTGGGAACTTGTTAAAAATGCAGAATCTCAGCCTCCATCCCAATTCTACTAAAGCCAAATTTTCATTTCAATGAGATCTCAAGACAGTCTTTATGCACATTACAGTTGAGAAGCACTATTCTCAGAGAAGAAATAATTTACATACTAATGGAAGTACAGTGAGAATCTATATTAAATGGGAAAGCATTTTCAATGAATCAGTAGCTTTTGGGAATTATTTATAAAAACTTTCACCAAATAATCTAAAAAGTGATCTTGGAGATCTTCTTACATACTATGCTTTCTAAAGATTAATAATAAAGAAAAAAAACAATGCTTATTCACATGAAAATATGACTCATATATGTTGAAATTTATTTTCCAAATATGTAAAATATTTAAAGCTCAATATTCCAGGAACCTATACTTGTTAAACCCTAAGATTCTTCTGCTCTTGATCTAAGTCAACCAAATTTTAGTATTTTAAGAAAATACAAATAAGCTTAGCTTCATTTAGTTGCAAATAAGCCCTGTTTAATGGAACTTATAGATCGTTTCAAAGGTGAATAATGGTCCTTGATGCATGAAATAATATGCTCTGGGTACATTTTTAAATTAAAAGTTACAAGTATGAAATGATCCTCCTATACGGTATTGCCTTCTTCAATCTGAAGCCAAAGGTACAAAACCATAAGATTCAGTTTAGGTTATCGTATGGGTAAACCTCAATTTTATGTACATTTGGAATTTCTATATTAAATTAAAACACAGACATTCTTAATATTCTTAGAAATTCCTAAAGCATTAAATAGAATGATGAGGTCACACTCTAATAATTCAACTCAGGAAGACCCGAAAATATCCCTCACCTTCTCTTGCTTATTTTCTTCTAATCTAAATAAATAGGCACATTAGGACACTAAGTATCTTCACCTTTTCTGGGAGAGATAACTAAACCTTTTAATTAACAAGAGTCTTTGCTGGAATTTCAATGATTTCCTGTGAGGAGAAGAGTCAGAGGAACCCATGACTCACTTCTTTCTAGTAAAAAGTTAAATGTCCTATGTGAGGGCAAACTGTAATCTGATTTTATCTGCACTATATATTCTAAGAATAGGTAGAATTTAAATATTTTTACGTGATTAAAATGATTATCAAACAATAATTCTTAGCCATTTATCACAAAAACATTGAAGTTTAATTAAACTTACAATTCAATTAGTCCACTCCAGTATCCTCCTAATGCCACCGTGAACACAGCAATTACAAAAATAACCACCATAGTATAGTCAAAGTTAGGCCATGATGGACTATACATTTTCACAGTAATGTTATCTCCAAGTGTCTGAAAGGAAAAATTAGATAAAACAACAAAATTCGTTTTCTTTCTAGTATAGTGGCAATATTCCAATTTAATCTGGAATGGACACTATACATCAGTCGAGAATACTAGAACTGTTTTTGACAATATCATATATTCTCTTGTCAAAATTATGAGGTTATGTTTTGTTTTACTGAATCTTTACAGTGTAGTGTTCTACACAATCACATATTGTTCTAGGATTTAAAATTAAGATAAATTTTGACACAGATTTTTTTTTAAGAAGTCAAATAAATATATCCTTTCTGAAGTCAAGGCTCTGAGACACCTTGTGCTAAATGGGAGGTGAATACTTGTCAATAAAGACTTGAGAGGCCTTTTAACTTCTTGTTAGCAAACGGAGCATATGTAATAACTTAAATATCAGTGGTTAAAAGTAAAAAGTTGTACTATTTATAAATCTTGTCTAATATGTAATTACTAGTTTACCTGCTTCATATCCTTAAAGTCTTTGTGGTTTATAAATGCAATTAGTATTTTCACATCATGAAATTCAGATTTGTTCCCTGAGGGAGGAAACTAAAACAAACAAAAAAACACATATTATGAAAACTTATGGGGAATTACTAGCATATATACAGAATAAAATACAAATTATCCCATTACATATGTATTTTTAAAGTTATAAAACAAAGTTTTATGTCTTCTCTCAATATTATAGTAATAATTCTTAAACTGAAATTCCTTTAGCATAAACTTAAACTGATTATATGTTCATATAGGAATATCATACATATGCATGTATAACACACACACATATGTGTATTTGTTCCTAATGAAATCTTGTCTACTTTAGGAATAGAAAAGTAACTATGAAATTTTCCTACTAATGTCTATCATAACCAGAATGTTTATCTAAAAAGAATCCTATCATCAGATTATTCAAAATTCAGACCCTAAAAAACACACAAAGAAGACAGTTCAATTCCAATGAAATTTGTTATCATAAGCTCAAAAGTTAATATAGTTTTATAACTTACGAGGACACTGTTATTGGCAACCAATAATGCTTCAGCACCTCCTGTTTGTGCAATTCTGGCTTTTTCAAGAAAATGGCAGTTTCCCCACTGTACCACAACTGCCTTGTTCTTTATTCCATTAGGAGGAATATCAGAAAGGTTGCACAGTGGCGTGGCAGTCAGATTCATCAAACTAATGGAAGTCTGAAAAGAAAAAGTGTCTTTAACATGATAATGTCATATTTCACAATAAATGCTTTCAGTGACAAAGTACTGATACTGGTTTAATGCAAAGTTCTTTCAAAATACTTTATGACAATGAGGCTTTGAGATAAATATTTTTAAATACCCTAACTTGTTTTTCTCACATAGAGAAAAGTGTTTAAGCAAAAGCAATAATTATTATTTAATATTCATCATACATTACACCTAGTTCATACACTGAAACATAACAACCACTCATTCTCACCTCTCAGTATGTTTATGTCTACAAATAAATAGTAACTGATTTACTTACTGCATTTTCTAGGGCATGTGGAAGAGCTGTCCAGTGAGGATTATACAGCACGCAGTAGTCCTTAGATGGTAAAGGTGTGCCATTTCCAGACGCATGCAGGACTGCTTCCTGAGCAGCTGTCTAGGACACCAACAATAATGTTCACACTGGCAATAATTTGGCTCAGCAACAATTAAGATTTTAATAAAGCTATTTAATACAGGTATGACTGTATTTCCTTAAGAGGATATGACTTCTAATGGATTTATTTCCTCTTGTTTGAGGCAATACTGAAACTATACACATTTGTCCACATTCTTTAAGGAAGACCAGACTTTCTTATGAGGATTCAATTATGGCCCTTGTTAAAAGGGCCTTAACCCAGGGAGGAGTCTCACTATAATGGGGTAACTTCAATACTCCTTTTGCAGCCTGAAATTTTCTTTCCCAATCTCTTAGGAGATTGTTTATGTTCCATAAAAAAAAATGCTCTTAAAATCCCCCAACTGTCTTACTTTCCATATTCTCCAAGTAACTAGGGTAAAAAAAGGGCATGTTATTATTCCTAAATGCTATCTTTAGAAGAGAATCAGAGAAACTGGAATTCTTAAGTTTTCAAGACGCTGCAACTGCCTATTCAAAAAGACCAATCCAGAATTTAAAGTAAGGAAAAGAGTTAGAAAATGTTCTTTCCTTTGCCTCATTTCCCACTACCTGGAAAGAAAAGAGAGGTAAGAAGTGATTGAAAGGATAACTATTACACATGGGGCTGGGAGTGGAGAGCATGAAATGAAGAAACATCCTAAGACAATCAGAATACCACTTCACATCACAATTCAACTTCAAACTTGGATCAATTCAAATCCTTCCTCTCTCCTTTAAGCAAATCTTTCTCAAAAACGTAAGGGAGAGAAGAGTGCTTAGCAAAAAAGACAGTTGTATAAAGCTTCTACCACTAAAGCATGCATTAGGTCAAGCCACATGAAATTGCTGATACTTGACCATTTTTCAGATATAAAATTGATAATTTCATACAAGCCAATCTAAATTTCTAAAGAGTAGAGAAACACTCTAATCTGTGCTCTCCTCCCTAAAACATCCCCTGAACATTTGTGATTAGAAAGCTTTCTGGTATATTCCAAGCTTCATTAGCTTATGGATCTAAGCAGGTGTAGGGAATTCATAAAACGTGCCATCAAATTACACAGAAAAGATAATAACTTTTGGAAAACAGAAATGTTGTCTTCATTCAGCTGTATATTTGGTGACCCTGAATAGATTCTGTCAGCAGTGATAAACCAATATGGTAAATTCTTACTATATACCAAACTATTTTTAGGTTATAAACAAACTATACAAACTAAATGAAGTATATTCAGGTTTATTTTCATACATTTATCTGATTTTATATCACTGTTTTACTAAGGGGGGCTCTGAGACTCAGAGAAGTTACTAACATAACTTTCCTAAGTTCATAGTGTAGAATCATCTACAATTTAACTACAGGGGATAATCCTGCAGATAATCATGGGGGTTGATTATGTTCAGGTGAAACACTGAAAAGAATACTCCTTTTATGAATTGGGTACTTGCTGTATTCAACAAAAGAGCACATTACGTCAGGACGTCCCATCATTAGTGATGCTGAGTTCAATTATATGGTTCAAGTAGTAGTAACATTTCTCCAGTGTAAAGTTACATATTTTTTCCCTTAGTGATTGGTTAAGTGTCTTGCTAATGGGTTTCAGCCCCAGACAAGTTCACTATGGATTCAATGAGACCAAAGAAATGACAACGGAATGTTCTTGGGTGAAAGCGTTATACCCAACTTTATTCCCACGGTGGCAGGGTATCACTAGAATCCCGTCCACTCAGAGCGAGTCTGCATGCAGCAAGCCAGTCTCTGCCTCTGAGCCTCGCTACCCTGCAGCCATCTCAGCCTCTGTCCTTGGCACTGCCACCACTCCAGTCTTGTCTGCTCTCCTGCAGCCTTGCAGCTGTGCCAACGTATTGCTGAGAGCACTGGGCAGGGCTCTTTATATAGAGTCAATAATAACGTATTGCCCACACGTGTATAGTGAGCCAGCCAACCAGGGCCGGCTGAGAATCCTGGCCACAGGAACCTTCTCTTTATCCACAGTAAGTAATCTGCAGCACCATGTGAACAGTTCAACAAAAGAGCACATTACGTTAGGACATTCACCTAGTATTTTTACATCAATGATGATCTATGCCTGAGCTTAATTTTACATATTACACTGGGGTTGTGAAATGGTGAATGTTTTATAATGTCATTCCTTCTACAGTTATTAGCTAGTACTCTTCTTCAAAGGAGAGCTTTCATCTACCACATTTTTTAAGCATCACTACAGACTCACCGATTTTTAAAACTCCAATGTAGTATAATTTCAACTATTCACTTGATTTTCAAACTGTCCCAAATGTGGCCAGTACAGCCTTTTCCAGCAGGCTCTTCATATCCTTTTGACAAGACCTCATTAGTTTTTGAGAACTTCCTTGTTTTTTTGGCACAAGGTATTCTAGGCTGACTTTATCCTTTACCTGTCACAGATCTGGGACCAGCCATTCTAGAAAGGTCCTTCTGGAGAAGAATGGTATTTAGATCAGGATTTGGGTCCTAACTGCACATTGCTTAAGTGGTATAATATCTACAACAGACAAACAGCAGTATCAATAAAAATGTTTAATACACAGAATACTCTGATTCATATCCTACAGATGTATTACACAAATGCACAAAGATAAATGTATACGGATACTCATTGCAATATTGTTATTTAAAAAAACCCACCAAAAAACATACAAACAAAAAAACCCCACAATTCTACCTACAAGGAGGCCCATTACATGATGGTGTGCACAGTACACACCTATTAAAAAGAAAGAACTAGATTTACCTGCAGAAACAGATGTCCACAATGGGAAAAGTTCCAGAGAGCTATTTATACTGTAACTCTATTTTAATAAAAATAATGACCCCCAAAGTTCCCTATGTGTATATGTACATTTATGTAAGCTTGAAGAAAGATGTAGGAAGAGAGATACCAGGCAACTTTCTAAAAAAATGGGTGGGGGGAGTGAGAGGAAAACAAAGGCAAAGGTGAGGATGTGAATAGATTGGAGAGAGAAACAAAGGAAAAAACAGACAGACAAAACAGAAAGGTATACACTCTTCCTCTGATCCCGGCTCGCACGGTCACACTCAGGGGTTTCTTTCGTATCTTTCCAGACACTATCTATCCATAGTTAGGTAAGTATCACTCAGATATCTATATTGTTTATTTCACACATGTGGGACAATACTACGTACACTGCTCTGTAGCTTGTTGAAAAATTTTATGTACAGTATATTTTCCACATATATATATATGTATATACTTTCTCCTTTTACACTACTGTATAATATTTGGCATTACTTTTATAATTACAAAAACTAAGATTTTTTTTAAAGCCTCAACTTCCAAGGAAGTACAGAGATGTCCAAATATTATGAGTAAGATTTATTGCTAATAAGGGGTTACACTGTTTCCTACAATTGTAGAAAATTCATCACTGATAAAAGTAAAACTCATTGATATAGGAATTACTAGGGCAAAACACAAATTTGAGTTGAAAATTAGTATAAAAGAGGAAAGTATTAACTATTGAATGTAGGACATGCAGCAAGTTCCACGAGCAAGCTAACATACCCGAAAAACTTCAGCATATCCACTATGTTTTATATCTTAGTAAAATTTCTCAGAGATTGTACAGCTTCAAAAATTTAGTTTATTAACAGTAGATATCATAAGGTTTGGATTAGACCTGGGAGGGAATGGCAGTTTCACAAAACATTTACTGGCTATATTATAAGTCATTTAACCTGTTCAGCTTCAACATCCTCCACTTTGAGATGACAATAAATGTCCAGACCTCATACAGTTGTCATGAAGATTAAGTTAAATAATGCAACTGTTTGCACATACTAAGCTCTTAACCAATGGTAACTATCATTTTTAATAATACACCTAGCTCTTGCCAAGGATGTGTACCACACAGAAGAAAGAGATGATGATTAGTGGTTGCCTAGGGTTTGGTGGAATGTGCGGACATGGTGATGGCTGAAGGCTATTATGGGCTATTTTTCTTTTTTAAACAATAGACCTTATTTTTTAGGTCAGCTTTGGGATCACAGCACAACTGAGCAGGAAGTAGAGTTCCCACGCACCCCTTTACCACACACATGGACAGCCTCTCCCCTACCAACATCTGTACTAGAGTGGTACATTTGCTAAAATCAGTGAATGTACATTGGCACACTGTTACCACCCGAAGTCCATAGTTTACATTTAGGGTTCACTCTTGGTGTTGTACATTCTCTAAGTTTTGGCAAATGTATAATGACACATATCCACCAATACAGAATAGCTTCACGGCCCTAAAAGTCCTCTGTGCTCCACCTATTTGGCTTCTTTTTGAGGTGATGTAAATATTTTTAAATTGATTGTGTACTGGTCGCACGTATCTGTGAATATACTAAAAATTGAAAGCCACTGCACTGTATCCTTTAAACTGTATGAGCTGTAAGGTATGTGGACTGTATTTCAATAAAGCTGCTCTCCCCTCCACCCCCTAGGCACCCTCAAAAAAGAAAGAGAGACACTAAAAAAAATTAGTCTTACTGGGAAGGCTAAAAACAAACCCGAAACAGGTAATTAAACAGAATGTGATTATAGTCAGTCTCTAGTAAAGGCTTTAGTAGTTCTTAGGATATTAGAAATGCAAATTTCTTGGGCCTTATTTTACACTTAGTGAATCAGAAACCTTGGGCAGTTTATTTTTAACAAGCCCTTTGGGAGATTCTGATATTTGTTATAGTTTCAGAACTGCAGCTATAGAAATAGTGCTTCTCAAGATTTAATGTGCATACAAATCACTTGATGATCATATTAAAATGCAGATTTTGATTCAGGAGGAGTGTCAGAGTCTGCATTTCTAACAAGCTCCCAGGTGACGCTGATGCTCCTCAATGGACCACAACTCGAATGGCAAGGCTGAAAGAGAACATCGTAGTAGAGATGCCATTGTTGTGGGTCAATTAAATTGGGAAGCATAGGAAAAAAGGCTTGAAACTCAGTGCCCCGTCAAAAAGTGAGGTACCAAATTGAGACTAATGGTCCATCCATGCTAGTATGGGGTCTCCTGACATGACTCTATGGTGGAAGGGCAGTGTCCTTTCCTTTACATCTTCCAAGTATGTATGTTATGTGGTCTTCTGTGACTATTCAACCTTTAAAAAAAAAAGTTTTGTATTTTCAATCAGTCATGAAAATGCTTAGTAAAAATGTTTAGTATTAAGAGCTTAAATTTAAGGGATTTAGAAATAACATAATCTAGGTGTGGATAAAGTGAAGGTTTCGATAGCCAGGATCCTCACCTGAACCTAAACTAGTTGATGAAGTAACTGGCCTGCTGCTAGGCTAGTGCTTCCACACCCTAGGCAATTAGCTATTATTGACTGATTCACTATATCAACAGCTCTGCCCAGTGCTGTGGGCGGAGGCAGAGACAAAGGAAGATTACAGAACTGCAGACTGCTGGATGCAGACGTAATTCTCGACCTATCGCCAGGAGAACAAGCTGGGTAATAAACCCTTTCACCTCGAGAACATTCCACGTCAATCCTTCATCTCACTGAATCCACAGTGAACTTGCCTGGGGCTGAAACCCATTGGCAAGACACTAGGCCTTTCATTTTATAGCTCAAACAGGTCCAAAATGATCAAAATGAATTGTTCCCTGTGGCCAGGCTTAGAATCAAACTCTCCAAACCCAGATGAACTGTCTTTCCTCTCTGCTATAAACCTCAAGTTCCTTCATGCAGCTAGATCCCCAGGCACCTCTTAGTGCCCAACCAACACCCTCATGTTTTAACACTGGTCACATATATCTCTGCATTATCTGATTACCTCTCTCTCTTCATGATACTGGCATGGGTCTCATACCACCACTCAAATTCCTCTACCATCCAATTAGTTCCTTCCACATCCTAAATATTCCAAACCCCAGATTTTTCCATATACTCTTCCAAATAATCCCAATTCTAGGACTTTACATGTTCAAAAAATTTCTTTCCCTCTAACTTTTCCTTCCTGCTCACCCCAAATCCTCCCTCTTCACACGAGTTCCTACAACCACTGGTCATGGAATCAAGTGTTCTTCAGGGCCATCCAATCATCAACCTCACACCACTGCCTTTGTAACTCCGCACCTTACTTGCTCTTCACATGCAAGGGAAGCAAGCTTACTAGCTCATGTGAAGGAGTACTTCTTTTTCTGACTCAAATTTACCTCAGCTAAAACTTCATGGGATGCCTGTTGCTCGTGAACAATTCCTAACTTACTTTATCCAGATGACTTGACTTTAATCACATTCCATATCATGTTGTTCTCAAATCAAAGACTGTTGATGTTTACGTCTATCTTAATGTTAGAAGTTGCCTATTCCTTTGATCACTTTTCTCCTAAACAATTTTGGTATGACAACTGTCAACTGGTCACCAAAAGCCTAAAAAAGAACTGTAATGGCACAAACGATACTCCCATTCTTGCAGGCATACTATGCCCCCCATTTCCCCAGACCAATCAGACCTTAAACAGGGGGACAGGCATGAGAAGCTTTATTTTAGCAGCATGCTTACACTGAGTCAATCTTTTACCAACCTTAGTGTCCCTGTCTCTTGGGGCTACATCATGCTTTACACTCCAGTCTCTTGGGAGTTCCAATCATGGGTATTTGAATTCCTGGCCTCTGTTCCAACAGCCTCCTGACACTGACTCACCAGCCCAATATTAACCTACAGGGAGCTCATAGCACAGTTAGAGGATTCTTCTTTGACCTTTGTTCACAGGCTTGGTTTGTCTTCTATCCTTCTTTCTCCTTCAAAAGTTATCTTCCAGCATCAGATCTATTTTCCAAATTTAAGTCTTCACATATTCCTTTTAAAAATAACAATTCTCTAGCTAAAAAATGTATCTAATATATGACCCCCCCCATCCGTGCCATCCTCTGGTTCTGCCAGGATTCTGTATCTTGGCTGTTTTTTCTTTTTTTTTTTTGTATCATTAATCTACAATTACATGTGCAACAATATGGTTACTAGACTCCCCACATCCACCACATACCCCATTACAGTCACTGTCCATCAGTGTAGTGAGATGCTATAGAATCACTACTTGTCTTCTCTGAGTTGTACAGCCCTCCCCGTGCCCCACGCCCATTATGTCTGCTAATTATAATGCCCTTTTTTCCCCTTTGTCCCTCCCTTCCCACCCATCCTCCCCAGTCCCTTTCCCTTTGGTAACTGTTAGTCCATTCTTGGGTTCTGTGGGTCTGCTGCTGTTCTGTTCCTTCAGTTTTTTTCTTTGTTCTTATACGCCACATGAGTGAAATCATTTGATACTTGTCTTTTTCTGCCTGGCTTATTTCACTGAGCATAAAACCCTCTAGCTCCATCTATGTTGTTGCAAATGGTAGGATTTTGTTTCTTCTCATGGCTGAATAATATTCCATTGTGTATATGTACCACATTCTTGGCTGGTTTTTACCTGATCAACATTAAGCTCTGAATAATGCAGTGTTAACCTTTACCCATGTATGTATTTCATTCTCTTAGGACACCTTACAGATTAGTCAAGCATGATTCTTTTTTCATGGAGATTATGCTCAACAGTACTCTGTGGAAAAATTTCTTACCCTTTATTATAGATCAGTAATTCTTGAACTTTAACATTCTTGTTAAAATGCACATTCTGATCCAGCAGGTCTTAGGTGGGACCCATGATCATGAAACAAGTTTCCAGGTGATACTCTAATGTTCACAGGATACATTGTTACAGACTTTGTCATGAAGAGCAGTGAAACTCACCAGTCTTCTAGACATTACTGGGGTCCTCCAGGGAAGCTCCTCAAGAGGTGAGTATACCTGCAGTCTGCTGAATAGCCAACATTCATGTTTTGGCAAGCACTTCCCTCACTTTATCCTTAAGTTTCTTCAAAACTCTTCAGTATATATGCATCACTGGATCCCAGTTTCCCCACCCACCTCCACAGTCTGGTTAATTAAACCTGGTTCATGTCATCTATATTGTTATCCATTAGATATACTTAATCCTTCAGTTTCAAGGGCAATGTGTGACTCTGACTGCAATTCTCTCTCCAATTAAACCCCCTGCAATCTTCATAAAATCTGCAAATCAAATTAAGCCATTTCTGTATTTTTAGACATCAAATATGAGGGCTGGGGTTCTGGGGCAAATTTTGTTAATAAATAATTTATTCATATTGAGAACTAGCACTTTTAAAAAAATCTGTATTCCTAAGCCAGAGGATATAAAGTTGTGATGTAATCACTAATGATAAATGTTGAGGAGTAAGTCACCTAACCCCTACCCTTACATCATGGCAATGTAAGAGGTGTCCCTTTCCTTACAAACATCCTTTATATTACACAGATGTGAGTTTTAAGCCAATAGCAATATAGCCAGAGTTGAAAGGGGCCTGCCTTCACAAGAAAGGCAGAGTTGGGGTGGTCTGTCTGAATGACACATATTCCAAAGTCAGGCCTAAATAACTTTCAGATCACTCATTCTTATCTATTTTCTTTGCCTCTTTCCTCCCTAATAAATTATATAATCAAGACAACCTATGCCGCATCTCCTACTTCCAGTACTCAAGCTTTATGGAAATGACGCACTGAAAATGACTAGAACCGGACCCAAGGGGATTAGGTGCAATCTTAATTACTTAATTAGTGGCTCAGTGGGAGCTAGGGCATCAAATAGGGATTTATAGGGAGCCAGAGGAGTCTATGGGCCATGGAAAAAGGAGAGCCAGGATCATTCCTGGCATTTGGAGAATCTGGAGATATGTAATATACAGGCTAAGAGGTACTAAGGTGCAGGGTGGAGACAAGGAACCCATTCATTCATTCGATACTCTGCAGTCTATGAGGTGCTAGGGGAGACAGCAGAGAAAGAGTCAAGTAAGGTTTCCCCTTCCTGTGGCTTATATTTTACTTGTTGCCTAGATTCAGACTTCTCCCTGGTTTTTCCTAAGCAATCTTATTACTGAATGACATCTCTCAACTGTTGGAGAATTTATGATTTACACTGTAATTTACAAAGTCAAATGCATACAAGGCCAGGCAGGTAATGTAAATGCACAAATCAATGTTGCATGGTAATGTTTGGCATTCTGGCCTAAAGATAATAAATTTTAAAAAAAATTAGTATTTTAGGGTCAGGGACTGTACCTAGGGGCTTTATGGTCTACATTTTTATAGAAAGACCCAATTTCAGGGTCCAATTTTAATGACAAGCAACTTACCAAAAATATAATAAACAGGATTTCTATCTTTAAACCTTTTCTTTTTAATACATTCACATATTCAGCCTTGTAATCTATTTTTGATTCATACAAAAAATCATTGTTGCACAGCTTATTGGGAAAATATCAAGAAATGTCTGGAAACCCTGGGTTCTGGTTCTCTTTTACATGACCTTCTATATGATTTAGAACAAGTCATTATCTTTCTGAACCTTCTCAGGATTACTTTGAGTTTCAAAGGCTATGTATGTATAGGTGTTGCACTTTGGGAAGGAGATAACATGACCATCAGTGACTTAGGAAGCAGACAATGGGAAGCAGAATCCACAGAGACAGCTCAGAGGAGAGAAGGTAAAAGAAAACATAAGAATTTGAAAGTTAAAGGAGGAATATGATAAAACTAGTACATCTAAGGTTGGGCTGCCATAACAAAATATCACAGACTGGGTGGCTTAAACAACAGAAATTTATGTTCTCACAGCCTGGGGCCTAGAAGTCCAAGATTGAGGTGTCAGCATGGTGAATTTCTGATAAGGGCTCTCTTTGTGCCTTGTAGACGTCTCCTTTCTCTCAGTAGGGAGAGAGTTCAAGACCAATGTAAAAATTCCATCATGAAGGCTCCACCCTGGTGACCTCATATAAGCCTAGTTATGTCCTAAAGGTCCCATCTCCAAAGATCGTCACACTGGGGGTTAGGGCTTCAATGTAAGAATTTGAAAGGGCACACAATCCAGTCCACAGCATTCTGCTCCTGCCCCCCCCCCAATTGATGTCATTCTCCCATGCAAAATACATTTATTCCATCTGAATCCCCCCAAATCTGAACTCATTCCAGCATCAAATTCTGAAGTCTAAAGTCTCGTTTAAATATCATCTAAATCTGCTATGTGTGAGACTCAAGGTATGATTCTTACTGAGACAAAATTCTTTGCCAGTTGTGAACCTGCAAAACCGAACAAGTTCGTGCTTCCAAATACAATGGTAGGACAGGCATAGAATAGACATTCCCATTCCAAAAGGTAGAAGGAAGAAAGGGGTGCTGGTGAGGTAGAGCAGGGACATGGGAAAGCATCGTGATTTTTTCTGCCTATGATTAAAAATGCTGACATATAAACAGTATAGTAAGAACATCTTAAGGCTAAGATTCCATTTTAAAAACCAGAGTTGGGAGATAAGATTCCTAAAATATTTTATGGTAATCATCCAATAACCTACCCTATCTTAAGGTAGAGCAAGTAGTCCTAAATGATGTCTCCACAGTCTGAGGGTGAGCATTATCTTGAAGAACAGGATAAATTCCTTGTGTTAAGTTTATCTGACAGAGTATCTATAGGATTATGGATAATGACATTATCTCTCACTGGAGATAGACATCTTGAGACCACATGTCAAGCCTATGCCCTCCCCCAGCCCGTTGCCCCATTCTTGAAAGCCTTAGAAGACAGAAATCTAGGCCTTTAAAGTATGCCTTTCTGAGTTTCCCATACTCGCTTTTCTTCAAGTGTGTACTTGGCCTTAAATAAAAACTTCTTGCCACTAAACTTACTGCATTTTATCTCTGTGCTCTTCCAAACCTCTTGGAAGATTAATGAGACCCCTTTTCCCAGTAGTAAGCATCTTTGTTACTTTGCTATTTCATTCAATTTTCTAGACTTAAGCACAAGTCTTCACTCTATCTGTCCTACTTCAGACAGTAGGGAAGAACTACTGAGATCTCTGATTTGGGCTTGCAGCTCCTGTCGCCTGGGTGACCCAGACAGGACTGCAGCTGTACAATCATGCTCTTTAGTAGCCTGCCCCCAAATCTCTTTTCTTTGTCTTTGGGAAGGTGTCAAAACATAATCTCACTCCATCCAGTGCTCTGCGGCTCCCTCAACCCCTGGGGTGATAGGGGCTTAGTTCCCATGCCGTGTATAGATTCAAGCGGACACTGGATGCCAGGTGACCCTGGCTTCAGGGGTTGGCAAAGGAGTCAGCCCATGCTGAGGAGTTCAATGAGCTTCCCTTTCCTTCCTCTGGTCTTTCTTGCTCTCTGATGCCTACACCGCAGCTGCCAATCGCAGCTACTTTCGCTTTAATGAATACCTTCCTTACCTACACTTGTCTAATCTGTTCGAGAATTCTCATTCAGAGTCAAGACTCCCCCGCCCCCCACCCAGGTTGAGTTTCATCTAGAGAACAGGGAGAGACATCCCCAGACACAGCTGCCTGACAACAGCTGCATTCAGGAAGTCCAAAACCTAGCAAGACAAATTCCATTAGCTCTTAAGGCTCAAGAAAATTCTTTTTGGTTCAGTGTTCTACCTTCCAGATCCCCTAGTGTAGCAGCATCACCCCCATAGCTCTGTGAGTCCTACCCTCGAGGTTCCCTACAGGCTAGTTGAAACTGAGCACTGGTCCTGATGATCTCTGAATTGCCCCTGGGGTCCTTTCTCCCTCTTCTTGAAGAATAGTGCACTATCACAGCCACACACCTCCGTTACCCCATCCTGTCAGCTCATCCACAGTCTTTCTCGTTTCAGTCCATTTTTGTCCCCTGCAGTTCAAACTGTGTTTCTGCTCATCTAATCCCATAAACTCTTTATCAAATGGTTTTCAATCACCCTTAGTGTTCTTTTCAGAACTAGCATTCTCATTTTTTTTTCAATATGGATAGGCTGA
Source organism: Phataginus tricuspis (assembly GCA_029783875.1). Classification (NCBI taxonomy): domain Eukaryota; kingdom Metazoa; phylum Chordata; class Mammalia; order Pholidota; family Manidae; genus Phataginus; species Phataginus tricuspis. The sequence goes on along the minus strand of JAQQAC010003584.1, from coordinate 7,576,728 downwards.
GAATTTTCCAAATCTTCAAATTCTGGTTCCTTTTTCCTTAATAATTTGTTCTTCAAGTCCTCTCTCTCCTTTTGCATTTTATTATGAGCATTCAGAAGGAACCAAGCTGCTCCATCAACAACTTTGTTTATAAATCTTCTCAGTTAAATATTCAATTTCATTGCTCACAATTCTTCCTTCCACAAAACACTATAACACAGTTTAGCCAAGTTATTTGCCACTTTATAACAGGGACTGCCATTCCTTTAGTTTCCAGTAACATGTTCTCACTTCCATCTGAGGCTTCAGCAGAATCATCCTTAACACCCGTATTTCGAACATGCAACTCAAACCTCTTCTAGTTTCTACCCATTAACCAGTTACAAAGTTACATGTTTAGGTATTTATACAGCAGCACCCCACTACTGGTACCCAAATCTGTCTTTGTCAGTGTGGGTTGCCATAACAGAACACCAGAGTGTATGAAACTTAAACAAATGTATTTTCTGAGAGTCTGGAAACTAGAAGTCCAAGATAAAGGTGCCTGCATGGCTGGTTTCTGATGAGAGCTGTCTCTGGTTTACAGATGGCCACCTTCTCACTGTGTCTTCACCTGACGGTTAGGGGAAAGGGAGAATCACCTCTCAGGTACCTTTTCTTATAAGAGCACCAACCCCATCACAAGGGAACCACCCTCTGACCTCATCTAAACCTAACCCTCTCCTACAGGCCCCCTCTCCAAATACCATCTGATTGGGATTAACGCTTCAACATATGAATGGGGTGGTGGGGCACAGCGGCTCAGCACGTCTTTATAGCTCAGGTAGCAGAACACACTTTAATTTCTCCAGGAGATTGAGAGGAGGGCAGAAGAGAAGGAATTAAAGACAATTCCTTGAGTTGGTACAGTATACTAGAGGAACATAGATTTCCACAAGAGATTTTTCTGCTGGGATCCTTATTACCCCTCCACTGTAATACGTTCAAGATGTGGCTATATACACTTCAAACTGTGTGAAGTAATTAAAGAATGAACAGAACTTTTTAAAAACATTATGAGCCTCAGGATTCTTCTGAGAACTTTGAAGCAATTTTAGGAAATAGATTGCTAAACTTCACACTTATTCTCTCTGAAACAGAACTCTGGGATAAGGTCCAAATGTCAGAGTGAAATGAGGGTCTAACAGGTGGAGCCAGAGGCAGGGGCTGCACTTGAGAAGGATGGGTGTGAAATGTAATTACGGCAAGGCCAAGAGAGAATTAACTATCTGCCAGGCACTATTTCTAGAAGTAAATGTTTAACAGGTTTACAGATCATAAAACAGCCAGACATGCTGTAGCTTGAGTTCAATGTACACAGTGAGGCACTCTGACAGGAAGAGGACAAGATGAGTGTAAGCTACATAATGTTGAAGGGCTTTTCTAATACTAAATCCTCTGCCTTTTCTACAAGGATATGGTCGGGACTTCTGGTTTCTGTGCTGCCTCTAGATGAGGATGTTGGCCCTGTTCTTACGTGACCAAGGAGAAAGAGGCCCGGCAGGCCAGAAAGGAGAAATGAAATCATTAAGCTGGCATCATTAGTTCAAATGAACTCAGTGAGGCCACCCAGAATTGTAAGTTAAGGAAGAGGAATAAACAAGGGCTGGGGGGGATGGTAAAACAAAACAAAAAACCCCACAGAAACCCATCAACACTTCAGACAGTGATGGAGGAATGGAACTACATATCCAGTAAGCAAGCAGGAGAGAGAGCTCCTGCTGAGGAAAGGATACCAGATTTATTTGAGTTCCCCAGAAAAGGAAAGGAATGAGAAAGAGGTCACTATGGGAAATTAAAAGGAAGGGTCAAGAAAAAAACAAACCCATTGAGAAAGCAACAAGAATCAGAAAAATCAGTAATGACTTGGAACAGAAAGAGATCCATTTGTTTATTCACAGTCACCAGCAAAGTGCCTTGCATGTATGTAACAGATGCACACTAAAGAGCGGTGGAGTGAAGGAAAGAATGTTGCTAAGTTCCCAGAAGCACCCCAGGACTGAGGTGTCCAAACTCCAAGATTAACATGGTGAGATACATCATACATACGTCCAACAGAAAAATAATAAAATCTAGAATGTGGGAGAGAGAGAGGCTAGCTACAATTTAGAACAGGGATGACCTTTAGATTTGTGAAGCCCTTGAAATTATATGAAATTTGCAAGAGACAAACTGAAAGAAACAAAAAATTCTGCTTACATTTTTCTAGTGAAAGGGTTGAGAGCTTTTGATAAAGGGTGAGTTAATGAGCAATGGATTTTTTTAGGTTAATTATTAATTTCTGTTGAGAATGGATTAGTGGGAATGTGATATAGGATACATTTCCCTACATTGGCTAAAAAGGTTCAAATGAAAATGAGCACAAAAATACTGACACGTTTTATATCCAGTTTATAGTTTTATGTGCATTTACATACTATCTGAAGTGTTATCTTTTGGATATATTACAAGGAAAAAAACACCTCAAAGATTCTGACCGAATACTGCTATTTTGTTATTCTCTTTATATTGTACTTCCCTCCCACCAAAGCAATTTTTAGATACATTATCTCATTCATGTTCCTAATGTTGCCTAGCAAAGTTATGAATATACCAAAGGCACTTACCCATTTAAGGCTTTGATTTTGGTTTCTTAATAAATAAAGGTTGAAGACACTTTCTTAAGTATTTTCACTAATAGTGATTCTTTAAATTGGAGAGTATGCAAAATACAGTCTTTCAGAGAATTTACACACTAATGGAAAGAACGAGACAGGAATACGCACCAATTCTGTATAGTTAGTAAAAGATTTCAACCTGAAACGAGGCGAAATTTCCAAGAAACAAAAATTGAAACCCTCGACAGTGGCATCCTGAACATCTCTGAAACTCCAGTAGCCTGATGTTGAATTTTTATTTAAGTAGGAAAGTGAATTTCGGAACACATTATTTGGTACTGTTACTTAGCCGACATCCCTTCCCTTTAATCTAGACAGAGAACAGAAAACCATTAAAGGCACTACACTTTGGTGTGTCTTTAAAAAATTAACCCCTCCTCCCTTCCCTCCCCCGCCCACCATGATTGAATCAAATGGGCCCGAAGGTGAAACAGGAACCATAGAAGACGATGAAGGAAAACACTCTGTATTAGAGCAATTAAACCAAAGCGCAGTCGTGGAACCACCAAACACAGTGGGGACATGTGTATTATTTTTTTCTTCTTCCCGAGAGGGAAAGAGGTTAAGAAGTTGTAAGAAAGGCTGGACTACTCGATTCAGACAGAGGTCAGTTAAAAAGGCCCGGAAACCGTGACAAACTACAGAGAAGCACCGAGGTCAGTGTAGCAGAAAGGGCTTCGCAGACAGAGTGCTTTCTTGGGGGCAGTTACTTCGGGGGACTTCAAAGGGCAGGAATGGGGTTGGGGAAGGGCGGCTCTCAGAGGGTGAAAGAGCAGAGGCGGGAAGGAAAGGCAGTAATAGGAGGGCAGGGGAAGGGAAGGGAAACCCAGAGCCGGCGGCCTAGGCGTTGGAGACGAGAAGGGGAAGGGGAAGGGGAAGGGAGCCCGGCCCCGCCCCGGGGAGGCCCGAGCGGACGCCCGCCCCCCTTACCAGCGGGAGCAGGAAGCCCCAGAGCAGGGCCGCTGCGGCGGCGGGCGGCCCCATCAGGCTGGAGGACGCTCGGCGGCGCCGCGCTGCTACGTGCTGGCCGACTCGGGGTCCCGCCGCGGCGCTGCCTCGGTGGCCGGCCCGACTGAGACGCGCGGCTGGGCTTGCTGGGGCCGCGGCTGTTGGGGCGGCCGCCACTGCCGCACCGACTTCCTCTTCCGGCCCCGCCCCGAGGACGCGGAAACCTCGGCGCGGGCACGTGGAGTCGCCGGCCCGTGCGCGCCGCCACCTGGGTTCCCGTGCGTCCGCTCGCTGGCGGGCCGCCGGCTGCGCGCTGGGCGTGGCTCTCTCCAGCTGCCCAACCTGAGCCCTGCCCGGAGCCCAAGGAGGCGAGCGGACTTTTTCCAGGCCCTCCAACTCTTAAAGTCGCCGAGCGCCTGCTCTGTTTCCCAGTTACTATCCACGTGCTGTGGCCAAAAAAAATATTTGGGCTGCGGGCCTCGATTCACCTGCTCATCAGCAGGTCATGGCCGCCCTCGCACATATATCCCAAATCAATCCACTTTCTCCAAAACCTCTGTGACTACCCTCTCCGGGCCGCCCACATTTCTCTGCTCCATTTCCACTCCGGACAGTCCATTATCCACATAGCAGTCCTAGACAGAATTTTGAAAATATATAAACCACATGTCATCACATCACACTTAGAACGAAATCAATACTCTGGCCTACAAAGTTTACTTAATAAGGTTCCTGCCTTTTCTGACACCATCTCCAGTACTTTACCACGCTTGCCTTAAGCCACATGGGCCACCTTTAGTCCTCCCTGTCTTTGTACTGACAGTTTTCCCTGCCGGAATGCTTTTCTCTCGGAACACCTGGCTCTTTGGCATTTACTTAACAGCTTAAATGTCACTTCCCCAGAGGGAACTTCCTAACATACCCAACTTAAAGTAGCCACCCAATCACTTTCGTGTCACTCGATTTATATTAATTCTCTGCAAAGCACTTTTAGCTAGAATATTCTCTTATACAACGGTTTATTTTTTTATGATGTTGCCTCCCACTTGACAGCAAGGACTGTCTTTGTTCACTGTTATATCCCTTACCCTTACAACATTTGGCTTAAAGTAGGTCCTCAAATATTTGTTGGATGAATATTCAGTACCAAACTCTGAATAAGATGCTGTCCCTGCCATCCCACAGCTCTAAGTTTAGGGAGGGATATAGATGGGCAAGCAAACACAGTGCTGGGTGAATACTGACTCTTTTGTTCGCACAAGATGCTGTGGGAGTATCAAAGGGACATATAAAAGGGGAGCTGGAAAAATTCCAGTCTAAGCTGATTCTAAAAGGGTGAGTTACTTTTAGCTAGGCAATAGGTAGGGGAAGGGGGAGACTTCCTTGCAGAGTGAACCATTAATGTCAAAGCCAAAGGTGACATTGGAAGAACTGCAAAACTTGGATTTGGCTGAAGTTATGAGTGGTGAAAGATGAAGTGAGGGAAGAGGACAGAGAATAAGTCACAAATAGATTGGGAAGTCCTGCTTGAGACTTTAGGTTTCATCCAGTTGGTGGTGGAGAGTAAATTAAACATAAGTAAAGCAGTGACCATTTCTGTTTTAGAAAGCTCTGTGTGATGGCAGGTGGGGTGGCAGATGGATTGAAACAGGGCAAGAGTAGAAGCCAGGAGGCCTGTTAGATGCCTGTAGTGATCTAACCCAGGCCGGGGATAGTGAGGGCCTGACCTGAGACAGTGGTGTAAGAAATGGAGAGAAGGAGTTGGATTGGAAGGATTTGTAACAGAATTTGGTAACTGAGAAGATGTCAGATAGGAAGGAGAGGGTGATTCCCAGGATCCTGCCCAGGGCCATCTATTGAGATGATAACAGGAGATGTGTGTGTGTTTGTGGTGGGATGTGTGTGTGTGTGTGGGGGGGGTGGTTAGTGAGGGAGGGAAATATTTTGGACATGAGTTTGAAATGTCTGTGGGACATCCAAGTGCAAATGTCTGTCGGTTGATGGCTAAGTGGGTTGTCCAAAGCTTAGTGGCACAAGATGTCAGAACTCAGGTCTCCTGCCTGTTAATCCTAGACTCTATTCACACTTTCTAGCTGCCTAGGGCAAGCAAGTTTCCTTTTTTGTAAAATGACTGTAACAGACTAGATGACTTCGTCTCTACATACTCCCTTCTGCCCACAGTGAGTCTTGCCAGTGAATTCCCTTCTTGCCTACTAAATCTCCAAGGTGGATCCTGAGGCTGCCTGGAGATCTACATTTATGCCCACTTTTCCTTCCCTTCAATGGGAGAAAATTTTGTATTTGCAGCCAAAGAACCTATATTACAGGCTAGTTCCTTGTGCAATCCCTCTTCGCCTGTTTTAGTTTTTTCAGCTGAAAAATGTGCACGATTATAATTCCTGTTCTGCCTGCCTCACATGATTATTGTAAAAAGTACATGATTTGTAATGTGGGTAAAATTACTCTGAAAAAATATTTTAAAAGTACGAGGAGGAGGGAACCCTCCTACTCTGCTGGTGGGAATGCAAATTGGTTCAACCATTGTGGAAAGCAGTATGGAGGTTCCTCAAAAAACTCAAAATAGAAATACCATTTGACCCAGGAATCCCACTCCTAGGAATTTACCCTAAGAACGCAGCAGCCCAGTTTCAAAAAGACAGATGCACCCCTATGTTTATTGCAGCACTATTTACAATAGCCAAGAAATGGAAGCAAGCTAAGTGTCCATCAGTAGATGAATGGATAAAGAAGATGTGGTACATATACACAATGGAATATTATTCAGTCATAAGAAGAAAACAAATCCTACCATTTGCAACAACATGGATGGAGCTAGAGGGTATTATGCTCAGTGAAATAAGCCAAGCTGAAAAAGACAAGTATCAAATGATTTCACTCATCTATGGAGTATAAGAACAAAGAAAAAAACTGAAGGAACAAAACAGCAGCAGACTCAGAACCCAAGAACGGACTAATAGTCACCAAAGGGAAAGGAGCTGAGGAGAATGGGTGGGAAGGGAGGGACAAGGGGAAGAAAGGGGCATTACGATTAGCAGACGTAATGTTGGGGGGGGATTCAGGGAGGGCTGTACAACTCAGAGAAGACAAGTAGTGATTCTATAGCATCTCACTATGCTGATGGACAGTGACTGTAATGGGGTTGGTGGGGGGGACCTGATGAAGGGAGTAGTTTAATAACCATAATATTGCACATGTAATTGTAGATTAATGATACCAAAAAAAGAAAAGAAAAGTACGAGGAGGAGAGGAGGAGGTGAAGGAGAAGAGAAATAGAAGGCTGTGTTATTGCTGCAATCCAAAGTGTCCACGCTGTTTATTATAGTTCTTCTGCCAAGATGGTTTCTCCTTGGTCAATGTCCCTGTGCAGGATGAAATGAAGGAAAATGGGAGGATTCATGGCCAATTAAGAATTCTTATTTAATGACTTTTTACTATTGGAAAGGTTGTTAAAGGTTATTTGGAGTATACCACTGTTACACATGAATTTCCCTGTAAGTATTAGGTAAGATAAAGGTTATCTAGATAATTTTTAGTTGGTATTTTTCTTCCCTAAATAAACTATGGATAATAAGCATCATTAGATTAAAGACAGTTTTAATTTCTAAACATTAGGTATTTATTTGATGGAATATTTTTTTCTAGTGGTAAAAGAATGTTACAGATTGTCAGAACCTTTCTGTACTCTAGGAAGTAAGAAGGAAATACTGCGTCCATTTAACAAAAGGAGATGCTAGGTTGACAACAGAGGAGGAGGAGGAGCTAGAACCCAAACCCTGCCCCAGTGCATTAAGTCATTCAGAGAACCTCTTGTTTGCTGGTACTGCAGGTGTTTTTTCCTCAGCAGACACTGATGAAGTGTTGGTAATGAGTCCCAAGGACATTCTTGGTCAATCTGGATAACTACTTCAGTATAGAGCAGGGATCCCCAATGTTGACTACTTATTAGACTCACGTAGAGGACCTTTAAAGGACACCGATGCCTGCGTCCCACCGCTCCCCACCGCTGCCCACCTCCCCACGCAGATCCTAAATTTCATTGTTCTGAATACTCTGCTCTGGCTGTGTATCAGAGTTTTTCAAGTTCCCCAGGTGATTCTAATATATAGCCATAGTTGATAAACTTTGCCTTAATCAGGAATTCTGTAAGTGTGGCTCTGGACCAGCCATATCAACATTACCTAGGAACTGTGAAAAATGCAAAGTTCTCCATACATACTAAAGCAGAAACTTTAGGAGCGGGGCCCAGCAATCTGTTTTGATAAGTCCCCTAACCAATTCTGATGTTTACTGAATCTTCAGGACTAGTCATTTAGAGCAACCTTCCTTATCTCTGGCTGCATATTAGAGTCATCTGTAAAGTTAAAATAAAAAAAACCCTTATGCTCTAACATTCATCCAACTGAAAGAGAAAATAGTGCTCTGGGCGACACGGTGGCACTGCTGCAAGGCTGCAGGAGAGCAGAGCAGAGGCTGGAGTGGTGGCAGCGCCGAGGACAGAGGCCCAGAGGATGGCTGTGCGGGCAGAGAGGCCCGAGGCAGAGACCGGCTTGCTGCATGTAGACTCGCTCTGAGTTGATGAGATTTTAGTGATTGAGCTGCCACCGTGGAAATAAAGTTGGGTATGACCCTTTCACCCAAGAACGTTCTACTGTCATTTCTTTGGTCACGTTGAATCCATAGCGAACTTGCCCGGGGCTGAAACCCATTGGCAAGACACCCCCAAAGTGAATTTCAATTATTACCTCATGCCATGTTCTAAACTTAACTTGAAATAGCACAGACCTGAATGCGAGGGCTAGAACATTTCCAAGAGAAAACATAGGAGACAATCTTAGTAACCTTGTGTTAGGCAAGGTTTCTTAAACAAAAAACAGAAACTATAGAAGAATAAAAATCAGTGAACTGGTTTCATCAAAATGAAAAACTTCTGCTCTTTGAAAGATACTGTGAAGAGAATGAAAACTTAGCTACAGACTGGGGGAAAATATTTGCAAAACATATATCCAATAAAGACTTGTATCCAGAATATATAAGGAACTCAGAACTTAATAATAAGACAAAAATCCCAATTAAAAAAATGAAAAATATTTGAAAGATAATTCGCCAAAGGAAAAAATATATACATATATAGCAAATAAGCTTATGAAAAGATGCTTAACACCATTAATCATTATAGAAATGCAAATTCAAAACATTAGATACCTACTAGAATGGCTAAAATGAAAAAGTTGATTATACCGAGCGTTGTCAATGATATGGAGGAAACAGAACTTTCATACACTGTTGGTGGGAATGCAAAATATACTACCTTGGAAAGCTGACCCTTTCTTATATAGTTCAACATATACCTACACTATGTCCAGCCATTTCATTCCTATATATTTACTCAAGAATGAAAGCATATGTCCATGTAAAAATTTGTTCATGCTTGTCTAAACCTGCTTTAGTCCAGAACAGTAAACAATCCAAATATCCACCAAGTGAATTAATAAACAAAATGTAATAGAAACATAAGAAATATTACTCAGCAATAAAGAGGAATGAACCATGGGTGCACATATCAATGCACATGAATCTCAAAATCATTAATCTGAGTGAAAGAAGCCAGACAAAAAGAGTATATAGTTGATGATTCCATTTATACAAAATTCCAGAAAATATAATTTTACCTTATAGTCTCCAAAAGCAGATCAGTGGTTCCCTGGGAAGGATGAAGATGGAGGGATGGACTACATGAGTACATAAGGAAATTTTAGGAGATGATGGAAATAATTTGATTGTGGGAATGGTTTCGCAAATGCATACTTATACCAAAAACTCTCAAACTGTACACTTTAAATGTCTAGAGTTTATTATAGCCAGATATAAAAAAGCTATAAAAATACAAATGGATACCAAAAAAGATCCTGTGCCCAAATCTCATCACCAAGAAATTCTGATTTATTTGGTCTGGAGTAGAGTTGGATGTCAGTGTATTTTACAAGCTCCCTAAGTGATTCTACTATGCAGCCAGAGTTGGGAACTACTGATATAGAGAAATCAACTCCTTATTACTGGTAAACTCAGACTCAAAGAATTTCTATGCGTTTCCAGTCAAGAAGGCTCTAGACCAGATCTTATCCCTCTTTTTCCTCTTCTCTGAAAGTGGAAAAAATTATCCTACCAGTTTTCATTTAGTGGTTGTGTTGTTGTGATTGGTATCTACCCCTGAACACAACTTCTAGGAAACAATGTGCTTTTCACTCATTTTTTTTTAAACAGCTCTATTGAGGTATAACAAGAATTGTATATGTTTAAGGTATACAATTTGATGCTTTGATATGTATTCATTGTGAAATGATCACCACAATCAAACTAATTAATATACCCATCACTTCCATGTAATTACCATTTTCTTTTGTGTGTGTGTGGTGATAAGGCTTACATTCAGATCTACCCTCATCAAATTTCAAATATACAGTACAGTATTTTAACTCTAGTCACAACGTAGTACATTAAATCTCAAGAACTTACTATCTTGCATAATTGAAACGTTGTACCCTTTGAACACCACCTCCTTGCTCCCCCCACCCCTCAGCCCCTAGCAATCACCATTCTATTTTTTGCTTCTATGAGTTTGTTTGGATTCATGCAGTTATTTGTCTTTCTGAGCCCAGCTTATTTCACTCAGTATAATGTCCTCTGGGTTCATCCATGTTTTTGCAAAGAGCAGGATTTCCTTCTTTTTTAAGGTTAAATAATATTACACTGAATATGTAGACCACACTTTAAAAAAATCCACTCATCCCACAGACACTTGGGTTGCTTCCATGTCTTGGCTATTGTGAATAGTGCTGTGATACACATGGGAGTGCAGATAACTTTGAGACCCTGACTTCAAGTCTTTTGGATATATACCCACAAGTGGGATTGTTAGATCCCATGGTAGTTCTATCTTTTACTTTTTTGAAGAACCTCCACACTATTTTCTATAGTGGCTGCACCATTTTACAGTCTCAGCAACAGTGTACAAGGGTTCCAATTTCTCCACATCTTTGCCAACACACTGTCTTTTGTTTTTTGTTTTTTTATAATGGCCATTCTAACAGATGTGAGGTGATATCTTGTGGTTTTAATTTGCACTTCCCTGATGATTAACGATGTTAATTGTCTTTTCATGTGCCTATTGGCCTTTTTTTGTCTTCTTTGAAACAGTCTGTTCAAGTCCTTTGCCCATTTTTAAATTGGGTTATTTGCCCTTTTTTTTTTAACTATTGAGTTGTAGACGTTCCTTATGTATTTTGGAGGTTACCCCTTAGTAGATATATGGCTTGCAAATATTTTCTCCAATTCTGTAGGCTGCTTTTTACTTTGCTGATTGCTTTTCTTTGCTGTGCAGAAGATTTTTAGTTTGATGTAGTCCCACTTGTTTATTTGTCCTTATTGCCTGTGCTTTTGGTGTCTTATCCGTGAAATCATTGCCAAGACGAAAGTCAAGTAACTTTTCCCCTCTGTTTTCTTCTAAGAGTTTCATAGTTTTGAGTCTAATGTTTCAGTCTTTAATCCATTTTGAGTTGATTTTTGTGCTTATCACTATTTTAATGGGGAAAATTAGCATTACCACCACAGTCTCAGTAATTATGTTGTCCATTATCTTGTAATTATCTAAGGCTGCTCAGAGTTTCCCAGTATTGTTTTCCTGCAAAGACCACCTCATTTTGTTTAAATGCTTTCCTCCTCTAATACCTGTTTATAAGGCATTTCTCCTTGAACAGAACATTTAACTTGAATGCTTCCTGGTTCACAAGAAGTGACCAGAAGCAGAGAGGTGGGCCACCAGTTGGGGTTTCATCACTATATCTTCTGTTTACCCGTTCACATATATTTATTACTGTTCTTGACAGAACTGCCTCCCTGCTGGGGTTTTATCAATCACAGAGTCATAGTAGAAGCTTCCTACATGAGAGGTGAATTTAAATATTAACATGAACCATAGGGAGTGCAGAAGATGACAGATGGAAATATTAGGAAAAAGAATTTCATGAAGCTCACAGTTGTGGAGCAGTGTATGACCCAAGGTGATAGACCAAAATTCAGGTTCTCACTCTCTCTTAGGAAATCTTTTAAGTTCTCAGCAAGATAATTTCTTGAATGCAAAACCATGCAAAGTTTAATAATAATGTCTTATAAACTGTTATTATTATTTTAAGTCTTGCATTTACACCTGTGTTCTGTACTTTGTATACATTATCTAATTTAACTTAACTCATCTGAAGCAATTTTAGAAGATAAATTATTATTCCCGTTTTGCAGATGAGGAAATTTAGAGGTCAAATTGTTCATATAAAACCTCTCGGAAGATATGGAACAGGAATTTAAACCCAATCAGATAGGATTCTGGAAAGATGGCAGAGTAGGAAGCACCAGGAATCTGTCAGTTGGATTCCCATTTATATCATTATACATGCTCAATAAATGTTTGCTACATTAAGAAACTTTTGCCAATAATTAAGAGGACTGTGGTTTGAATTTTGTTGGGCTCAACTAAATTACCTCTGAAGTGTATTCTAAAGCTTAAACAAATCTAGTCTTTGAGGAACTGCTGTATCTAATTTTTAAAAAATCAATTCTTTGTATTTTGACTTACTAGAAAATATGAGAGTCTCCTCACTGGTAATAAGGAGGAAAAAATTTAAGTGCAGATTCAATATTAAAATGATTCCTTTGGGTCTTAAGAATTATGAAATCCCAGAAATACATTTTTTAAAAGTTATGCAGCTTTCTGACTCTACCAAGTGAGTCCCTGATAATAGCTTGTATTTTTTTCCTTCCTGACATATTTCCACACTAAAAATAAATAAAGGTAACTTGATACATACCTAAGGTAACCTTTTAGACAAACCATATATATATGTGAATTCTTTTGTATGAATGAATTGTTTTATAATGAAATTTCTAGAAGAGGTAACCTACTGTAACCTAGAATTATATTGTTCTTGATGTTGAGGCATTAACAAGAGGTGCTATTGTCTGTATAAATCAGCATGACTGCAGGGGCCAGTGGTTGATTTTAGATGTTGCTGGGAAAGGCAAACTCTAGGCCATATCCATCTTCCTAGGAATAGCAGATTGACTCACACCTTGCAAAAATCCCCCTCTGGCTCCAGATGAATTCATTGACATGTGTTTTTTTTTTTTTGCTTGGGAACTACAGTATTATCTCTAAGCATGTTGAGACTATCTTGGGCTTTAAAAACCAAAGTTGCCAATTTATAGGAGCCTCCATATTAATAAACTATAATCCACAGCAAGTAAATGCAATCAGATGCTTTTTGATGCACAAGAATATTTTCAAATTAAGGTGCCATTTATTATATAACAGTACATTCCACATGACCTTTCTGGCTCTAATCTGCCATAAGTCTATGAACTTATTAGCTGCTCAGGGGGAAACAGACTGAGAATTCTTAACTTACAGCGCTATTCAATGAAACTATACTGAGCCCCTATTATGTGCAGGATGAATAAGGAAATTTTTAGTCATAAACAACTGCCTTGTTTTCCCCAAGTCAATGGACACTAACTCACAAAAATAAATTAACATCTTAAGTCAATATGTTACCAATGGTCTTATTTGGCAGGTATTTACATTCATAACAATGTGTAGGCCGACCCCCATGAATTCTCTGCTGAAAATATAAAGTATATAAGTATATTTTCACATTAACAATCCTTGACAGGATTAAGCTTTCTCCCCTGTTTTTCCTTGTTTTTCATTAACCTACACTTAGTATTTAGCATTCTATGTCAGGTGTACATGCCAGAGATGGTGATGATAGGGTCACGTGACATTGCCAGCCCAAGCTAGACATTAGTGTGCGACCCAGTCTGCAGCTGCAGCCGGTCATTTCCAGCCCCTCAGTTGGTTGTTTCCAATTGAGATGGGAACATCAATTTAAACCAAAGTGTTTTTAGGGTAGTGACCCACTGTCACAAGATACAGACATCAGGCCATGAATTTAGAATTCAGTAATGAAAGGGTGGAGCACAGGGAATAGGGAAGAGTGAGAGAAGTATTTTACAGTTTTTTTCAGAAAAAGGAGTGCTATTTATTCTTTAACTTTTCCTTGAAGTATAACACATAGATGGGAAAGGGCACATATTGCAAGCATACATCTTGGTGAGCTTTCACAAACTCCATGCATCCGTGTAGCCAGAACCCAACCAAGAAACTGAGCACTTCTGGCTCCCTAGAAGTCCCTCTGTGTTCCCTTCTAGCTACTATTTGTTCCCAAGAGTAACTCATTATTTCTCCTCCAGTGTTATTGAGATATAATTGACATATAACATTATGTAGGTTTAAAATGACTTGATATAGATATCTTGTGACATGATTACCACCATAAGGTTAGTTAACTCATTACCTCATATGGTTACATTTTCTTGTTTTGAGGTGAGAACATTTACAATTTACTTTCTTCGCAACTTGCAAGTATCAAATACAGTATTGTTAACTATAGTCATCATGCTGTACAGTAGAATAGCCAGAACTTATTCATTTTATAACTGGAACTTTGTACCCTTTGACCAACCTCTCTGTATTTCTCCCATCCCACAGCCGCTGGAAACCACCTTTCTAC